>OZ021727.1:27712442-28912442 GCA_963978545.1 Linyphia triangularis
AAACAGTTCTTACGTAATAATAATTTGTTTTCACACTTCTCATTTTATTTTTATCTCAACTGCCTTTATTTTAAGAATACGTTTGTTTATTACATTATAGTTTAAAATTCATCTTATTCAACAATACTAGTATTGACTGATGGATTGATTGACTGGCTGATATGTTTATTTATTTATTTATTTATTTATTTATTTATTTATTTATTTATTTATTTATTTATTTATTTATTTATTTATTTATTTATTTATTTATTTATTTATTTATTTATTTATTTATTTATTTATTTATTTATTTATTTATTTATTTATTTATTTATTTATTTATTTATTTAGTTTACATAAAATAAAAAATGATCGTTAAAACTTATCTCGAACGTTAAATACTAATGAACCACCATAAGCAATTATTTAAGCATATGAGAACCCTATTGCTATCAATCCATCCTAATAGAATATAATCCTAAATAAAATTTATGCACCAAATTTTTGTTCGAGCAATCATAAAAAATTGCAAAGTAGTTGACATTGACGTCACCATGTATACGATCCTTTATTATTATTTTTTTAATTGTATAAGTGTGGTGACAACTAAACTCACAACTCATATCAAACACATGTGACCTACTAAAATTATGTATTGAAATTAATACTACTGTTCTAAAGACAAAAGTGGTATCTGCATTTTTGAACAAATTGAGTTAACATTACTAAGGTGATTGTCTGTAATTTGTTCTACATGATTTAAGTTTAATAGTCGTATTTGCACAGAAAATTTAAAGAAAGTTATTGTTAGACAAGAAATTAGCATTAAGTACATGGAGTTGCTAAACTTTAAACCGTCATTTTTCATTTTAATCTCAATTATTGATACTACTTCTTAGCACAGCAGAATAACACTGATTTGAGGGAAATAATTTTGAAATAAAAAAATTTACGGTTTCAATTTTATCGCCTCCATTTTATAATATTACCAACTAGTGAGCTGGATCCATCCAGTATATACTTTTGCACTTTCCAAAGTGGTGCCATCTTAAGTGTGGTTCAATATCCATGCAATTTTTTTCAAGTGAATTTTAGTTATAATTCCTTTTATAACACTTCAATGTATGTAAACAATGTTAAATAAAAGTAAATGCAGTATTACCTGGTTTTAAGTTTTTCACATCACTACCGACTTTCGTAACGATTCCGCTGGATTCATGTCCTAGCACCATCGGTTCTTTCACTATGATGTCACCGATGTGACCATGTTTCCAGAAATGAATATCAGAACCACAGATACCAGTAAAATGAATAGCAATTAAAGCCTCTGAAGAAATTAAATTAGAGAACTGTTTTATAAAGGGAAAACAGAAATGATTAATTTTATGCTATGTAAAACAAACAGAGAGAGAGACAAAAGTCTACAAAATTTAACAGTTTAATATAAAATAAATAAATTGGCATTAGGAGAGAGCTATTTGTAGCAAAATGTTTGCCATGAAAAGCACACTTCCTCAGCACATACAAAATTTGCAGATTACTTTACAGAAAGTGCTAAATGTTAAAAATAAAATTCACATTTTTAGGTAAGTTATTTTATAACTTTTGAATCAATATGCATGTCTTTCGAACCTTTTCTTTCTGGAACTGCCTCACTTCTATTCACCATAAATTCACTTCATATTCTCCCTCAAATCACCTTATATTCATGCACAAACATAAAAAAGCAGGAATCTTGGATCTTTACAATAAGAATAAATTTAAGCGTTATGAGGAAAAGAAATGCATGCTAAGTTGCTTAGATCTGCGCCATTTATGGGTAAAATTGGTAACTGTATTTAATTTCTTTGAGAAAAAATATATCAGCAATGACAAACATTCTATACGAAACCGTTTATGGAAATTAATCCAAATTTGCATAGTGTTTTAAATGTGTCAAGGATTTTTAACCTCTTATGGGTTTTCATATATTTTACAAGATTAAAGATGAATATAAACGTTAGCATTCAATAATTAATAAATTTAATTTAAATAAACACCATAGCAGACAATACAATTAATTTATGGAGCGTAATAAACCACAACATAAAATATAATTTATTCTTAGCAGGGTATACTTTAAAAAAATTTAAGAACTTTAATTCAAATTTTAAAGCTATTTTAGTAATAAAACGTATATTGAAATTAATTACGTATATTCTACAATTCTGGTGCATTCCAAAATTAATGAAACTCATCTGGTTTAAATTTTATAGCAAAGTTACAACGGTAATAAAGATTTTACCGTACGAAATAAATGGTTGTATAACAATATTTAACAAAGTATTTTAATCTTTAGCCACAGTGTGTTAGAAACATGAAGTATAGGTGAAGAACGCAATTAGTTCAATATAACAGCAAAGATGTGCACAACGTTACGATATTTGATTTTCTCTCCAACTTGTTTAAATGTTAGTGTACGTCATTTTACTAGATTCGACTGCAATTTGATTTCGTAGCATAAAGTAGAGTATAATAATTATTACACATTAATGTTGTCTAAAAAACACATTTTATTTGTCAAATTAAAGATCTTGATAAGGAATGTTCCCATGTTAAAATTAAATAAAGAGTTATGAATTAAAGTTTATTACGACTAAACTATAAACAGAACTTAAAATATCAAGTGATTAATTGTAAAAAAGATTGAGGAACTTTTTTTTAAATGACTCCAAATTGGAAAGGTTTTCATTACCAAATGCCATGAATTTTAATATAAGGATATTTCATTTACAAAATGTTACCAAATTTTATATGCTTGCGATTTATACTTTTCTAAATATAACTTCTCATACTTCTAAACTCATTATTTAATATAAATTTCTTATTTATAATGTATTCCAGTTAAAGTTGAAAAGTTATAACCTGATAGATACGGTGGTAAAAATGAGTGTAAAAGCGTCTTTTAGTGATAATGACAGTCTACTTCAAACATACTTAATTTAAAAAACAATCGAAAGAAAGATAAGCTTACCTTGAGGTGATAACTCAGGTATTTTCCTGTTTTCCTGTTAAAACAAAGTAAATAAAGTTTAAACCATTATTTGAATTTTGAATAAATAATGAGTTACAACAATGTGACTTATTATTTATCCAAAATTCCACTAGGAAATATTTTATATACTTATCATTACTTAATTGTTTTTATAGTTTATCTTATAACGGCAACATGATGCCGTAACTGTTTGAAATATTCTTACACTTGAAGTTACTTTATAAAGTAATGAAATGCAGGTCTTATTAAAAACTATGTTCTATGTAACCTAAATAAATGAATTTTTAATAATTATTTTCTTAACATTTAGTCCTCTCCTGATATAATATTTATCTTGCATTTATTAAAAGTTAGTTATAAGCGTGCCTCGCACTCTAAAAGTAAACAGTAAAATTTATTTTGGTGCCTTACAGTAATTCAACACTAATAAGCTTGTACCCTCTTTTATCAGAAGAATAGCTTCCACCAGATAGTCTGAATATAGTAACATAACTCGTTTATTTCGAATAAGGATAATACATGCAGGAAATGGCGTCCAAAAAGGTAACAACACTGAAAAGTAGACGTTTTCTTGTGGAATATGTGGACGCATTGTTACCGTGGCAACCGACAACGTTAGATCCACTGGTGGGAGCTACTTTTATGATTGACAGTCAGTATACCCTGGAACAGTCATTTGAGAATCTCAACCACAAAATCAATTACTGTCCCAAAGTCAATGTACGGCGATGAGGTAAGCAACTAGGTGAAAGCGTTAAGTTTCGCAACAGCTAGTGATTTAATGATAAAAGCAATTTTGGTTCAAATAACTACTCGAAATAATTAAAAAGAGTTTTAAAAAATAAAATCTTAATCAGTCACACAAGCGGGCTTAGCAAAATATTATTCAAAATATAAACATAATTACTCGCGAAATGTTTTTAAAGATGACTGAAATATAACTTCAGGCTGCATAGTTAGAATATTATGTTTTCTATGTGGGGCTTGAATTAATGCATAACACATTAGATAAAAATACAAACTTAACATCTTGTTTACATATTAAGAGTTTCATTAACTTTAGTTAAACTTTAATTAATTAAACCTGATTTATTTTTATTATGGAATATTTGATAACTAAAATTATAGCACTATATAAAATATGGGAAAAAATTGCATATATTATTCCGATACATTTTCAAAATATCACATGTAAATGCTATTACATCAACAAACTAGATGAACACTTTGATAATAACCAATATATGAAATGAAACAAATTATGCTAAATAAATCATTTTGACTTTCTTCATCCTGACTTTTGAAAATTTTGCAGAAAAATTAATGGAAATATAAATGTACATATTATAGGTTTAGATATATTTATTTCACTCGTGAACAATGTTCGTTCGATCGAACAACATCAAAGTTCGATATTGTATTGCGTTATAATGCTGATTTCCTAAACATGCTTAACACGCTGTTTTCTCTTTTCTATACCCCCAGTAGCACAAATCTGCTGGATAATAACGTTCAACACTGGTCATGGCCAATGCTGATGTAGACTGGCCGTTATCATGGATTTTGGCCAATCTCGCCCACTGCTGAATAATATGTACTAGAAGCTTTTAAATGTTGGTGTAGAGTTTTAAAATTGCAATATATTTTTATGAGAAAGGACGGAGGGGTAAAAATAGGTTTTGGGATAGTTTTCATACGGTTATTTTTTTTAAAATTCATATATATTGGAATGATGCTCGAGTTTTGCCATGGACTGGCCAATCTTTCCAGAGCACCTGTTTCCAACTTTGGCCAATAACGCTGTACTACCTGGGTAGGGCTGTCATCTATTGTGTACTATAACAATTTCCGAAAACTTTTTAATTAATTATGATTTTTTTTTTTTTTTTTTTTATATTCAAACAGCTCTTCATTGCTTGCTGAAAGATAAAGTGTCCCTCAAGTTTCTTCAACGTGATTAAATAGAGATTATTTCTTTTCTATAGTGCTACTATCACAGCCTTAAAATGTTTGGACTATTTCTGAGTGTTTAGCATTGATTTTCAAACATATAACACAATGTGAAACTGCAAATAACTAATCGCAGAAGCCGATGTCACAGCTTTTAAATTAGAGCATCACTTAACAATTTTGGTTTTGCATAAAAATAAAACACTCTCAAGATATAATATAGAAGATAGTTAAATTTCAACAAACCAAAATAATTTCTTCTTTACGCTTCAAAACTGCAGATACATTTTCGTCGGCCATCCTTTGAAAAAGAAGAGGAACACTCTTTCGTTCCCGGTTCAATTCTATCCACTTTGCCAAATCTGCCTTCTTACTTTTTTGAACATTTAAATTTGAATATTTGTGATGTGTTGCCATAGTGAAAAGCTACAAAGAAGTCCCAGTTGAAGATAGCTCCTGAGATAACAAGTGTATTCTTTTCTAGCATCGCAAGTGACTTTGAACTTCGATAATATCGTTTTCGAGAATGGAACTTTAATGATAAGAGGCAATGTATATCTTCTACTTCGACAACGATTTGATTTTTGAGAAAAGTAAAATTTGTTTAGTTTTCAATAAAATTGAACAAAAAAAACTTACTGAATTTCAAGAAAAGAATATTATTATAGAGAAACAATACTCGCAATAAAATTTAATCTTAGTTAAAACTAAGAAATAAAAACAAACTTTTGAGCCTTAACGCTGCTTTAAAAACAATGCCATATTAACATAATGCTAAGGCTAGTTAGGGGTAAAATGTAAACAAACAAGTAGCATTAGTTAGTATAACAAATTCTAATTGAATTTCTACAGCAGAAACCCTTCGACATCAATGTTTTATTCTCTTAGTAGAAAACTTATATATAGTGGTTATACATGGTGAGTTTAAGGTATCCAACTACTCTCGGAGAAAAAAATTTGAAAAATTATGAAAATTTTGAAGGGGTGGGTTCATGCTATTAGTCTCTACAGCATACAAAAGGAGGAAAATGAGTGAAAATTCGTAATAATTAATATTTTTTTAAATTGAATAAATTTAAGATAATTGGTACTTAATTGTAACGTTTACGCTTAACACTGGAAACAAAATTATTACGGATAGAATGCAAGTTCCTTGAAACCAATTATATATAAGTTTACTACCATGAAAATGACCTTCAAGCTAAGAGATATCTTTGAAGTTATTGAGATACGGTTGTTTAAAATATATATTCCAAAAAATATTTCTTACTTAAATGCTGTTATAAATTAATGACTATTGAACCTGGCACTTAGATCAAAGGATATTTTATGATCAGCATTACAAAGAACTTCAACAGAAAATTTTCCAATAATACCTTTATTACTTTTTAAGTTATCATGTGAATGGTGTTCACGAAATGGTGAAAATTCCATTTTGCAGAAAATGAGTTTAAAGTACTAAGTTGCATTGAAAACCTGTTGATATGATTGTATTAAATTTATCATAACTTTGTTCCCAATTGCCTTAGAAGAAAGGAAAAGCTATTTTTAGAAAGTTTAAGAAACAAGCTTTCACAAAATCATATAAAAAAAACAAACAATTGTAAGCTTTTGCGAAAATTCGACTTTTTAAGGTAGTCAGCTACATTAAAGTCACACACATCAAAGTTTGCTAGCACGTGAAAGCAGCAGTTTAAAATTTTAACTAAAGTAAATTATCACAAAGATTAGTTGAAATGTTGACTTTTACTTCTAACAGACAAACTTTAGGTGTTACAAAAAAGATTCAAAATGGCGCCCTCTTACATGAATACAAATGCTTATTCCTTTTTCCAGATTTAATGAGTATTTGCGGAGAATGGTAGTATTGATGTTAGAAATGGATGTTTTGATGTTAGTTCTCAGCTCAGCAATCGTGTGGGAATTATTCAGAAAACGCATAATAAATTTCAGTTTCTCCCAATTTTTCAGCATTTGCAATGGGAAACCTACCGCATTTTTTCTTGACAGCTACTAATCCAGTTGTCCTGAAACGGTGAACTTAACGTGTCACCGTTGAATTATTAGGTACTTCTGTATCAGGATATATATATATATATATATATATATATATATATATATATATATATATATATATATATATATATATGTATATGATTCATAGTTTCAGTTCCATATATATGTTATTAACTTATAGATACCAAATTATCCATACTAAACCATCCCCAATACATTATCCATATTTTATTTCAAATAGTAGTATTAAGTATCTAGTACATTTTTTTAAATTTTTAAAAAAGGATATTCATCTCATTCATAAATGCAGAAATAAATATTTTTAACTGAAATATTTTGCGAAAACATTTTGATGAATAAAGCCTCGATCTTTTAAATTAAATATTAAAAAAATAATTAAGAAAATTGAAAAAATATTATAACTTTTCTTAAATGCTTGATAGAGAATGTTTTTGGTTTTTTTGTTTAGTAAACTTAAAATATCAATGTTGGGCCGAGATCGAAAACCCCTTTAAATACCCTTTATCGCGCCTGTCACTGAAGTCGAGCAGTTCTCTGAAATGTTACCGTTAATGAACCATACTCTCATAAATTAGACGGTACAAAATATTATAAATGAATTCAATTCCATGAAATGAAATCATGTTATTCAATTGCTGAATTAGATTTGTTAATTCATCTGTGTTTTATACTAAAAAGTGCATACATATTTTAATAGAAATACACATTAAAAGTTATACATATTTTAACATAACAAATATTAAGACACATCTTAAATTTTAATGCGTTAAACATTAATTTTTATTTACTTTACAAAATACATTTTAAATACAATTTTAAACTATTTTTAATGCATGTTTATTTTAGTATTTGTGTAGTCCCTATTATATAATTAACACACTATTACACTCACTTCCGAAAGTCGACAGATTCGATTACCAACTGTGCCTAAACGGTACCATGATATTAAATGTTGTGCAAATTATTTTAGTGAGGTAAAATTTTTTACCTAAAGTTGATAGTTTTTGAGTACTGAGTAGAAAAAAAGGAGAGAAAAAAGTATTCTGTTTTTTTGGCTACTACTCAAATTTCTAGAAAAATGTTAGGTAGTTCACAATCAGCACCTAAAATAAAATAAAGAGGCAAAAAACTCAGAGCGACATCAAAGTTTGTTTTTGTAAACTTCCCAATGTCTGAACTAAATATGTCTTCTTGAATTTCAAATTACAAATATATGGAATTAAATATTACTACTTTTGAAATCGTTTTTATAAACTGTTTTATCCTGCAATTTGTTCAAAGTCTCAAATAGAAAAAGAACTTATTTTTAAACAGCAAAAATATCAGAACTAAACAAAAATTTGTTTTAAGACACCCTCTTTTAACACTAAGTAGCTGAATTAATTAATGAGCTTTAATTAATGATTTTGTTTTAACAAAACACTTTTTTATAGTGTTGTAAAATTTCAGTATTTGTTAAAAGCTGTAAACCAAAGCGATTTATTTACATAACACACACACAGGGTTGAATAAAAAATCGCTGCATCACTACACATTCATTTAAATACAAAATATTGTTTGAATGCAAGCAAAACCGTATATAATTAAAAATGCAGAATTTTCTTAAATAACACTGAGGTAAACGAAATAGAGCCGCATGATCTGAAACACGAAAAAAAATAATTAATAGCCTCAAATTCGACTTAAATCGCATTTTTCATAAGGTTTAGATTCGCCATGAATAATGCAGCTCACCTTACATCACATTTCTTTTTCAGAGTGAAATATTGATAAATGAAAGTAAAATACGATGTTTTACAAAATCATACACAAAATTTAATGATGTGTTTTGGTTTTTGAAGAGAGATTAAAGTTTTATATCATACTCGTGAGGAATAAAGAAGTCAATTTTTGAAAATAATAGAAATCATCACGAGATAAAATATATATATATATACTTTGCCAAAAATCGCTTCAACATTTATTAATATTTTGGTAAATAAGACCATCAGCACTGGAAGAAGCAAGCCAACAAAACTATTTAAAAACACGATTTTTTTTTCCTAAAGTTTTCTAAAAGAGCTCATATTCCTTCGATTTCTCCACAAAGTTGTGCCTGAAGAACGATAATATTATAAAAGAATTAAATAAATCCATTAAATTTTTATTGGTAAATCCTAGATGCGTAAAAAACGCGATTAAGTATTTGAAGTAATTAAGAAGTGATGGAACTTGAACTTCTTGACTCAATTCTAATTGAATTTTGTTAACGTGTTTATGCCATTTTATTTATTTATTTCAGCTTAAAGTAGTTAGTTTTTCGATTGTCACTATAATTTTATCACTCTAGAATTTAGTTTGTTGCTTAATCGTCGATTTTAAGGGCTTTCCTTTTCTTTGACGACAATTTAATTAATTTTATTTTTTAAAAGGATTTTTTTTTTTTTTTTTGAAATTTAAGCTTTCGCTCATCTTGATAATACTCTCAATTTTAGAATTGAATTCGACATAATTATAAAATGTATAAAAATACATTCTATAATTCCATCACAAAGAACTAAATACTGCTCTAAATTTCTATATCAGACAATTTATATACAAAAAGATTTGGAGTAATATTGAGTGAAAAATAATGAGATTTTCCACAAAAAGTCTTTAAAAAAAGTTGGTAATATGGCAGCAAAATAATTTATTTTATCAAATAAAAACACTTTAATTAATTCAATGCATTTGTACAAAACATTCGAAGACAAAAACTCTGAATAAAAATATGTGTTGTAATTAATAAAAATATAATACTTTGGAAAAACACTATATGCAAATGAATGGAGTAAAATACAAATATAAAAAATATATATATTAAGTAACAGAAAATAATTCAAAAGCTTTATTTTATGATGGTAATTTTAAATTGGTTGTCGGTCTAGGAATATTTAACTGTTAACTGCATTCGCTATAACTGTCTATGCAAATTTCTTTTCTACTTGTGTGCGTATATATATTCTTGGTGATGTGTTCCTAAAGTGTGTGGTTCTTTTTATTTGACGTTAAATAAACGTTGGCTTATCAAGACTGGATCTTAATTTATTCTTCCCACCAACAATAGTGGGTTATGGGCCGAGCAACGTGGCCCCGCGTAACTTTGAACTATATGAAGTAAGTTGCCGTAGTTTAAACTTTTTTCAAAAGTATGACCGAGTACGTGGCTTGATTGAGTTTTCCTAAATTGAACGGGACGAATTACGCCCGATGGATGACGGATATGAAAGTGTATTTGATGGATCGTGATTCCTGGAGTTTTGTAGAAGGTAAAGAGGAAGACCTTGGTGCGAGTGCTTCATCAGCAGAAAAACGGTCGTATAATCTTCGAAGTCAAGAGCCAGATTAGCAGGTCTATTGGACGAGTTCTACGAATTAAGATTCAACCCAGCAGAAGAAACTATAGGTATTTACTGTAAACGAGTGTATGAAAAGAAAGAGATGATAATCGAAGCAGGTTTCGAGATACCGGAACTTTTAGTGTTTTCAACTAATACGCAGACTGCCAACTGACTATGAAAACATTGTTCAACAACTGTATCGACTAAAAGATGAAGATTTCAAATTTGACAGAGTTCAAGATGACCTTATTACAGAATCGGGAAGAATATTATTAAAGAAGAAAGATGATCTACTTGAATCGTCAATAGTAGGTGACGCATACTTGGCTAAGTCAAGACGTCCACCTTTCCAATCCAGAAGCACAACGAAACCTAACGCAAGCAGTGGAAGTGCACTGGGACCCAGAAGTAATGAATAACCCAGCTTCGAACGAGCGATATCGAAGAATGGGGCCGTGCAGGTTCTGCAAGATGTCAAATCATTCGGAAGAAAATTGCTGGAAGAAGAGTCTAAACGACAACTGAACTTTTACAGTGATGTCAACCCTCAAAATGACAGTGAAGCGTTTAACACTGGTGTCAACATGGTCGAATTCTTAGTGGACACAGCAGCTACATCCCATTTTTGCAACGACTTATCGCTGTTCCAAAACTTCAAGAAGTTACCGGATACTGAGGCTTTGATTGGTGACAAAGATGCTACCTCTGTGATATGTGGAGTTGGTGATATTTCTTTGGAAGTTAAAGACTCGTCAGGTAACGTTAATATTACCCTTGAAAATGTACTTTATTCTCCAAATATGAGACGCAATTTAATAGGAGGTGCTAATTTGGATATTGCTGGTTATAAAGTCGTATGGGGAAATTCAAAGATGATTATATGATAAATATGAATTTTATATTAACTGTTCATCGAAAAGAAAAATTTTATATTTTGTATGCTTATCCTCAAATTCAAACTTCAGCAATGTATAGTAGTTTAAGCCCGGAACTGATTCATAGAAAGTTTTGTCATGTTAACTATCCTCTATTAAGGGAAATGAGTTCAGATAAAAGTGTGAAAGGTTTAGAAAATTTATCATCGACTAAAAACTGCAAAAATTGTCAAACTTGTTTAATTTCTAAGTCGAAAAGAACGTCATTTAAGCAAAATTATGTATATAGATGTAATACTAAAAATGTATTAGAAAGGGTTCACATGGATATATGGGGACCAGCTCCAGTTAAATCAATAGGTGGAAATAAGTACTTTTTAACCCTAGTTGATGATTATTCACTTAAAATTGATGTCTTTGCGATTCGAAATAAAAAGGATGTATTTAGTTGTTTTAAATCATATCTAACGCGAGTAGAGCGAGAATTAGGTAAGAAAGTTAAAGCAGTAAGAACTGATAACGGACTGGAGTTCTGTAGTTCAGAATTCGAAAAATTTCTTAATGATTTAGGCATTAAAATTGAGCGTACATCAATTTATTCCCCGGAAATGAATCGTATTGCCGAGAAATTTAACCATACTGCTTTAGATGCCATCAGAGCCGTGTTACAAGATAGCGGTCTTAAACCTAGTTTTTGGGCAGAAGCTCTTAAGACCTTTGTGTATGTCAGAAATCGGTGTACCCATAAATTAACCGAGGGTAAAACTCCAATAGAAATTTGGAAAGGATATAGACCTTCAGTTAAGCATCTGAAAGTTTTTGGTTCTTTAGCATATGTTCATATTCCTAGTACTAAAAGAAACAAATTGCAACCTAAAGCCCTAATGGGAATTCTAGTTGGTTATGCTACTAAACGCAAGGGCTATAGAATTTATATTCCAAAGAAACGTACTGTGGAGGAAACAATTCATGTATATATAGATGAGAACAGAAAAGGGGTATCTAGTTTATTCGAAAGTATAAATGTATGTAGTAATGTGCATTTTTTGTTGGACAATTGTGATTCTGATCTTGATGTTATTGAAACTACTAACACTCAACCCATTAAGATTGTATCTGATGTTACTAACGATTTACCGGTTAAGACCTAAATGTTACTTCTAGATGTTAGTAATTGGAATAGAGTTGAAAGGCCGAGAAATTATAGTGATAGAATAGAAGTTTATTACTATCCGCCTGGAAGTAATGAAAGATTACGATCTTTAAATGATGCAGAAAAATATTGTAAACTAAACAATATTTTGTTTAATCCTGAAAAGTTTGATTTTAAAACGACTGAAGTTGATAATAAAGAATCTAATTTGGTATTTGAAAATGACTCAAAATTTATAGATAATCTGTTGAGTGATATTTTTCAGCAAGAACTGTATATGATTGAATCGCCACAAACTTTTCAAGACACGCAAAATTCGCCTAATAAAGCACATTGGGACAGGGCAATGACAGATGAATTGCAGACTATGCGTGAAAGGGAAGTTTGGGATTTGGTTGATCCACCACCAAACGCTAGAATTATAGGCAGCAGGTGGATATTTTCTACTAAAAGGGACGAAAAGAATAATATTAAAAAGTTTAAAGCTAGATTAGTAGCAAAAGGTTATTCTCAAACTAGGGGAATAGACTACAGTGATGTCTTTTCACCCGTTGTAAATTTTTCAATAATTGGTTATTTATCATTTTTATCGAATAGATCTAGGCCAGACATTGAGTTTGCAGTAAACACAATGGCTCAATTTAACAATGGATATACCTATAAGCATTGGCTTATTATTGTGGATATTCTAAATTGTGTTTTTCAAACTAAAGACCATAAAATTAGTTTATCTTTAAGAAATAATTCTTTACTTTATGCATATTCTGATGCTAATTGGGGGTGTAACCTCAATAAAAGGTACTCAGTTACAGGTTATTTGGTTTATTTTTGTGGTGTTCCGATAGCTTGGAAATCATCAAACCAAAGATCAATAGCCCTCAGTTCCATGGAATCGGAGTTCGTAGCTTTAACAGAATGTGTTAAAGAACTTTTATGGTACAAACGAATTCTACAAGAGGTAGATCTAACTCCAGATTTTGTTCCTATACAATTTTGTGATAACCAAGCTGCAATATTTTTTGTAAAGAATGGCCAAGAAAGTGTTAAAACAAAACACATTGACATCAAATACCAATTTGTACGACAGTTGTTAAATGATCAAGTATTTAATTTAAAATTTGTTAAATCTCAGAATAATTTAGCTGATTTCTTAACGAAACCTTTGTTAAAAACTAAATTTGAATTGGTAACAAATGAAATTTATGCATTGTAATACTTATTATGTATATCTGCCATATTCCTTGACCGATGGGGCCGTATGATGGTAATTTTAAATTGGTTGTCGGTCTAGGAATATTTAACTGTTAACTGCATTCGCTATAACTGTCTATGCCAATTTCTTTTCTACTTGTGTGCGTATATATATTCTTGGTTATGTGTTCCTAAAGTGTGTGGTTCTTTTTATTTGACGTTAAATAAACGTTGGCTTATCAAGACTGGATCTTAATTTATTCTTCCCACCAACATTTTATAATCACTCAAATGGCAATTGAAAAAGTGAATATTTCAAGTTTTATGGCAATTTTCAAGACTCAGTTCGTAAAAGATTTATTTCCGTGTGTTCAGCCTGATCCATTGGATGAAAATGCATATCAACCCACATTAGGTTAAAAAAATCCCAATGGGAGTACTACAGTAAAACTCCGTTAACGCGAAGTCGATGGGGCCGCCGAAATTGTTCGCATTAACCGAATTTCATGTTAAACGAATAAATTAACGTTAAGTTTTAAGTACAAGGAACTTATTTTACTTCGCGTTAAACGGGGTTTCATGCTAAGCGATTTCGCGTTAAAAGGGTTTGTCTGCATTTTTATTTCCTAAAGAATTGAACCATATGCAAGGCAAGACGAATGTTTTGATATGTAACACGAAATCTTATCGTAAAACATCATGGACTAATTATGTCGATTAGGCTTGATGAACTAGCCCTAAGTTGCATGCCTAGTCGAAAGTTGTGTACCAAAGCTACACTTCGAAGATTCCTGTGTTTGATAACAAAACATTTGTCTGTACAAGCCATATCCCACTCTTCAAAAATTACATTTCTTTTGAGCACCTAATACACAGAAAAATTAAAACCAGCATTATTTGGTACATCTCACATCTGATTTGAAGGACCCCGGCAAGAACTATCCGAGTCCAATTTTTCGAAGTGGAGATTTTCCCGCCATCTGCAAGATTATAGCAGATAGTTAAACCACGTGAAGTCCTCTGGAAAATATATATCATGTTACACGAGATTTTGAGTGACCATTTGCCTGAATTTTAAATTAGCTTTCTGGAGAATTGAGAAAAACAAACTAAGGTCGTTCTTTGTTGTAGTCCTTTATTTACTTAGCGCAATGAATGAGAACTTTGATTGCACCGCCAGCACCAGAATGTGATGTCTCAAATGCCTTGATAGAATCCTCCAACTTAAATCGGTGAGTTATCAGTGGCTTAAGATCGACTGCGCCACTGGCTACTAAATCCAAAGCAATAGGATAGCAGTTTGCATATCGGAAGATTCCTTTGATGTCCACTTCCCTAATGCATGCATCTACAAGGGGGACTTTGATTTCTCGAGCTCCAAGGCCGACCAACATCACAGTACCTCCAGATTTTGTTACCTAGAAATTTAAAATGAGTTCGATAATTTTATCTTGCATTCGCTCTTTTAGAAGTCCTAGTAAGGCTCATTCCCTATACTAGCTATGTTACAATCGCTAGTCCAATTCCTTTAGAAACTACTTCATATATAACCTTGAAATTTGGGGAGTAGGTACGAAAATGATCACTTATAATGAAATGGCATAAACGAAAATATCGTTTAATATTATATATTTTATATTTGAAATCCTTACCTCAATGCCTATGCAGTTGCGCTCCCTGCAATATTTTTTTACTTTTCTCATTTTCGTTTACAGTAAAGAGACATTAAATGAAAACAATATATATCATTTCATTAAGTGATCACTTTCGTACCCACTCACCAAATTTCAAGGTTTTTTTACTTTCAATTACCCATATAATTACAAAGGGTAACGAAAGTAAAGAATTCGGTCATAATCGGTCATTCGTTTTTTTTTTTTTTTTTTTTTTTTTCCCTTCCCATTCCTTTATGTTTTGGTACACCTGATTTCAAAATAATGGTCCAAAAAAATGTATGTGTGTTTGAGCATACGTGGTCAGCATAACTCCCGAACAAATTGACCTACGATGTACAAATTTTGTGTGTGGTTAGTGGTGACCCTGGGAGGTGCCAGTAAGATTTTTGTAACAATCACTCATGCGCATAAGGTTGAAATTATAGAAAAATCATGTTTTTCAGCAATTGCTAAAAAACGGCTCTAACGATTTTGATTAAAATCTATGTGCTAATGCCTATTAGGGTGTTCTAATCGTCTCCACCTTTGAAATTCCAGTAGAAATGCGATAAAAGTGTAAAAGGTTGAAAAACGAGTCCCTTTAAAACAGAGCTCTCTTGAGCATCGCCCATCAACGATTGAATGCAAAAAAGGACAATGTAATAAATATAAAATAGCATCGCCAAATTTTAATGCAATGACCAATATTATAGTATAATTGGGAGTTGTGCGATGTTCCACACCTCTAGTCGCAAAGCAGTTACTAAATAAACTGGGCTAGAAGATTGTAACACAGCGAGATCCTTACTAGGACTTTGTCTTAACGCTGTGGTTTTTAACCAGTGAGTTCATCAATATCGTTGCAGTGTCAATTCGTGGCTTTTGCTACCCCAATAAGAGGCCATTTTGGTGCGACGGTATGTCATATCACAACTTTGTTGTCTTATAGTTACTAATTCCTTCCAAAAATTACTCAGTATTAAAAGCTGCTCAGGAGTTGTCAAGCTCATCGTATAAAGATGTCTTTTTGTTCATGAATCTCCTACTTATATGTTAGCATTGATATGAGACGTAGTTGTCATTCAAATGCTTTATTCTAACTCTACGATTTCAACAGACAAATTGCAATCTGGAGCTACAAATGTAAAAAAAATTGAGGGTGGGGTTTATTGGTTTTGTTCAAGCCTTTTGAATACTACAAGTATTACTCGTGTTTTTCTATGAAATTTTTTTATTAATTCGAGAAAGAAATGTGTTTTAATATCAGGATTAGTTTTCCATGGTGGTTTTTAGTAATATTTTTCACAATTTTGCATTTTTTAAAAACCATCTAATCAATCTTTTAGTAAAATATTGTGATCTTTTATTACAAAAATCTAATTATACAGCACTTAAAATAAAATTAACGGACAGATTACCATAATTCCTATTCTAATGCTAGATTCCGCGCCACTACATTCAATGGTAATGTCTGGAGGACCTTCAAGCCTGGATTTAATCAAATTGCAAATAGTTCTTTCATCCATGCCTTCTACACAGATGGAATGGGCTCCAAGTTTCTTGGCAAGCACCAAACGATTTTCGGAAATATCTAAAAATCAAAGAATCCAAAAATAAAAATGTAACTTATCTTATTATGTGTTCTTTTTTCCGCGCTTCGTTTTAAAAATGTGTCTTTTTGTAAACTCAGAATTTAATTTTAAAAAAATAATAACTACTAATGATATTTAATGGAAGGCATTACCTATATTTTGGAAGTATCAGTGTTTTCCATCAATGTTACTATTTATTAAAAGAAGAATTTTGTTAAACGCACACAGCTTCGTGATTGTTCGTATTTATCAACACTGCAAACTCACGAAAAATATTAAAATTTATAAATTAGTCACTAACTGGTAACTAATACCTAATGCGCTTTTCGTAAGGTAACATAAGCACGCATTCAGGGACGAAGAAACGAGCATTTTACACGTTTTATTCCAATCAATCATTTGTCTAAAGTATCTTTTATTAAGACTGTGTTCTAAAATGTTGTAATTGTTTCAAAAAAGTGTTGCAAAAAGTCACCTCGGATAAGTATTAAGTCACCCCGTTGGACGGTATTTATTATAAATATGAAGTAGCAATCTATTTTAGTAAAGCCTTTACTTTAAATTATCCTTTCAACGCACGTATTTTTTTAAATCTCTTCACCGATCTTCACATTGACTTAATAACTTCCCCCATTTCATTTTATTTGAGTCAAAATTTTCCCAATCTGTAAAGTTAATTAATATTCAGTATTGCTCTTCATTGCGTCATGCGAAATTTGTTTCCCACACTCATTTCTATTGACACAGGCACAAACACCCTAGTATTATAGCTAGTTTCCAGAGCTCTCGCGACGATGATTCTGCCCCTTTCGATTGTAACTTTTTAAACGATTAAGACACCTATCTCTCTCTGGCTGCAAATTAAAAGACTTTTTTACTTTCTCGCCATAGATTACTAACTATTCAAAATAGTATAAATATTTCATATATATGTCTGTGTGTGAGCTTGTGCATAAAGTTAAGTGTGTCTTGTTTCTATTTAGAAGAAAGACTATCAAAGTCGGTCTGTACCCTTATTTGTAGAAACTCGAAATATAATTGTTACTGTGACGATTTCTCGAAATAACGACGACGAATTACAAAGGTAGCGCTTTTATTAATTTTTTAAAAGAAGTTGTTTAAATTTAATATTATTGAGACTATCATATTTTTCATGCCACAAATCTTGTTCTTCTCTGGTTTCGTTCCCCGGGTAACACTTCGGCTGTTGCCACTCGCTTAGATAAATCTTAATCATCCGGCTGTTGCCACTCGCTTAGATAAATCTTTACAGACTCCTCCCCTCCAAGAGAAGACTTTTTATTGAAGAGAAAAAGTCTTAGAATTTAAAGTATTTCAGTCTTAAGAGTTCATACCGCCAGTTGGATTCAGTGCACAAATTTAAATTAGTATTTTACTGCCAAATTATAATATTTAAGTAGAGTATTACAAGTTTAAATAAATAAGCCTACCCATAATACTTAGGTTCTAAGAAGAAGAATAAATAAAAATATGTACAAAGTCAATGTCTTACATCAATGTTTAAGGAACTCTACTCAGGGTATCGGCATTTCGATGGAAACTTCCCTTACGATGGGCAACTTCATAATTGAATGGTTGTAATGTGAGGACCCATTTCAACAGACGCGGATTAGTCCCTGTATTTTTCTCTAACCAGACCAGCGGATTATGATCTGTTTGAATGATGAACTTTAGCTGCCCATCAAGATAACATCGTAATTTTTGAATCGCATAAACAATGGCAGCACATTCCCTCTCAGTGGTACTATATTTTTGTTCTGCTGGAGAAAATTTCCGACTCAAGTACATAATAGGATGTTCTTCACCATCTTGGTTCACCTGAGACAACACCACGCCTAGTCCAAGGTTCGAAGCATCACACTGAATGACAAATGGAATTGTGAAATCGGGGCTAAATAATACGGGCTTTTCCGAAAGTCGATTCTTTAATTCTTCGAAAGCATCTTCACAAGCACTGCTCCAATCCACAGACGATTTAACTTCCTTCCCTTTTAGTAGATCTGTTAATGGTGCCGCAATTACAGAAAAATCGGGAATATATCGGCGATAATAACCAGCAAGACCTAAAAATGATCTAATTTGGGTTTTGTTCAAGGGTCTGGGGAAATCTTTAACGGCTTGTACTTTAAGTTCTCCAGGTGTTCGCTCACTTTGTCCAACTATGTGGCCCAAATACTTGACATGTTCCCGAGCAAACTGACACTTCGAAGGCTTTATGTGGAGATGAGCTGTTTTCATCTTTATTAAAATTTCTGCTAAGTGTTTCACATGCTCTTCCCAAGTATTCGAAAAAATTGCAACGTCGTCTAAGTAAGGTACAGCAAATTCGTCGCAGTCTTGCAACAACCCAGCCATCATTCTACTAAAATAATAAGGAGCATTCTTGAGCCCAAATGGTAACCTTAATGGCTTAAAGGTACCAAAGCTGGTCACAAAGGCAGCATATCGCTGGGCCTGTTCACTCAATGGTATTTGCCAGTAACCACGGGTTAAATCGAGAACAGTGATATATTTCGCTGATGACACTTTCTCTACAAGTTGTTCTATATTTGGTATAGGGAAATATTGTGTCCTGGTCACTTTGTTCAAACGACGATAGTCAATACAAGGTCTAGGATCTTTTCCAGGAACCTCAACAAGTATTAAAGGAGAAGTAAAATCCGAATCTCCTCGTTCAATTACTTTGAGTTCTAACATTTTATTGACTTCGGCCTTCAGAATTTCTGTTTGTCTTGGAGACATTCGATATGGTTTTGCGATAATTGGCTTTTCTACTTCCAACTCAATATCATGTTCAGCCAGATCTGTACAACCAGGTTTATTTGAAAAGAGTTCAGGGTACTTGTTTAAAAGTTCCTCAAGTTGATTCTGTTGTGCACCTGAAAGTTTAGATTTTGATCTTATGTCCTTTAAAAGTTCATTCAACGCTGACTCGTTAGATCTATCAGCAAGGCCAAGATCTGGTATCTCCTCTTCTTCATCTTCCCTTTTGCCTTTAATTTCTTCTAGACCTAAAAGATTTAAGTGTTCTACTCTTTTAACATAGGGCTTTAGCATATTAATATGGTAAACGTGATCTTTGTTCTTATCGGGAAACCGTATCGCATAGTTGGTATCCGATAACCGTCGAACTACTTCCCCAGGTCCAATCCATTGCACCGATAACTTGTTGGGTTTTGAAGAAGCTACAACTAATACGAGATCGCCCGCTTCGAACTGTCGTTCTACCGCTTTCTTATCATACCAAAGTTTTTGTTTTTCCTTGGCGCTTACCATATTCCGTATTGCTAATTCTTGGCAATTTTCCATACGATTTATTAATTTAAACACATAGTTTACAACACAATCCTCTTCTTGGTGTTCTTCTGTTAACTTGTCATAGAGCAATACAAGCGGAGTCTTCAGATTTCTTCCGTGAACTAACTCAGCTGGTGTAAAGCCTGTACTATCATGAGTCACAGTCCTTAACGCGAACAGAGCTTGAGGAAAAATCTTTTCCCATTCGGAACTAGATTCTAGACAGAGGACACGAAGAATTCTTTTCAGAGTTCTGTGCATTCTTTCGACTGGGTTACTTTGCGGATGGTGTACAGAGCTTCTAACAACCTTAATTCCAAATCTTTCTAAAAATTCGCAAGTAAGTGCACTCGTAAATGACGTTCCTTGATCAGTCTGTAGTTCTTTTGGGAAGCCCATTCGGCTGAAAATCTGGAGTAGGGCGTCAATTACTGTGGTCGATTTCAGATTTTCCACAGGGACTGCATCGGGATATTTTGAAGACATGCACAATGCAGTAATGAGGTATTGATTCCCTGATGGGGTTTGAGGTAAAGGTCCCACAGCATCAACATTTATTTTTGAAAAGATTTCAGTAATAACTGGAACTATCTTGAGTGGTGCCTTCTTCTTATCTTGTGGGTTTCCTACCCTTTGACGTAGATCACATGATTTCACAAAAGTTTCGACCTCTTTGTAACAGTTTGGCCAGTAGAACGTTTTAAATAAAGCATCTTTAGTCTTCGCTATTCCCAGATGAGATGCCGTTCTTTCATGGCAGAATTCCATAATCTGTTTTCGGTACTTCTCCGGCACCACAAGCAAAAGTCGTTCTGTTCCTTTTTTATCTTTCTTCACGAAAAACAGCTTTTGATTTTTTGTCAGATACCTATGCTTTTCAGGGTCTGTGTCATGTTTTGCTTCTTTGAATAGGGGCTTCAGATCCTCACTTTGCAATTGAGCGTCTAAAAATTCTTCTGGGGTTAATTTCATAAGTTCCAATTCTGCACTTGAAAGATCTGCCACAGGTAAAATATTATCATTACCAATTTCTTTTCCAAATTGTTCATTTTCCCTTGAATCGCTTGCTTCTGGTTCCGAATTTGGCATCTCTGATTCTACCATCTTCTTACTGGAAGATCGAGTTTGTATGACATTAATTGTATCCATTCCGAAATTTTTATTCTGGTTAACTTCAGTAAATAATTCCATTGTTCGGTTTCCTAATAGGTACCTTCCTTGATCTAAAGAATCTCTGATGACAGCTGCTATTGTCACAATGTGCCCATAAGCGCAGTCTATCTCAACCTCAGCTAAAGGCAGACAAATGGGGCTTTCTTCTAATGGGGTTTTAATCCATACCGTTTCTGTAGTTAACATTGAGGGTTTTACATACTTTCTGCAGATCAGGTCAATAGCTTTTTTAATTCTAACTCATGCTGTCTCATTTCCCGCGCCAAATTATCTTCCCTTTCTATTTCTCTTTCTTCCCTTTCTCTTTCCATTTCTCTTTCTTCCCTCTCTCTTTCTCTTTCTTCTTTTCTCAGTCTTTCTTCAATCACACGATCAAATATCAACCTAACCTCCTCCTCATTATAATATTCACTTCCTAAAATTATTCGCTTAATCTCAGGTATTTTAGTTTTAGCATCCACCTCTTCGCCCAATTCCTCACATATTTGAAGCAAATCTTGCTTCTTACCTTTCCCTAAATAACTCATTTTCTTTCACAAGGGAAATCAATCAAAATGCCAATCGTTAATTCTCTTTTTTTTTTTTTTTTTTTTTTAAAGAAAACCAACGCCACTTAAAATTAAAATTCTAAACTTCAAATTTAATTCCAAACTGCAAACTTAATATTTCAATAATATGAACTTTAAATTTCAAACGATATTCTTGAATTCACTCAAATACGATATTCCAATAATATGATGAAAACTTTTGTTCAGGCGATTACAGAAGTATACACATAACTTCTCAAAATACTACCACAGAAACCATACTTTTCGAACTAACGTTTCAAATTTTACTTCGTGTTCGACAAAATTAAAAAAAAAACCTATTTCACTCATATTCTATAAAGTGAAACAAATCAAAGACTAATAAGCCCAATTTATCGCCAACAAAAGTTCTATCAATACACAAAAAGAAAATACCAGCAAACTCAAAATATCGCCAAGGTAAAGTTTCATTTATACAACTTCTCAAATAATATTCCTAAATTAATTCCATAACAAATTTAAACAACCAGCATAGCATTCAATAACATTACAGTGATTTCTAGTACAGATATAAAAGAATTCTATATATTGATAAGTAAGTCACAGTAAAACTTAAACTTTAAACAAAATATATTTTTGCAAAAAATATTTTTTTTTTTTAATAATTCCTTATAACCTAAAATAATTAAGCACTGAACCAACGGCAAGGAAAGGATACACAACCCAAAATCACTTTTCTTCCGTTACTTCAAAATGGCTGTCAGTCTTGTTAAATTCGAATATTCTTCGGCACTGAATTTCTTCACCAGTTCGGATCCCACCGCTGCCACCAAATTAGACTGTGACGATTTCTCGAAATAACGACGACGAATTACAAAGGTAGCGCTTTTATTAATTTTTTAAAAGAAGTTGTTTAAATTTAATATTATTGAGACTATCATATTTTTCATGCCAAAAATCTTGTTCTTCTCTGGTTTCGTTCCCCGGGTAACACTTCGGCTGTTGCCACTCGCTTAGATAAATCTTAATCATCTGGCTGTTGCCACTCGCTTAGATAAATCTTTACATTACCTATAATCACACTGCCCATCAGCTTGTGAATGAAGCCTTGATTCATCTTTGTTTTATCTATCTTTTAGAAAATTGGTTATCTGCTTATATGTTTGACTTGGCATTTAACTGTTCGAGACTTCTAGTAAAGAACTTAATTCATTAAACTTTAAATTTTATGTTTGGACGCTAATACGTTTATAGTCTTAAAAAATATAAGTGCTATTTTTTGTCCAAATTGGTCTAAGGTTTTAAGAATGAATAGCAGACTAACCAACCAACTAATTTTCTCTTTTATTTACAGACATTACAACTTACCTGTTATACAAATATTAGTAACCCCCATAGCTTTGCATGCCAAAATATTGACTAATCCTATGGGACCTGTGTAATAAAAGAAACAATATTAGTGTAATTGAACATCATTTCTGTTTTAATAAAATTCCTGTTTTCTTGATCAACTCATCCGATTTTATCTCCAGATTATATTAATAATCAAGGTTAAATAATGTAAGTTATCAATTTGTAAAGAAACAACGAAGCTGCAAACCTGCTCCACAAATGAGAATTGATTTTCCTGCTGTCACTTCTGCTCTTCTACAAGCATGTACAGCTACTGACAAGGGCTCGATTAAAGCACCTTCTTCTAAACTAATATGATCAGGCAATCTGAAACAATTAATACAAATTGCTAGGATTATAAATTCAATTACGATATATACGTTAAAGGTTATGTATGAAACACCGGCAATCTATAGAATGCCTGGACGTTTTTAGAAAGCATAAAATATGAGCAATATTATATACTTTTGCTAGGCATGGTATAAAATACCAAGACAATCAATAAAACGGCAAATGATTTTTAGTCAAAGAATGTAAGAAGGTCATGATAGGGCTATTAAACAAAAGACATGCATTCCTCAACTCAAAAATACAAATGTTATTATTAAAAAAGTAATGAAAGAGCGTTCTTAAAAAAAACTTTTATTCAAAATATATAAAAGAAAAATAAAGTTATACAAAACAAAATGTATGCCTTTCTTATTAAAAACAAAAACAAATTGCTTATAAAATTTAAAGTTTACTAGGTGTGAAATGGTACGCTTGAATTTTGCCTTGCCATGTAATGTTCGAAAGAGATCGGAGATGTATTTCCTATTTTTCCAGTTTGTCATTTGGTATTCTATATTATGCTTTGGAAATGTTAATCATTTCATACTTTGCCTAAAACCTCCGACCTAAATAAAAAAAAAAGCCTATTTCTTCTATAAAATGGTAGTTTTCATACATGACCGGAACGTTATAGAAAGATACTCATACCATAAAATGATATTTTAGTTGATTTTTAAGAGTCATTCATCATAAATAAAAATATGTTTGACACTACAAAAACTAAGAAATTTATTAAATAATCACATAAGTATTGAATTTTAGTGTTAAATAAATTACTAAAACTTCAACGCCCTACTAATTTCTTACAATATATCTGGGGATGAGGGAGTTCAAAATCTTAAAAAAAAAAAAAAACTATTTTTAAAACAGTCACATCTTTTAACCATAAAAACGGGCACTATTGTTCAATCGTAAACACTGCATGGCGTTCATAATCTATTGAACATCCAGCGTATAAGCTACTACGTAATAACTAATCTACAATCAGTTACATCAATGACAAGTCAATCTAACAATTAACTAAAGGATTTTCAAATATATATCTCTATTTAGAACACTTTCTATAAGAGAAATTTTGAAAGATTACCTGAAGCAAAAGTCCGCATTAATTGCATAATATCGACAAAGGGTTCCATCAGTTGGTGGAGTGGCTGCAAATGCAACATGTGGGCAAAGATTATACCGCCCTCCCAAGCAATATTCGCACCTGCGACATGGTATACCAACTTCCATGCAAACTCTATCACCTATATATCAAAGAGGCAACATGTTTTCCCTTATTATTGAATTGATATATTGTATTTATAAGCTAAGAACGTATAAAAATCAATTTTTTATGAATTTTAGTTTATTTCGTAATATTCTAGGATATAGTTTCCATGAGTAATTCACATATTTATTTAGGCTCATTTCCCATAGCAATCTATCCATTTAGTTAAATTTAGTTGTTCTAAATGCATGACTTCGTCACTGTTAACTTCTATTTGTGGAAAAAAAAAATGTGCATTTGCGATTGGCTAATTGAATGGGAATATTAAAATTTATCTTTTGAATGTATAATGTGATTTGCCACAAGCATATCATTAGTGTTTCCAAACGATGAAATTAAAATCTGAACAACACACTGCATAATGTCCATCAAGTAAAATTACAAAAAAAAAAAAAAAAAAAAATTAAATCCATAATAAAATAGGGTCAGTAATTTGTTCTATTTCTGTTTAAGTTAACAGAAACATTAAACACAAGTTGCAGTTTTTATTTCACAACTTAAGTAATTATTTAAATTAATTAAAAATGCAATTTTAGGCAATAGTCTAAAATTGCATTCATTATCAAAATGCTATGGAAATAAGTCGTTTAAAGGGGGAGGGGGGGGGCTGATAAAACATAGTTACACCAAGTGCTAGGAACATATTTCTTACCTGGTTTTAAGTGTTTAACTTCACTACCAACTTTAGAAACAACTCCACTGCTTTCATGCCCTAAGACCATGGGTTTTTTCACTATTCTATTACCAATGCTGCCATCTTTCCAAAAATGAACATCTGAGCCACAGATGCCAACGGTATGAACAGCTATTAAGACCTCTGTAACAAATATAATTATAAAAAACTAGATTCAAGCGCTGGAGTCTTGTTTGTATTAATCAAAATGGTTATTGCAGAAAAATATCAAGAAGTTCTAACATCAATGAACAGTTTGCTAGTTTTATCTGCCTGAATTACATAGTAAAGTTTTTTGTCGACTGTGGTAAGTAAATCTAGGAATGTAAATCATACATCACGTATTGAACTTTTCAAGGAGTTTAATTTCTATAATGAGTGTACCTCTTTCCCCACCCCCCACCCCCCTCCAAGAAAAAAAATTCTATCAAACATATAAAAAATCAAAAACAAAACTCTTTGGTTCAAACAGCAATGTTTTACGACTTTTAAAACCGAAGATATAGTCATCATTCAGATTTTTTTTCAACATTCGTATATTCAGTCAATTCTAGGCTGGCGTTGGGTTTGTATGGATTTAAATTTTTCCGTTACAGAGCTTACGCATGTATGAATTTTTTAAGAATGCATATTTTCACAGGTCAACTTGAATTCATTAAACAATAAAGCTTAGCAATTTTAGTTATTGCTAGTTTAAAAAACAGATTTGTTTCGAACACAGGATTTTGAGGAAATGTTCCTGCGCATACATAATAAATATGTGAAATAATGTGTGAGTTTTTTTTTTTTTGTTTTTTTTTTGTTCCACATTTATTGTTAGAAATATTTAGAGTAAGATATTAACGGTTATAAAGTTTCGTACCGAATGAGCCAATTTTTAATGAAATTTCAAGATTTGTACTATACAAATTTCTTTTATTTCCAAACCATATTGGTAATATTGGCAGACACAAAGGGCCTATTTTTTTCAACGCTTTCGGTACTAAATTTTAAATATCTTACACCTTTACCTCAATTATTACACATCTGTAAGTAATCTATTACTAATTTATGTCAGTTTTTGCCTTTCGCTACTAAGTTGTCCTTCAATTCATTACGAATTGTTTTTCCAACACTTTCGGCCATTTTTCCGGTAGCCTTGTGTATCTTAAATCAATTCTCATAACTCTATGTTCTATAAACAAAAAATTCAAAATGATGTTCTATGGCGTACCAAAACTTGCAAGTCACATCTCAGCATACTTATACCATTTTTGATCCCTTTGTACAAAAAAATCCTTAGAAAGTGCACCTGCATTCAAGTGCAAGTGAATGCAACATTCTTACTAAACAACATATCGAGTTGTCTAACTGAGTTGGTAAGAAGTCAAAAAATGAAGGCCGTTAGTTGTGCAAATAAACGTTTGTAATATTAGACTGATTATGTATTCAACAACCAATAATGTATATTTTTGTTCAATTCGTAAGATCAAAAGTAGTTGCTAAACATTTGTTGCACAACTTTTTCCATTCTAAATTATTAATTGCGTTCCATATACATGTGAATTGTGAAACAACTTTTTCAAGAATTTGTATCGGTGGCAATTTCATTCTTTGCCCAGCAAAGTTTAATCCAACATTTTTTAGAACCTAAATTTTTTATAAAACTTAGCTAATACAGAATTAGGTTTCATTTCGTAATAAAAAGCGACATTACTATAAATAACTCATAAGCTAAATATCAAATAATATAACTCATTATTACAAGTTTATGCATATATTTTCAAGTTTGAAATTCTACATGTGTCTCAATTAAACATTGTAATATATCTATTTATACGATTAACTGGAACAAATATAATATAATGAATTCTGTTTAAGATTCAACAAAACCATTTTGAACTTTATTGAATTAAATTGAATCCCTTTGAAAATATATCTAGGATTTCACATTGAAGGGGGGAAAAAAATCATACCATTAGGAGATGGTTCAGGTACTTTTCGGTTCTCCTGTAAAAGTAATAAAAATTAAGTTTACAGATATACGAGACAAACTTTATTGAAACGTTAAGACAGGAAAAATATTATGACTATATTTTGTCTTTGAGAAGAACAATCAAATAAAATAGTGTGCATCATCTCATACATTCAAAATCTAAAATGATTGTTGCTAAGATAAATTTTTCTAACATATATTCCCAAAGTCAACAAAATATAGGTTAAATAAACTAAAAAATAACTTTTAACAAGGAAATAACGTAAATGCAAAAATTTTAATACTTACAGTCACCCCCCCCCCCTCAAGGCTCATATATTTGATCCAGTAGAACTCCTCTTAACAACCCAATGCATGCCTCTAAGAATTATTTATACAATTTATTATGTGATTCGGTAGATAGATTCGTGTATCAATCTATTATATACAAGAAACTTTTTTATCCTTTAATTCAAAATGTGATTTATGTAACTTATATGCTTGTATTTTTGTCTCTCTCCAGTATTGTTTTCCAAAGAAAGGAAATACCCCCCTGTATGTCAAATTTAAACAACTGAATCAAATCCATTTCAGACGTCCTTTCTTTCGATATATACATAGGTACCTTCTCCAATCTAGCACCATAATCCAATGTTGAGCTTGTAGAACCTTCTCCTTATGCTTCCCTTACTCTGAACTTTTTCTAACAGATAAAAATCCTACCTAACACGAGGTGACTAGAAATTCACTTCATGCCCGATTTGTGGCTTAACCTGTCCTTCTTCCCCTTTTGGCCCCAACAATGTGCCAGTTATTGTGCGATATATTACCTCAACTGTATATAACAGAGGAACAATGTATCCCACCGATGGATAAAATTACTGCATGAGAAGCAACGAGACAAGTGTATATTATTTTGCCCGAGTATAGGCCGGTTTTCGGCCACTCATAGCTCAACTTTTGTTATAGTTTAAACTCGGATTTTTGTCTGTCTGTCTGTCTGTCTGTCTGTCTGACTGTCTGTCTGTCTGTCTGTCTGTCTGTCTGTCTGTCTGTGTGACTGTCTTCTTCGAATTGTAATTCGTCTGGTTTTGACTAAAACTTTATTCACAGCTACAACCAAAACTATTTTGTGATTTTTTTTTTTTTTTTTTTGTATATTTCTCGGCTTGATCAGAGGAAGTGCTTTTTGTGTGGTTTGATGCGTACGAGGGTCATTCCCCCGGAAATGGTCCCGGAAGTTGGGAATTTTGGCCAGGTTAATGACTGATTAAAGCCAGTCAACGGGTTTCGGATATTCATCTTTTGCTCAATTTCAAGATGATTCTTCAAGTTACTTCGATACTTCAAGTTAAACTATTAGAGCAGTGGAATAAGAAATTAATAAATTTTGCTTATTTTTCAATTAAATTCTTATTAAGACTCTGGAAATAGGTGTTTCAACTTTGAATTAGGAAACTACTTTCATTTTAAAATAGGGTTTTAACTAGTAAATGTGCCTGAATGGTTCTAAACCACGTAGATTCTGATCACTAGCTTGCCGGCCAAACTGTATGGTGGTTAGCGTGCTAGCTTCTAGATCGCGAGGTTGCGGGTTCGAGTCCCGTGTTAGGCATGGATGTTTGTAAATGTATGTTGGCTTGTCTAATGACGAATGTTTCGGCGCATTATAGCCCTCATGTTGATGACGGAGCCAGATAATCTGAAAACAACCAACCAACCAACTGATCACTAGCTTACCATCGTTACTACTGTACCATTGAAGATTGCATAAGTTTTCCTCAAAATGATAAACCTTATTTTTCAAACTGAAAGCTAAAGCTGCTTTGAAATATTTTTTTATATCTATTCGATTGTAAAGCTGGTTATTATTTACTTCATATATAAAGCAAGTACCCATTTTTTTAGTATGTCATAATTACTTTTCATTACTACTTATTTTTATTATTATTTTTAATTATATAATTGCATGTTTTGTAGTAAAATAACAATTATTAGGTACATGATTTTAATTATGAGCACTTTTTCTTGGCATGGTACGGACAATTTTTTTCTTTAAAGAAAAGAACAGGATTTGAATTACAAACTTAAATCTCTCTACAATATTGGCCGACCAAACGGTATAGTGGTTAGCGTGCTAGCTTCTAGACCGCGAGGTTGCGGGTTCGAGTCCCGTGTTGGCATGGATGTTTGTAAATGTATGTTGGCTTGTCTAATGACGAATGTTTCGGCGCATTATAGCCCTCGTGTTGCTGACGGCGCCAGATAATCTGAATACAACCAACTCTCTACAATATTGCATCGTGAAATTTATTTTCCCTCTCATACAAAAAGTCGTATACAAATCTAACATTGTTCTCTCTTTCATCCTTTTGCGTTTTGAACGAAGATATAGTTATTCAATATAATACATCCATCAGCTGTACTTACTCATTTAGAACATAACAAAAGCAACAAAAAAAGTTATATATACCCCAAAAAATAGACGTTGTAAATGTAACCCGCCAAATAAAAAGATCAGCTATAGAAAGTTGTGGAATCAAATATTTACCACCAATAAGCCGTTTTCAATTTCTTTGAGGTAGCTGTTCACAATGAACTGAATTGGGATTATAGCATGGAACTCTCGTAGGCAATCAGTACCGTAGAAGGTTATAGTTATTTCGAAATAATCTCATTTCATATGACTGAGCTACTTTGCACCCATTGCACTGAATTAATATTAATTCTATAAAAACTCTATCCTGCCAAGAACTGATTACCTATGGGGTTCCATCCAATAATCCCAAATTAGTTCATTGTGTGTAAATGAAAAGAATTAATTCTCAAAGAATTAAACGCAGCCCCTTAACCATTAGATTTCTTAACTTTTCTAGCAGACTTCCTCTTTTTAGGATCAAAAAAGATAATATACCAGAAAATGTAGACGTCTTACTCGAGGAATTTCTGGTGGAAAATGGAGCTAAGCTTATTTCCACGGCAACCTACAATGCTAGACACCATGGCGAGAGCTTTTTTTATGATAGAACGTCAATATACCTTAAAGCAGTCATTTGAGAATCTGACTCACAAAATCTACTGCTGAGAGATATAAGATTCTTTAGTTTTCCTAAACGTCTTTAAATTGTAATTTTTTCTTTACTATAGTGCTGCCATCTATTTTGTTTTATAACAACTTCACAAAGTTTGTGGACTGTTTCTGATGCGTTTTTTCCGATTTTCAACCAAATAACACTCTGTTACTTGCTGAAAGATATAACATCCCTCCGGCTTCATCAATTTGCTAACTATTTCTGAGGGTTTAACTTCGATTTGCAAACCAATAACACAATGTACTACAGAAGTGGAAGTTTTAACCTTAAAAATTGTTACGTAACTTTTTAATTTTGATTTTGTATAAAGGTTGCAAAACACGATCGTTTAAAAAAAATAATAACAATAATAAAACCATCCTCTAGAGATAATATTAAAATGCTTAAATTTTTAACTTACCAAAATAATTTCTCCTTTACGCTTCAAAACTGCCGATAAATTTTCCTCGGTCATTCTTTGAAAAAAAGAGAATCACAATTTCGTTCCCTGTTTAATTCAATCCCCTTAGCCAAATCTGCCTTTCTACTTTTTTTAAGCATTTAAATATATTTGTGTTTTGTTGTCATGGGTAAAAGCTATAACGAAATCTTAGTTGAAGATATTCACGAGATAAGTGTATTCTTTTCTAGCATCATAAGTGACATAGAACATCGATAATACAAGACTTTATTGATAAGATAAGCCAGTGTACTTCTTTTACTTCTAAGAGATAATATACACTTACTACTGAGATAAAAAAAAAAGAGTTTGTTTGATTTTTACTAAAAATTAAACAAAGATTTTCAACCAAGCAACAATATTCGCAAGAAAATGTATCGTATTTAAAACTGAGGATTACCTGCGAAATGTTTAACCTCAGAGTGGCTTTTAAGAAAATAAATGCAATATTAACCCTTTGCACTCGAGGCCTTTTTCGCGTGCAGGAACCAGCAACTCGGGACGTTTTCAAGCATTTTTGGTTCGGTTCATATTTGCCGATCCGCTTCAAAGAAATTAAACACAGTCATAGCCTTGCATCAAATTTCCGCATCAAACCTAATGGTGAGCGAGAGTAACCTCTCAAGTTGCGGCATCCAATCATGTGGTTAATGAGAGTCACCTCTCGAATGCAAAGGGTTAATACAGAGTGTCTATAAACTAGTTGGACAATGGAGCTTAAATAGATCAAAATCATCGGCTTCAGACCTGTGGAGTGATGGGGAAATAAGAAAAGACCAATTTGGAGATCCTGACATCAAGCCAATAATCGATTTAAAGGAGTCTTCAAATGCGACACCTACTTCGCAGGACATTTCCATCTATAGTCCTACGACAAAGCAATATTGGGCCATCTGGGACTCTCTCCATATTCGAAACGGCGTGTTGTACCAGAAGTTCGAATCTGATGATGGAAAGACATCCCGATGGCAGCTATTGCTTCCAAGATCCCGAGTCACAGACGTTCTTAAAGAACTGCATAGCAGTCCAATGGGAGGCCACTTCGGAGTAATGAAGACATTACAAAGAGTTCGAGAGCGGTTCTTCTGGAGTAAGGCGAGGGCTGAAGTAGAGAAGTGGTGCCTATCATGTAAGGCCTTTGCAGCCCGGAAAGGACAGAAGAAACGCAGTCGAGGAAAACTGCAACGTTACAACTTAGGAGCGCCTTTTGAACGGATTGCGTTTGACATCTTGGGACCACTACCACGATCTGCTGACGGCAACAGATACCTCCTTGTTGTCATGGATTATTTTACGAAGTGGCCCGAAGCGTAGCCTATCCCTGATCAAGAGGCTACTACTGTTGGAGGGGTAATGGTTCAGAGTTGGATTTCCAGATTTGGAGTGCCTCTTCAGTTACATTCTGATCAAGGAAGGAATTTTACCTCTGCTGTAATGAAAGGACTTTGTGATCTACTTGGCATTGACAAAACACAGACGACGTCTTTACACCCATAGTCGGATGGCATGGTGGAGAGGTTTAACAGAACCATAATCAATAACCTATCACTGATGGTTTCTAAAAACCAACAGGATTGGGATCAGAAGTTACCTTTGTTTTTTCTGGCCTATCGCAACGCTGTCCACGAGACTACCGGCTATTCCTCATCCCAGATGCTCTTCGGTCGTAACCTTCGTCTGCCTTGCTCTGGTTATCGGCATTCAAACCCCACTTTTGACACCAGTTGTTGCGTCGATGGGTTCGAAAGATTTGAGGCCAAAGCAGATCAAAACTTGCAGAAATTTATTCCAATATAACTCTTCGTAGATTCTCTTACAACTCCAGAACTTCTCGTTCCAATACACTCAATACAGCTCTTTACATGACAATAGAGCACAACAACAGTTAAAAACTTGATAACACAACAGCTAAAATCGCCACAAAAGACAATGCAATACAGTTCACTTTCGGAACTCTCTGAATGCTCGTGAAGATTCAGCTCCCTATATAAGACCGAGAGAGAGGGTGATCGAGTTAGTTGAGTCAGTTAGTTGACTGGAGTTACTGAGTTCCGAAAGTGAACTGTATTGCATTGTCTTTTGAAGCGATTTTAGCAGTTGTGTTATCAAGTTTTTAACTGCTGTTGTGCTCTATTGTCATGTAAAGAGCTGTATTGAGTGTATTGGAACGAGAAGTTCTGGAGTTGTAAGAGAATCTGCGAAGAGTTATATTGGAATAAATTTCTGCAAGTTTTGAACTGCTTTGGCCTCAAATCTTTCGAACCCATCCACGCAACAATACATATATATATACCCTGTATATGCTAAAGCTAGATAGGTATTAAAAACGGTTAACAAACTTCATTAGTAAATATAACAAATTCTAAGTAAACTTCTATGCTAGAAACCCCATCGACATCAATGCTTTGTTTTTTAAGTAAAAAACTTATATCAAGCATAAATTCGTGCATTAAAATCCTAAACAAAAACATGTGTGTAAAAAGCGCCAAGTTCTTCACTTAATAACTATAGCCGTGAAAAGTATTAAGATCTAAAGTAGAGCCAAGTTTAACGTTGTTTAACGTTACGGACAATGAAAATTAGAAATTAGTAAGATTTTCTTCTCTAAGTCAAAATTCCCCTTCATAGGCTACAATATCCAGTTACAAAAATGATTGTGACACTTAGCCATTATGAATTCTGAATCACTTGTTAGCTGTGTTGGTGCTACGAAGCGTAATGGCCAAGTCGTACAAGCATTTTTGTAGCTGAGGCCTATAAAGGGGAATTTTGACTTTAAGAAGAAAATCTTACTAATTACTAATTTTCATTGCTCGTAATTTACAACACCGTTAAACTTATCTCTACTTTAAATATCAATACTTTTCACGGCCATAGGTACTAAATGATGAACTTGGGACTTTTTTATGTTTGTGTTGGGATTTCACTTTTTTTTTTTTTTTTTTTTTTTTTGCGGTATTAACTTTAAATTTATCACTTATTTTGTATACCGATGGCTAATTTAAAAAATTTTAAGTTTCTATATTTTTAAAACTTGCAAGAAAACTTCCTGGTTTGAAAGGGTTAAATATACATCTTTTTAATTCCTTTATATTAACTTCGATTTTGTGTGCTTGTTTGTTTCTTTGTCAATGGGAGCGGAATCTGCAAATGCCTAATTAACCTCCCTGCTGTCATCCAATCGGGCAGAAACTTGGCAGATAGGTTCGATGTAGATGACAATGCATTCTATCAACGTTTGGGACTGTGTTTTTAATAAATAAATAAGAAAATTACTTTAATCATAATAAATAAAGGATATTTGGATGTTAGAACATAAATTCAAGCTTATATTTAATAAATAATATTTGAAACTTAGTTTGCTGATAAAGATGTTTTTGATGTCGGAGCTGTGTTAATAAATATCAAAATTGACAATGCATTTGGGCTATTCTGAAATTAAGTGGGAATTTCCGTCCCTGTGCGTTTACTGCCTTAATATTTATTCCTTTAAGTAAGGAAATCGGTATTAAGAAGAAAAGAGTGCACATTTAATGTTTTCAGTCTTTATTTTACATATTTATTTATTATTATTATTTTTTTAAAAATCCAAAGTATGGGAAATGTAATCTCCATGGAATGTCCCCAGCCCTGTTTTTTTAGTGTTAACTGAAAAAATAAACCTGATTAATAATATATTTGTGGAAAAATATGGGTTAAACATTTATTTATTGTATAAATAATTAACTAATCGCAAAGAAATATAAGTTTTAATTTGTTTTACCACTTTATTTTAAGCACATAAATTGTCTCTGGGGTACTGAGGTAACCTCCATGGAATATCTTTAACTTGATTAAAATTCTACTAGATAGCAATACAGTCTCCTTTACCAGAGCTGAAGTGAAGCTCAAGTCAACTATTTTGTCTGGTGATGTTATTAGATGTGCATAGTTTTATTTTGTTTGTGAAAAAGCTGTCCAATCCTCAAAAATCTGGTGAGTTCTTTTTGTTCTTGTAACCTCCATGTTCAGTAATGTTGTTCCTTATAGTGTTAAGCATAATTTAGCCGTTAACTTTTATCAAATAGCCAATTTGTTCTCTAAAAGCAAAGATATCCTTAGTCTGTTAGGTTTTAAGCATGGCAATCTACTTATTTATAACCTCCATGAGTTTCTTTCCCGATTATATCTTTCAATTGAAGATTTTTTTCAGTTATTTCAATTGAACTTTAAATAGTGCAGTGAGCAGATTATCTTGTATTTGCTTCTAATAACATTCAAGAACTGGAATGGTGCTGATTAGATGTCAGTCATTATAGGTATAAGTTGATCTCTTTGTAATATTTAAACCAGTCATGAGATACAAGTAGATTTTAGGCTTGAAATGAGTAATACAAGTTTTGATATTTAACAATAGCTTATGTTAGAGGAAATGATTATGTTCGAGTTACAGCAGAAATAAATGGCTGTATTTTTGCAAGCCGTTTAGTGAATATCGTAGATGATCCAACGAGGCAGCTGTCTTTCAACTATACAGAGCAGATAAAGTCATAACGTTTAGGCCGACCAAAAGGTATAGTGGTTAGCGTGCTAGCTTCTAGACCGCGAGGTTGGGTGGTTCGAGTCCCAAGTTAGGCATGGGTGTTTGTAAATGTATGTTAGCTTGTCTAATGACGAATGTTTCGGCGCATTATAGCCCTCGTGTTGCTGACGGCGCCAGATAATCTGAAAACAACCAACTTATAGCGTTTAGAAGTTTCTTCTTTTCCATTGTAATAGCCTATGAAATTTTTTTCGATAAATAGAGCAACCAAATATTTTCGCCTTATATAAGAACAAGTTCACTGACTTCTTTTACTCTATGAATATTGTCATGTGATCCTGATGTTAACTGCACAAAGATAGATCATTGCGCCGTTAAACTCTAATCAACCAACCAACAAAGGTGTATCAAGAGTGAAGGGGTTCTTTTTATTTAAAAAGTCAGGTTTTTCTTTGTATCTTTTCAGTGTTTCTTTACCTGGTGTGCGAAACCTCTTTGGCCGACCAAACGGTATAGTGGTTAGCGTGCTAGCTTCTTGACCACGAGGTTGCGGGTTCGAGTCCCGTGTTGGCATGGGTGTTTGTAAATGTATGTTGGCTTGTCTAATGATGAATGTTTCGGCGCATTATAGCCCTCGTGTTGCTGACGGCGCCAGATAATCTGAAAACAACCAACCAACCAAGCGAAACCTCTTTGTATTTGTAAACTAGTATAACAAATGACACTAGTAAATACATATGACATTATTAACCTCTGAGCATGGAATCATAGATTTAACCCCAACTCGTCTCTATTCTTCTGGTATCCCTGTTCTTTTAGACCGACCAAACGGTATAGTGGTTAGCGTGCTAGCTTTCTAGACCGCGAGGTTGCGGGTTAGAGTCCCGTGTTAGGCATGGGTGTTTATAAATGTATGTTGGCTTGTCTAATGACGAATGTTTCGGCGCATTATAGCCCTCGCGTTGCTGACGGCTCCAGATAATCTGAAAACAACCAACCCTGTTCTTTTAGTTAATCGTTCTGTTCCTGTGATGCTTCTTACTGTCGTTTCAATATAATGGTTCAATTCATTCGAGTCGGTTCAATATAACAGAACCAACGGCACGAATTTCTCAATTCTGATTGCTATGAAAAAATACCAGTAGGCTCTTTGAAAGAATTTGTACACGATTGAATGTGAGAATTATCGACCTATTTGAGTGTGTGAATACGATGTTGTTTATGAATTGTATCCTGTTTGAAAATATGGCAGCATTAATTTCAGAGTTAGTATTTGCAGATTCCTTTTTCCACAGCATTATGCTCGGAGGTACTTCTTTAAACATCAACCGTTCTTACGTACTTAATCCAGAATCTAATAAATCAACTAATCAACTCGTTCACAAAGAGTCTATTTTACTACGTACATCAAGAAATATATAATACAAAAATCATTAAATCAATTGAGGACTAGAAATGGAAAACGACCGAGGTCCAAAAAAGAAAAAATTTTAGGAGAGTCGAAAAAAGAAAAAATTTTAGGAGAGTCGAAAAAAGATAGCATCTGATACTTAAGGCAATAGTTAAGTACAGTACCAAAAAAAAAAAAAAAACGAACGATGGCTATATCTTCGGTTCTAATTATCGTAGAATCTTACCGTTTGCACCAAAATGTTTTGCATACGATTTTCTATATATCTGATGCAATTTCTTTTTCTTGAGGGACCGTTTACTAAGTAAAAGTAACGCTATCTTCGAAAATTTCAATACGAACCCTTATTTTTTATCATTTCATTCGATTCAGAATACATCATTTACTCTATATACCGAATTTCAATGCATTATCTTGAAAAACACGTCACTTATGAGCGAAAATGTTTCGACCATTTTTTGACCGATCTTCAGGGCGAATTTCCATATAACGAAATGTATTTTTAAGGTTCTACTTCACAGAGGGAGAAATCGAACGGTCAATGAGGCGTTTCACGAAGTTATAAAATACAAATATTCTAAAATTTCATAGAAACTACTTGGATTTATAGTGACATGTTTAAGATTAATACAAAAATAGCAAGTAAACGCAAAAGTAACATAATTTATTTACAAAGTTAAAGATGTGCATTCTTCACACGAAATAAATAAAATATCGAAAACTGTAATTGCAGAAGTATAACTGATAATTAGAAAATTAATAAATATAAATTGTAGGCATTAGTAAAAAGTATTCAGCAAAGTGTGATTATTTTACAGAAACATTTCACTGTAAACACAAATGTAACTTGATCGTTGAAATTATTTATAAAATGAAAAAATCACCTGATTCAGTAAAATTTTTAAAGAATAACTTATTGAAATTGTTTTAAAAATGTGGTTTTAAATAAATGTAATTTAAGAAAGTAATTTTTTTTTTAAAAAAAGGCCACTGTTGAAAACCACACAAAACATACGTGCCACGATTCCAAACACGTTAGACAGATTAAAAATATACATACAAAAAATAAAACTGCTTTGTTTGTATAAAATAATATATTTTTTTTTTGTAATCTCAAGAAATTATGTTCTGATTCACCCCGCTATTCCTATTCACCCTATTTTACGATAATTGAACGTTATGAGATTTTCCACACCTCTAGTTTACCTTGAATTAATCTTTGATAATTTTCAAAAGTCGGCGACTATACGATCCCTTAAAGTGAGCGGTTTTTACATTTTCGCTAAAAAATCGAGAACTAAAAGTCAAAATGAAAAGAAAAAAATTGTGGTGGGGTTTCAGACCATGGTGAATCTAATGAAAGCAAAAAAATATATGTTTCTATTAAAAAAAAATTAAAATTGTTTTATTAATTATTAATTAATTATTAAAAAAGAAATTGATGCAAAAGTTGCTTGCTATTTATGTTTGGCCATTTACAAACTATCTTTTGAAAAAAATATTACTGAAATATATCAAATATTTAAGTATTTATGGCCAAAAACACAACTTTTTTATTTAACATTAATTTATCACTTTCGTTTTATCATTTAAATTACAAACCATTCATTAGAAAATTACGAATTTTTGTATTTCGCATTCTTTTTTAATGCTGAATCCAAATATGGAATAATATTATGAGGTTACTATTGAACTTTTTAAAGTTTGGTTCTATTTTAATATGTAGATGACCCCTCATGAAAAAAAAAAAACTACATACAATTATTAAAAACCTTTCACGATTTACAACGGTACCTTTTGTTTGTTATTTCAACAATTAGAACAAAAGATATAGCCATCGTTTTGATTTTTTTTTTTGGGTACTGTACATACTTCAGATTGAATTTGAACTATTGCTACCGAAGTACCAAAGTTCGTACTTTGGGAGTTCCCCACTTTGTTTAGCTCGGTCTTCTTGACATTTTCCCGTAAAAAAAATTTTCGATTTTTTTTTTTTTTTTTTTTTTTTTTTTTTTTTTTGGTACTTAAGTCGTTTTTCATCTCAATTCAACACAATATTTTCTCAGGCATTTTTTCTCTAGTAGTAATCATATCTAAGGAAACAAGAGGTTAATTACATTTAAGGAATTCTGTTCTATTTGGTAGCAACTCATTACCGATCTGCTTGTGTTTAATGAGTGAAAATAGTCAATTGAAGAGGCGATGATACTTCCAAAGCCTATGTAATTGCTAATGCATTAGAGGTAGCCTATATAAAATTATTTGTACTCTTCTAATTTGTGTTACTGCCATCTTACTAAGCATATAGACCACTGTATGGCTGCAGAACTTTAGCTCAAAAATTCCTTTTAAGCAAATTTTCTCATAAGATGACCAATGCATCCCCAAAATTTCCCTTCATTATATAAATCCCCATTGGGACAAACTCATTTAAACTATTTCCTTTGTGCTCAATTGAAATAATTGCAACAAAAAAAGATGGGTTTTTTTTTTCTCTTCTTTTTTCATGAATTGTATAAACTGCTTCTATTTTTAAATATCAAAGTTGGTATGAGTAGCTTTTGACTTCCCTGTTTAAAAATTTTATAAAATGTAATAATTTCTTGTGATTTCAGTAAAATTGTTTGTAAAAGTAATATATTTGTGATTTAATAAACAATCAAAACAAGCAAATAAAAGTATTTTTAATACTATAATTAAAAAAAAATTGTTTAATTAGAATATTTTTCTAGTTTATAAGGTTAAACATTGAAAACTCTTTCATTTGGTACATATTTGAAGGTAATCCGAGCCCTGTAGAATTAAGTATGGGCATTTTATAATTACGATAGAAATTCAAGATGGCGGCACTTAGATTTTTCTAGACTTTTGATATATTGTTCAGAACATTTTTTTTTTTTTTTTTTAAGTCTAATAAACCTTAAATACCTTTTGTTGCAATTTATTTGATGTTTGACCTTTTTTAGCACTAAAATGACTGGATTAGTTAATTGGTTATCAGATGCTTAAATAGTGGTGGTTATTTTTAATTTATTACAGATGTGAATTTTTTAAACCGGTATTTCTCAGGTTCAGAATCTCCACTTTTAAACATGTTTGCTTCAAATCGAACAAAATTTTTTGGGTTTGTTTAACTACTTTGCAATAGAAAAGATTTCATAAAAATGGAAACAATTTCTGCACTTCCTCATAAAATTTAATTTTTTTTTTTTTTTTTTTTTATTTATTTTTTTTTTTTTTTAATTACATAAATTTCTATATAATACCAAATATTCTTTTCGCTTCAATTTGAGATATAAAACAAGGTAATTCGATCATCTAAAAGCAATATTAAGTCTTCCAAAGTTGCAACCGAAATTGTTTTTTATGAACCTGAAGGGCTATTATCTAAGCTCATAAAAAAAGAGAGATGAGAAATCGGGCAACAACATACTTTTCTCATACTCAAATTTAAACTCTGGATTAAGTGTTATTCTGTTGAAAATAATTTTTCACACATTGAAAATTAACATTTTTACCTGAAACTTAAACTAAAACCTGTAACTAAAAAAAACCCTTTGAAGAAATCGCTTGATTGTATTTGCTTGATTTTTTTTTTATTTTTTTTTTTTAATTATTATTTCTTAAAAGGACTAATGTTAATTTAAACCTTTTTTAATAATTTCAAAATTCCAGCAGAATATTGCATTTTTTAATTTGCATAGTTTTAATTGCATGCTTTAAAAAATCTTACAATCGGATTGGCAAAACGTTTTAACTTGAAGCAATCCTATAATATCATCAAACATTACTTCAGTTGTCATCTATTTCCGTGATCTTCCTATTTAGTATCTCCTACTGTTTCATTTCCAGGATACACATAAAAAATTACACGAACAATTTATTTGTATTTCAATTAAATGTTACAAATTCAGGAAAGTGTTTCATCCTTGTATCAGATGCACCGTGTAATAAGTGTCCTCCATTAATTGCATACGTAATGTTTTCGGCAATAATTTTCTGAATACATGATTTGAAACCTTAGTACAAAGAAGATTTGGTACCGTTTCGCATTCCTCCTTCATCAATCAGAAGTACTTAAAATGCACGTAATTCATAAGTTAAAAAATTCACCTCTTCATTTGATTCCTTTGTGATGCTGATTCGTTGGAAAAGTATTATTACTCTAAAGGATATACCTTCCCCATGTACTTTGATTGCACTCTTCGTTAAAACCACTGACTGCACTCTGTCATTTCTTTTGAATTTGATAGTATGAAACTTATCTCCTTCAGTTCTTTTAATACCCAGAGTATCTTATTTGTACTTATTGAAATCTGATAGGCTTTTTTTAAAAAAATGATTACATTGTTAGAACTTCTCCGTTTCTCTGGACTCATCCTTATCTCGTTGAAGTCTTGAGTCACTGATTCCCAAATGAGCTGTTTGTCAGTTACTAACTAAGATGTATTGTTTTTCAAGCCTTAATCAGTGAGTCAAATATTCATCAAACTTCAATTACCAGTTGCAGCTAAATGGTACAGGTAACAAAAATGTGTAACAAATACTATATCGTTGCATAAAAGAAAAAAAAAAATATCGATAAATCGATACATGATTTTTTTTTTTTTTTTTCTATTTGATTTTCAATTTAGCCATTTTTGTTTCTCTAGGCAAATTTCTACTTTTCATGAATTCATGCCAAATTGTTTTAATAAATAAATTATAAAAATTGTTTTAATGAATAAATTACATTATCAATCAGAATAAATAAAATACATTTTGATATCAATGCATAAATTCAAATTTATTTTTAAAGAAAAAATTTTGAAAAGTAGTTTACCGCAAATTTTTTGATAGAGATGTTTTTAATATTCAAAATTAGATGCATATTCCAGGCACACGTTGGCAACAAAAAGGCGCTATGTTAATGACTACTAATAAATGATCTTATCTTTCGATCACATTATGTTTTCTTTTTGATTAGGGTGCCATTTTAACTGTCGCTCAGCCAAGTCCAAACTTTAGTTTTGAAGTTTTTGAAAAGAGAATAAAGAAGATTGAAAAAACACATGGAACTATAAAACGATCATCAAAAACTAAAAATGTTTGAAAGTATCGATATATCGGTGACTTATATCGATATTTTTAAAAAAATGTCGATGAAAATATTATCCAATCGATATATTGCCGACCTCTAGTATATACCATATATATTATCAATAAGAGTTAGACAATGCCCACATATTTAAAGAAGCATTATACTTTATTAGACAATCATAACTTGGTTATAAAACTATACTACGGTCTGAAGATTTCCATGTTTGATAATAAAATATTCGTTTATACAAGCCATAACAAACTTCAAAATTAAGACATTTCTTTTGAACACCTAATGCACAGCGAAATGAAAACCAGTATTATTTAGTGCAACCCATATCTAATTTACTTAGCACATTGAATGAGGACTTTGATTGCCCCACCAGCACCAGAATGTGATGTCTCAAAGGCTTCAATGGAATCCTCCAGCTTAAATCGGTGAGTTATCAGTGGTTTGAGGTCAACTGCGCCACTGGCTACTAAATCCAAAGCGATCGGATAGCAGTTGGCATATCGGAAGATTCCTTTGATATCCACTTCCCTAATGGCGACTTCTATGAGGGGAACTTTGATTTCTGGAGCTCCAAGGCCAACCAGCATCACAGTACCACCAGATTTTGTGACCTGAAATTTTTAAAATGAGTTCTGTAATAGCATTCACTATTTAACGCTCTAGTTCTCAACCACTGAGTTCGTATATCTCATTAAGGTGTCAATTACGTGACTTCCACTATTTCAACAAGACGCCATCTTTATATGAGGTGATGGAATGTCATAGGGGCCGTTCAAGTATTACGTAAGCACCTAGGGGGGGAGGGGGTTAGCGATTTGCTTATTTTTGCTGACAAGGGGGGGGAGGGGGTATGAGTGATGCTTACGTAAGCATTTAATAATCCCTTTATTTCTAAAAAAAACCTGTGATATGAACTGGTATTCGAAGCACGTGCAAGAGAGTCAATACTTTCTACAAATTGTAAAATGCGAAAAAAAGCAGTGTTGCTCTCCTGCTCGTAGTGGATTATTTCGCATTTTAAAAGAACGCTTTATACCTCCACCTATCAAAATGGCCCAAACACCACACGATTTAATAACAAGTGAGGAAGGGGAATTCCTGGAATTAAGTCTCCGGCTAAGCTTGAACCTGCATGTCCCCCTGGGGGAATTTTTAAAAATGCCATATGACTATTTTTGTCCGTCCATCAAATCACAATTGTCTGCAAGGACTTGTGGGAAATGTGGTTTGTACCACGCTTCACTAAAATCGACAATTCGTCATAAGAAAATTGTTCATGGCGAAAATAGCCAGAGAGCCTGCCTAGTTCGGCCTATGAGAATTGCTGCTCGTCGAGCAAATGAACTGATGTGCGTCATCAATTATGTAGAAGGCATGGAAGATACCGAATGGATAAGCGAAGAGGAAGTTTGCCCAGATTCCTTGTGCGAAACAAGTGATGAAGAAATAACATCAGATGTCAGAAACCCTATAATTTCAGACATTAAAAACTGGCTAGAGCAACCCTGGATAACATCTGACTAGATAGACTTAATTGATTATGAAAATTACATTTATGTGCCATTAAAATTGTGATAAATTAAGATTTAAAAAAAATTAAAAATATTTTTTTTTTCCCTTTTAAGGCGAGTTAAAGTTCATTATTTGCATTGAATCCTAACTTTTTTTTTAGATTAACGTTACAAAAAAAAAATCAGGAGCAGGGGGGGGGGGTACCGTATGCTTACGTAATTATAGAGGGAGGTATGCGATTTGCTTATTTTTGCTGACAAGGGGGGGGAGGGGGTCAAAAATTACCAAAAACATGCTTACGTAATATTTGAACGACCCCATATCATAGTTTCACTTGCATTATACTTACTAATTCCTTAAAATATTATTCAGTGTTAAAAGTTACACAGACGTTGTTACACTGACCGTACAAAGATGGATCTTCGTTCATCTATCTACTATTTTTATGTTAGCATTGATAAGTGACGTAATTGCCACTCTTATGTTTTGCACGAACTCTACGGTCTTGGCAGACAAATTAAAGTCTTTGGTTAGGTCGTGATTTTTTATTATAAGAGAAGTTGAAAAGTGGGATTTTTAATTGATTTTGTTCAAGCCATTTGATTATCACAAGTAATACTCGTGTTTTCTATCACGTCAAAATTGTGTTATTCCGAAATAGAAATGTGTATTAATTTCAGGACTAATTTTCAATGATGATATCTCGAATATTCTTCATAGTTTTGGGTGTTTCAAAAACAATCTAACCAATCATTTAGTTAATATTTAACTAGCAGATTGATTAGATAATCTTTTCTTTTGTCATCGTTTGGTACTTAAAGATAATTATAGAGCACTTAAAATAAAATTAGCCGAGAGCTTACCAAAATTCCTGTTCTAATGCAAGATTCAGCACCACTACATTCAATGGTAATGTCGGGAGAACCTCCAAGCTTGGATTTGATCATATTACAAACAGCTTTTTCATCCATGCCTGCAGCACATACGGAATGGGCACCAAGTTTCTTGGCAAGCCCCAAACGATTTTCAGATATATCTATAAATCAAGAAATCCAGAAATAGTAATTAAGCTAATCTTAGTATATGTTCTTGTTTGAGCGTTACATTTTTAAAATGTCTTTTTGTAAATACGAAATTTTATTTAAAAAGATTTTTAACAATTAGTGTTATTGAATGGAAGGAAGTACTTATATTTTAAGTTACAAGTATTAGTTGTTAATAGACAAGTGCGTAACTTTCAAGATAAAAAAAAAATACTTTTCGAAGTGTTAGGGACGTACCTTTAGATTGGCATTTCACCTTTCGAAACTTCTAATAAAAATTTAATTCAAATCAATGATTTAGATTTTAAATGTTATTTTAGGTCACTCATAAATTATCAAGGTCCTATGAGCTTGAGCTAATTTTTTTCCAACTGGTTTGAATGGTTTGAGAATGAATAGTGGACTAATAAACCAACAAACTTTCTATGTTATACTTATAGACATTGAAACTTACCTATTATACAAATATTAGTAGCCCCCATGGCTTTACAAGTCAAAATATTGACTAATCCAATGGGACCTGTGTAATAAAAAAAGAAGAATATTTACATTTAAATAGCATTCATATTTTAGCAAATTCCGGTTTTCTTAATCAACAAATCTGATTTGAATATGCAGATCATATTAAGATTCAAAATCATATTTGGTAAAATATCAATACGAAAAGAAACAACGAAGCATACATACCAGCCCCACAGATAAGAATCGATTGTCCTGCTGTAACTCCTGCTCTTCTACAAGCATGTACAGCTACTGACAAGGGCTCGATCAAAGCACCTTCTTCAAAACTAACATGATCAGGCAACCTGAAATAATAAATGTCAATTCCTAGTTTTCTAAATTCAATTACGATATATACATAACCGGTTGAATATGAAACACCGGCATTCTACAGAATACTTGGGTACTTTGTAGAAAATCTTGGTGTTTTTAGACAAAGTATGAAATATAAGTATTATTATATACCTTTCCTAGGCACTTTATAGACTACCTAGGCAATCAATGGAATAGCGAATAATATTTAGGCAAAGCATGAAACAATGTCGTCACAAGGCTATTCTTTAAAAAACGTGCATTCGTCAACTCAAAAATACAAGTTATTTTAGAAAAAAAATAATGAAAGAACTTTATTAAAAAACTTTATTTCAAAAAAGGGAAAGAAAAATGAAAGTTGTAAAAAAAAAAATTACATCTTTTTATAAAAGAAAACAAAATTGTCCTATAAATATGGAAAACTAAAATTGACCTACTTGTTTTTACATGTTATTCTTAAATTGTGCCTTGCCAAGTGATATTCTAAACAAATTGGAGATGTATTTTATACTTTGCTGGCTTGTCTTTTAATAGAATACCTAAGGAATGTGTGAAATACTAATCGTTTCAAAAATATTTGACTTTCTATAAAATGAAAAAAGCCTATTTATTCTATAAAATGTCGTTATTAATACATTGCCATAATTAAAGATACGCATACAATAAATGGATAGAATAGTCGAATTAGAAGTCATTCTCCAAAAATTTAAATATATTTGATTAAACAAAAATTAAGAAATTTATTGAGTTATCAAATAAAAATTTAAATTTAAGAATGTTTCATTTGTCATGAAAATGAATAATCAAAAGAGTTCATAAAAAATATCTAGCAAAGAAGGCGGGGTGGAGAAGGGGTTTTATAACTTAAAAATGTATTTGAAACAATCTAGGTATATGATACATGCATTTAGAGTATTTTTATGCTGAATCCAATGAAATAAAAAGCAAGACGATGTATATAATCTAAAAAAAGGTTAAAGTCCTTTTTATAAACGGAAACACTTGTTAAAACCGAGGAAAGGTAAAATGGGACATACATAAATAAAAAAAATATGTCCGTTCACGGAACTTGGCAAAACATTTTATTTGTCATGAGAATAAAGAAATAAAAGAGTCCATAAAAATATTTAACATAGAAGGGTGTATTTTGAGGGGGTAAGTGGTGAGAGGGGTTTTGTAAACTGAAAATTAATTTTGGTATAACCCAGTCATGTGACACATGTTTGTGAAGTATTATTTAACGTTGAATCGAATGAAAAAAAGCAAGACGATATAACGATGTTATAAAAAGTTATAGTCATTTTTATAGACAAAAATACAAGTAAAAGTTTACCTTATTTCCTTACTTATTCTTTCATTCTTATACTTTTTCATTTACTGTTTTAATTATTCCCTACTATTTACTTTTTTTTATTACTAACCAGTACTTTTTCTTTTAAATTTTGGTTATTTATTAACTTTTTCCACTCAGTTTTGGTTCATTACATGTACTTTTATATTACAAGTATTTTTGTCTTTGAAATTGACAAATGAACTATAACTTTTTTTAGGATAGTTATATCGTGTTGATTTTTTTCATTCGATTCAGCGTTAAAAAACACTTCACAAACATGTGTCACATGCTTGGGTTATACAAAAATTAATTTTCAGTTTAAAAAAAACACATCCCCCCCCCCCCCGCTCAGAAATACCCTTCTATACTATATATTTGTATGGACATTTTTGTTTCCTTATTCTCATGACTAATAAAATGTTTTTGCCAAGTTTCATGAATGGACCAATTTTTTTATTTCTTTATGTCGTACTTTACCTTTCCTCGGTTTCTACATGTGTTTTCGTTTATAAAAATGACTTAAACTTTTTTAGATTTGTTATATCCTCTTGCTTTTTTTTTTTTTTTTTTTTTTTTTTTTCTCTTCTTCTTTTTTTTCCCTATTCGATTCAGCATATTGAAAAAATACTCTAAAAACATGCGTCACGTGCCTAGATTGTTCCAAAATAAATTTTTCAGGTATAAAATCTCCTGGCCCTCCACCCCCTAAAAACACTCTTCTGTGCTAGATATTTTTATGGGCTCTTTTGATTGTTCATTTTCATAACAAATTAAACGTTTTTGTCAAGTTTCATAAACGGACCAATTTCTTTTAATGTCATATTTTATCTGTATTTTAATGACAGTGTAGTGGAACGTCATTGCTAGGTTTTTAAAACTACCTGATGTATTCAATAAGTAATCTACTATGAACTACAACAATTACATAGCATTCTAAAAACCTAACAAAAAGATTTTCAAAGATATATCTCAATTTAAAACACTTTTTGTAAGAGAAATTTGTAAAGATTACTTGAAGCAAAAGTCAGCATTCATTGCATAATATCGACAAAGGGTTCCATCGGTTGGAGGAGTAGCTGCAAATGCTTCATGTGGGCATAGATTATACCGCCCTCCCAAGCAAAATTCGCACCTGCGGCATGGTATACCAACTTCCATGCAAACTCGATCACCTATAGAGAAAAAAAATACATGTTTTGTCTAATTATGCAATTAGAGAAAATTGTATTCACATGGTAAGTTTAAAATTTAAATAATGTCAGGCTAACTATCAAGGATTTTAAATTTTGTTTGTGCTATCTGTGATGAAGCTATGTATCATCACACTAGAAATTCATGGAGGGACTCCAAAAGTTTACGACTTTTCCTCCCCCCCCCCTCCCTTCCCCTTCTTGTGTCAATTCTACTACGAGTAGACTCGGTGTCTCACTGATCAAAAGAAACATCTCTCCTCAGAAGAATGGATAATAAATCCAGTTGTCTTGGAAGCCAGACATAGCTGGACATTGGCGCCCCTTTTGGACACTTCTGATGGTTTTTACGAATTTAGGGTCCCTCTCGCGGGTCACAAAAAAGACCTACCGACCTACCAACCAGAGAACAAGGGCGTGTTTTTTTGTGCCACCTTCACTCTTGGAAATCACCAATAGAGGGAATATGACACACCTCTCGATGATGCCACCAATGCTGGACCTTAGAGTAATTTTGAAAAGCAATGAGGAGAATTGACTTTTCAGATTTCAAACCACTTCGCTCCCAGCTCTCTTAGTTCAAACACTCTCTTTAGACTGAGGGACATAGTCCTGCTTCTTAGTAAAATCAATCTTAATTTGATCTACTTCCGACCATGTTGGGTCGTGTAGCTGTGACCACTATCCGGGTAAGTCCGAATTATTTGTAATCTGTGACCCATTTGTTAATTAAATGAATTGTATTTAACTCTTGTTCAAGCTGCTGTCATTCCTTTGACTTTAATTTATGGCAAATTTGGATGGTATAATATCTGGTGTTTTAAAATACTACGAAATCCACTATACGAACTAATTTATCACTGTGCCTTTACCACACTATCCTACGATCGAGATTTCATGAGTAGTTGTGATAGAGATTCATTTCCAAAACAACTCTACCCAATTACTTGAATTCACCTGTAAGATTATTAACAATATGCATATATTGTTGCGTTGGACGGGTTCGAAAGATTTGAAGCCAAAGCAGATCAAGACTTGCAGAAATTTATTCCAAAATAACTAACTCTTCACAGTTCTCTTACAGCTCCAGAACTTCTCGTTCTAGTAGACACAATACAGCTCTTTTCACAATAATAGAGCAAAAAACAGCAGTTTAAAACCTTGACAACAACTGCTAAATTGCCGCAAAAAGACAATGCAATACAGTTCGCTCAGTATCTCCAGTCAACTAACTCAGTGACTCAAAATCGAAGAACTAACTCTATCACCCGCTCCCTGAGCTTTTATAGAGGAGGTGAACGTACGTGAACCTTCTTGAAACTCCTAGAGTTAGACATTTGGAGAACTTTGCAGATTGTAATCGAAAAGTCCTATTACATGTACATGGGATACATGTACCTATACATGTACCTAAAATGTCGCCAAAACCGTCGCCAACTTGGCTCTATCTCGCCAATTTGGCGAGATTCCCATTACCATAATGTTAAATGCCCTGCCCCTTGAAACTCGCTTCCCAGAGTTACCTCTGTAAAACTCGTTATCAAGCGATAACATCCATATTGTCGGGAAACCAACTTAAAGGCGAACTATTGCACTGCCTTATGCAAAATGTACATAAATTTTCCTATTTACAAAATTAACACTACGAAATATTTACAAATATACAAAAATTCGTAACACTGCCCCCCTCCCAAGGCCTGAACGTCCCGGGCAGTACAGTTCCCGGAAAGGAAGGTTTACTTTCAAAGCAATAGTTTGTGTTCATTACTAAACTTACTAATTTATATACAGAAAGACAGAAACATTACTGAATAAATAAATAAATAATTAAATAAACAATTAAATAAACAATAAACTTAAAAATTTATATACACATATGACCATGGTCTTAATGACTATATACACTTTATACATTAGGGGGATTACAAACTATGGGGATTACAAACTATGGCCATAGTAAGGGGCTAACCTGTCGTAATGTACGACTCTAGGTTTAGAATTTGTTGACTAACGTACTCGGACCACGACATCATTCAGCCGGTTGAGGACTGAGTAAGGACCATCCCAGTGGGACTGAAGTTTGGGAGAGTCCTTTTTGTCGTTTCGGGTTCCAGAACCAAACCTTGTCCCCTTCGTAGAATTGATGTCCTGTAGCCTTCGTGTCGTATCTGGTCTTCATCTTATCCGTCGCCAAGTGGATTCGCTATCGGGCAAAATTGTGCACATCTTCAAACCGTGCCTGAAGATCCCCGACGTACTCCTCTGGCGATGAAGGTGCATCCAGAGGGCGGCCAAACAAGGTTACGAAGACGAAGGTTACGATCGAAGAGCATCTGGGATGGGGAATAGCCGGTAGTCTCGTGGATAGCGCTGCGATAGGCCAGAAGAAACAAAGGTAACTTCTGATCCCAGTCCTGTTGGTTTCTGGAAACCATCAGTGAGAGGTTATTGAGGATGGTTCTGTTAAACCTCTCCACCATGCCATCCGATTGTGGGTGTAAAGGCGTCGTCTGTGTTTTGTCAATGCCAAGTAGATCACAAAGTCCTTTCATTACAGCAGAGGTAAAATTCCTTCCTTGATCAGAGTGTAACTGAAGAGGCACTACAAATCTGGAAATCCAGCTCTGAACCATTACCTCCGCAACGGTGGTAACCTCTTGATCAGGGATAGGATACGCTTCGGGCCACTTCGTAAAATAATCCATGACAACAAGGATGTATCTGCTGCCGTCAGCAGACAGTGGCAGTGGTCCCAAGATGTCAAACGCAATCCGTTCAAAAGGAGCTCCCACATTGTAACGTTGCAGTTTTCCTCGACTGCGTTTCTTCGGTCCTTTCCGAGCTGCACAGGCATGATCGGCACCACTTCTCTACGTCAGCCCTCGCCTTACTCCAGTAGAACCGCTCTCGAACTCTTTGCAACGTCTTCATTACTCCGAAGTGGCCTCCAGTTGGACTACTATGAAGTTCTTTAAGAACGTCTGGGACTCGGGATCTTGGAAGTAATAGTTGCCATCGGGATGTCTTTCTATCATCAAATTCGAACTTTCGGTACAGCACGCCGTTTCGAATATGGAGATAGTCCCAGAGGGCCCAATATTGTTTTGTCGTAGGACTAAAGATGGAAATGTCCTGCCAAGTAGGTGCGGCATTCGAAGACTCCTTTAAATCGATTATTGGCTTGATGTCAGGATCTCCCAATTGGTCTTTTCTGACTTCTCCGTCACTCCACAGGTCTGGATCCGAAGAAGTTGAAGAAGTAACTTGGCGTATTACCGGATTGATCAGTCCGTAACTCGCCTCAACCCTGGAACAATATCGGCAGCTCTCTGGGCAGGGTTTCCTAGACAGGGCGTCTGCGTTTCCATGGGATGATCCTTTCCGATGACGGATATCGATGTCATACTCTTTGAGTCTCTCTATCCATCTGGCCATCTGACCTTCGGGATTCTTGAAATTTAGAAGCCAGGTCAATGATGCATGATCCGTACGGAGCAGGAATTTCTTGCCGTAGACGTAATGAAGGAAATGCTCTACGGCTTTTATTATGGCAAGCAACTCTTTTCTAGTGACACAGTAATTCCTCTCCGGTTTAGATAGGCTCTTACTCCAATATGCTACTACTCGTTCTTGGCCGTCTATTTCTTGGGACAAAACAGCTCCGACACTCTCGTTGCTCGCGTCCGTGTCAAGAATGAATTGTTTATCGGGCTGAGGATACGTCAGGATAGGTGCAGATGTTAAAGCCTCCTTCAGTTGGTCAAATGCATCCTCACAGTCTTTTGTCCACAAGAATTTCTGCCCGCTCTCTATTAGTCTGTGAAGGGGTCTTGCGATGTAAGAAAAGTCCTTCACGAATCGTCTATAGTAGGTGCATAGCCCCAGGAAACTCCTCAATTGATGCACATCTTTGGGGCGTCTCCACTCTTTAACTGCCGACACTTTTTCTGGATCTGTGCGTACACCCTCGGCAGAGATGACATGTCCGAAGTAGCTTACTTCATGTTGGAATAACTTGCATTTGGCCGGACTTAACATCAGGTCGGCATCTTTTAATTTCCGCAGTACCTTCCTAAAATTTTCAAGATGTTCCTCGAAACTTCACCCCACGATAATGATGTCATCGAGGTAAACGAGACAGGCTTCGTAGGAAAGACCTCTCAGCACTGTTTCCATGAGGCGTTCGAATTTCGCTGGAGCATTGCATAATCCAAATGGCATCACCTTGAACTGCCAAAGTCCTTGTCCGGTTGTGAATGCTGCCTTCTCTTTATCATCAGGGTGTATCTCAACTTGCCAATATCCACTCTTTAAGTCTAGTGTCGAAAACCACTTGTTTCCAGAAAGAATGTCCAGAGTGTCATCAATTCTGGGAAGAGGGTAGCTGTCCTTCTTCGTGACATCGTTCAACCTCCGATAATCGACGCAAAATCTAGTTGAACCATTCTTCTTCCGAACCAGGACGATGGGATCCCAAGGGCTGGCTGAAGGTTCAGACATCGTTCGGACATCGTTCAACCTCCGATAATCGACGCAAAATCTAGTTGAACCATCCTTCTTCCAAACCAGGACGATGGGAGAGGCCCAAGGGCTGGCTGAAGGTTCAATCACGTCGCTATCTTGCATTTCTTTTAGAAGACTTCCTACCTCTTCCTGTTTAGCAAACGGTAGTCGTCTTGGGAGTTGCTTGATAGGTGGGTGGTCTCTTGTATCAATTCTATGCTGCATCAAACTTGTTCGTCCGACATCCGAAGATGTGCGGGAAAAGACATCTTGGAATTCTTGGATGACCAGCACTTCTTTCTACGTTGTTTAACGGTGCATTCTGCAGTAGCTCTGATGTTAAGTTCTCTGAAGACACAGTAGCTGGAGGATTGGTAATTCGATTTATGCAAGTTACTGGAGTACAGGTGGCTAACACTTCACCTTTCTTTATGGCTTTCACTTTATCATTCACATTGGCGACCCTCACAGGTATGGCAGTCCTTGAAAGGTCGACGAGAGTTGAAGCTACCAGTACTCCTTTAGGGCTGTTGTGGTTTTCAGGGTATTCCATTATGCCATATCGGAAACTTTTATCTTCAGCTATGTATCCAGGAAGTAATAATTCTGTTCTTGCGGGTAATGTGATGTCATTTTGAGCTATTATTTGATGTACGGATTTAACTTCACTATCTTTGATTCCAAATAACGCTATGTCTTCAGAAACTGAATGCAGCTCATTGTTTTTAAAGTCCAAGGAAAAATTATATTTCCTTAAAAAGTCCAGTCCGAGTATACAAGTGTCCATAATGTCAGCCCCGTATGCCGTGTGATGATAAGAATCACTCCCGAACGTGATGTTGATGTTCATTTTTCCATGGATGTTGATTTTATCGCCGGATACAGTTTGGAGCGTAACGCAGGGCGGCGTTCAGATGAGTCTTCCATCCAGTTGTGGAGCCAAATCTTTACGGATGATGGTCACACTGGCTCCAGTATCGATGATCATATTGCAGGGAACTCCATTTACGTGTCCCATTATGAAGAGTCCATTACTGCCGCCACTCATTGCAGAAATTTGCAGAGCTCTCAAATGGGGCTTCTCAACAACTGGCAACCTCCGCCTGGCGTGATGGCTTCCATCCTCCCTTCTGGGAACGGTCTTAGCTCCAGTGTCTTGGCGGTTTCGGCAATATCTCCGTAACCGGAAGGTTATCGACCCACCCCCAAGGTAGGGGGTATACGAAGTTGGATCATGAAGACGGCAACGTAAGCGACAGAATTGCCCGCCCAGCTTGAGAGTAGCGAATGCCATCATCCCGCAGGGATCTAAGCAATCCGCCCCGCGCTGCCCCCCAGTGACAGCCACTACAAAGTGACCCTCAGATAGGGGCATGATCCGTTTTGATGTCCGCAGGAGTGCGGGGAATAAGCAGAGCACCCAAATTTGCTAGGGAGACTGACCACCGCTCCCCCATCTCCTGCGAGGCTCAGGCGCCCCGGGATCGCCACACCCGTACTCACCGAAGCGAGCCCCTGGGGGGGCAATATCTCCGTATGTGGCCCTCGTCTCCACAGTTCTAGCACTTCAGGATCTGCTTCTTTTCCGGAGTATTTCGTCTCAATTTACTGACTTGTCTTTGCAATTCATCCAGACGAGCAGCAATTTGTTCTGGCTCCTGTATAGTAGCAGTCCTGATAGGATGACGTTCTCCACGAGTTGCTTGCTGGTCTGCCTCATACTTCATGGCATACACTAAAGCACTTTTTAAATCCTTGACATCTGCCATTCGTAGGGCCTTCTGTATCTCTACGTCCCGGATGCCATCGACGAAGTACTGTAGAGACAGGATTTCTCTCGTTTCAGCCAGGCAGTCTGAAAAGGCGAGATGGGAGAGCCTTTCAACATCCGTGGCGAGCTCCTGGAGTGTTTCGGTAGGCTTCTGTTGGCGAGATTTCAACTGCAGCCTGCTGTAGTCTTTCATACATTTCTCGCCAAACCGCAGTTCTAATGCACTTGAGAGTACGTTGAAGTCCAAGCGTTGCTCTTCGGAAAGGGTTTGTAATATATCTGCAGCTTCAGCTCGCAGAGATGCAGCTAACTGGCAGGCTTTTATCACGGAGTCCCATCCGTTGGCGTTGGCGACAATTGTGAATTGAGTTTTATACAGTTGCCAGGAAGATTTTCCATCGTAAGTCGAAAGCTTGATTGAAGGTCGGGAGGTGACTGGTACACATTTCAAATCTTCCGAAAGAGTTCTTCTCGACAGTCTCTTCTCTAACATTTGGTCTATCTTTTCTTCTATCTCATCCAAATTTTCTTCTAGATTCTTCTTTTCCAGAACCTCTCTCTTCTTCCCCAAGTCATTAAACTTGAATTCGAATGTCCCTTCCAAACTGTTACACTTCTTTTCGACATTCTCGAATTTTCCAATAAATTTGTCTTCGATTTGTTTAACGCTTTCCTCCGTAGTTGATAAAAGATGACTCTTTAATTCCTCCTGTCCAGCAGAGATATTCTTCTGCAATTGCTCTTGAACAGAGAAAATGTCTTTCTTCATCTCATCCTGCCCTTTGGACATTTTCTTCTCCATCTCTTCTTGCCCTTCGGACATTTTCTTCTCCATTTTGTCTTGGCCTTTCTTCATTTCTTGCATGAGAGCAAAAAGCTGTTGAAATTTTTCATCTTGTTCCGCCATTGCTCTGGTAATCAGCATCAAATCCCACTTCTGACACCAATTGTTGCGTTGGACGGGTTCGAAAGATTTGAAGCCAAAGCAGATCAAGACTTGCAGAAATTTATTCCAAAATAACTAACTCTTCACAGTTCTCTTACAGCTCCAGAACTTCTCGTTCTAGTAGACACAATACAGCTCTTTTCACAATAATAGAGCAAAAAACAGCAGTTTAAAACCTTGACAACAACTGCTAAATCGCCGCAAAAAGACAATGCAATACAGTTCGCTCAGTATCTCCAGTCAACTAACTCAGTGACACAAAATCGAAGAACTAACTCCATCACCCGCTCCCTGAGCTTTTATAGGGGAGGTGAACGTACGTGAACCTTCTTGAAACTCCTAGAGTTAGACATTTGGAGAACTTTGCAGATTGTAGTCGAAAAGTCCTATTACATGTACATGGGATACATGTACCTATACATGTACCTAAAATGTCGCCAAAACCGTCACCAACTTGGCTCTATCTCGCCAATTTGGCGAGATTCCCATTACCATAATGTTAAATGCCCTGCCCCTTGAAACTCGCTTCCCAGACTTACCTCTGTAAAACTCGTTATCAAGCGATAACATCCATATTGTCGGGAAACCAACTTAAAGGCGAACTATTGCACTGCCTTATGCAAAATGTACATAAAATTTTCCTATTTACAAAATTAACACTACGAAATATTTACAAATATACAAAAATTCGTAACACTATATATATATATATATATATATATATATATATATATATATATATATATATATATATATATATATATATATATATATATATATATATATATATATATATATATAATGCGTCTATATACAGTAAGTAATACTCTTCTATCTAAGACAATAAGTGGTACACTTATTCTTAAATCTGCTTTTATACTTCAATAAAATAATGTAAAAATTTAAATGCTCATTAATATTATAAGTTACTTTCACAAATTCTATTGAAAAATTAGAGCTTTAATAAATGGATTCGGTCAAATTTTTTATGTTTTTTTATTTATAAGTTACCAGGAATAATACAAGTAAATTGTCTTTTATATTTTACGGCATACGCGAATCTAAGTTATTACTGAAGATAATCAAAGTGACAAGTTTAGACATCTTTAATTTTGTTATCAAATATTAATGGAAGTATATCGTTTAAAATAAAAATTAATGAAGCGTACTTGCACCATGACTCCTGTGTTAAACACAGAGGTGGTATATGCATTTTTTTTGTTTTTACTCAAATTGAATTATTATTACCAGGTGATTGTAATTTGTTTTAAATAATGGTAAAGTTTGATGCTCGTATCTGCATAGGAAATATTTTTAAAAAGTTAATAAGTTAGTCAATAAGCTAACATCAATTACGTGAGGTTGTTAAACTTTAAATCGCAATTTCTCATTTTTACCTCAGTTCCAGATACCACTTTTGCACTTAACAAGTCAGTATACGGGTCACATATTTCTTACCTGGTTTTAAATGTTTCACTTCACTACCCACTTTAGCAACAACTCCACTGGTTTCATGCCCCAAGACCATAGGTTCTTTCACGATTAAATCACCAATGCAACCGTTTTTCCAGAAATGAACATCGGAGCCACAGATACCAACAGTATGAACAGCTATTAAGGCCTCTACAATAAAGTAATTAAATTATAGAAAACTAGATTTAAAAGTCTTACAGTTTTGTTTATATGTTTCAAAACTTGTTATTCTGTCAAATACTAATACTGTCGATTAGAAATGAACAGTAGGATACACGGGTGGCGCCAGAAAGGAGCCAGAGGACGAGGGGGCGGCAATCGCCCCTCCTGAGAAAATGGAAATAATTATTAAAATAAGAAAACGTAATAATTTTGTAAGAAATTTTGAAAAAAAATGCTTGAATTCTGAACTAGTGGTGAGGAACATCGCACATCTTTCAATTACACTTGTAATATTGTTCCTTGCATTCAAATTTGATGTGGAATGGTGTTATTTACGGTTTTCATATTTTTTCTCTGTAATAAGTTGTACGTGGAACAAAAAATTTGTTGATAGAAAAAAACGACTCTTAATAGTAGGTCCCATGGCCGCCATTAACCCGCCCACCATTGTAGCTCAATTAGTTAGGGAGTTATGCTGACCACCTACATACAGACTGTTGCAAATAGATTAATTCTATTACATACTCTCTTGATATTAACTTATGCGCATGCGCGTCAAATGTATAAGAAGAAACACTGGATGAAAAGAAGAGGAGAAGAGATGTAACCTTGGCAGAGTGCAGATATCAGCTCTGCTGCTCTCAATGCATTTACGTATTAAATTCTTATATGAAAATTCTCCCGTAGTTGATATCGTTATTTCACCCGGACTTGTAAGCTTGATTTAAGGTGAAGTTTTCTATTCACAGCACAGACAGACATTTTTTCGATACCACTTTTTTGAATTAAGAATGTTCCAAGACGTGGAGAAATGCAAAGAAATCGATTTTTTTTTACCGAATGCTATGCTTTCATTGCCCTATGTAAACATATGGGTAATTAAATGTAAAAAGTGGTCTAGAAAAAATTTCTGTTTGTGTATACGTGGTCAGTATAAATTGACCTATGATGTTAAAATTTGGTGTGCAGGTTAGTGGTGGTTATAGGACCTACCTTAAGGATTTCGTCAAAATCGTGCATGCACATAAGCTTGAAATAATGAAAAATCATGAAAAAATCGTTTTTAGCAACTGCTAAAGCACGTCTCTAACGATTTTAATTAAAATCTCGTTGCTGATGCCTCTTAAGGCGTTCTAAACATCTCCTCCTCCTAAATTCCCATAGAAATGAAATTAGCTATAAAATCCTAAAAAGTTGAAAAACGAGTGCCGTTAACACAGAGGTCTCTGCCCTTGAACATCGTCCAATTACGATTGATTTTTATTTATTTTTTTCTTCTTTTTCATGGGGCACATTGTAATGTTTATCAAATAACATTATCAATTTCGTTATTTTGGAGTGGGGGGGGGGGGGCTTTCTGGCCCATGTAAAAAAATATAGCCCAACTGGAAATTTTATTTAAATGAATAGAAAGTATAAAAACGGTAAATAACACCATATTAAATTTGAAAGCAATGTCAAATATTATAGTGTAATTGAAAGTTGTGCGATGTTCTACACCTCTAATTGGAATCGGATGTTCTGAAACGTGGAGTAATGCAAAATATATATATATAAATATTTGTTACTGAAAATAATTCTTGCATTACCCTATGTTAACAAATGGATAATTGAAAGTAAAAAACAGTTAGTATTGGCGATGAATTGCCTCCAGATTTCCGAACAAGAAATGCAATGTCTCAATTCTCATCTCATTCAAAATCTCCTGAATTACAAAATGAGATTATCAACACAAACTTTTTTTTATGTAAGATAAAATGTGCTATATTAAAAAGATTCATTCTTCTAAAATTCTGCGTTCCTTACATTTTGTTACAATCAAGTTTAAGACTATACTTATTGACAGCTGACTTAAGTGTTACTGTTTTCAACACTTTGAGACAAGTAAAGACTTGTATTGAGTACGAAGTTCAATGGCAAATTCCAGACTTAACACACTCGGTTTGTTGTCAATTCATAAGGACTTTATTAAAAAAACAAAAGAACATATACCATTAACTTGTTTGCCAAAACTAGGGGTGTGAAAGATCACACAACTATCAATTACACTAAAATAATCATTGTATTTAAATTTGACGTGGAATGATATCATATACCTTTTTCATATTTTCTATAATTTAGAAATAATAGTCAGTCTGACGATATTGTTGGCAATAATTCTTACATGCCGTCCTCCACCCCCCCCCCCCTCCAAAAAAAAAAAATACGCATACATTTTTTTCTAAATCACTTTTTTGAACTCGGCACACTAAAAAACGTGAACTATAAAAAAAAATTCATTTTTTTTATTATTATTATTTTTTGTTATTGAATGCAATACTTTCATTATTCTATGTTAACGAATGGGAAATTGAAAGTAAAAGAACTCAGTCTTTGTTTTAGTAAAGACAATGTGTTTATGTTGAGTTCATTCAATAAGTAGCTCATATCCATGGTAATGAATTTTTTTTCCTACTTATTTCATCATTCTATGCTGGTTACCGGTATATATTCTTAATATTTCTTTTAGTATATAAATATGTTGAAGACCCGTTTTCTGGCTCAAATTTTTTTATTTTTTTAACATGTCATCCCCGCCTCAGAACACTCCGATAGTATTTGCCGCCCCCCCCCCCCTTTCCCCCACACTCCTGACAAAATTTTCTGGTGGCGCCCTTGGTAGGGTAGCCATTAGATGCTAGAATTACATAGTAAAGTAAGTAGTCAACGAATAGTATCTTCTTTGAATCCTTAGGTACCAATACTAATGGTGTTTGATTGGTATGGATTTAAAAGTTTTCCTCTACATATAGCTTTTTCAGAAATAAATGTTCGGGAATGCATATTTTTGTTTGTATGTTTTGCCATTTTAATTATTTCTAGTTTAAATTTTTGGGAAAACATAATTTCTCAGGTCAACTCCAACTCATTAGATCACAAAGTTTTGTAATTTGAAGTATTGCTAGTTTAAAAAGTAAATTTGTTTTAATAAATTGGATTTTGATAGTTAACTCAAGATTTTATGTGTATAGGAGATATGTGAAAAAAATCAATATTTATTCCATTTATTGTTATAGATGTTTAGAGTAAGCATTATACTAACGCTTATAGTTTCGCACCGAATGAGTGAATTTTCAAAGAAAACTCAAGGGTTGTACTTTACAAACTTTCCTTTGTCTTCAAATCCTTTACTTAATACTGACAGAAACAAGGGCCTATTTGTTTTCGTAACCCTTTCGGTACAAAAATATTTAAATATCTTATACGTAAACCTCAATTATGACACAACTATAAAATAAACCATTATTTGGCGAATATTATATTAGTTTTTGACTTAAACTACTAAGTTATGTATTAACTCATTAGAAGTTGTTTTTCTAAGTCCTTCCGTAATTTTTTCGGGTAGGCGTGTATATTTTAAAACAATTGCTATATACCTATCTTCTATTAAAAAAATCGTAATAATCTTTTAAGGGGTACCATAACTTGCAAACATCTCATCCAAGTTATGCCATAGTTTGTTCCCTTTGTGAAAATCCTTAAAATCCTTAAATGCTGTAAAATTAGACGGATTTTGTGCTCAACGACCTAGGGTAGGTATTCAGTTGCAAAAAATTACATACCATTAAAGAACAAGTTACAGATACCGTTAAACAGCATATTGAGTTATGCAACTTTGTTTATCTCTCTTTGTTCTAAAGAAGCCATTAAAAATGAAGGCTGTAAAGTTATACAGTACCCCCCCAAAAAAAAACAGAACGATGGCTATATTGTTGCACGAATTGTCTGTATATATTGTAAATAGTGACGTATTATTTCAAAATTCTATTGTAATTTATTTTTATCCTATTTTATTTAGTAATTAATAGCGATTATACAAGTTAGAAAAAAGGTGGCAACACCTAAAGTCATCGAGAAGTTTCGAGATATTTCGTTTCCGATAAATTGGCTGGAAATTTCGAGAATGTCTCACGCGCTTGTATATAAAGGACTGGAGAACGGGAAAGTTTTCAGATGTACTTCGGATTTCGTTGAAAGCTGATCGCTTTGTTGACCTATTGGAGTGCGCTTGTATAATCGCTGAATTCGAAGTTATTTTTGTTGAAGCTTGTGTTGAAGCTTGAGAGTAGCTAAACTGTTGCCTGTGAATAGATTTTGTGAGTTTTCTGAAGCGAGAATAAATACTTTTAAACCGTGAAAACTGTGCCATCATTGCCTCAGTGGAAAAATTCGTAACAGTGGTGTCAGAAGTGGGGTCAAGTCATCTTGAATGCCGACTACTAGAAGAATGATGGAAGACCAAATGAAACAGTTGATGGAAATGCTTGCTGGAATGAAAGCCTGCCAAGAAACCGCCTCAGCCTAAATGAAAGAAATGAAAGCCGAAATAAAAGCCGGACAAGAAACGACAAATGCCGAACTCGCCGCTACAATCGCAGCTGGTCAAGCCCGTCAAGAAACGACAAATGCCGAACTCGCCGCCGCAATTGCCGCTAGTCAAGAAGCGACATCATCGGATATTAAAGCTTTAGCATCCAAGCAAGAATCATCTTCTGCGTCCGTTGATAGATTTATGGAGCGCACAGAGAGTGTTCTTCAATCAATGAAGGCGGATATTTTGGATGTCAGAGAAGATCTTAAGACAGTGAGAAATGAAGTTGAAGAAAAAGTTTCCACCGTGCAAGAAAAAGTTTCCACCGTGCAAGAAAAAGTTTCCACCTTAAAGGAAGAGCAAGACAAATTCATTGACGTTGTAGAAGAAAGGCTGCGAAAAATGGAAACGCGTGAAGCTCTGGCCATAGCGTCACCTAATTGGGATAACGCTTCCATCCCCTTTATGGCGCCGCGCTCTAACATCAAAGTGGCCCCTTTTGATGGGAAGTCGTCTTGGGCGCGTTTATCAAACGCAATTTGAAATGATTGCTTCTGCGAATGGTTGGGACGATACTTCGAAAGCATTCCATCTCGCAGCATCTCTTCGAGGTGAAGCTGCTGACATTTTACAGACACTACCTGAAGAGAAGCGGGGAGAATTCGTGGCGCTGGCAAGTGCGTTGGAATTAAGGTTTGGGGAGCAACATCTAAAGGATTATAACAGGCTGCAACTGAAAGTGAGACAGCAGAAGGCCAATGAAACTCTTCAAGAATTGGCATCGGATATAGAAAGACTGTCGCTCCTCGCTTTCCCTGACTGTCCCCCGGATGTACGAGACGATCTTTCTCTGCAGTATTTCATCGACGCTATTCAAGATCCCGATGTGCAGCAGGCGGTAAGGTTATCCCAAAACAAAAACCTGAAGTCGGCCCTCGTGTACGCCATGAGAGTGGAAGCCGCGCAGCTAGCTTCTGGAAAAGACCGACGATATGTGCGTGGTGCATTAGCCGAGGATTCTTCTGACTTTGTCACCAGTAAGCTTCGAGAACTGGAAAGCAAAATTGATAGAATGATGAGAAGCTATCCCGGAGCCAGGGATCGGAGGACCAGAGTCGTTTGCTGGCACTGCAAACGGGAAGGGCATCTACGACGAAACTGCCTTGATCTGAAAAAGAGAAGGGATAACACTACCACGGATTCTCCACAACTGAATCTAAGAAGATGTCATCTCGCAGGGCAGAAGCTGCAATGTAGAACAGGTGAAGCCCCGACCAGTCGTTTCCACGTTTCATCCCGACAAGGAGGAAACCAGGGTTTATTCGTGAAGGGGGAGATCAACGGAACTCCATGTCGTCTAATCGTCGATTCGGGAGCGAACGTAACAATCGTAAGGACGGACGTGGCTCGTCGCCTGAACAGCCGACTCCTCTACACAGCGCCCTCTGTTTCTCTACAAACTGTATCTGGTGGTAATATCTCTGTTCATGGGAAATTGCAAGTGGACATTGCCCTTGGATTTAACACCTACAAGCACACCGTTTATGTTGCGGAAATTGTAGATCCGTGCATTCTCGGACTAGACTTTTTGAAGAAAAATGGAATTACGCTGAATTTTGAGAAAAGCCAGCTGCAAACATGGAGAGGCGAAGTTCCTTTGCACGATCTAGACATGAAAGAGCTGTGCGTATATCGGATTGTAGCTCATGAAGACAATGTCATAGAGAATGCTGAAGAGTCCACATCTATGGAAAGTACCTCTCCAGCCTCGGAGAGAGAACCGAAGAAAGCGACGTTGATGAAACCCTCCCAGGAAGTGGTTCATGTGGAAATGGACAAAGTTAGTGACGAGGGAATCGACATCCATACTCCTGTTACAAGCATCGAACGGAGGTCCCGGGATCTATCAGCTGCACCCGCGGATGATTCGGACGCAATCTCAAAATCATATAACCAGCAAGATGGGGATCAGAAACTTTCACAGCTTCTGTTGGCATACGGGAGTGCAACTCACGAGACCACCGGATTTTCTCCATCTCTAACGATGTGTGGAAGAGACCTTAGGCTCCCCAGCTACCTCCTCTTTGGACAACCACAGGACACTCCTTCCTCGCCTGTCCAGTATCTAGATGATCTGCAGGCACGTTTGGAAGCCGTACATCGGTTCGCCAGAGAGAGAAACAACATCATGACGGAGCGCATGAAGATCCGGTACTATGCCAAGGCCATGGACCGTTCATTCCAGGAAGGTGACAAGGTGTGGTTAGGGAACCCTAAACGTCGGAAAGGACTCTCCACTAAGCTCCAGACGAACTGGGAAGGGCCGTATGGGGTCCTTAAGAAGATCAACGTCGTCGTGGTGAGAATTCAACTAACACCTTCCTGTAAACCTAGAGTTGTACACTACAATAGGCTAGCCCCATATTATGGTAGAAGTCATTGAATGGCTTAAGGACTTCACTGCCCGGGACGTGCAGTCTTTAAAAAGGGGGAAATGTTGCACGAATTGTCTGTATATATTGTAAATAGTGACGTATTATTTCAAAATTCTATTGTAATTTATTTTTATCCTATTTTATTTAGTAATTAATAGCGATTATACAAGTTAGAAAAAAGGTGGCAACACCTAAAGTCATCGAGAAGTTTCGAGATATTTCGTTTCCGATAAATTGGCTGGAAATTTCGAGAATGTCTCACGCGCTTGTATATAAAGGACTGGAGAACGGGAAAGTTTTCAGATGTACTTCGGATTTCGTTGAAAGCTGATCGCTTTGTTGACCTATTGGAGTGCGCTTGTATAATCGCTGAATTCGAAGTTATTTTTGTTGAAGCTTGTGTTGAAGCTTGAGAGTAGCTAAACTGTTGCCTGTGAATAGATTTTGTGAGTTTTCTGAAGAGAGAATAAATACTTTTAAACCGTGAAAACTGTGCCATCATTGCCTCAGTGGAAAAATTCGTAACAACTCTGGCTAAATTACATACCATTAAAGAACAAGTTACAGATACCGTTAAACAGCATATTGAGTTATGCAACTTTGTTTATCTCTCTTTGTTCTAAAGAAGCCATTAAAAATGAAGGCTGTAAAGTTATACAGTACCCCCCCAAAAAAAAACAGAACGATGGCTATATTTTCGGTTCTAATTATCGTAGAATCTTACGGTTTGCACCAAAATGTTTTGCTTACGATTTTCTATATATCTGATGCAATTTTTTTTTTCTTGAGGGACCGTATACTGAGTAAAAGTAACGCTATCTTCGAAAATTTCAATACGAACCCTTATTTTTTATCATTTCATTCGATTCAGAATACATCATTTACCCTATATACCAAATTTCAATGCATTATGTTGAAAAACACGTCACTTATGAGCGAAAATATTTCGACCATTTTTTTACCGATCTTCAGGGAGAATTTCCATAAAACGAAAGGTATTTTTAAGGTTCTACTTCACAGCGGGAGAAATCGAATGGTTAATGTGGCGCGTTTCACGAAGATTAAAAAATACAAGTATTAGTCTAAAATTGCATAGAAAGTATTAGGATTTAAAGTGTCATATTTAAGATTAATACAAAAATAGCAAGTAAACGCAAAAGTAACATAATTTATTTACAACATTAAAGATGTGCATTCTTCACACGAAATAAATAAAATATCGAAAACTGTAATTGCAGAAATATAACGAATACTACTGATAATTAGAAAATTAATAAATATTAAATGTAGGCATTAGTAAACAGTATTTAGCAAAGCATGAATATTTTACAGAAATATTTCACTATAAACACAAATGTAACTAGATCGTTGAAATTATTTATAAAATGAAAAAGTCACATGATTCAGTAAAATTTTTAAAGGATAACTTATTGAAATTGCTTAAAAAATGTTGTTTTAAATAAATGGAATTTAAGAAAGCAAATTAAAAAAAAAAAAAAATTGATAGTTTACAGAAAAAATAATTAATAATTTAAAAAACTAAAAAACACGCTTTAATAGAAAATCAAACTAAAAAGTAGAAAATAATCACTAGATTAAAAAACTAAAAAACACGCTTTAATAGAAAAGTGAACTAAAAAGTAGAAGATAATTTTAAATAAGTTTGAAATAAGAATAGAGTGATTAACAAGAAATATTTATTTTATTGTAAAAAAACGTGGGTTGCTTTTTAAGATATTTTTATAATGGCTCTACTTTTACCAATATATGTCATTAAATATTTACAAAAATTGACATCAAGTACCCCCCCCCCCCCGCTTTTTTACGATAAAATAAATATGTCTTGTTAATCACTCTATTCTTATTTCAAACTTATTTAAAATTATCTTCTACTTTTTAGTTCACTTTCCTATTAAATCGTGTTTCTTAGTTTTTAAACTATTGGTTATACGATAATTGAACGTTATGCGATTTTCCACACCTCTAGTTTACCTTGAATTAATCTTTGATAGTTTTCAAAAGTCGTCTGCTATACGGTCCTTTAAAGTGAGCGTTTTTTACATTTTCTCTAAAAAATCGAGAACTAATAGTCAAAATGGAAAGAAAAAAATTATGGGGGGGTTTTAGACCATGGTAAATCTAATGAAAGCAAAAAAAATACATGTTTCTATTCAAAAAAAAATTTTAATTGCTTTATTAATTAATAATTAATTATTAAAAAAGAAATTGATTCAAAAGCTGATTGCTATTTATGTTTGGCCATTTACAAACTACCTTTTGAAAAAAATTACAGAAATATATTGATTATTTAAGTATTTATGGCCAAAAAAAACAACTTTTTTTTTAACATTAATTTATCATTTTCTTTTTATCATTTAAATTACAAACCATTCATTAAAAAATTACGAATTTTTGTATTTCGCATTCTTTTTTAATGCTGAATTCAAATATTGAATAATATTATGAGGTTGCTATTGAACTTTTTAAAGTTTGGTTCTGTTTTAATATTTAGATGACCCCTCATGATAAAAAAAACTACATACAATTATTAAAAACCTTTCACGATTTACAACGGTACCTTTTGTTTGTTATTTCAGCAATTAGAACAAAAGATATAGCCATCGTTCTGTTTTTTTGTTTTTTTTGGGGTACTGTACACAAAAAACGTCTGTAATATTAGACGGATTTTGTGTTCAAAGATCTAGGGTATGTTTTCTAGATTCGTAAGATCAAAAGAAGTAGTAACTCTATTAATGCGATTAGATGAAATAAGTATAATATAATTAATCATGTGTAACATTCAACAAAACCATATTCCACTTTATTGAATTAAATTGAATCTCTTTGAAAGTATGTCTCGGGTTTCACGTATTAGAGGAAGAAAAGAAATTCCTACCATTAGGTGATGGTTCAGGTATTTTTCGGTCCTCCTGCAAAAGTAATAAAAATAAAGTTTACCGGTGTACGATAAAATCTTTATTAGATCACTAAGAAAATAATATTAAGATTATATTTTGTCTGTGAAAAGAATAATGAAATAAGATAATAGTTGTTTATGCAACTAGTTGCGAAAGTAATACTTTTTCAAATGTGACAAATTTCTTATTAGACGAATCCTTTAGCAAGAGTCAGATTTATTTTTAAAAAACTAGGTGTTCATGTCATAATGAAGTAAGGCGTACGACTCTTGGTATTGAGAGAGACAATAAATATAATGTAATATTGTACAGAGGTTTAAGTTCGGAATAAAAATCTGATTCATTTCGTTCAAGTAGGAATCTTCCTTACCATGCTAAGAAAAACTACTTATTCATAATTAAAATTACGTACCTACTAGTTTTTACTTGAGTACAAAAACATGCAAACACATACGAAAAAAGTAATAATGTAATAAAGTAAAACATATTATAAAAAAATATGTAAGTGCTTTACTTATGAAATAATTGGGGATTTCCAGCTTTACATACGAATAAGAAATGTGCTTTAAAAACAGTTTAAATTTAAAAAATAACATTTTCTATCATTTTGAGAGAAATTAAACAATCTTTCGTAGTGGTAGTCGTAAGATGGAAGGCTAGTGGTCAGAAGATAAGTGGTTAAAAACTAACCAGGAACCTTGACGTGTTTAAACTTTAATTTAAAAGGAAAGTGGCTTTCTATCTCAAAGTTAAGACGCACTTTCTCGAAGCTTTGATAAGTCTGCAGTTTAATTGAAAAATAATTGGTTTAAAGAGCACAATTTTTTCTTATCTTAAGCGAGATTACGTTTCATGGGATTTCGTGATAAACGAATAAATTAAGGTTAAGTTTAAGATTCATCATATGGAAAACTACATATATTTCGCGTCAAACGGAATTTCGTATTAGGTGATTTCGCGTTAACGTGTTGAACTTATATTACCAGTGACTTATACCCATTTCTCTACATAATTTTTCTTTTTCAGAATCCATGGGGGTACAAGTACATCCTCTTGAACCTTCCTTTCGGCAAACATGAATAGATTTTGTTTGAATAATTAGAATACTTCTGTTGTTTCAGTGGTCATGAATCCATTATAGAAATATAGACTTTCATCGGTTCTCGGTCGGGATGGACATAAAAGCACACTATTATTTACCTAATAATTAAAGTTTAAAATAATTTAATATCTTACCATTTTAATTTCTCCCTTGCATTTTAAAACTGCAGATAAATTTTCTTCCGCCATAGTATTCAAGTAAATATAGAAACCACTAAATCCAAATTGTGGTCGAACCACGATAATATCCCTAGCCTTAAAACTAGATTTTGGTGCACTACCACAAATTCTACTACTGAATAGGTGATTTCCCAAATTCCTTGCAGCTGTGTCTTTTTTTTTTTTTTTGTCTTGTCTTGTCTTCCTCCCCCCCCCCCTTTTTTCCCCCTTTATTATCGCATTCATGAGAGTTAAGACATTGCAACAGTTCATAATTTCATAATTGTCGTTATCAAATTCGAGATAAATAGTCAAGAAAAAGATTTCGATTCTGTTGATATTTCCATTTGATAACAGGTGATTTTCATCTGTATTCCACCCTCTGAACATTGAACTTCAATAGTTTTTTAGGATAGATAAAAAGTTCAGCATATTTTTTGAACAATTCTTCTTTTAAAATGAAATTAACATTTTTTTTTTTTTTTTTTTTTTTTACATAAATGTAATTTAAAATAAAAAAATATCTTGATACAATTCTTTCTCAATTTAACAATTTAAATATATATATATATATATATATATATATATATATATAAATGAAATGCACGATGGAAATATGCAAGGAAAGTTTGGAATTGAAAAGTTTGGTTTGGATGAAAATATACTTTGTAAGACACCAAGAAGTTTTTATTCCCGTATTCCAGTACACGTTCACGTATGGGGTGACCTATATATCTAGGGCCGACTTTTTTCTATGCACAAAAAAAGAGCCACTGGCCCGTTTAAAAATGTGAAACTGGTATGCATACATCGTTATAATAATTACTTTCCATTAAGATTAATTTAAAAACTTAAAATAATAGATTCTGTTTTACTTCGGGCCAGTAGATGGTGTTCCTAGGATCATTCTCTTAAAGTCAGGTAATTGATTTATCATTCATTGGTTTTTCATATAAAAACTGTAGTAAATTGTAATGTGTCAATTTTTTAATGAATTACAAGTATTTTCATAAATTATTTAACATTATAACTTTAAAAGCTGATTCCAAAAATGAGCTGCATGCATTGTCCCTTTGAAACATCAACAGAGTTTGGTACTAGAAATTTAAATGCAATATTTTTGTTCGCAATTGCATAAACAAAACTTTATCATAAAAAAAAAATATTTTCAAGTAAGTTTCTTTTTTTTCAAGTATTGTTATGAATTTTTCCACTGAGGCAATGATGGCACAGTTTTTACGGTATAAAAATATTTATTCTCTCTTCAGAAAACTCCCAAAATTTACTCAAAGGCAACTCTCAAGCTTCAACACAAGCTTCAGAAAAAACAACTTCGAATACAGCGATTATACAAGCTCACTCCAATAGGTAAACAAAGCGATAAGCTTTCATCGAAGTCCGAAGTCAATCTGAAAACTTTCCCGATCTCCAGTCTTATTTATACTTGGCGCGAGAGAACATTCGCGAAATTTCCAGCCAATTCGTCGGAAAAGAAACATCTCGAAATTTCTCGATTGCTTTAGATGTTGCCACCTTTTTCTAACCTGTATAATCGCTGTTAATAAATAAAATAAGATAAAAAATAAATCACAATAGAATTTTAAAATAATACGTCACTATTTCCACTATATACAGACAATTTGTGCAACAGTATTTAGCACTATATTTTTCCTCTTTAATATCTATTAATTCCACCTCAGAAAAATTTTAAGTTTTTTTGCCTTATAATCATGTTAAACAAAAATCTCCCTTTTCAAAAGTATCACTAATATCAGCTATTGTAGAACCTGCAGCATCAGTGGAATCAGAACTTGCAATATCTGATAATTCTTCGGACGAAATTGTCTCAATTTGAAACACATATTTTTCCACAATTTTTTTTTCTTTTTCTTTAGGCCATTCTAATTGCATGGTTTCTTCAATTTCTTTCTTTTCTGGAGTGTCTGTCAAGATTCTACATCTCACTGGTTTTCTCTTTTGGATGTACGAGATTTCGCTTTTGGAAAAGTCGTACCTGTTCAGTCGTTGCAGTTATCTGTTCAGACATTGCAATGGAGGTAGATGTCAGAAGCTCACAAAATTCAGAATCACATGTAACGGAATTTGATATCTAAGGCTCTGCTCTGAAAAGGATGCAGTAAAACTGAATTTGATATAGAAACTTCCAGTTCTATCATTGCTGACCGACTTTCTTCCTCGGGAAAATCATTAATTTGACAATTTAAGGATGGGTCTGGTCTGTCGGTCACACTTGAACTCAAATATTCCTCACCAGTGAATATCTTTTGATTCACTGGTCATACACCAAACACATGAAAACCCTCTAGAACAGGGGTTCCCAACCGGTGGTACGCGTACCACTGGTGGTACGCGGGAACGTTTCAGGTGGTACGCGTGAGTGTTGTGAGCAACATGCTATTAATAGCTTCTGTATACATGAGCAGTGAGCACGCAAACATTACTCAGCTGCTTGTCTCTGCAGGAGTGGAGGAGTGACAGCGCCGGGGGTGGGATGACGAAAGATGTCTTACCCCTCTTCCCCCACGGCCCACGCTATTAGTAACTTCCCTTGCTCCTACATGCTTCCGCCTCACAATATTGCCAGTGATTGTACAATGTTTATATGTTGTTGTAATGGTTCGTTGTAGGTGTTGTAATAATTAATTGTGATTTCGTATAAGAAAACTGAACTATGAAACTATTTGTGACGTCCTCTTCTATTTCAAAGGATTGTGCTAAAAAACCTAAATCACCGGCCAATCGTAAATACGATGAAAACTACTTACAGTACGGTTTTATAAAGAAGCCTGGGACTGAAACCAGTGACATTCCTATACTTCAATGTGTTGTATATCTTGAAACACTTTCGAACCAAAGCATGAAGCCTTCTTTACTGATGCTACACCAAAATACTAAGCACCCTGATTTGATTGGTAAGCCCATTGAATTTTTTAAAAGAAAATCTGATTTTTTAAAGAAAGAAACCCAATGTTTGACGAAGTTTGTCAATACTGATACTAACTCGATAAAGGTGTCATACCTTGCTAGTTTAAGAATTGCAAAAGATGGAAATCCTCACACGTGAGACGCTTTTACTGCCGGCCAATGTGGATATGGTCCAAGCCGTGTTAGGAGAAAAGGCAGCCAAAGAAATTCAAAAAATATCACTGTAAAATAACACAGTAAAGAGACGAATTGTCGATATGTCTAATAATATTGAAGAACAACTGGCTTTCAAAATCCAAAAATGCACTTATTTTGCACTTCAAGTTGATGAAAGCACCGATGTTACAAACATGGCGCAGCTACTATAGTTTTCGTGCGATTTTATTATAATGAAGATGTGATAGAAGAGTTTTTGTTCTGCAAACCACTTGAATCAAATACCACAGCGGAACTCATTTTTAAGGTAATTGATGAATATGCGCTCAAAGTAGGCATTCCCTGGTTCAAGTGTATTGGCTTGTGTACAGATGAGCCAAAAGCTATGTCAGCAAGATTGACAGGGCTAGCAGCAAAAATAAAGGAAGTTGCTCCTGAATTCAAGAGTACGCATTGTGTCATCCATCGAGAAGCATTAGCTGCTAAAGGTATGCCGGAAAATCTTAACTCCTTTCTATCGGATGCTGTGAAAGTTATTAACTTCATAAAGGCTAGGGCTCTAAACACAAGATTATTCGCCTTGATGTGTGAAGAAATGGGTGGAAAGTTCAAGACTTTACTCCTGCATACAGAAGTGAGGTGATTATCTCAGGGGGAAATTTTGAACCGTCTCTTAAAACTGAGATCAGAAGTTTTTATGTTTTTAAGTGAAAAAAATCATGACATGAAAAAATTGCTTGCTGATGAAGAATGGTTGTCGAGATTGGCTTATCTAGACGACATTTTTGACAAACTCAACACACTGAACTTGGGACTTCAGGGACCAAACACAACAGCCTTCACAGCCAGTGACAAAATAAACTCCTTCAAGAGAAAGTTGGTCATGTTTTGTTCACAAATACAGGAGGAGAATTTATCTGCATTTCCCAGTCTATCATCATTTTTTGAAGAAAATGAAATATCTCCAATGCCAGATGTGGTTACAAATATAATTGTTCTCTTGGAAGGCCTTCAAAAAAGCTTTAAGAAGTATTTTTCTGAAGATTATTCAAAAGTGGACTGGATCAGAAATCATTTTTTGGGAATCTCACCAAATAAATTGGAACTAAAAGAAAGTGTTATCGATCTCACAGAAGATAATACTTTAAAGATTATTTTAAAGAGAAATCTTTAATTAACTTCTGGATGTATGTTTTTAGACCTATGGATAATAAATAAAACTTTAAATTAATACCATTTTAATCTTTTTATTTCTCCTTTATTATAAGCATGTTATAAATAAATAAATATCTAACCATTAAATATGAAGTTTTCTCAGAAATTTAATTCAAAAAGCCTTTGAATACTTTTAGAAGAGTAAATATTATACGTTTATTAAAATATTTAGGTCTGGTGGTACGCCAAAATTTCTCAAAAAGTCAAATGGTACGCAGGTGCAAAAAGGTTGGGAACCCCTGCTCTAGAATATTTACAGGAGTAAAGGCTAATAGTGGAGACGCTTAAGGCCGGATTTCGCTTTAATGTGGACAAGCCAGATAAAAGACCAAATTTTTTCCAGGTGCTAGTTAGGTACTTAGCTTTCAATTTCTGATAGGAACCACCTTCTCCGGCAGCCATCTTGGATTTTATAGTGGCGATTTTGAAATTTTAGAATATTGTCAATATCTCGGCTAAGTCACTTAGGATCACAAACTTAGGTGTCTAAATATACCTATTTGGGGTCAGGTAGTACAATTAAACCATCTTAAATGTATCAGACTATATTTATTCACTAATATATGCAGGGCCATCACTAACCGGGGGGGAGGGACGAAGGGGTTGGTTGGTTGTATTCAGATTATCTGGCGCCGTCAGCAACACGAGGGCTATAATGCGCCGAAACATTTCGTCATTAGACAAGCCAACATACATTTACAAACACCCATGCCAACACGGGACTCGAACCCGCAACCTCGCGGTCCAGAAGCTAGCACGCTAACCACTATACCGTTTGGTCGGCGGGACGAAGGGGTATATGTCTTGATAAAAAACTAACCCATAAAAGCAAACTTTTTAATGTATAGCTTATTATTAATATTTTACAGATGCTAGTTAGGTACTTAGCTTTTAATTTCTGATAGGAGCCACCTTCTTCAGCAGCCATCTTGGATACTTGGATACTATCGTTGCCATTTTGAAATATCAGCATATTATAAATATTTCGGCTTCTAAGTCATTTAGGATCCCAAACTTAGTGTGTAATTATACCTAATTGAGGTCAGGTAATACAACTAAACAATCTTTAAATGTATCGAACTATATTTATTCACTAATATATGCAGGGCCGTCACTATAGGGGGGGGGGGGGAAGAACGAAGGGCAATATATCTTGATAAAAAATTAACCCATAAAAGCAAAGTTTTTAATGTAAATCCTTTATATGCATTATAGACTATGTATCACAGGGGCGCACTGGTCATAGAGTTGTACAGTGCAATTAATTTGTAATTAATATGTCACTAATTTTAATAAATATGTAATTTTATTTGGGAAAAAATATTTCATTGGTTTTAAATTATGGTTAAAATAATTTTAAATTAATCTTTAATGATATGTTACTGAAATGTAATTGAAGTCAAGTTTTACATAATTTTCCATCATAGTTTAGTAAATTTTAAATTCAACTTTAATTAACACAATCCCTCATCCAATCAAGCTGAAAATTGGCAGATAAACTCGTTGTCAATCACAATTTATTCTATCAAGTTTTTGAAACAAAAACAGAGATAATCCATGGTATGGAATTGATGGTTTTCTTCATAGATGTCGATCTGAGCTCAAAATCACTTAAATAAGTTGCAATTACACTTAAAAATCACCAATGCATATATAGGACTTACATTAAAACTTAGTTTTTATGGGCAAATTTTTCTCAATACATATTTGTAGAAGTTTATAAAGCGGAATATTTGGACGACGTTTTCGAGACAAATATCACTTAAAGATAAATAAATTCTACCGATTAAGTAAACTATGTTCAAGGACTTCATTTGACTATTTTTTCATTGTTTTTCAAAATGCAGTGAATGGAAATTGTACTGCTATACAGAAAAAAACTAATGTCTAAATGAGTGAGTTTTAATTAAGAATTATATAAATTTTGATAAAAAAGAATTTCAGTGCATTGGAAAATTCTGATGGACCATTGCTATGTACAGTACACCAAAAAAAATCAGAACGATGGCTATATCTTCGGTTCTAATTATCGTAGAATCTTACGGTTTGCACCAAAATATTTTGCTTACGATTTTCTATATATCTGCTGCAATTTTTTTTTTCGTAAGGGACCGTTTACTAATTTAAAGTAACGCTATCTTCGAAAATTTCAATACGAGCCCCTATTTTTTATCATTTCGTTCGATTTAGAATACATCATTTACTCTTTATACGAAATTTCAATGCAATATGTTGAAAAACACGTCACTTATGAGCGAAAATGTTTCGACCATTTTTTGACCGATCTTCAGGGAGAATTTCCATAAAACGAAAGGTATTTTTAAGGTTCTACTTCACAGCGGGAGAAATCGAACGGCCAGTGCGGCGTTTCACGACGTTAAAAAATACAAATATTAGTCTAAAACTGCATAGAAACTACTTAGATTTATAGTGTCATGTTTAAGATTAATACAAAAATAGCAAGTAAACGCAAAAGTAACATAATTTATTTACAACATTAAAGATGTGCATTCTTCACACGAAATAAATAAAATATCGAAAACTGTAATTGCAGAAGTATAACGTATACTACTGATAATTTAAAAAATTAATAAACATAAAATGTAGGCATTAGTAAACAGTATCCAGCAAAGTGTGATTATTTTACAGAAACATTTCACTGTAAACAAAAATGTAACTTGATCGTTGAAATTATTTATAAAATAAAAAAATCACATGATTCAATAAAATTTTTAAAGGATAGTTTATTGAAATTGCTAAAAAAATGTTGTTTTAAATAAATGTAATTTAAAAAAGTAGTTTAAATAAAAAAAAAAAAAAAAAAAAAAAAAAAAAAAAACACTGTTGAAAACCACTCAAAACATATGTTCCACGATTCCAAACACGTTAGACAGATTAAAAAAATGTCTATAAAAAACAAAACTGCTTTGTGTTTGTATAAAATAATATTTCTTTTTGTAATTTCAAGAAATTCTGTTCCGATTCAACCCGCTGTTCCTATTCACCCCATTTTACGATAATTGAACGTTGTGCGATTTTCCACACCTCTGGTTTACCTTGAATTAATCTCTGATAGTTTTCAAAAGTCGTCTACTATACGGTCCCTTAAAGTGAGAGTATTTTACATTTTCGCTAAAAAATCGAGAACTAAAAGTCAAAATGGAAAGAAAAAAATTGTGTGGGGGTTTTAGACCATGGTAAATCTAATGAAAGCAAAAAAAATATATATGTTTCTATTCAAAAAAAAAAAAATTAAATTGTTTTATTAATTAATAATTAATTATTAAAAAAGAAATTGTTGTAAAAGTTGATTGCTATATATGTTTGGCCATTTAACAAACTACCTTTTGAAAGAAAGAAAAAAATACTGAAATATATAAATTATTTAAGTATTTGTGGCCAAAAAACCAACTTTTTTATTTAACATTAATTTATAATTTTCTTTTTATCATTTAAATTACAATCCATTCATTAGAAAATTAAGAATTTTTGAATTTCGACATTTTTTTGGATGCTGAATCCAAATATGGGATAATATTATGAGGTTGCTATTGAACTTTTTAAAGGTTGGTTCTGTTTTGATATGTAGATTACCCCTCATGACAAAAAAAACTACATGCAACTATTAAAAACCTTCCACGATTTACAACGGTACCTTTTGTTTGTTATTTCAACAATTAGAGCACAAGATATAGCCATCGTTCTGATTTTTTTGGGGGGTACTGTACAAAAAATTACCTATAAAAACACTACTATTATTATTATAGAGATAACTGATTTAATGACATTGCTATAGACAATGATTTCTGGCAATATGCTACTGATTCCAGCAGGAGCACATATTGATTTCAATTAATATAAATTATTCCTTCTGATTTTCTTGAAACAAAAAATAAGCTTTAGATATAAAAAATTTAGTTTAATTTTATTTAATAGTTATCATTGAAGATAACTATGATTAATTTAATGGTCCTATTGAAAAGGTTTGATACGTTAAATGTAAAATATTTTCACCTCAATTCTAAAGTTCCGACTTACTAAGATTACTTTTTTTTTTTTTTTTTTTTAACATTGACGATTTAACTTATATTTAATTTTTACATTCAATGTTTTCTCTATTGTTCATAATTTTGTAAAAAAATGAAACTTAGAAAGTTTGAAAGTTTGCCGACTGGCCATCCTTCCAAAAATTTTGGGTATTGACTCCCCCCCCCCCCTCTCCTCCCCAATAGCGATGGCCCTGTACATATTAGTGAATAAATATAGTCTGATACGTTTAAAGATTGTTTAGATGTATTCTTTGACCCCAAATATGTATATTTAGACGCCAAGTTTATGATCCTAAGTGACTTAGAAGCAGAGATATTGATATTATACTGATATTTCAAAATGGCCGCCATAAAATCCAAGATGGCAGCCGGAGAAGGTGGTTCCTATCAGAAATTGAAAGCTAAGTACGTAATTAGCACCTGAAAAAAATCTGGTGCTTTTATCCGGCGTGTCCACATTTTCATGTTAAGCGACCCCACTAAAAAGGATAGATAAGATTTGCTAACATTCTCCACAACGTCGAATATGGTGATTGGTTTTCCAGGTTTTTTTTAGCATCCAATTATTGCTCGTTGTACTGTAGTATTTCTTTCACTCTGTGTGTTTGACCCTTTAAAAAATAATACAGTTTTTCTCAATAAATTCTCAGGTTTGTATAAATAAATTAATAACCTTGAATAATAATAGCAAAGATATTTTTTTATAATTCACAGGGATGAACATTTTTCGCTTTTAGGCTGATTTCTACTTTTTTTTCTTTGAGAAGTTTAACTTTTTCTACAATTTTATTATTTTTAGTTGACTTGATGGAACTTTATCGTACTAAACTTGATTAAACGCCTCCTCGGTAAAAATTTCAGGCTACTACTTTGTTCAGTACACACATTAGTACAAATTCGAAATAACGTTGCATGTATTTTCCTCTTTTTTACATTTTGACTGTTCTAAGTCAAGCACATTAAAAATTTCAAAGAAAAATATACACCCCTCCAGTTTAAATAACAACCAACAAAAAAACTTGACTGAATCAAAATGATTCAGTTAATTAAGGTCATTTTCCTCCATTTACTAAGACAAAATTGTTCAATAAAATAAAAACACAAAAAATATTACTGAAAAGTAAGTACCTCGATCCATGAACCTAGGTACAAGGGAATTATGTGGCCCTAGGTATAAGAATTGGTAATATCATACAAAATATCGTCTACTGAAAAATGCTCATGAAGAAGGGATTTAAATATCTCATTTAGTACTTAATGTTAGAAACAAAATTTTATACTAAAATTCAAAGAAAAATATTTGACGTACCTTTGTAAAACAATAAAAGAGATGAGTTGCAAAATTTTACAAGTGAGTAATAAAACTTACAACTAAACATTATTCAATAAAAGTGGGGTGACCCAAGGTACACAGGCCTCCCCTACACAGGTTCGCGTATTCGCAGAGGTCAAGTACTATAAAGTGTGTGTGTGTGTGTGTGTGTGTGTGTGTGTGTGTGTGTGTGTGTGTGTGTGTGTGTGTGTGTGTGTGTGTGTGTGTGTGTGTGTGTGTGTGTGTGTGTGTGTGTGTGTGTGTGTGTGTATTGGGTCAAAAAAGTGCACATGTACTCTCCTGGGTTTTGAAAACTGAACATAAAGTGAAGAAAAGTAATAAAATGTGTAGGAAAAAAAAGTATAATATGTGTTTAAATTATTAACTTGAATAGAAAATTTAAGGAAAATTAACATTTTAGAAGAAAATCCAACTATCATTTTTGAAAATAACTTGTACAACTCTGAATCCCCCCCACCACCCCCTATACGATTTCCCCCTGCAAATAATCCTGGTATTTTATTCGACTTCATGAATTAAAGAACGGAATGCAGATTTATTATAGCTAAAAATAAACACAAAATTCTGATTATTCAACATAAGTTGTATAATCGATTTGAAGTTACTGATATATTTTATCTGAAAATTGTTTTATTTCTTTCCAGCAAAATAAAGCACTGATAAGATTGTTTAAATCTGATATCAGCAAATGGAAGGCGTAAAACATGCGATATGGGAAAACACTTCAGAATCTGAAGAGAAGAATAAATTACAAAAAAAAAAAAATCCTTTGGTAGACTTCGGAAGGATTTGCCTTTAATTTGCAACGTCACGTTTACTCTAGCAGAAATTAATATACCAAATCATTTATAATGTTTTTGAAGAATCACAACCAACCATGACGTAAATTACTCAATTACATGCGAGAGACCTTGGGATCATACCTTGCCTGGGGGAGTTTTTCGGCGAAAATTCGAGACGAAAATGCTTACAAGCGTGCAATGTTCCATAGAAAGACAGCAGGAAGGCGTTTCTTTCTTAACAAGCGTTCTACACAGTAATTCTGATTTTAATTTAACTACGTTTCAGCACACAGGACCAAAACGGGAAAAATACTCACATATTAATTTATTTAAATTTTGTTTCCAGTGGTTTCCGTTCCCTCATCCACTAAAAAATAAAGTAATGGTTGAATTTCATAAATAAAATCTCAAGAGCTTTCAACGGCTAGTTTTTATTATTTAGAATCCACTATCGACCTTCGAAGTGCGATAGCTATTCAGGCCTTAATTTAATGGAAATTTAATTTCTTAATTTAATGGACCATTTAATTTTCTGGAAATTAATTTATTACATAGCAAGATTCTTTTTTCCCCGTAAACCACATATTTCTCCCTCGAAGTTAACCGAAAATGCATTTAAAAAATCCTCTACTGTGTGATAAAAAAAACAAATATAAGTTAAGTTACTTTCGAACATTTCCCGAGATTGTTATATTTATGAGATAGTTTCAAACTGTTACCCATTATCCGTAAGATCCATTTATGACAACATAACGGTCTATATTTCAATTTCAGACCAACAATAAGTATTACCAAATATTAACAGCTGCCTGTATTGCATTGGTACTCAAGATTAAGTGTTTTCCTTTTGCGATTTTAATTTTTCGCTTTTCTATCTGATTTTAGGATTATAAAATATGATTCATGCATGTGCACTATAAGCATCTGAATATTTTTTTTTAATAACTTTGAGAGTGGATTGATCATTTTTGAAAACAATTGCCGAAATTATTTCTAAGATACCCAAATGCTCTAGTATATCGGTACTAAAATTTCTTTCTGTATGTCCGTCTACTTAAATCAACACACTTTTGAATTTTTTGCAAAATAATTTTTTTTTAAGGTCAATTATTTTTATATTATTTGATCCCTAAAAAAGAGAAAAACACAAAAAAAAATGTGAAAAAAAAATCTCCTTGCAAGCTCAGGTCTCTAGAGGATATATAACTCAAACTTTCTACATTTTCTCCAATTTTTAGCAGTCAACAAATGCTAACACTTTTTTCTTTTCATCAATCAGATGAAAATAATATCGTCCAAAATATCAAAATCGATTTTTTTTTACGCATTTCGACCTACTATCAAACGCTAATACCAAAAATACAAAAATGATGGCGTCTGCCTGTCCATCGATCATTGCTAAAATTTGTAGGTTCAAGAAGTAAAAAAAAAAATACTGAAACGATTATAATGAAACAGGAAAGGTGTATTGTACTGCTTGAAATGAATCCTAACAAAAATCAGTTATATGCAAGGGTCTGGAATTTCAGAAATCAAGATTTTCGTTTCTTAAACTTGGTAACAATGAGATTGAGTGCCATGACAATGACTAAGGGAAACAAAATGAAACAGCATTTAAAAAAAAAAATTTAAACTTTATTCTTAATTTTATTTCCTGTAGCAACAAAATATTTTGATTTCAAAGAACTTTTTAAGATTATTTGAAAACTGTTTAGATTGTTTCCATACTGAAGTTGACAAATTTATGCAAAGGCTGTATCTATCCCCAAAATTAGTAAATTGCGAAGTTCTTTTTTTTTTTTTTCTTTCTTACCATCCACTATAAATCTATTATCCACACTTTTATATATCCTTGGATGAGAAATTTGAGAGTTATGTGTCTGTTCAGGACCAGCTGAATACCTGTGCTTCGCAAAATTTTACAAGTGGATTTCAGCAATTAAAAGACATTATTGCATTCCATATTTCGGATGTTTTATCTCGTTTTGACTCCTAAAAATTTCTATCAAAATCAAAATACCTCACTTCACCTAGGCTTGCTCTTGTTGACATTAATCTAAATTTTAATAACTGACTATATTCGAAGTGGAGCATTGGGATATTCTCCATACAGGACCATTTCCACCCTTTAGAATTAGTTCGAGATTTCATTAGCTTATTTATATGTGCGTACCCTTGGTCCCAATTTTCAAGGATGTGACTATATTGTAAGTGGGACATTTGAATATCCCTCCCTCATTTAGAATGTTTAAATCCCTTTCAAATCTTTAAAATTAATCGAGATTGGAATATATAGCTGACTTTTTCTATGTTTGTCCTTGTTGACATTTGTATCAATTTTCAAAGTAGTGACTAAATGGGACATGGTACAATTAGAGACGAGTGAGGGCTTTGTCTCTTATATATTAAGGTCTCTCTAAATATTTTGTTTCATAAAAGCATATTGTTAAAAGTTTATATATTTTTTTCACACCTTAAAAGTGTGAATAGTATTAATTTTGGTTCATCAGGAGCCATCTGTAGTGCATCTGTATCAAAATGTTTGTCTTTTTAAAGCTTGAAAAAATAATTAATTGAAAAGAATAGTTACAAAATAAAGGTTTTTTCAATATGTAAGGTTTTAAAAGACATTTTATCTAGTATATTTTAATATTCAAAAAACTTAAATCTTATATAATCTTTATGTATAAAATTGTAAACTTTTGTTAACAGAAACCCTTGACATTATGTTTTAGTGACAAGGTGTCATGTTAAACACCACAATTTAATTACTTTGGTAGTGCCTATATTTGGCCGAAGCTCTACATCTTTAATTACTTAAATTTATGATGCAATTATGTGCAAACTGTTTCCAAATTATCCCCTTCACAATAAACTCAATGAAAAATTTAGACGCAAAGATTTTATTTCAATTCTTTTGAGTTGGAAGCACTTTTTTATCCTTACTTTACAAATGAATGAATTGGTATAGAACTAGATTTCCAAAAAAATTCAACTTTATCAGCAAAACAATTTATTCAAACTTTAACAATGCCTAAAATGTGCTTAAAAAACGTAACAATAGCAGACATGGAACAATAGAAAACTATTTTGATTAAAAACACACAACTACAAAATTAAGATTCTAAGCAGATAATACTGTAAAAACTATACAAGAAAAAATCCTCCATTTTACCTTACCTGTCAAAAGATTATTATAATTTTATTGTATAAAATAGACATCTCTCATTAAGTCACCACAACAATTTTAGGCACATGATATCATGTATTAAGAACATTATGCATCAGGTACATATTTAGCAATTTTACTTGGCACATTGAATGAGAACTTTAATTGCTCCACCAGCACCAGTACGAGCAGTTTCAAAAGCTTTAAGAGATTCCTCCAGCTTGAAACGATGAGTAATAAGAGGTTTGACATCAATTGCTCCACTGGCTATTAACCCTAAAGATATCGGATAGCAGTTTGCATATCGGAAAATCCCTTTGATGTCCACTTCTCTGATGCTTGCTTCTATGAGAGGGATTTCGATTTCTGGAGCTCCGAGACCCACCAACATCACAGTGCCACCTGATTTTGTGACCTAAATTTTGAAATGAAATCCATTAATCGACTTGTAGTTGACAGGACAATTGTAATAATTTTTTTATATTTTAAAATTGATGACTAACAAATTTGATTTTTGGTCTGTGCTGCTACAAAACGCAGAAAAAGATATTGTGGGCTGACTGATGGCAAATGTTGTTATAGAGGTTAACAAACTAACTTTTTGGAAGAATGTTACGTCAAGGTAATTTTGTAGTAAATTCTTTTCAGAATTTATCACAGCAGTTGAATATTTTCCAACCATCTGTACAAAAAAAAACTATAAATTGTGTTGCATGAATATATCAAACTATTTCCAGAATTATTTCTAAATAGATTTTAAGAAAATCTTTTACTTAATACAAAAAATTATAAAGTACTTAAATAAACCAAAAGTATAAATTTGGGTTGCCTATGTAATATAATTTTCAATATTTAATTTCTGAAAATAATTGTAGAAATCAGATAAAAAAAATATTTTAAACTATCAAATTTAAGACATAAAACTTAATTTTGACATGGATTGCATTTTATATTTTTCTAGAGATTTTAACAATGATCAATAACAGTTTAAGCACTATAAGAATTAAATTATTCTGTTTTAATACATAGCATTAAAAATAAAACTTATCTGGTATTGTAAAGAAATGTTAAACTAAAAAACTAACCTTAATTGCATTTCTAATACTGGGAGCTGCACCACTACATTCAATGGTAATATCAGGAGATTCTCCAAGCTTTGATTTGATAAGGTCAGTCACTGCATCTGCATCCAAGCCAGCAACACATATTGGATAGGTAGCACCAAGTGATTTGGCTACTTCCAAACGACTTTCAGAAATGTCTGAGAAGAAAAATATACTTATTAATGCAAGTTTGTGAACAGCTTCCTCAAATTATGAATTGGATATTTTCAAATTTAGAAATAAATTGTTCTGACCGATATACACAAACAAAACTTGAAATATTGTAAGTTATGTATTACTCATTTGCCTCATTATAAAGCACTGCATTCAAGTTAAAACTCTGACATAAAATTTTAATAGATATCCTATACTGATATACTGAGTCATTAGAATTTTCCAAGGTTGAAGAGAGAGTTTTTTGAAAATTGGTCAATGTGTATGTCAGTGTCCAAGTAAAATAAAATTTAAACTGAACATACAATGTTAGCAAGATGTCCAATAGATATGCCTACTCCCAATAGAAAACGAACAGAGAGATGTCAAAATCATTACTTTCCTTTGTCAAATTCTTGATTTTTAACAGCTGTTTGTAAAAAGTACAAAAAATTTTTAATGAAATGGATCTGTTAATATCTTAAAATTTTCTTTTTGTTAAAATGGCTGAAAACCACATAAAAAATTACGATGTATGCAAATTTTTTAAAAAACTGCTAACTACACAAACAGTAGTTTGTACTAATTAATATATCATATATAAAATATTACTCGACATTGTTTTGCTTACTACAAGAGCACGAGACAGTAAAATTTATTACACAATGTTTTCTTTAAATACAATGCCATCTTAATTTTATTAGGAGAAAAATATTGGGGAAGAATAGCTGCACTGTTACAAATATTACAGTTAAAATTACCATCTTTCCAATGCTCATATCATCAAAAGTAATTATATTTTAAAAGTTATATAAATTATACAAGTACGGCAGAACAAAATGGAGCTCATTTGCAAACTTGTGGTACAGCCATTCAAATAAGATTAAAATGAATAGAATTAAACATTGAAAAAAAAAAACAATTTTGTATGTTTTGAAACTCTTACAAAAAAAAAAAAAAAAAAAAAAAAAAAAACTAAGATTTATTAACTTTTATAGGATTATAATAAATATTGAAACAGAAATACTAAATAATCTAAGTTACCTGTTACACATATCTTAGAAGCACCCATGGCTTTGCATGTTAAAATATTGACCAATCCAATAGGACCTGTCAAGAAAAATCAAACTTGAGGCATTTTCTGACACATTAAAAGAAGCTTCATTCATATAAAGAATATTCTTAACACTATGCTTATCCAGTAATACCACGTTGGTGTCCCACAAAAAACTATCAGTAAACTATTAGCTAAACTTGATTATTTATGATCTCCCGAAAACTGCCGCCGACAGGCGAGATGATCTGAACCGGTCCTATCGAGGGCCAAACAAAAGAATCCTGATTGGACGTGTGGACGGCATAGTGTAAAGGAGGTTTTTATAAATAACGAAATTTAAGAGAAGCTTGTGATTAACAAGCAAAGTATCTGTCTCATAAGTATTCATCTGCAGTTCTGCAATTCTGATAGCTATCAAAAATCATATACATGATGGCAAGTGCAATAGAATATATAACGCTATCTAGTTGTCTAAAAATATTGAACAGAAAAAAATTGAACAATGTTTTTTAATTAAAAAAGAAAAATCGAGCTTTCATCTGGTCATCAGCAAATCCACAGTTGACTGAGCACCTTGTCACTGCTTTCTAGATAATTCAGATACATAAATTTTTCTTTTAAAATACCTATTTTTCATATTCAGTTGTCACACTCTACCTTTTGTTAAAGACTAGTTTTTATCATTTCCACCAAAAAAAAAAAAATTTTTTTAAAGATGGGAAATATACAAACCAGCTCCGCAAATGAGAATGGATTTTCCAGCCGTAACTGCACCTCTTCTACAAGCATGCACAGCCACGGAGAGAGGTTCAATCAAGGCAGCTTCCTCAAAACTCACATTATCAGGTAATCTAAAACACAAGAACAAAATATGATAATCTGGTCGCAAAAGACAAAGCATAGATATGCAGAAAAGCTTCAAATTAGTTATGTAAATACAGCATAAATTTAAGTGCTTTAGTCCAAAAAGACTCCCTCACAGATGCTCCAATCAATGAATGAAATTAGGGATATAGTTATTTCAAAGCATGCTGGAAAATTGGAAGATGAAAAAAAAAAAATGTCTGACAGCAATAAAATTTTGAAAAATACAAACATTAGCATCTCTTTTAAAGCATGGCAAAATGATCAGGTGAGTAAAAAAAAACTGAATAATGCTGGTTTGGTACCTAAAACCTCAAAAATACCAGCTAAAACACAGACAAAGAAATGACAGAGAAGTGCACATTTATAAAACTTCCAAGCAGAAGCTCCCACCATACAACACAACTTGACAACATTATATGTTTATCACTGCAAACTTGTTCCTACAAATTAATGTGTTGTTTCACTGAAAGCAGCATTTGTTCCAAATTGATATGATTAACAAAATACTTTTTTGCCATTGTTAGTTTATATTAATGAGTTGCATTGAAATAAGATTGGGACTAATGTTTTTGCACTGTATTACAGTGAGTTGTACACATTACTTTTCTTCTTTCTTTGTCTTGCTAGCATTTTTGATGTTGTAGGTACCAAATCATCGTTATACAGTATTTTACTAGCCAGACCCCTTTTTGTACTAAAAGGGAAATTTAAAAGTGAAAGAGTACTCAGATGGCATGAATCGACATTTTATTTGAAATTAGAACAGAAAACATTGCCAGAAGTAGATATTTTATTAAATACTCTAAAGTATGGTTACTAATATTATAATACTCAATTTGTTTAAAAAGATTGATTATATTTTCTGCTTAAAAAAATTATAAAAATTGTTAATTATAACAAATTGATCAAGTCTAACAAAATATTTTGAGTTTTAAGAGTTACATCCATAATATAGATCAAAGAATTACTTATCAAAATGTGAATTACTTGAAACAAAAGTCTGCATCCATGGCATAGTATCTACATAGTGCTCCATCGTACGGTGGTGTGGCAGCAAATTCAATAAGAGGACAGAGATTGTATCGTCCTCCCATACAAAATTCACACCTACGGCAGGGTATGCCAACTTCCATACAAACTCTATCTCCTATAGAGTACAAGTAAATATGCATTTGATTTATAACACAAATAGTCAAATTCTTGCTAGATCTTCAAGAAGCATAATGTACATTATGTTCCAACACTTTAGAAAAGAAAATATTGCATATAGTTAATTTAAAATTGTAATCAAGCACTGTCAGTGGCGGCCCGTGATCAAAAATGCTAGTCCAGCCTGAAACATGCTTTCCCCCCACCACCCCCACACACTTTTCACTATCATTCATGAATGCTAAGTCTTTAATCTTTATAATCTTTAATACTCAAATTCAAATCAAAGTTTCCTTTCAATTTTTATAAAATGAATAAGATAAGAAAGAAAACACTTGTTTAATTTTGGAAAACAAAATCAATCCTCCTAATCCTCCTTTTCTTTAAAACTTGCGAATCAGTCAACGATGTCATCAAAAAATGGCTTTATTTTGATAACACACTCACCCCTACCACAAAGATTCTCCTATGCTGAGCCAATCAGCTCATCAAATTCTCAAGGGCAGCCGAAGTTAGAATGAATTCTTGATCGGCAGCACCGCTATTACATTGTGTAGAGGGATGGCTTCTATTGCTTTCCATTGGTTACCATGGCTGCCAGCAACACGTTTCAGGAAACAAGGCTGCTGTGTTCCGAGGAGGATCACTTTGATTGGAAACATTTTTCTCGTGAATTATTCAGGTAAGAAGATTGCCGTTTATTGGATTTTTTTTACACTTACCGTAAAAATGAATCTTCATTTTAGAAAATAGTAAAATAAATCATTTTAGTTTTGGACTAATAAATTTAAATGCAGCCCGGATGTACTGCACGAGCCGCCACTGAGCACTGTTAATGAGAAGTTAATGGGGCAGCCGAAATTGTTCTTGTTAACCGAACTTCACGTTAAACGAATAAATTAACGTTAAGTTTTAGGTAAGGAGAACTGCTTTTACTTTGTATTAAACGGGATTTCATGTTAAGCAATTTCAAGTTAACGTGATTTAACTATCAAACAGATGCAGCCAAAACAGATGGTACCAAAATTGAAAAATTCAGTAAAAAAAAGCCAGATCTCAGAAGTTTAAAGAATTTTACAATAAGGACAGAAAAAAAAAAGTTTTATGAAACCAAGTTTTGAATTTCACAATAAAAAGAAACACTTATAATAATCTTATAAGAGTTAATATATTTTATAACAATACTGAATGCTAAACATATATTTTCTAATAGGTGTTTGGGAGAGGTTCTTGGCCTTTAACATTTCATATTGAGAGTGGAAAGTTAGAACAATACAATGGTCTGAACTCAATCCGGATTTTTTTTTTAATACTCAATTATGATTTTACAAGGTAATATAACAATTAATGCAACTTCTTAAACATGACAGCTGATCAATATTGCAACAACACTAAGAAATGCAGCTTAACTGAAAAATACTAAAAGTATTCAAGAGAATTAAGATAGCAAATCATATTGCATAAGAGGGGCTTATCTTACCTGGCTTTAAGTGTTTAACCTCACTGCCAACTTTTGCTACAGTACCACTGGCTTCATGTCCTAGAACCATAGGGCTCTTTACAATGAAGTCTCCAATGCGGCCATTTATCCAGTAATGAACATCAGAGCCACAGATACCAACAGTATGAACAGCTATTAAAGCCTCTGCAAATGATTAAGAGTTAAAATACTTGTATATAAATCTCCATAATAAGAATTGCATGCAATTTGCATTTATCATAAATTAATAACATTTTTAGTTAAAAGAAATGCAAACTGAAGATACAAAATGTTGGATGATATCCTTCTTGCTGTTCTAACTTTTACTAAATTAAATGGAACATATTTTGTGATTTACAACTTTTTAGACAGTTCCACTTCCAAAATCCTTCCCCATACAGAAAGAGAAAAAAATTTAATGACCATTTGTTTTAAATTTCAGTTTCCAAAATGTCTCTATATGTTCATAACATTAGGATTTGCCCAAAATTGGTCAAGCACATTTGTTCTAGCACTGTCTGCCCCAAGCAAAGACACGAGAAGAGAATTAGGTTAGCTTTGAACTTAACAGGAGACATGTCTCAATTTGGAGCACGGTACTCAAGTAATTGAACTAAAATAATTATTGACATTTTATGCATATACGTAAAACTGTATTAATGTGTGCCTTGCATGTCTTCAGTAAATTTTTGTAACGTTTCTACAATCCACTACTAAAATAATAAATTAACTGAGGTCTGGACATAGGGCTGAAAACTAGGACAAATTTATAGAGAAAGTTTAATGGAGAATTTTCTAAAGCATTTAAATCTAATAGTTAAATTCTTTCAGAAGAAAAAAGTTTGTAAATACAGATTAAAAAGATGCAAAACATTTGTGAATTTAACATTAGGAAGAATAGTGGTTCAATGAAATTAACACCAGTTCTATCTAACTACCTTCTCTAAACAAACTTGTTAATTTTGCATGGAGCCACATATCACAATTAGTAAATAAAAATTTGTTAAATATACTTTCAAGTATGTTGTAAAATATATTTAAATACAATTAAAGAAATGGTATAGAAGTCATGCAATGGTACAAACTTCAATAAAATTACGGTATGATACAAATTTAAAAAGGCAACAGTTTATAATTAAGTAGGTAATGAACAATTTATACAATTATAGAAAAATTTTCAAAAAATAAACTTGCCATGTGCTGTAGGTTCAGGTATTTTCCGGTTTTCCTGCAGAAAAAAATAGTTTAATATCAAAATTAACTATGCATATCTAAAATATCATTAGATTTGAGATTAGCAAAGCTTAAAAAAAAATCTAAAAGCTTACTTTCAGATCTAGGTACATCTAAATAAAAAATCAAACACCTTATAAAACACAAATTTATCTATTAGGTACTACTGCAAAAAAAATTATGCAAGATGAGAAAAAATGAATTATCTAAAAACTGTGCTGAAGTTTTACTTGCAAAAAAAAACTTTTAATGCTGATAAACACTCATTAATAACTTTAAATATGATTTAATAACCAAAAATAAAAAAAATTTAATACATCCAGGACTATTTAAACATGAAAATTACTAATGAAAATCTAAATGTGCTTCCAAAGTACGATTTTTAAAATAGGGCATAATAGTTCACTTGGTTCCCTACTACATTTATTTGGTTTTATATTAGTTTTCATTCTGAAATATTGCAATAAGTTATCATACTTGATCTGTACCTTAATGTGGATCTTATAAAACACTAGCAAAGCTAATATATATATCAAAAACAAATTGATTTAAATTAAATGTTTAAGTTAAGAATTCATACTTGAAAAAAAAAACATGAAAAAAAGTAAAATTTCACTGTTCAGAGTAAAACATTACAATCCTAAGGAATTATGTTAATGAAAACATTCTCAAATACATAAAAATTACACAAGTCAATTTTTAGATATCCATTAAAAATTGTGATCTAGGCTAAAGGCACTGTAATCCACACTAAACTAAAAAGCAAGTTCTAAAGAGAGACTTACCAAAACAAGTTCTCCTTTACATTTCAAAACGGCAGATAAGTTTTCGTCGGCCATCGCTTACAAGAAAGAGTCGAGATGACAAAAGGAAAACACGAGTCCTGAAATCCACACCGACAAATGCGCTTCCACTTCGACCTGCACAGGAATACCACAAGTTAAAATTTGCATATTTGTGTCATCTCATCTGTCAGTCACGATGCTTTCATCTGTCGCCATACATCCTTGGTCGCCAAGGCGCCGCAGATAAACAAATAAAAAAGAATGATATACCGGTTTACATGATAACAGGTGTCTTTTTCTCTTTCCGGACAAAATGATAGATAAATGCAAGTTGTAACTTGTAACTTCCTCAACCTCATCCATAACCAGATAGTCGCAATGCATTGTGGGTCACCTGTTACCACGTTCGTGCCACGTTTTGCTCACTTGTTGCGTTGTTAAGTGCTTAAAATTAAAACTAGGGGTGTGGAACATTGCACAACTTTCCATTACAGTATAGTAATAATGTAGATTTGTGTAATTTATCATTTTTATATTTTCATCAGTCACTTAGAAAAAATTGCCAGTTAGGCGATATTTTTTGTGATAATTCTTGTATTGGGCCTCTTTGTTTTCAAAAAATCGAAAAAATGGGAATTTTGGTGATATGCTTATCAATAATTCTTATATTTTCCTTTCTTGTAAGTGAAACTGAGCTGAGATGAAAAAAAAAAATACCACGATAGCTGATGAGGTATGCTCAAGGAAAGAGAACTCTGTTTTAAAGACATTCGTTTTTCAACTTTTTACGCCATTAAAGCCTTTTTACTGGAATTTCGGTGATGGGGATGTTTAGAACACTTTAAGAGACATTACCACAGCGATTTTGAACAAAATTGTTAGAGCCGTTTCTTAGCAATTAATGAAAAACATGATTTTTTCAATGGCAGCTACCTTACGCGCATGCGTGATTTTGACGAAAACCTTAACTGTAGGTCCCATGACTACCACTAACTCGCACACCAAATTTGAATATCGTAGGTCAATTTGTTCGGGAGTTTTGCTGACCACATACACACACAGACCGACATTTTTTCTAGATCACTTTTTTGAAATCAGGATGTTCCAAAACGTGGAGAAATACAAAAAAAAGCAAATTTTTTTTACCGAATGCTATACTTTCATTACCCTATGTATACATATGGGTAATTGAAAGTAATAGGCTGAAAAAAACACCTAACAAGCTCACTATTTAGTTTTACAAGTTACTTTCTGTTACAATATTAGTACAATAATATTAGATTTTGTTATTAGATTCTAAGAAAATTTACATTTTGTATGCTTAAACGGATCTCACAGGGATAGGAGGCACTGTCAAATATTTTGTAGGTAAGGGATTTTTTTTTTTTTTTTTTTTTTTTTTTTTCTTAAATTTTATTTGTTAGTTTGTGCAATGAAGATCTGATCAAATGATGATGAAATCATTTATAAGAACTGAAACATACCAATGAATAATTACAATATATAGTCACTACGGGAATTTTTATTGCAAACTTCAAAGCATTGAACAATATTTTTTTGAGTAAATTTTTAAATACTACAGGACACTTTTGTAAAACTAACATTATTAGTTTATGTTTCGAAATTGGTTCTTCTTTGATGGTAGTCAGAGGCGGTTCCATGGGGGGGGCTAAGGGGGCTATAGCCCCCCCCCCCATGAGGGTGAAACTTACACTGGATAAAATGGTTTTCATAACAACCCTGCCCCCTTTCATAACAACCCCCCACCTAAGATTTTAGATTTTTTTTTTTTTAATGTATTTCTAGATACAAATATTTAAGAAAAAGTTTAATTTCCGATCAGAAAATCTCATTTTTGCCCCCCCCCCCCCCCTAGAATTATATGAAATGACGCGTCTGCCTTTCTCCCCCCAATTCTCCGTAAAAGGTAAAAGAATGTCGTAGTTTTCGACGTTTGGTCCAAGTGCCCTGTTAATAGGTAACCAAAGTACCCATAGACTAAGAATAAATTAACTAGACCAAGTCTGTATGGCAAAACCTAATAATACGAACAGCGCGGTCACGTGACGACAGCCTTCAAAACGGAACTGGAGAAAAATTCTTTCATTTACTTCAAGGTTAAACAATTGAAAGCTGAAGACTATTTTCTTGAATGCCGAAAAAATGCCAGAATACTATACTGGATTTGGATGCAAAATTGATAACCTTTCCAAATTCAATAACCTTTCACAGTCATGTCATTTTTTAAAAATTATCTTAATAATTTTATTTTTTTAAGACTTATAAAAGTTAGTTTATATTTTGCTTTCTGACATAGCTGCCTTTAATTGGTAATAATGGTCTTTATCATTTACTTACTTCTGAAAATTGTAATTGATAATGAAATGAAAATGAAAGTCTAGACTAATGTTTTATAATATTTTGAAAAGGGTAGAAATGGTTTTTAAAAGGCATTGGAATTAGTCACGTCACGTGTTCCGTCTTGGTAACACCCTCTCTTAATAACAGATATTGGAGCGTCCTGTCTATTTTATTATTCGTTTATGAAAGTACCAAACGAACACGAACAGGTTTTAAAACTAGTTCAGAAGACATTCCAGAACATCCTTGTTCTTCCTATTGTATTGTAATGTTTTATAATATTTTGAAAAGGGTAGAAATGGTTTTTAAAAGGCATTGGAATTAGTCACGTCACGTGTTCCGTCTTGGTAACACCCTCTCTTAATAACAGATATTGGAGCGTCCTGTCTATTTTATTATTCGTTTATGAAAGTACCAAACGAACACGAACAGGTTTTAAAACTAGTTCAGAAGACATTCCAGAACATCCTTGTTCTTCCTATTGTATTGTGTGTCTTTGACTCGTACCAGCCTGGAATTTTTACTGGTCTCCCTATACCAGTTTATAGTTGTGCATAGTACGCTATCAAAATGAAGCGACATTTAACCGATTATTTCGGGAAAAAAGAGAGCAGCGCTAAAAGCCATTGTAAAGAGCTAGATGTTTTAAATTTGGAATCGAAGTCAGAAAGTGCGATAAAAGCCTATGATCCTGGCAAGATAAATCTTCCGGTAAGCTTTACACATAAATATTTATTTTTATGTGTCGTTCAGTTCCAAAGCCAGACAACTGCAGGTTTTCGAAAAATGCATTTTTGAATTTTTTTGCAAGTAACTTAATTGTACATGCAAGTAATTTAATATATAGGATAATAAAAACAAAAACGATATCTATTATACTCTGTTACAAAAAAAATAAAAAAATTACGTATATACTCGTAGTGATTATCAAATTAATCAATTTCTATATTTATATATAGGATACATATGAAAAATCACATGATCCCTGTGATATAGGAAGAGCCGTGAAAGAAGTTTTAACAGATGATGAGAAACTAAAATTACTAAAAAATACTTGGATACCTCCAACAACATTTCCTTTTCCAGAACTAGTAGAAGGGAAACAGAAACGGAAATTTAATCATGATTGGCTAAAAAAATACAAGTGGCTAGCATATAGCCAAATGCTAAGCGGTGGACTTTGCACCCAATGCGTTCTCTTTGCTCCTTCAGGTGCTGGTATCGGATCTCAGGTAAAATATTTTATTTTCTTTTCTTATGCATTTCATTGTAACTTGTGTGATATTTTCATTTGTATGAAATGTTTAATGTTTTAACGATTATATCAACAACCAACTGATTGGTCATTATCGTCGAATATTGTTCCTTAGATATTAAAAAAAAATTGGGTACAATTAAAAATAAATGATTTAAGATTAATTTAAGAATAAAAATTTCAAATGCATTTCTGACTTTAATATTTCAAAACTTTAATAATTGTTTTTTTAATACTTTAAAAAGTTATAGCCTAAATTCGCCCAATTTATATTGAAATTATTAAAATTTTGACTCCATATTTTATTTTATTACTCTTGAAGTTGTCAATAAAAATTAACGAAATTGTAAGTGACCCGTAAATAATGTACAAAATTTATGGAACATTTTGTGTAATACTATTTTGAAAGTGTAAAGGTACTGTGTAACAGCAAAACTGGCCAGCTCCACAATTTTGCGAAACGCGTTCTTTGCAATTTTTGCGGAAGGCTTACCTATATTGTCGGCATTTTGAGAAATAAAGTTAATACTAATGCGAAACAAATCAATTTAAACTTTCAACTTTTAAATCTTTATTAAAATCCTTTTTTTATACTACTAAACCGGGTGCTTTACTTTAACGACCGAAATGTTCAATTAGTTAGAAAAACTATGTATCCTAAAATATGTATAAATATAAATTTAACAAGCGTGTACATTTTTTAGGCTCTCAAAACACTGGTAAAAGAACCGTTAGCCAAATATAAAAAAGCCACCGAAGATCTACGTAAGCATGAAAATACTAAGTACCACAAATTCTCCATGGAAAAAGCAGTAGAATTTACAAAAGTAATGGAATCAAGCAAGAAAAGCATTGACGTTGTTTTAGATTCCGAAACATCGGCCATTATTGAGGATAATCGAAAACGATTGAGGCCTATAGTAAAAACTATAGTATTTTGTGCTAGGAACAATTTGCCCTTAAAAGGACATCGTGATCACGGTTTGATTTCACAATTAAAAGAAGAAAGTAATGAGGATCTTCTGGTTGGAAAGCATGGAGTTTTCCAAAGCCTTTTGGCTTTTCGTGTGGATGCTGGGGACGAAGACCTCAAGCGACATTTCGCAATTTGCAGGCGTAACAGTGCAATGATTAGCAACACAGTCCAAAATGAAATTATAGACTGTATCGGAGAAACTTTTCGTTCTTCAATATCAGAAGATGTTAAAAGATCAAAATTTTTCAGTATAATGTGCGATGAAACAACAGATGTCAGCACCAAGGAACAGATGACATTTTGTGTTAGGTACATAGATACCCAATCTTTCGTTACCAAAGAAGAATTTGTTGGTTTTACAGAAATGACAGAGACAACTGGTGTTGCTATAAAAGAAGCAATCGATAAAGAGTTGGATGCCTTGGGCTTAACAAAAGAACACCTTTGCGGCCAAGGGTATGATGGGGGTTCTAACATGGCTGGAAAGTTTAAAGGAGTGCAAGCCCTGATATCAAACGAGCAACCCATGGCTATTTACAGTCACTGTTTCAGCCACTCCTTAAATTTGGTTATTTCAAAATCGTGTGACATTCCTGCCATACGAAACATGTTAGGAACCGTAGGAGCGGTAACAACTTTTCTTTCTGCTTCTGCTCTACGAAAAAATGCTCTAGAGGAAGTAATTAATCAACTTCCAGAAATAAAGAAGAAAAGTTTAAAGGTGATGTGCCCCACTAGATGGGTAGAGCAACACGATAGCTTAATTAGATTTAAAGAGTTATTTCTCCCTATTGTAACACTGCTTGATCAGCTTTCAACTTCACCAGATACCAACTCGGAAACATCAAGCAAAGCTTCTATGCTCAGTTCGGCTATTCAAAAAGGAGAATTCATCATAGCCTTGGAAACAACGGCATATTGCATGGCAATAACTCTAAGGCTAAGTGAGCAACTACAAAATCCACAATTAGATTTTGGAAATGCCCTGCAAAATATAAACTGCATATTAGAGGTTTTCAGAAATCTACGAAGAACTGTGGATGTCGAATTCGGTAGTATTTTCGAAGACGCTTTGCAAAAAGCAAGCGAAATCGAATGCGAAATACGCATACCAAGAAAATGCTTTCGACAGACTCATCGAGAAAATACTGATGCTTCAAATCCCGAGGAGTATTACAGACGAATGGTTTTTTTACCGTTGGTAGACCATTTGATTCAAGAACTGGAATCGAGATTTTCCCAACGATTGGTGGATATATTACCTTTAGAAGGCCTTGTTCCAAAAAATATTTTGAAGTACGAAGAAGAAGAAATCCTCAAGGCTGCAAAAAATTACCAGCAGTACCTAGATGGCTCTGAGCTTATACTAAAGTCAGAAATAAAGCTATGGAAAAACAAATGGGATAGTGAGATTGAGCCGCCTTATACAGCAGTTGAGGCCCTGAAGAAGTGCGATCAACAATTTTCCCCCAACATTTTTATTCTTCTACAGATATTTGGAACAATCCCCGTTACAACAAGCACACCCGAAAGGAGCTTCTCCACATTACGACGGATTAAAACATATTTAAGAAGCACCATGGGCCAGGCAAGATTAAACGGACTAGCACTGGCAAATATTCAAAAGGATAGAAAAATCTCCATAGAAGACGTCATTAACATCTTCAGTCGCAAAAAAGCAAGACGAATGAAAATTGCAAATTGGAATGTCTAAAATCACAGACACAGACTCTACAAAATTTGATGTTTTGTTTTTGTATTAATGTATCGAGAAAAACAACTCAATTTTAACTAAGGTCATCCACCTAGACTATTGCTTTAAAAAAACCACCATTTTGAATAATTAATTAAAATAATTATTTGCACTTAATTACTCAAATATAATTAAAGTTAATTAAATAATTGCCACACTGTATATTAATGTACTATTTCTTGATTGCGATAAAATCTAATTGACCACAACAGTAGCTCTAATTAATTTTGCTTTCTCATTACGGAACATTTTTGCATGCTGTAGCCCCTCCCTTGTGATTTGCCTAGAACCGCCACTGATGGTAGTTGATTGAAATTTCGTTGATGGTAGCTTAAAATGGCGTGCAAAAACTTTACCCCTCAGTTTCCTCTGTTTATCTAGATGACCCGCAAAAAGTACTATACTTTTGTTTCTTTATATGGCTTAGCCTTTTTTATACGGTGAGTTATATTAAATATTGTGAATTTTAAAATGAAAAAATCCTAGGCTACCGTTGGGTTTACAGCCACGATTAGAAAGCTTGCGTACCAAGGACTGATTATTTATGCTACTAGTGGGAAAAGTAAAACTTTTTCAAACGAGGTAAAATGCTTATTTGACGAGTGCGATTGCACGAATCAAATAGTTTACCTAGTTTGAAAAAGTATTTTCCCCCGTGTTACATACAATATTTTTTAGAATCAAGTGCAAAAAAAAATATTTTTAATGCATTGATTTATTAACCTTGGCAACTCGAGTCAAAGAATTTCGTCAGAATATGTGTCATTTCAATGCCAAGACTATATGATATTTGAGCACGAGGAGTGCGAGAAAGTACTTTTCACATCAGTGCGAAAAAGTTACTTTCCCACACTTCTCTTCAAAAAGTACTACTTTCGCCACAATCATTGATTTGAAATGATTATAAAAAGTTAAATTTTTTTGCACGTGGTTATAAAAAAAAATAAAAAAAATTTTAGCACTAGAACCTTGACGGCCACTATAACTATTTGGTTTAATGTAGTTCATTAGATAATTTTTCTGACTATTTGATGCTTTATTTATAGGAGTGTAATTGAATTTCTTCAAACTTGTGTTCTTGCTTAAATGATAAAAGATACTTCTTGCTTCTTAAAAACTTTTGTCAGTAAATTCTTCATTACGTTCTTATATACTGATGAAAGTGTGTAATGAAAGGAAACTACACTTTTTTCTTGAAGCTTAACGTTAAATGTGTTGCGCTAGAATAAATACATTTTTATCACTAAATAATCAAATGTAGTAGACTAAATGACCCAAACTTGCAGCACACAATATAAGTTACTTACCAGGCCAGTTGACTGCAATCATTAGCCATTGAGTATCCCCCAGTGCATATATCTAACTGTTTCTTAAAACCTTTTACACTCGCTTAATTTGCAACATTTGCAAGCAAATCATTCCAATTATTGATTATCCTATTGTAAAAATACTCAATACAGTGTAAAATTACAATGACAAATTCTAAACCCATAACTTCCCTCTGAGTAATAAATTTAAATTACGAAACTTGGTAACCTGACATTTTAAAGGAAGCTAAAAATGCAAATTCCAACAAAAACATCTCTGTAAAAAGGCGCCAAGTTCTTCCGGCAATGATTATGGCTGTGAAAAGTATTGAGACCTAAAGTAGAGCCAAGTTTAAAATTGTTTTAAATTATTGGCAATGAAACTTAGTAAAATTTTTCTCAAAGTCAAAATTCCCCTGCATAGGCCGAAATATCTAGCTACAAAAAAAGCTTGTGTGAGTGAGCTATTACACGTCAGTGGATCAGAATACGAAATGGCCAGGTATCACAAATATTTAGGCCTAGGCAGGGGTTGGTTGGTTTGTACGCTCAACGACATATTTTTATGTACAATGACGGCAAATCAGGCCATGATCTACAGCTTAGCATGGATTCCGAACCACAACGAACATCCATGTCTAACCCGGGATTCGAACCCGGAACCTTTGGCAAGCGAAGCCAAAGCGCTAACCCCACAGCCATCAGATGGGCGGCCTACGCAGGGGAATTTGAATTTGAGAATAAAAGTTCTCAACAGCACACAATGGACAATTCCCGCATTTTTTAAAAACTTTTTTATTCAATTCTAAATGTTTAGAAAAGGAGATAAACACAACAATTTCTGCTCAATGCTCTTTTTTTTTTTTTTTTTTTAATTTGCGATCAAAATTACCTTGTTAAACATTGGCGAGAAATCGACTCATTCATTTCGCTGGCATTGAATGTGACGTCACGGCTTCGCAAACATTTGGCTTGAAATGCCGCATCGGAAACCAGATTTGCCAGTTTCTCGCAAATCACGCCAACCTGTACGGAATGTGCAATAGTCTACCAACGCCAACTATTTGGCAGAAATCTCACGATAACCATAGAAACGATAGGGCCTCTTTATATCACGGACTTTGTTGACTGTTTTGATCGGACTGGTTTCGGCTCAGTTTTGGGGAATTTTCTTTTGTTAATATTTAAATAACTATTTTTTTTTTATAGAACTTTTGTTTAAATATTTGGAATTAGAAATTCTTCATAAATATATATACTAATGTCACTCGTTATATATATATTTATGTCTAAAAATGCAAGAATTGTCCATTATCGGAGAATTTCACGAGATTTTTCTAAGAAAGTTATATTTACTGGACCGCAGTCCATGCCGTACTTATGGATATGAATGATAGCAATACAAAATTATCTATAATAATAAAACAAGCTGTGTGTGTGTCTGTCTGTGGCTCTGTGCATCTATAGAAACCTGCTTAAAATTGGAGTAGAGCTCTGAAATTTTCAGCATAAGTAGTATTGGCCTTCTACATGTCAAACAGAATGTTAAAATTTTAATTAGTTTTTTTTTTCTTTAAAGCGACTTCAAACAGAGATACATATCAGAAATTGGCCACATGGTAGTTTTAGCCTTTTAATTGTAGTTTTAAAAAACAGAATTTTAAAATTTTGATTAGTTTTTTTTTTTTTAATAATTTTTTTTAATTAAATAACACATTTTTTTACAAAACGAATTTTAATAGGGCTTCTGTTCTGAAATTTTCAACATAAGTAGTTTTAGCCTTCTAATTAGACTTTTCAAAATCAGAATGTTAACATTTTAATTAGTTACATTCTAATTAATTTTCTTAATTAACAAATTGTTTTACAAAACGACTTCTAATACGGTTCCAGAACTCAAATTTTCAACATAAGTAGTTTCGGCCTTCTAATATTTTGTCCTATCCAAGCTTCCCATAGTTGATTGTCTAACTCAACTTTGAGATTCATTTGTTGTTCAAGAACATTCTTAATATGCCTTTTGTCTTGGTGACCCCAACGCTCGTGGTATAATTGAAGAACAGAATCGCCTTTAATAACTGTATTTACTTCTACTGGATTCTTCGGAATAAGTACTTTCATGTGAACTTTATATAGACCCCCTTATGCTTCTTGTACCATAGAGTACAGCCTTGTTGTTGATTTTTAACCAACACTCTTCCGCAGTTGACTCAAATCTGCTGTTTTTATTCTTATCTTGAGCTGCCAGTACTGATAATAGGTTCTTACTAATACCTGGAACAAACCAGACTTCTTTAAGTTCTTTGAATTGCTTATCTTCTTTTACACTTGTCACAATTTTCAAAGTTCCTTTACCTACAGCTGGTAGTACTTCACCATTTGCAGCAGTAACTCCATGTGGAGTGTCAAATTTTTCAAATTCTGTGAAGTAACTACTGGTATTGGTGATATGTTTTGATGCTCCGTTATCCAGAAACCAGTCATTACAGTTTTCTTCAGATGAAAATACTTCTTCGTCTAGAGCTAACATGGACACATTTGCTATGACATCATCTTTTCTCGAGACTTTATCATTCTTGTTAGGCTTTGCTGATCTACCATCAGCTATCCATTTTAGACAGAATTTTACCCATTGTCCATTCTGATGACAATAATTGCATTTTCCTATCTGCTTTTTGCTCTTGAAAGCTGTCCTTATTCTACTTGCTTTAGCTTCTGATGCATCTTGATTTTGGACATCATCTTTAAACTTTTCTACTTTATATTACCTTTCTTGAGAGCATAACTGAGTTGTCACCTCGTCAACTGTTCTTTTATCTTCATTCAGAAGTAGCCAACTTGATTTGAAAGAACGATACTCTTGAGGTAGTGTGTCTAAAATCTTGCAAATTAATAACATCTGAGGCAATTTAGTTTCTTGCTTTCTTTCAAGACCTAAATTTAATTCACTCCAGAGGTTCTTTAATTTTGATAAATGAGCAGCCATACTGTCGTTCATTGTCCACTTACACTGAAAAAATTGTAGACGAATGTTATACAATTGGTTGTCAGATGTTGCTTCAAATAAGTTATGAAGTTCTAACCATACTTCTCTAGCATTATCAAACCTCATGATTTTCTGCATGGTTTCTTCAGTCATGGAATTCGTTATTACCATCATGGCACAAGTGTTAGCTTTTTATATCGTGAAAGATCTTCTTCGTATTTCTTCAAAATCACTTCATCAGCTCCTTCTAGCGGCTGATTTGGTTTAATTATTTTTCCTTCGATAATTTCTAAGACATCGGCATAACAATTTAAAGCAAATTTTATTCTATACTTCCACATCGGCCAGTCAGCTTCTCCACATAAAGGCTTAGTCTGTAACTTTCCTATCTCCATAATTAGTGTTTCGCTTTACGATGTAGTAATCTTATAAACACTTCAATAACTAGTCCTCTTCAATCATATAATTCCCTCAAGGATTGTTTTTAAACAAAAGTGATTTCAGGACTTGAATAATTAGGAAGAAAAACTTACGGTTCTTGCCGTTAGTGAAAAACTATCCTGCTAACTTCTGAAACTTCAGCAAAATTAAGCATTACTTTAATCATAGCAGTGCATTTAACTTGACTGTAATCCCATAACCTGTTAATTTTTTAAGATTAAAGTATATTAAATATAAAAGCTTGCTAAATTGTGAAGTTGGTTTTCCATGAACTTTATTTCAAGTAAAACAAATCCTCTCAACTAAGCTTCTATAAATTTTGAATTGAAAGATATTCAGAAGTGTTGCCACATAGCATAAAAACAATTACACTATTATTTTTCTTATAAATACAACTTCAACGCATCAAATTACTAGAATTATGAAATTTTGTATGCTTGTAAAGTTTAACATGTATACAAAGGAAGAAATCTAAAAATCGAGATTTTCTCCTCCAAATCCCATAAAGAGGGCAAAGTTCGAAAAATCTGAATCTCAATTCTAATACATTTCTATTGGGACTAGAATAATAAAACTTAGAATACTTGTAGCTCTTAGCATATATAAATAAAGGACATACTCACCACATGCCGCAAAGCCTCTTAAGTCAAGAAATACTAAAAAAAAGTGTACTTGGCATTATAAAATTGACTATTGGTGATATATTATCGTTTACGAAATGATAGCCAATTTTTAATTCCTTCCCCCTTTGACGATTTTTTTTACATATCTCAATTAACTATTTATTTAAAACAAGCTGAATATCCGTGCTTCGCTACGAAATTTTAACATGTGCAATATTTTAGCTATCTGTGAGGTTCGCGTTGCGGAAATCTGTCATTCGTGTCTAGGTTCCAGTTTTTGGCGTTTCGCTCGCAGGAAGGTTCATCGCTACGCAAATTCGAGCTCGCTTCGTTCGCTGATAGTTTAATTGACACATAAACATAGGCTTACTTCACTTGTTAAAATATTCATTGCTATGCAAGCATAGGCTCGCTTCGCTCGCTGAAAGGTTCGTTGCTGCGTAAAGCTTTAATATTAAAAGCCTCTCCCTTGTCGAGAAAAAAAAATTACCCGTTAATACAATAATACAACACCCCTTTAAGATTATTTTAACCCGTGTTTGTGGAAAGCGAAATTAGAGGCCAAAACTACTTATGTTGAAACTTTCAGAGATCTAGGCCTATTAGAAGTCACTTTTTGTTAAAAAATTAATTAAAAAAATTAAATAAAAAATAAATTATTTTAACATTCTTTTTGTCCGTCCAATTAGAATGCCAAAACTACTTGTGTTGAAAATTTCAGAACTGTAGTCCAATTACAAATCGTTTTGCAAAATATTTGAAATTAATTAAAAAAAAATTTAATTAAAAAACAAATAAAATTTTGAAATTATGTTTTTCAAAAATCCAATTAAAAGGCCACAACTACTCATGCTGAAAATTTCAGAGCTGTAGCCCAATTAGAAATCATTTTGCAACATATTTATTAATTAATTAACAAAATTAATTGAAAAAAACTAAATACAAATTTAAAATTCTGTTTTTCAAAAGTCTAATCAAAAGGATAAAACTACTTATGTTGAATATTTCAGAGCTGTAACCCAATTACAAATTATTTTGTTAAATATTTGTTAATCAGTTAAAAAAACAATTTTTAAAAAAAATAAAAATTTTAAATTTTGTTTTTCAAAACTCCAATTAGAAGGCCACAACTGCTTATGTTGAAAATTTCAAAACTATAGCCCTATTTGAAATCGTTTTGTAAAATGTATATTAATTAAAAAAATTAATTATAACGAACTAAAAAAAAAATTTAATTCTGATTTTCTACAGTCCAATTACAAGGCCAAAACTATTTATGCTGAAAATCTATTTTTTTTTTTAAATTCTGTTTTTCAAGTTCTATATGTTTCATTATGTTATGCTCACATACCTGATCAGAAACGCAGGAAAAAGGATAAGAAAGCAGTACAGGGTTACCTATTAGGATATGATGGAGATGAAAGATATCGCATTTGGATAAGAGAAATAAACACAGTTATCTGCTCTCGAGATGTGGTATTTCAAGAGAAACCACTGAAAAACTGTGAAGAATCGGTAAAAATACCTCTGCTTGAACAGTTACCAGAATCCGAAAATGAGGGGAAGCAAGATCAAGCAAGATTTGAAAATATGATAGATCAAAATCTTCTGAGTGGCTTCCGGTAAAAGATGTCCGACAGTGGACTTGGCAGGTACATTTCAGGGCACCTAGAAATGAAATATATTAAGGAATTTCCACTTGATATATATATCCCCTTGTGACAAAAAAAAAAAAAAAAAAAAAAAAAAAACCTAAAACAATTTGTAATACAAATCTTCAACGAATTACAAGGGTACTTTTTGTATTTTCTATCACCAATTAAAGCAAAATCTATAGCGGGAGTTCGAAATTTTTCGCGCACTCTGTAATATTCAAGGTGCACTGAATATATAAATAAAAAGAAACCGAGTCAGAATAGTTTTTCGAACTCGAGCGTCACTACTACTTGATCTATGAAGAAAAGAAAAAAAAAAAAAATTACATTGCCAATGGCATTGAATAGATTTGATAACGTTTAATATTTATTTTTTAATACATTCCATTGATAAAGGAACGTATAATGCCGATTCGCTGATGTCTGGTGTGATGAAATCTGTTTAATCTTAGCAACGAAGTTTTAATGCTTCTTTCAATGTACTTCAATGATAAAGATCCCTCCCCCTTTGCCAGAAAAAGAAAGAAGAAAAAAAAAAAAAAAACACTCGGAATTAGAGTTTTACAATTACGTTTGTATGTTGGGGCGAATAGCTTCCAAAACCAGCTCCATAACATTTTAAAGAAAATTTCAGGAGAGGAAAAAAAACTTTTTTTCAAGTCAATAATTTTTTTTCTTTTGCTATTGTTACTTTCAATTACCCATATGTATATATAGCGTAATGAGAGTATAGTACTCGGTCAAAATTTCGTTTTTTTTTTTTTTTTTTTAAATTTCTCCACGTTTTGGAACATGCTGATTTCATAAAATCATCTAGAAAAAATGTCTGTCTATGTGTACATAGTCAGCATAACTCACCAACAAATTGATCTAAGATGCTCAAATTTGATGTGCGGGTTGGTGATGGCACAGGCACCTACCATTAAGGTTTTCGTTAAAATCGACCATGCGCATAAAGTAACTGCCATTGAAGAAATCATGTTTTTCAGTGATTGCTAAAAAACGCCTTTTACGATTCTATTCAAAATCACTGTGGTAATGCATCTTAAGGTGTTCTAAACAACCCCTCTTCCGAAACTCCGTTAAAATGTTTTAATGAAGTAATAAGTTGAAAAACGAAAGCTTTTAACACAGAGTTCTGTTTCCTCCAGCATATAATTTATCAACGATCGTTTTTTCTTCTCTCCTCAGTTTCATTTATAAGAAAGTATAATATAAGAATTATCGATAAGTATATCGCCAAAATCATCATTTTGGTGGAGGGTGTGTGTGTGTGTGTTTTTTTTTTTTTTTTTTTTTTTATTGTTTTTTTTATTTAAAAAAAAAAGACTTATTCAAGAATTGCCGCTAAAAATTGCGCCAAACTGTGCATTTTCACTAAATGAATGATAAAAATTAAATATGCGGTAGATGACACAAATCCACTTCAATATTTTAGTGCAATTGAAAGTTGTGCGATGTTTCACACTCCTAGTTAATAAAATGTATTGAAAGAATCAAAGTCTTCGCATCGTTTCAAGGTTAACTTTAAAACTTTTACAATTTCAAGTTTGGAAACTTAAATTTTAGAGGACGCTGCTTTTGAGGCAAAGTGAGTGATCAACCATTTGAAAATCAGAAAAGTAGTTGTTGTAAAATAACTTCGGAACGAAACCTTTGTAAAACACGAATTACAGTTTAAGTAGATAAAATGGATTTAACAAGAAAAAAAAGAAAAAAAGAAAAAAAAAATGTAAAAAAAATTATAAACAATAAAAGTAATAAATAGCATTTTTTTTTTTTTTTTTTTTTTTATTTGTATTTTTATGTTTTTGTAAAAATTCATTTGAATTCAAGTTTTTTTTTTTTTTTTTTTTTTTTTTTTAAACCCATATTTCTCCGATTAGTCGCACTTAAATTATGAACAACTAGCTGAATACCCGTGCTTCGCTGCGAAATTTTACTATGTGCAATATTTTAGCTAGCTGTGAGACCCGCGTTGCGGAAATCCATCATTGGTGTATAGGTCCCAGTTTTTGGCACTTCACTCGAAAGAAGATTCATCACTACGCAAAATTGAGCTCGCTTCAAGCGTTGAAAAGTTCATTGACACATAAGCATAGGCTTACTTCACTTATTGAAAGGTTCATTGCGATGCGAGCATAGGCTCGCTTCGCTCGTTGAAAGGTTCATTGCTGCCTTAGCATAAGCTCGATTCACTATCGATAATCAATTTCAATTAGATTTTAGTGAGGGGGGACAAAACTGGACTACGTAAAGCCTTAATACTAAAAGCCTCTCCCCTGTCAAAAACAAAAACAAAAAATTCCCCGTTAATACAATAATACAACACCCCTTTAAGATTATTTTAACACGTGTTTGTGAAAAGCAAAATTAGAAGGCCAAAATTACTTATGTTGAAACTTTTAGCGCTCTAGGCCTATTAAGACTCACTTTTGTGAAAATATAAAAAAAAATTAATTAAAAAACAATTTAAAATTTTTACATTCTATTTGTGAATAGTCTAATTAGAAGCCCAAAACTACTTATGCTGAAAATTTCAGAGCTGTAGCCCTATTAGAAATGGTTTTGTAAAATAGTAATTGATTAATTTAAAAATTTAATTAAAAAAGAACTAAATAAAAAAATTTAAATTCTGTTTTTCAAAAGTTCAATTAAAAGCCCAAACTACTTATGTTGAAAATTTTAGAGCTGAAACACTTTTAGAAGTCGTTTTATAAAAAGTAAAATATTTTTTTAATTAATGAAGAAAATTAATTAAAAAATAACTAATTAAAATTTTAACATTCTGATTTTCAAAATTCAAATAGAAGTCTAAAACTACTTATGTTGAAAATTTCAAAGCTGTATCTCTATTTAAAGTCACTTTGCAAAAAAATATATATATTAAAAATATACAATTAAAAAAGAATTAATTAAAATTTTGACATTCTGTTTGTCATAGGCAAAATTAGAAGGCCAAAACTACTTATGTTGAAAATTTCAGAGTGCTACTCCAATTTTAAGTAGCTTTCTATAGCTCCACAGACAGACAGATACACAGACAGACAGACAGCTTGTTTTATTATTATAAATATAAGTAAAACGAATCGGTAATATATAGATTTTATTCTACAACAAAATTTAAATTCAAATGAATTTTTACAAAAACATCAATACAAAAATAAAAATACAAAGAAAATACAAATTTTACAAAAAACAATGCAAATTATTTTTAAGAACAAATTATTTGTCATGCATGGAAACTTGGATGGAGATGATACTGAAACAAACCCCATTACTTTGAAAATAATTTTCCCATTGAAGGAGCTCAGCCTCATATTTATATAATATTTATTGATTGTTAATATAATCGCTCAGCAGTGTGATAAAGTGTATCGAAAACGTATAAAAACTAGGGGTGTGAAACATCGCACAACTTTCAACTACACTATATTACTGCCTTGGATTTGTGTAGTTTACCAGTTTTATATTTTCATCATTCATTGAGCAAAAAGGGCCGTTTCGGCGATATTTTTTACCATGAATCTTCTATGGGTCCGAAAGAAAAAAGAAAAAAAAAAAAAGGAAAAAAAAAAACTTCGCCAAATGGAGTTTTTGTCGATATACTTTTCAATAATTCTTACATTATCCTTTCTTGTAAGTGAAACTGAGAAGAAGAGAAAAAACGATTGTTGATGAGCTATGTTCAAGCAAAGAGAACTCTATTGAAGGCATTCGTTTTCAACTTTTTACGCCGTTAATGCATTTCTATGGAAATTTCGGAGGAGGGAATGTTTAGAGCATTTTAAGAGGCATTACCAAAGCGATTTTAATCGAAATTGTTGGAGGCGCTTTTTTTTTTTTTTTTTTTTTTTTTTTTTTTTTTTTTTTAGCAATCTTTGAAAATCATGATTTTTTTTCAATGGCAGCTACCTTATGCGCATGCGCGATTTTGACGTATATCTTAATGGTAGATCCCACGGCCACCAGCAGACAGCACACCAAATTTGAGCATCGTATGTCAATTTGTTCGGGAGTTATGCTGAACACAGACACACTGACAGACATTTTTTCTATATTTTTTTTCTTCCTCTGACCGAATCCTATACTTTCATCACCCTATGTATACATATGGGTAATTGAAAGTAAAAATATCATTTTGAAAAGAATGTGGATAAATCTGATTTGCAAAGTTTCCAGTTGAGTGCTTTAAGCATTCAAAGCGTAAGCATAATTTTTGCAGCTTTGGGAGATGCTTGAATTGCGAAGATAAATTTGGTCAAAAGTTAGATTTAATTCAGTAATTACTTCAAAGCAATCAAAAGTAATTAAATCCATTGTTAAAATGTTCTCACTGGAATGAAGCAAATCAAGTACACTCAGAAAACCACTCTTTATTGTCTCGTGATGCAATAGCTTATCAGAAAAGTCAAATGTCAGTACACCCATTTCTACAATACTCATGTCAAGACAATTGACGAAATTAAGTTCAAAAGACAATTGAATGCTTAATAGATTATTGGCATGTTTATTTCCGTATCCACACGGGCACATTATTTTTAGAGGATAAAATTATGAGGACCTTGATCATTCGTAAGAACATAAGGAAATATTAATGCCACGATGTGATGCAATTATTGGCACAATCGGTTACTCTTACTTGATGAGTTAGATTTAAATAAAATTAAAATTTAGGAATGTCATATGCGTAAATAAAAGACGTCTAAATTGCCATATAACAGCTTGGGATCAATTGAAAATAATTCTAACAATGACGATTTGTTTCCAAAATGCAGCAGTCTGATTTATTTGTAAAATCTCAGGACTCAGGTTAGTATTAATTTGAAGGCAAAATGAGACTGCATTTAATAAGAAAATTAACCGTCATAAGTCTGTAACTGCAATTAAGAAGTTTAAGAAAAGAATGACTTAAGGCCTCAAGAGCATTCTTTGGAGCAATTTAAGAATAATTTAAAGGTAGAACCTGATAGGGGCGTAGCCAGGAACTCATGGCGGGAAGGGATATGAAATAAAATTTTGTGATTTTATAAAATTCAATTTTAAATTACATTCATGTATTTCATTCTCGCTCATGTACAAGTACCCCAAAGAAATTAAATGCGGCCGCTTGAAGTTTTTTTACGAGATATCAATTCTTTTAGTTACTTTTGTTATATTTTAAATGAGTGAGATACGGTCGAGGGATATTTTAGAGAAAATTATCATATATCTTAGCCAAAGTTCGCCAAAATGCGTGAAGTCTGCGTGAACACGCATTGCAAATCAATTTCCCCCCACAAAATTAACCTCATGCGTGAATTCCCACATCGGAACATCATGGTTAAATTTTTCAAAATAATCCTCTATTTTATAATTTCAGATATCATCCTAGCCGTTTTTCGAAGGGTGGCGCTATCATCCGTCTCTTTTTCTTTGAAAAGGCCCTTTTTCTTTAAGAGTCCTTTTCTGAAAAAATGCGAAATTTTCAGTTATTTTCCAAGCAAGTTAAAATCCAAAATCGCCAGTTACGCATGCGCATTCATGTTCAAACGTGTCTTGCACAGACCAGTGACTGACTGAAGTCATTGAATGGCTGGTGATACTACGTGCGTCATTAGTAGGTCAATTGTAGGGGGGCGTACCCCAGGGACGTACTGGCACCGTAAATCGGCCCTGTGATATCAGATTTATGCCGGCCTAAATTTTCAATATCATTATAAATAAATTTCCTTTTTGATAAAATAATTCCAATAATTAAATAATTAATTTTAATATTTAAATAGTTTCAATAATTAATATACTTTATTATTTAAATGTTCATATTTAATAATTAACTTCAATAATTAATTAATTTTATTTATAAATTTTGATAATTAAATGTCTGTAAAAATCAATTTAAACAAAATAAATTTTCTCTGTTTCTAGTATTTATATTTCCTTGGATTTAACTTAATGTCCATACATCATTATTTGCTGCAAATCCAAAGCAAGAAATCTAAAATGTAAAATAATGTCCAGGAATCTCATAACTTAATGTCTATAATTTAATTATAAATGCAATCATTAACTCTTAGGTTTATTATAAAATGACACCCAAAATGAAAGTATATATTTAATATTAAAGGAAGTACGATATATATAATAAAAAGTAATACGATAATGCATACATTTTACATTTACACAATACATTTTAGTACATATAATTTTCTTAGATCTTTTCTCCCCTACCAAACAGAAGGTTTCACTGGGGGAGGGGATATTAATTGGGATTTGAATGTATATGACTTTTTAATAAAACGTTTAGGTAAGCAACTATTTATATTAAAAAAAGAATTAAAAAAAAAAAAAAAACTAACGCTCCACACTGGCCTACTTCTTACAGACACTGAGAGGCCTGTGATGGCACCGAACAACCCTATGGCCAGTACGCCCCTGCTCTAGCTTCAGTTCCGTTCAACAGATCAAGATGAGATTTCAGGTATAGTTATTCAGAGGTATGAGCTCTAGATTCTGTGAATGACAACACCTACTTTTTCATGTCGCAAAATGTTCAGCGCATGCGAAAACACTAAAGTGCGTTGGAACGGTATGTGTATCACAAAAAAAGGACCTGTTATGCACGCAAAAAAAAAACAGCTTTGCGAACGACCAACAGAAACACGATCCGTACACACGGAGGACGCTCGCCTGATATTCAACGTAGAAAACAGATAAAATTGCCTGTGGTGGCACCTATGTGAACTTTGGTCTCTGTTATATGCAAATTTCCGCCGTGCACCGCTTTTTTTGTGCGTGATTAACGCGTCCGTTTTTTGTGACAGATTTTTACCGTTCCAACACTCGTAAGGTTTCCGCATGCGCTGAACATTTTGAGACAGGAAAAATAGTTGTTGCAATCGAAAATTTAGAGTTTCTGTAACTGTATCCGTAACCGTGAGCGCCATTTTGTTGCCATTTACAGAATCCCGAGCTCATACCTCTGAATAACTATGACTGAAATCTCATCTCGATCTGTTGAACGGAACGGAAACTAGCGATCCATATATTGGCAAAGTTTCTTTATGACCACCCTGTATATCAAAAATAATTTTCATTTGCGAAATATTAAAATAAAAATTGATTCGAATAAGAACTTCGTGTATATTATATTAAAATGTTTGTTATATTCATCATTTTTCAACGGGTGCCTTAAGAATTTTACTACTTTCTAGAATTAAATTAATGATTGAAGCTTCGGTTTCTGTTATTGGCCATGAAAATGGTGATGGAGAAACTATAAAACAATTAGACAGAAAAAAAAAATATTCAGTGTTGAGTAATTTTTTTTTCTTCCATTATTTTGTTAATGTAGCTCTTTTTAATATCATTAAGTATTTCTTTCGTTTAATTATTTTATTGTCTTAGCTGTAACATTTTATTATATTATATAGATCAGCAAAAACAAATTGGAAAGATTTGATTTCTCCACCCTTATCCCCATTTTTAGAGATTGATAGAGCACTCAATATTTATTTTAATTGTAAAAAGATGTACACTATTTTATTTGTGTTATAGAGGAGTCCTGTTTTATCATTGAGGCTGTAAAATTTTCATAATTAAAATAAGACTGAAAAAAATCAATTAAAAATAATAGATTATTTGTCCATCTTAACTCCTATTTTCAGTGATTGGTACACCCTTCAAGGTTCATTTGAATTGTAAAAAAAAATTACTTATTACTTTATTTGTTTTATAGAGGAGTTCTGTTTTATCGTAGTGGTTTTGAAATTTTATTTACTTAAATACAAACAAAAACTCGTTGAAAAGATTCGAATTTTTCATCTTAATAACTATTTCCAGTGGTCGGTTGAGCCCTATAAAGATTGATTTTAGCTGTAAAATGTTATATATATTATTTTTTTTTTTTTATATAAAGGAGCAACTTTGAAGCGTTATTGCTTTTCCGGAAAATATTTTTAAAAATTTACATAACTATGTTTTTTGACTGCTAAAATTTCCATGGAACACATGAAAATCTTCGGTACGCAAATACAAAAATCGTAACCCACATTTTTATATTATAAGTTAGTAAGCAACAGTGCGTATTAATTATGCGTTTAAAGAATTTATTTTTATTGAACTAATTTCCACGTTCACCTTGGAGGTATAGTTCATGAACGCATTACCTCTTTTTTTTATAAAGCAGGCGGGTTCAACAGTAGGCATATTTCCTGCTGTACTTAATGTTCGATACACAAAGCCACAAACAAGTCGAAAAATCATAATGAAAATATCAGGAGATCACTGCCTTTAAGTTACAAGGCAAGTGATTAATACAAAGTCTTAGTCAAAGAGCCACGATTGGGATGTTATAATCTGGAAGTCACAATCAGGAGTCATAGTTGGGAAGTCATAGATCGGTAAAGTCACACATTGTTTGTCATTAGTTCTTTTAGCCGGCGAAGCAGCAAAGAATGTGTTTGGAAATAAAGCTTTTGAAACGTGTCCACTTCCCTGTATCTTTTCGGGCTTTGATGACTGGGGAGGCATCTGCTTTTGGCTGGTTGGTGGTGATGCACCAGGCGATGAATAAAGCCACCTCTTCTGGTCTTGCTTCCAGCATCCCCGCGTATGTGATCCCTCCGGCGACTGTTGCATCCGCAAGAACCTCGAGTTCCGACTCCTCCTGGATTGTAGAAAGTGATGGATGGTATTTGCGCTTTGTCACTCCTTCCACTGGAAACTCCATTTTATAAATCATTTCAAAATCACAGCGTTTTTTACTACCCCCCCCCCCCCCCAAATAGCAGTTATTTCAAAGCAAATCTCAATCAACGTTAAATTATCAACTTTTACTTGTCTGATCTGAATAAAATTTGTGTTAGAATTAACTACAGTACGTTTCATTGTTACTGCTTAGTTTAGAAAATATATTATTGAAAAGGGATAGACACTTCTAGAAAGCATTGTTATTGTCAGCTACAATATATCAGCAATTAAATACACTATATTCTTACAAATTTTTTCAATAAATTCCCTTTTCATTAATGGGAATTTTACTTCGTATATAATAATGTCTTCCTGTTATTAGGACAAAAATTAAAGCAACATCGATAAAATTATAATTTAACGCTCAATCGATGACCAAAATACTTTAAAAGCGAGGCAACCTGATCACTTCCCATGTAAACATGAAAAAGTAAATGTAAAACCCAGTAAATGTATACACTAATACCAGTACGGCAACACATTGGATCAACTATGCTTACCATTTTACCAGGTTCCTAATGAATGCCTATATCATACAATTATACATTCATTTCATCAAATGCATAGTCCAACATAAAATCTACTATTCGCAAAATATCCAGCAAGCAGTTGCTTCAACAACATTGAAAATACCGCATCCAAAAGAATGATGGCAACGCACATAGTTGTATCCTTACAAAGATTCCCAATAAATGTGAAATAATTTGTATTTGGGAAATCTTATTTGTTCTCAACTATTTCTAATCTTGTAGGAACCTTTAATTTTATATACGTATTGCACATATCTTTATATTAGAGCCTAGGATCTAACCCATGGCCTACACGTCTTCTAACTCATAGCTATACCCATGGCCTACACGGCATCTAATTTATGGCTATACCCATAGCATACACGGAACGTATCGCGCATAAATCAGGTAAGAAAATTGACTCATATAAACCAAGTTTTTAATATATTAAGGGGCTTGTTGGATTCAAAAAATTTAAAATCTAAATCCTTCTGACTCGAATCACTTTCCAAAACATTTAATAAACAAAAGATCTTGACAGGACACTTATTAAACAGAAGAACAAAGTCTGTTATCATATGAGAGAAAATCTTTACTTTAAAACTTTTTAGAACGACATATTTTTTTTACAAACCGAAAAACAGAATTCTAAGCATTAATCTTTAGCTTGTTGCCATACTCGGCGAGTAATTAAAACTTAAACAGAATTAATCGAAATTGTTCACATTAAATAATTCTTTACTAATAGAGTTTATTCATATGACGTCATTGTGTTATCAACAGGGCTCCTCTCTCTGCTCGCTAACGCTTGCCAACCTCCGGAGAATGCTACACTAGCGGACAGGTTATCTAGACCTCATTGAATATGCTCCACTGATGCAGTTTTACCAGGGGCGTAGTGGGGCATAAAACCGGCCTGGTGACTTTAGATTTATGCCGGCCCAAATTTTAATTATAATAATTAATCAAATTTTAATAATTTTTGATTTAATAATAAAATATTTCAGTAATTAATTTTAATATTAAAATATTTTTAATAATGAATACATTTTATTTTTGAAATATTTACATTTAAAAATTTAATTTCAATGACTAATTGCTTTTTATAATTAAATTGTTTTAATAATTAGTTTGATTGAATCAATTTTCCTTTGTTTTTAAAACTTATCCCATCTTAGAGTGGATTTGGTTTGATAAACCATTGAAAGTTTGTCACAAAAATAAAACAAAGATATCTAAATTGAAAAATAAAGAATGGTTATTTTTTGTCAATGGGGAAGGAAAGAGACAGAGGTCAGTTATAGAAAAATATGTGATGCTTCATAACATACACAATTTCTTGATTTTTGCGAGCATGACAATTATGTTAAATTTTAAACTTATACATACATTGAGGAACTTGCATAAATAAATAGATTTATCAAGTTTTAATGCTCTGACATTTCGATTAGGTTTCTAGCAAGTATACCTTAACTCTCTAGTTTCTTCAACAGACAATACTGATTTCTACGAAACATGCTTTAAAGTGTTATTGCTTAAACTCATGAATTTCTATAAAGGTTTTATCTTTTTTTTTTTTTTTTTTTTTTTTTTTTTTTTTTTTTTTTAATTTGCTATTTGTTAATTTCTGTTTTTATTTATTATCATTAATTTTTTTTTTTTTTTTAATTATGCTTTAACAATTCATAATGGAAGAATGTTTGGCACATTCTCAATTTTATTCTATTCTGTTTAAATAATTGTAAACAAAATCAAATTTTATTGCTACATTAAATAAAATAATTACTCCTTGTCTATGGAGTGCATCAAATTATCTACACGAAACCTTAAGCATACATAACCATTATAATAAGCGATATATCTCTTCTTATATATAAAAATGGCATGTCATTATAATAGAGAGATATAAAATACGTTTAATAATTTTCAATTAATGATTTTACTGAGAAATAGCTTTCGTATCGTATGTGTGCCAACAGCAAAGGAGGAATTATTGAAATTTCATGTCAACAAAATGTTGTCTCTTTTTTTAATGGTTTAATAATTTTTATTTACAATTAAATCACTCTCAATAGTATCTTAATCAATAATACTAGCTTAAAAAAAAAAAAAAAATTATAATAATTGCGAAAAGGAAATGTGTAATACAGAAAATGGAATTTTTCTGATTTCTAAAACAAAACATAAAAATTTAAAATTTTGATTTATACTTTAAACTTACAATGTCAGGTAGATCACTAACACAATGTTAAATGTGTGCTTACTTTCTTATTAAAATAGTAATTAATAGACACAAGCATGATCCAAATTGGTTCAGTCAATCTTTAGTCTTAGGTGTTAATATAAATAAGAACCGTTATATATAAATAATTTAAAATAATGAAAAATAATAGTTGAAGTCAGTTCGAAGAGATACATGAATACTCGCATCAAATCAACTGAGCTCATGAGGTAACAAGTATATAATTTGAAGAACATGAACGAGCACCGAATATATTATTTTTTTATATAATCGGTTGCAACGTTTTCTTTTTTGTTTCAACTACCGTATCCATAGACTTATTATAATCACTAGACTGCGCGCTCCCACTTCAATTATACAAAGAGGGTGAAACCAAAATAAAACATATGAGAAGAGAATTTTTGGGAGCAGTGTTGCAAATTTGGCAGGTTTAAACTCTTTTTGGCGCGGCCCTACTTACATAAAGGAATAATTTTATGATGTAGTTATCTTGTGTGTTAAATTGTTGATTGATTGTATTCCTCTGGAACAATAAGTGTAACTTTTTCGATCACGTGTGTTTTAAAAAAGCTTGGGAAGTTTTACTCGGTTTCCTTGATAAAATGTCACAATTTCAAACGAATTGTAAATAAACTACTCTTTTCAGTTTTAATTATTAATAATTATACAAATCTTTATAAGATTTATAATTTAGTAAGGTTTACTTATTGTAATATTATTTTTAGGCACTTTTACACTTTGATCGTTGTATTCACAAACAGAAAAAGCAAATGTTGTAAATTTACCCAAGTATAATATTATATAAGCCATAAAAATTCTTCCATCATTTTATTAAACAAATACTTCAATTAATAGTAATTACACAGAAAAGCAAATATTGTAGAATTACGAAGAATAAGATGATATAAGTAAGTAATACAAATTCTTCCACCTTTTTATTAAAAAAATTAATGGCATCTTCATAGTAGTACAAGAAATAGCTTAGCAAAGTACAAGAAATTAAATCTAGGCACGATATGCGCTTTAATTAGATTCTTGTACATCAGAATCCCAGAACGCAACCAAATTTTAAACTAAAACACATTAGTAAAAAATTAATAAAAGACACTCGTAAAATAAAACTGAGTGGTGTGGTTATTTTTTTTTGGGGGGTGGGAGGGGGGAGGGAGGGGATGGAGGTGAGAGAAAGAAAGAGTTTGTCATCTACATTACTTGTAATTTAGTGCTGAGGGTTTTTTAATTATTGTGAAACAAATTTAATTATTGTCAAAAAATTACAAATTAAATTTCTTTAAACTTCTATAAATTCTAATTCTAGCAGTCCTACAAAAGAGTCCATATGCCAATTTTCAGCTCGATTGGATGAAGGCAAGCAGGTTAATTATTCCTTCGAAGCGGTAATATAGTAACGTGTGTAAAAGAAGACTTTTAGTGACATCCCCCAAAATTTGATAGAAAGTGTTGTCTTCGACAAAGTCTATCTGCCAAGTTTCAGTACTATTGGATGACGGCAAATAGGTTAATTGACTTTCCGTAGATTTGCCAGCCACAAACAAACACACACAAAAGTTGAAGTTACATATATAAATAACTTGTACTTCATGTGTGCACTTTAGAGAAAAGTTGACTTTTTTGATAATTTTAAAGGAAAAATCGTATTTATAACTCAAATAAAAACAGAAAAAGAAACTTAAATATTAATGTTTTATTACACGAAACATTCTCTATGCACCCAATATTCGTGTTATGTTAAAGCCAAAAAACCCGCAAGTTTCATTTAAAAAAATCAAAGTGTAACCGAAATGAAAGTATCAAAACAAAATTAAAAACGTCCTTAATCATCAGTTTTGAAGATTCAGATTATTTATTAATGGATAGAAAAAGAAAGATCGCGATCACGACTTTGATAAACGTCAAAATGTATTTCTTTTTGATTCGTGCCGGATCTTTTTGATTCTGCGCGGAATTTGCTGTTGATACTTAAAAGTGAAATTAAAATCCTTAAATAGCCACTAATTTCTTCAAAAAACAGCTATAACCTTGGTTTGTTTTTCTATTTCAATATTAACTGCAATTTTCAGAAGTTAGTTACAAAATAAAATCCGTAATAAACCAATTAAAGCTAGATTTCTGAGAATGCGAAACAAGAGCATATTTATGAGTGTGCTATAAAACCTTAATTAAACAGAAAATTAAAAAAAAAAAAAAAAAAAAAAATAGCATTTATTTGTGAAAGCTTATTGAAACCCCTTTCTGAAATTTCTCATTACAACCAAATGCAGATCAATATCGAACCCTTTTTACTGGACTCAATGATTTTCGATAAGACATCCGAAAGCGTTTTCCATTGAAGTGAATGTTTTTTTTTTCTCTTCCTTCGTTTGGACTTTGTGGCAGAAAACTGTTGCGTTTAGATGGCTACACTTATCACATGCTTGTGACCAATTATATTGCACTTAAAAGAAGTCAATTTTTCCTAGACAATTGGGTAATCAAAATGTGAATTTTATATTCCTTTGAATGTTGTAGTTGTCTATGACGAAATCTTACAAGCTTCATTCTTGCAGCAAACCCTTACCTGTAACTGTTGTATTAAGAAAAAGTGTACTTCAAAAAGTAAACATCAATGGCGACAAGAACAACAGGTGCCCGAATAGTTTTTTTCGGTTCTCATAAACAACCGAGTTATGTTGTTGAAAAATGCCCCATACCAAGAAATGATCTTCTAAAAGAAGGAGAAATTTTAATTAAATTATTAATATCTACTATATGTTCCTCGGACATCGTAAACATAGATGGTAAACGGGAACTAAAACCACCATGGTAAAATACTGTATAATATTACATTTAATACTATTACATCTTATTTACATATATATATACTCTAGTATTAATTCGATAACATGTAATTTTTTTTAAAAAAGTGTTTTAGGTCACGAAGGAGTTGGGGAAGTGGTATTTACGAAGAGACTTCGGAATGGTTTACCAGCTGTTTGTGTAGGAGATCGAATCGTGTTTACGATGTGTGATTTCTGCGATTCGTGTGTCATGTGTAAATCTGATTTACAGGAATGTTGCCTATCCAAAAACAAGGTACAATTTTGGTGCTAATATTCTGAATACCTTGTACTCAATTACCGTTCTACCTTTAGTTTGACATCATTTGTATATTAACTTTGTGCCTTTTGCTTGTTATAATAATTTAGAATGAATTTTTGGTTATATGAACTAAAAGGAGAAAAGTTACTGATGCCATGTAGGTAACTGTCAGTTTTTAACAATTTTTTTTTTTCCCTTGTTTAAGAGAAATAATTAGATATTGTAACCTTTTAATCCTCAAATATACTCTGAATTTTTGCTCTAAACGAAGTCACCTAAAATCACCAGTTTTCTGTTATGTGCATAATGATAGTTCTAGGTGCAAAACTGTGGATTTGTATAAGGTTCAGACGTACAGACAACTCAGTCTTATATATAAGATAAAGAACAATTTCATATTGTAATAATTTTATTTTTAAATTTAAATTTCATAACAAAACCAAACATAAAGCTGCTTAGAAAAAATGTATGTCCTTTTATTTGGTCTCTTAAAAATAATTTTTTTTTTAAAGACTCTTTATAACATTACATGTTGGAAAAGGAAAAAAAACCTCTACAAAATTCTGCTGAAGAAAGAGAGAACAATTTAAACTAAATACTTGTGTGATAGTTTAATATATATATATATATATTTTTTTTTTTCAAAGAATACTTTTCCTTTGATGTAATGAACATACTGAATATAAATTTTAGGCATTTCACAGAGTCACTTGAAAATTGGGAATACATTTTAAAAAATCATGTAAACAGTATTCTAAAAATATCTTAGACAAGCCATCAAATTCTTTAAAATAGTTGTCAAATTTTTTTTTTAGTTTCAAATTAATCTGTAAAGTGCATGTTGTGAAGAAGTACCTACTATTAAGCTTCAAGTTTTTGTTTTACTTTTTATAAACATATTGAAAACATTTATAAACTGCATTGAAAAAATATCAAATTTTTAACTGGAGACCATTGTTTTATCAAAATTGTACAAAACATACAATTTTATTAATATAAGTTACAATTTTTAAATACATAACATTGCTTTCTGTTCTGTATAGGATTTATTTTTTACTGCAAAGTTTAGATAATAGGAATAGTTCACCAATTTTTATGCTGTTGCAACAACCAATCGTATTTCTCTGGCTGTGTTACAATTTGAGTACTAGCCATACCTGAAATTATTCTTTAGTGACTGAAAAATACTATAAACATAAGTTGTGGATACATTGTTAAAAAGTTTGAATAAAAAAAAAGTTTATTTTTGCAATTTCTCACTTTACTTAATGCGTAAAATTTTAAATATTTATTTATTGAAAATATAAAAAAAATAAAAAATCATTGAGAAAAGATACTTTAGATATCTGATTAAAAATATGCTATGATATTGATACTTTTGAAATTCTTTTTAGTATGGTTCTACTGGTTTGAGTGCTGGCACAGGTCTCCATGGATGCTTTGCTACTCACATGGTGTTGAAAAAAGGCACTGAAGTTGTGCGAGTACCTCATAATGTCTCCGATATTGTTGCTAGTCCTTCTAACTGTGCTCTTTCTACAATGGTGCATGCTGTCAGTTTTGCAATGTCAAACTCTAAACTGAAGCAATCTGTAGCTATAATACAGGTATATTTTTAAGAAATTTATTACGTTCCAAGAATCTTTGATCATTTTAGAGCTTTTGTTCACTAGAACTTCAATATTAAATGAAAAACTAATTGAAGATCTAGTTGTTGTTGTTTAGATGGAACTGGTCCTAGAAATGGGTTGAAATGCCAATCACAGTTTTTAAAACATGCCATATTTTGAAGAAACGGTACTTACATACTATCTCAACCATGCCAACCTTCGAGATAACTCACTAAATTGGCAACCCCGATTTCGCATATGTCTAAGGCGCTGAATTGGTGCCCATGTGATTTGTTTTATATCAAGAAAAATACAAAAAAGATTGTTTTGATTCTATTCTAAAATCTATTTCTTCATATTTTCCACCAAAATGTAATTGATATATCGTCAAGTAAAGACAATAATTTTATAGATAAAAATTATAAGCAATTTTTCACATAGTATTTTTCAACTATGCGCTCTATATTCCCGTCAGCATATTCCGTTTTTAGAATTGGTGCGGTTGTTTTTCAATATCACCAATATGATTGCGATAGTACGCAAGTACCGAAGAAACAATTAATTCAACATTGAGTTTTAAAAACAAAAAGTCAATTTAAATTCGACAGATAATTTAATCCTCTACTAACAAATTATTATTTCTTGAGTCATTAATTGCATATTTTATTTTTGATAAATTTTTCTTTAAGTAAATTTCAAAATTTGGTGAGAGTAAACACAGAAGCAAAGTTGCTTTTCTCACGTCTTGATATTGGGAAAAACAGTTTTTGCTATAATCAATGGTATTCAAACTCAAACTCGATATTTTTTTTTTTATTCAAAATTCAAAGTAAAAATTAATGTTTTTTTCCTAGATATGACAAGCTACACAAGATTTGACTTGCGTTCACAACCTCTTAGTTAAATTCTTGATTTTTTTGTTTGTTTCATTAATTATTTAAGTACTGATGTACAAAATTAGAGACTTTGTCTGAAATATCCATTTTAAATTGGTTAAATTTTATCCGGAGTTATACTTTTTGTGCTTTTATTGCTTAAAATGGGATAGGTGTGGAGTTTTGACAGAACAGTTAAATGTTAAGAATGTGCTCTAAGAACTGTTTTTTTTTTTATTTTTTTTTTTTAATTTTGATGTATTTAAAACAAGTTTTTAAAACAGTTTCAAATAAAAACTACAAAGAAGTCTTCAGGCACAAAACTATTATAGCAAATTATTATTAGTGTTAACAGTAATGATGGTAGTATATCTGAAAATATTGATTATTCTTTGTTTCAAATTAGCTTATTTTAAAACCTACTCTAGTTGCAATACTATTTGTTTGAAATTTAAAAATAAATAAATTTGTGATTGATTATATATATATATGTATGATGAAGATTTTCATTTTTAATAGGGTGCTACTTTAATGGGTCTCTACGGTTGTGCCTTACTGCATGAAGCTGGATTTATGAAAGTGTATTGTCATGATATTTCTTGTGAACGTTTGAGGCTAGTGCCAAAATTTGGTGGCATTCCAGTTCTAGTTGAGAAAGAATATGGTAAGTTGGTGTTGACAAATCTTTTTTCTTTTTTACATTTAACATCTAATTGTAGTTTATTTCCAACTCTGGTATTTAAATTATTCCTTGATGTTTATTTTGTGTACCAATTTACTTTTTCAAAATAAATTGTGAACATTATTATTCTCAACTAATTAAAATAATAGCTTAAACACTCTTTCATTGCAGACACGAGGAATACTCAGAACATTGAGGAAGGCAAGGCAGATGTTGTGATAGATGTCAGTGGTCAGTGGGACGTTATCCCTTATGCTTTGCATGCTCTCTGCCATCGAGGGGTATATCTGTTTGTTGGAACTACCTATGCAGAAAATGCATCAATTAATATTGATACAATACTGAGCAAATGCATTACTATTCGAGGTAAGTCCAGTTACAGTTTGGTATTTGAAAAATATTATACTGTGTGTGCCACTCCTAGCATTGTTTGAAAGTATATTCCCGAACATGGGCAACAAATGATTAATGTACTTTTCTCTGCATACTTTACCAGAAATTTTGTAATTGTAATTGTCAGGCCATGATGTTTTCCAATCATCAAATTGTGTCTTCATTTTAATGGTTTACACATTTCTTCTGCTGGTAAATCTATGTGTATAGTTTATATTACTCTATGATATAGTAGTTGCACGGCCTCACGTTGTGGAAATCTGTCAATACACCATAAAAGTTTCATTGCTAAGCTATCACAGGCTTGCTGCAGTCACTAAAAGAATCATTGTTGTGCAAGCTAAGCATAGGCTTGCTTAGCTCACTAAAAGGTACTATTTTTACTTTGACCTAAAACTGGTGTTACTGAGTTAGAACTTGTGAAATCCTAACAGAATTTAGTCTAACACCTTAGTACCACTTGGCAGCATTATTGTAAGGTGAAAATGGCTGATTAGAAAGTATCATAATATCTCCCAAAAACAACTAAAAGTTGTAATAAAAAAAAAATAAAAAAACGTCAAGTAAAATGGTCAGCCAGGAAAGTGATAAAATCTAATGTTTTCCGACAAGCGGCCACTTATATTTGGGTTACTTGGTACCCAAAGAATCGGTACTTGACAGGCTAGAGTTATATCAGAATAATCTCATTTCATATGCTTGAGCTACTTTGTATCCATTGCACTGAATTGAGATTAGTTTTATAAAAACTCGAGCCTGCCAAGTACTGATTCCTTGGGTACCAAGTAACCAAAAGAATTTATATTTAGCCACTTGGTGGCAAACATTAGATTTCAAATTTTTCTGGATGATCCCTTTGCTTGGTGTTTTTTTTTTTTTTTTACAATGTTTAGTAGTTGTTAGGGAGGTATAAATTTTTATGTGTGTGTTTGTTTTGTTCTAAATGAGTAAGATATGGTTGATGGATGTTTAGTATGAATAATATTATTGCTTTAAATGCAAAATAGTGTAACCGACAACAGCTGTAAATTTGCATATGACTGTTTGTAATGAGAGAGACAATGAATATCATGATTCAATATTGTAGAGAAATTTTGGTTTGCAATCCAAAGCCCTTTTGTTTCTATCAAGTAGAAATCCTCCTTACCACACCAAGAAAAAATTTCATAACTAAAAATATATTCCTTCTAATTATAACTTGAGTACAAAAACATGCAAATATATATAAAAACTAGGGGTGTGGAACATCACACAACTTTCAATTACTCTATAATACTGATCCCAATTTGTGTCATTTACCGTTTTCATAATTTATTTAGCAAAAATGGCCAGTTTGGCAGTATTTTATATATAAATAATAAATATAACAATTTATATATATACAGGGGTCGCAGACGTCCTATAAATCCTATATTTTTTTAAAAATCGGAAAAAACGTCCTATATTGTCCTATATTTTATAATTGTCCTATAAATCCTATATTTCCGTTTTGATTCGACCTATATTTTCTTCAAATTCGTAATAACGGTGCCGATTGTTGCGATGTTTTATATGCCGGATTCTTTGCCGCGATCGTAAGTGAAAGAGACCTGACAAAACCCACAAAAGCTATGTTAGTAAGTGGCCGCGCCGTATCTCTTGTGACGTCACGTGTTGCATTGACTACTAACTTCCTTTCTGCGTGGCCATAGGGAAAGCGCACGTCGGCAGAGGTAACGATGACTTATTCCTACAACTCGACTGTACTCGACCGACGAGAGTTGTAAACAAGTGAACTTTTCAATAGCATGCGTAGTAAACTAATTGGTCATAATGCAAAAAGATAAGCGAAAAAGCTAAGGTTAAAATTCCATTCAAGTCAGGTACGGATTCTACGCTAAGGTGAATTTTGCCAAAAAATAGCAGCCTCGCCATTTTTTTTAATCACATATGAACTATTTATGGTTGCCATAATTTGGCGCGGTTCTATGTAATCAATTCTTAGCGCACAATCCGTACTGGACTTGGAATTTTAACCAAAGAAAGCGATGCAGAAACAAACTACTTCGAAAAAAAAGCAGAAAAAAACTTTATTATACACTTGCAGGACTAAAATTGACATTTCGTGTGCTCAGTCAATGATTGATGAATTAAACAAAAGGGTTAAAATTTGCTGTACAGTGTCAGAATTCGGATAGCGACTTTTCAAAAAAGTCAAAAATTGAAAATGACGTCAAAAATCTGTGTTTCTAAATCTAAACGCTCGCTAAGATTACCGGAAAACTAAGTCAACGGGTTGCCACATTTGGCGCTAAATCGCCAATCAATTCGGCACCATAGGATAAATCTATCCCAACAAAAGACTGCTAATAAGGATAAAAAGAAATAGGGCAGCTCAAGCACTTATACATGCTAGAAACAAAAAACTCAAAATTGCAAATGTAGCTAATATAAACTTGATTTATTGATGAATACCAAGTATGAAATATTGAGGTACGAATAAAGGAAAACATATTCAGGGTCAGGCGATATTTTTTTTCCCTTTTTTTCTTTTTTTTTTCTTTCTGTTTTCTTAAATTCAATATAACGAGTTTTAAAGGGAGATAGTAATTTTCTAAGTACTTTTTATTAATATTCCTCTATTAAAAAGAAAAATTTATAGGAAAGAAAATTAGTGCTGTGTGAAAGTCCTCATACTTCAAATAAGTATGTCTTATATGTTCATTTCAGTAATTTTCATTTAAAGTTTTAATTAATGAAATATATAATTAGTTAAAATTATAGTTCAGTAGCAACTGTGTGCAGTTATTTGATATTTTATATTGTCCTATATTTTTTAAAAAAAAATCCTATATATTCTTATTTTGTCTCTTTGACCCCTGTATATATATGTATATATGTATGTAAACCCTTCACCAAATAGATGATTTTGGCGATATACTTTTCAATAATTCTTGTATTATCCTTTCTTATAAGTGAAATTGAGGAGAGGGGAAAAATATGATTGTTGATGAGATATGCTCAAGGAAATAGAACTCTGTGTTAAAGGCATTCGTTTTTCAACTTTTTACGCTATTAAAGCATTTTTACAGGAATTTCGGTTGGTTGGTTGGTTGTATTCAGATTATCTGGCGCCGTCAGCAACACGAGGGCTATAATGCGCCGAAACATTCGTCATTAGACAAGCCAACATACATTTACAAACACCCATCCCTATGCGGGACTCGAACCTACAACCTCGCGGTCTAGAAGCCAGCACGCTAACCACTATACCGTTTGGTCGGCCAGGAATTTCGGTGGTGTGGATGTTTAGACCACCGTAAGAGGCATTACCTATTTATTTTTTAGCAATTATTGAAAAACATGATTTTTTCAATGACAGCTACATTATGCGCTTGCACGATTTTGACGAAAACCTTAATGGTAGGTGCCTGTGGCACCACTAACCCGCACACCAAATTTGAACATCGTAGGTCAATTTGTTCGGGAGTTATGCTGACTACAGACATAATTTTTTCTTGATCACTTTTTTGAAATCAGCATGTTCCAAAACGTGGAGAAATCCAAATAAATCAATTTTTTTTTACCGAATACTATACTTTCATTACCCTATGTAAATTGAAAGTAAAAAATGAGTGATAATAAAATAATATTTGCTTTATATTTGATATAAAAAAAATATTTGCTTTTTATACAAAATAGAGGATTACCAGTTTACCATACCAATCAATATATTTACAATATGTCTTTCAAAACAACTTTTGCTTTAAGTTTGAAATATTAGACTTGTTATTATTTTAAGAGAGCTTTAAGCTATTATCAATTGTACGACCGTTATGGTGTCAGACTAGTGATCAGAAGGTGCATAGTTCAAAACCAACCATGTAGTGTCTTGACTGTAGCAGTCTATGTTAAGAGCCTGTGTTAGCTTTAAAAGAAAAATCCCTAAACTTTTAGAATTGTTCCAAAAATTTTAAAATTGTCCCTAAAATATTCCTGACATTTTTATAATTATCCCTAAAATTTCTACCTATTTTTAGAAATCCCATTGCGACCCTGTAATCAATTTTAAATAAGTATATAATTTTTTTGGTTAATGTTAATGGCCTTTATATATTTTATTTTAGGTATTCAGGGTTACAAGAGCTTACACCTTCAAAATGCAATGGATTTCTTGTCAAAAACAGTCACCAAATATCCGTACGAGTCTCTTATTAGCTCCCCTTTTCCATTGCAAGATTTCCACTCTGCAGTTGTTTTAGCACGTACAAAGCGCTATTACCGAACCGCTGTACGACCTCAGCATTTCTTCTCAGAATAGTCCAGAGTTTTTGATCTCATCTTTTAAAGTTATATTTGTTTTTCAATGTAAGCTGGTCTTGCAAAAAAAAAAAAAAAAAAGAGTAAAAAATATTTTTATATTTACTTGTCTTATATAGTAGTTAGCAATATTGTATATTAAAATTAAGTTTATATAAGGAGTATAATATAAGATAATAAGGAGTATATTTAAAGAAATTTTATACGATTTGTCTATTGATTATCTCATCAAAATTGTAGTAAATAGGTATCTTGCAACTTCTTTTTACTGGTAATTTAATTTATAATTTTCTGTAACAGGGTTCCCACTGTCATTAAAAGTACTTAATATTTTTGAACTTGTTTTCAAGGCCTTGAAAATGCTTTGAAGTCCTTAAATGTCCTTAATTTTTGTGAATGTAGTTTGCCCCATTGCAAAATTTATAAAAATACAACTCAGACTAGCTATCACTGTGTGACCGCATGACATGATGCCTGATAGCAATTTTTCAAAGGTCTTTAAAAACATTATTTAGGTCCTTAAAAGCCATTGATTTTCATTGTGATTTGAGTGGGAACCCTGTTAAAGATTTTTCTGTGTTAATCCTTTTTAGGGTAAGAATTTAAATTTTTAACTATTAAGGTAATTCTTTAATCTTATTAACGTATTCAGAATCACATGTTTCAAAAGCCTATTTTATGAAACATTCTTTAAATAAATTAATTTTGTGATGTGGCAACTTCTCATTGTTAAGAAATAAGTAGATTATTCTTTTATCATCCACTTTTGTATGGTAAAGAAATGTTATTTTGAATCTTATAAATAATATTTAGTCGATATTTGAAATTGCTTGTTAAGAAGGCTTTTTAATACGAGTTGTGATTGTTTTTTTACCAAATCTAAAAGTATTTTATTATGTTTTTTGAAGTACAAATTTTATTTTCAAAGAGCTGGAATTACTATTTGGATATTCTCCCTAAAACTTAATTCTAAACTCAACTTAAATGATTTCATTTTCTAACAAAGTCTTTGATTTTAGATGTAAAAAACTTTGTTGGATTTAATATGTTTTTTGTGCAATATTTATAAGTAGATTACAAATTTTATTAAAACTGCTTGTATGTGTTTATAGTATTTCACACCAAGTAATCCACTTATTGTATAAACAGTTGACCAAAGTCTATCTATTTATTAGTGAAAAAGCATATGGTTATTATTTTTAAATCAAATATAGAAAGCTTTTTTTAATTAAAAAATATAGAAAGCTATTGTTGAAGTAAATTTAAAATATTTATATTACTAAATTGTTTTATGTTAATGAACTACTTTCAAAACTTTACTTTTAACATTTAATTTACAATTATTGAATTCAAATAAGTTTTGTAACTTTGTGTTCAATGTTTAGAAATTACCTGTTTCTCTTAATTCTTTTAAGGTGGTTTTAGGAAACAAATTTCTTGCTTACAGCTTACCTTAATATGTAACTGTGGCAAATTAATCTTGTTTCTCAGTGTTTAGAAAGAGTCGACAATCAGAAATTTTTACACATGAATTGGAGATTATTCAGGATCCTTTCACTATAATTTGAAAGCTACATTCTTATTGGAACTTTACGACTTATTGCTTTTTGTAAAAAAATGGAATCCATTTTTATTTTAAAGTTTTGGAAGCAGTTACTGTATGTTTATGTTTTAGCACATTTGTTATAAAAAATTTGCAAATTTAAATTAGTATAGCTTTGGAAAATGCTAGAGAGAATTTTGAAATTTGAGTATACTATACATTTATTGTGGCATTGCTATTAAGGGGACTCAGTGTCCTTAAAATAGAAAAAAAAATTATTTGGGGATTTTTATTTCATGTTTAATAGAGTTTTTTTTTTTTCTTTCTTTCTTGACTCCGCATTGATGTTTTAATTTAGTTCCTACTATCTAAATTTTTTTTTTAACAGAGTTCCCACTGTTATTGAAAGTTATTAAAAGGGCTTAATGTTTTTGAACTTGTTTTCAAGGCCTTGAAAATGCTTAGAGGTCCTTAAAATTCCGTATTAATTTTTGCATATGTTGTGGGGCCAACTGCAAAATTTATAAAAATACAACTCGAACTTGCTATCCTCGCATGACCACCATTTATCCGCACCTTACCAGAATTCTCCTACATATTTGTATAACGCATCCACCATTTTGTAACTTTTTTTGGTAGAATATACTTTATTAAAAATTTATATATAGACATGAGACCTGAAAATAAATTTTCAATGGTCCTTTAAAACATTATCTAGATCCTTAAAAGTCATTGATTTTCATTCTGTGATTTTAGTGGGAACCCTGTTTGATTAAAATATAATAAAAAAAATTTACCAAACTTTAACTTTTGTATCTTGTATAAGATCTATTTTACCTAAATAAAAAAAGTTCAAACTTAGTTGTTAAAAACTTTCCAAGAAAAAATCCTTTTAGGTATTGACAATTTAACTTAACGTGCATAGAAGGTACTGACTCCCCTTAGTCCACAATCATTTGCATATTTTTATTCCCTTGTAAGAAGTGCTATTTTATTGTGCCTTATATATTAGTAATTGTTTCGTGAATAGTTATATTTTAAATGTAAAAGGGTGCTATCATTATACATAAGTATATGAATTTTAAAAAAATAACTCAGTTTGATAAAGAGAGCGCACATTATGAAACTAGAAATTGTATAAATATTTTTTATTTACCTGGTAGTCAAGAATTAGTATAAAATATATTTTATACTCGTTTTTCTTTAATAAATATATCTATTTTTCTACGTAGTTAGTAAATCATCAAAGAGTTTTGTGTATTTTTCTTACTAATCAAGCAACGAAAGTCTATAGTATTATTATTGTGTATATGTTAATCTGAAAGACTGAAAATATTCAATTAGCAAAATTGAAATATGTTCACAAGGTGCTGTGGTCATGTTTTTTGCTCAATAAGCATTTTGGTCTTTGAACCTAACATAGATATTTAAATAAATATATATCTTTTATAACTGTTTATATACTAAAGCCATGCCCCTTTTTATAACAAGAAAATGATAAATGCTGTTAACCAAGATTTTTTTTTTTTAATTAACTTTTGTGCAAGAGTCACTAGAGTGCTTCTTCATGTGTGAACAGTTGAAGTCGAAAGGTTTATTAATCTGAAAAATAAAATTAAAGTGTTACAAATATATTTGCTGAATTGCTATTTATTTGGTATCCATTTTTATTTTTGACTTTATGACACTTGGACCTTTTTTTTTCATTTTAAGTCATTTTTAACATTTGTGTTGATTTAGTCTGTAATTCTTATAAATATGTTGAACATCTGTAGATTTGACGATTAACATCTATTGAATTTACAGCACCAAGAGAGATAGTGTTATCTTATAATTGATAGTTTTGTTATACCAATAAGGTGTATGGTGAAATGAAGGATATGTCAAAAAGCAATTATGTTTTTATGCAAGCTTTTAGGATTTAACTGCAAATTTCAATGTACAAAATGCAGTGTCATGAAAATAAAACTCGGGGATTATCATGATATGTATGAAAAACTATAATTGAGCTAAAATTTAAAAGAGGATGAAAAATTCATAATTGTTTGTGCTTTCGTACAAGGCATTCTTTGAAAATGATACTTTGATGCAATAAAGTATATTTTATAATAAAGTAGCTATTCCAGGTGTTAAAGTGTGCATAAACTAATTCTTCCAAAAGAGTTCTGCTAAAAGACCTATATTGACTTTTTATTAAATTTGTCCCACTAAAATGTAAAGAAAATTTTTAGGGTATATACGAATAGTCATTAAAAATATTGACTTGTGGAATGTTCAGTTTTAGGAGAAAGCATCAGTTTGGCTGGATTTGGTAGTAAAACATTAATATTTCTTTATCAGACTTCAAGGATTTCCAAGTTTTTTTATTTTACTATTAGAAGACCATTTTTTTTTTAAAATTCTATCTCACAACTCAATTATAAATTCTGTATTGTTGCTAAAATTTAATTACGATTCCAAAGGGTTGCAAGTTTGTTCTAGTAGTATAAGCCGATTAAAAATTTCCCCTTCTTTAATGTTTACTTTGTAGTATGTTTTAAAGGTTAAAGGAATTGATTAAGTATATTTTAAACCAAATGTCCAAAACATTTAACATGTTTTGTAATTTTACTGGCTAGTGTATTTTAGTAAAAATGAGAAATAGATTTAAATGTGCACTGTCAATAATATTATTATTAGTACCTATTCCCCCTTTCAGTCTTTCACATAGTAATACCTTTTACATTTAATATCAAATTCTGTATTTTTATAAGATTTTTTTTTTTGTTGAAATTTTATATATTTTTTCTTGTCAACAGTTTTCTGTTTGTGATAAAGACATGGTTACAATTTTAAATGAGAGTTTAAATAATTAAGCTTTAATGATCTAGTCTTAATTTTGTTATAAGAATATAGATTACTATATAAACCAAATTATGTAATTCCATGTAAACAGTATTATTACATGTTAATATGGGAATAAACATAAGAATAACAAAGAACTGTTTTTACATTATGTATCTTTTAGCTTTAAATACGACAACTAATAAGTAAAAAATATAGTATTGAGATTATGTATGCATTTTTCTTAATGAATTATTATTGAAACCTTTTGTCAACTACTTTTCATATTTTTAAATACTGAAGTAAATTGAAAGGCAATAAGTTTTTTATCATTTTAAGAAACAGTCATCAGTCTGCACGAGCATAAAAAAAATGTAAGCAGCATTTACTGTTCTAGTCTATACAGTTTGTGTAAAGAAACAATAAAAATTGTGTCATATAAAACATCTGAAGTATCTTTATATCTGTACCTTTGAATTAACTGATATTACTCTTGCTATTAATGAAAATTAAATTATTGGTGATTTCTTTAATAAAATGTGTTTACATGTTGTATCTTATATCTTTTGTATGCAATGAGTATCACAAATGATTTGCACATTTTTTTTTTTTTCAGCTGTTCCAAGTTTTAAATATCAAGGGGACATTGGTGAATTCCGCATTACCTGAGAGAAAATTTGTCATCATGGTCTCATAACCGAAGGTTAAACTACTTTTTACTTTTGATTGTTTAAGTTAAGTTTGCCCTGAGGTACACCTATGGGAATTTTGTTGACTTTCCCTTGACCCATAATTTTATTTTAAATGCTAACCTGACTAGATAGAAATGACGAATCACCTACAAAGTTAATTTGTAAATTTCTAATAATATACTAGTTATTAATTACATTAAACACCATAGAAAAATTCAAAGGAAATAATTAAAAATGGAAAATAAACTTTAGGGGGGGTTATTAAACGTATTTTTTTAAATATTAAGATAAAATGAGGGGAAACACGTGATTGAGGAAATGTAATTTCTTGCTTTCATATAATGTCTTTTTATCTATTTTAAATTTTGAGTGGGAGAAAATTTAAATTCCTTGACTTATTCAAATTTATTGCAAACCACTTAGAGCATCCACCATCCACTTAAACTGAATTATTGTAAAATATTATTTAATTCTATTCTTACTGCAGCTCTTAATTTAAAGTAATAATTGGTGTTAAAATGACAAGATTTAGTGTGTAGTGTAATATTGATATTTAGTGGATAAATACGTTAAATGAATACATAATCTATGTTGCTCAACATGATTCATCCATGTCATTTTGCATGATTATTCTAAGTTACTTTATTAATCTATCACAAAGGGATGATTGGTTTCCGTTTGCCAATGATAGTCTCCAGATTTCAGTCCCTGAACAAATTCTTTCTGGATTTGTATTCAACACTAAGTAATGAGTTTTTGTGAACATTTATAATTTTTTTTAAATGTAAACAACTGCCATATTTTTTAAGTACATACTTAATTATTAAAAAGAAATTGTTTCAATAGCAATTTTCTTTCACTTTTTACAATACCTGTATTGCTGTTGCTATCGTAAATTAAGTATTTTATTTAAATTCTTAATAAAAAACAGAAGACTTAACAAAACCTACTGCTTTACTATACAAAGTTTGCGTGAATGCTATAAAATGAATAAAATATGGACGGTAGGGTGACAAACACAAATTGGAAAGCATATAACTAAACTTTAGATTTAAAAAAAAAAAAAAACAAAAAAAAAAAAACGGGGAAAAGAAAACCAGTTATACTATGCGAGATATAAAAGTTATAGAATACTATCAATGAACATAAAATTTCAATCGACTCTTTTAAAAAAGAAGCAAGATGCTTTTCCACCCTCATTTTCTGGAGCCTCTGCTTTCCCTAATTATCAATAATAGTTATTGCACAAATGTGTTATCTTCAAAATTGCGGATTTTTTATAAACATAATCACTTTAATTACTACATTCAATTTTAATGTAACACTTCTATATGCTTTTTTATTATCAATATGATATAAATCATTTTTAAACGTCATTACTGCTATAATTTATAATTACCAATATTCATTCAGCACCTAAAGAGTTTCTTACATCATAACTGTAGATCTATGGATGTATTTTATCTAAGGAGCCAATGGATTTTCATTGAAACAATTTAAAATATTTTTTAAATAAATTTTACATTTGTTAAATCTTTCATCTTTGCAGTAAATTTTTTAGCAGATTTTTTTTTTTTTTTTTTTTTTGGAATCAATCATTATTTAGAAAATTAAATTTGAGTCATTCTTCTTATTAAAATGTTTACTAAATATATACATTGAAATCTATTTTTAGACTGGATTGATTTAGTTCTTTAACAGTTTATTTTATTATAATTTTTAATTAAATAAGATAAGTATTTTTGAAACATTTGGCTTATTAATTATTCTGAAAAGTTAATTTATTGTAGAGTTAAATAAAAAATTTTAACTTTTTTTACATTTTTCTTTCATAGCTTTTAGTTCAATTCTTTTAATTTATAATTATCGTTTTAAATTATTGAATTCATAATTGTTGTTTCTTAAGAATGAATGTCAATTAAATTTTTTGAATCATTCATTTACTTTTTATTACTAATGGGATTTAAAATTATTAAAATAATCCTTTATGCAACTATCAAATTATAATTATGTGCACAAAGCTGAATCTTTACTTAATTTTAAAATCAAAATTATATTTAATTCAAATTAATGTCGTAAAACTATAGAATGTAGATTTGTAACAGTTATTTATTTTCCTATTTTTGTCCATTACTTTTTAAATATATTTTTTGCTGTGCATTTAGCTATTGCTAAATCAAATTTGAATGTTTATAACTTTTAATCATAAGAAATGACATTTATACATAATAAGAAAAAGAAATTTAAAGTTATACTAAGGTAAAATTCATAAATAGTGTAGTTCTTGCCACTTCTTCAGAAAGTGTACAAACCTTTGAGTGACACTTATTAATTTTAGATACAACACATATTTTTGTTAATTGAAGAGAAACCTTTTATGATTGTCAAGTGTTATGACTGTAAGGAATAAAGAAGCATCATACATATACAGTTTAAATGATAGTTTTAATTCACATCTTGAGGTGTTAGATTATATATGAATTGTCTTTTCATGAATAGAAGGAATATGAAAGAAGTCACAATAACTAATGGAATGTTTACACAACTCATACACATTTTATGAAACAACACATGGAATGCTAGATATTATGTTTCAAATACACGTGGTGAGGTATGTCATTAACTATAAGCTCACATTTGAAAAGAAACAGAAATTCACAAACAGCTTTTTTGACATTCATCATCTATACAAGTAGAGCTTCAAAATCTGTTTTTATATAGAAATGTTATTTTTTCTTTCTTAAATAAGGATACATTTCAAGCTCTAGATGTAGTTGTAAGATTTCATTTTTGTTATGATTGGCCATCGGTTGCACTTAACCCTATTTTTCTTTTAAATTTTTAGTAGTAATCGGAACAACAGTAAAAGATGTTAGAGCATATGCCTACTTTTTGATCAAGTATTTTTCCAAATTAACAACTATATTCATGTGTTTGCTGTATTAGCAAGTCTCACTTGCCAAAGCTAATTTTTTTATGAATGTTTTTTTAAATCACAGCATAATGTCTGTCTGTTTTCACACCGAAACTAGGTAGGTAGATTTTTGGTAACTAATTTAAAAGTTTTTAAATATAGCATAGATAGCAACAGGGATTTGACTATATATCTCTAAAAGGGGGGGGGGGTATATAATTTAAAACGTAAATTAGTTATTTTTTTATCTTGCTGGTGGTTTTGAATTTATTCTTGTAAGGACATTTTTTGGCAAAACGGAATTCAAATGAAATGCCTTGGATTTTATAAATTAAAATGATAATACATGGCTAATCGCTATCTTTCTCAAGAAAACCTTCAGTTATTTGCATCGAATAAAAATAATTCTTTTAAGTTTTAAAAAAGTATAATTTCTCATAAAAGTTGAAGCTTTTACATAATAATTCGTCACTTGTCATCTCTCCTACCATTAAAATATGGCAATTTAAAAAGATCCCAAAAATTAATACTTGTTTATTCTTTCTTTACTTTAAAAATTTTGAAAGTTAATCCAAAGGAGATGCATAAGACTAATGCAAAAAAAGAGGAATTTTCTTTAAAATGCAGTTTTCAAACATTTTAAAATTCCCCTAGCAATTCAGCAAAAAAAGGTTTACCACATAATGAAGTAATTTTGATGATTTGCATCAATCACACTAATGGCCGAAACGCATAAAAAGAAAAAAACGGAAATCCGCTGTTCCACAGATTTTGTAGCACGTTTTGATTTTTATACCTGTGTAATTACTGCAGACAAATAGTTATTTTATAATTAAACAAAAATATATAATAAAAAAACAACAAAAAAAACATGAATTGGAATCTTTGCTATCAATAACTAACAAGCATAGCTATTTCTAAGTATGACCGCACATAATTTACACTTCTATCCACTGATTTCTAACTGCAACTTCTGCATGTTTGTTCCAAGATGGAAACCTATGACAGAACATTAGATGATTAACAGTATGGTAGCCATTCAATTAGCTTAACATGCTTGCAGAGCATCAGTGCTTATAACAATAACTAACGTTATTTTTTATATTGTTAATTGGTTTTTGTTCCCCAAAAGCAACAGATATATTGAATTCATTAAAGATCATATTGTGTTATTTTACGATATGAATTGCAACCGATGACTATCAAGACTTTAAAGAATCGGATTTTATGCATTCGAAGTTAAAAACAGAAAGAGCAGCATTTCACGCATTGACTATACAAATTATAGTACGTACAGAGGAGAAGGGACAGCTAAATAAAATGGTGAGTGATTCTTTGGCAGATACTGTGTTGTAACAATAACACTTGCTTTAATAATTATAATACCAAAGACATTTACATAGATATTACTTATGAGACCATTTTCATTAGGCAAACTGAAGGAATTAAAGAACAAGTTCGAACCAGGGTTGCCACGCTTCCGAAATTAATGTGATTGAGTAATAGAGTATCGTTTGGTAAATTTTATAAATATACTTATTACCAGAAATTTGGGATTAAAATTCCTATCTAAAATCATTTTAGCTCCTTTATAGACAGCTGTAACAAGTTAATTTCCAAAATATTTCTATTGTATTTCTAAGGGTGTTTAAATTTGTTTTGGGGTAAAGAAACAAATTTTTTAAGCTTTTTTTAGACAGCTGCATTAAGTACATTTCTAAAATATTTATATTATCTTAGGAAAGCTTATTAATTGAGAGCTTTAGGTTCAGATAAACGAAATTTTTTATTGTTATTTGGATAATAAGTACTATTTTGGATAATGAATTAAGTATTTCGTATTTATACTATTTTAGAGCTATATAAGTTTATATTTTGGACTTTTCAGAACGAATATAACTTACGATGTTGCGTATTTCTCCAAGTTTTGATTACAAGACAGTTCAAAACTATATGAAGTAAAAAGTAAGGAGTATTTTAATCCTTATATTAACTCACAATAATCTTGTCAAAATTTCATTGTTTTTTAGTTGCACTTTTAATTATAACTTAACAACCAAACCACCTTTTTTTTTCTTCTAAAATTTAAAGTTCAGTATAAAAGTAATCTTTCCTAATTTCCAAAAGGGTTAACCACGTTTATAAACATTCCCTTGGACGTTTAACGATATCTCATTAATTGCACATAGCGTAGTTTCCACATTACGTACACACCAAGTGGCAACCCTCGTCCATCTACAACATGAACTTCCGATGAAGTTTTTTTTTCTATGAATCAGTTCAAAAAGTCTTAAATTTTTTTTTTTGTCCGTCCTTCTGGAGTAAAGGCGTTCGACTCTTCTGGTTCTTTTTAAGAATTTCACACAAAGATGTAGATATATTTTTTTGAAATCTCTACCGAGTCCTGTGATCTGCTTTTGTTGTGTTAATTCGCCGCCGACACTGTGAAAAGTCCTAACCTTTACTTGACCAAGAACCGCATGATGCACAACATTGGAGATGGTAGCGACTGAGGCGGCACAAGTGTAAGGTTTTTGCTAAGCTGCAGTAACTGGAACGGTCAGTGCAGTTGCCGTCTGAAAGGGGGTACAATACAAATATAAATATTTACAAAATTACCTTTAAAATTAGCCATTGCAATTAATTAGCAATATAAATATGTAATGTTCACATTTTTTGTTATTCTGGACATAATCCCCATTCTGTTTTGCTTAAAGTTTTCAAATTTAATTTTTTTATAATCCTTGTAGAATTGTTTTTCTACGTTAATTTGGCTGACACTTTTTTGACCCAGGGAGCAGTTTTGTCAGAGGGGGATATGTAATAACAATTTCTTTTAGAATCGACATTAAATTAATTCTTCGTTTCAATAGTTTTTTAAATCCCTTCACAGATGTTCACTTTCTTTCTCATGTTCGACAACCCATTCATTTGAGACTTGTTGTGTCAGCATTTTCGTAAGAGAGTCCCATAATTAATACTCAGTATTGCTCGCTCTTGCGTCTGACGGTTTTATATTTACACCCTTGGTATTTTAATTTATGCTAAGCTCAGCACTATTACCACGATTCAATTCCATGATACTTTACAGTGCTGCGGAGCGAGGAACTCGGCCGTTGTCCATTAACCCTCCTTCCGGCCATCGCATGGTTCCGCCGTCTCAAGACGTCGCCCCCATGCTAGAGGTAGGAAATATCGATCAAAATAAATATCCATACTATATCGTTGCACAGAAAAAAATATCGATATATCGATACATGATTTTTTTTTTTACTTGATTTTCAATTTTGCCATAAACGAAGTTTTTCAGGACAAATTTCTACTTTTCATGAATTTATGTCAAAATTGTTTTAATAAATAAATTATATTATCAATCAAAATAAATAAAATAGATTTGGATACCAATGCATAAATTCACATTTATTTTTAAAGAAAAAAATTTGAAAAGTAGTTCACCGCAATTTTGCCGATAGATGCTTTTAATATTTAAAATTAGATACAAATTCCAGGTACATTTTAGCAACAGAAACGGTGCAGTGTTAATGACTACTAATAAATAATCTTATCTTTCCACTACATTTAGTTTTCTTTTTGGTTGGGGTGCCATTTTAACTGTCTCTCAGCCAAGTCCAAACTTTAGTTTTGAAGTTTTTGAAAAGGGAATAAAGAAAATCTGAAAAACACATGGAACTACAAAACGATCATCAAAAAACTAAAAATGTTTGAAAATATCAATATATCAGCGACTTGTATCGATATTTTTACTATCGATATATATTTTAAAATATCGTCGTATCGATATATCGCCATGCCACTCTCCAACCGAGGAACTCGGCTGTTGTCCGTTACCCCTTTTTCCGGCCATCGCGATGTTCCGCTGTCTCAAGACGTCTCCTGTCCCCATGCCATTCTCCATCCAACAGGGCTGCGGAGCCAGGAAATTTGTCAACGACGCTACATCCATGGCATTCAATAAACATCTTCGAATAAGATGTTCGTCTCTCTCTCTCTCTCTTTCCGGAGCTATCAAATTATTAACTAAATAAATGTAATGACTGCAATTTCAAAGACTTTCTCTGGCTCGCCACATTACCTTAATTTACACAAAAATGTGAACATTTCAAATATCTTACGAATTACTGAAAGGAAATAAATTTCAAATACAGTTTTCATATAATCTTAGGTTTTAATTTTCTTGACATCGAATTTGAAATGAACACTGAATGGAAGCAGACATAGTACAGTTCTGCGGAAGCACTGGTTTCACCTTTTTTGACCGAAATGTCAGTACTTTGAATGCGGCTTAAAAACTAGAAGTCTGAGTTTAATTAAGTTCACCTGTTTGACATTGGTAGTTTAAAGTTATTTGACTTATAAAATTTTTTGAAAATACGATGTTTTTTGCTGGTGATCATTGCTTTCGTGTAAAGTCCAGTTTTTTTTTTTTTTTTTTTTTTTGTTGCTTAAGAGCTGTACCATGTCTGTGTAAGGTATGTGAATTGAATGCATTATTTTGCATTATGAATGTCTGGCAGTTTATTAAAATTATCTGTTTCGTATTGTCGTTAGAGGATAAGCCTGGATATCTTATATATATATAAAAAAAAAGCTTTGTGCTTATACATACAACACTAGCATAAGGGATTTGTTTGTTGAGAAGATATAGTCAAACGACTCGATTTGATGGATTTTAGTGGAGGAATTTTGTGGAGATGGGGGTCATTAAGTGAAAATCAGCGAAACAACCGCATTCGCCAAAATTTACAAGAGCAGCAGTTGTTAAAAGTGTTTTGAAACTGGAATGTCATAAAAGAGTGTCAAATTACTGCCATCATCAACTAGTGAATGCTCAGTGACAACGAGTATCCAAAATTGCAATAAACAATAAAACACAATGCAGATAATTACAGCTCATGATCATGTTTTGTCCACTCCGTTAAAATTTGGTAATATAAATATATATCGGCGTTAAATAGTTGCTCTTGTGACTTTCTAACTTTCTGGGTATCCTTTGTAATAATACTACGATCCTATAGAAAAAGGTTACATGGAAATGACGAAAACTGGAGATACTAACGTCTTGCTTAGAATAACAGAATAGTGGGTTGATTCTATTTCATTACCTTTAAGGTATCATATCTGGTCAGAAAGTTAATAGTAAAAGAAGAAAACAATGTATAAAAACTTATTTTTCCGGATTCAGTTAATAAGTACACCGCTTTAATCGTAAAATGTTTTAATCGATGGTCAACTGCAAAAAATGTAGATCTAAATTTAGTCAACTGGATTAAGGGTCGATATTTCTGTCGTCATAATTGAAAAGAGAGAGAGAGAGAAAAAAAAAGAGGCTTTTTTATTAATAACGGCAGATTTAATTCTTGGTAGAATAATACTTGTTGAGAATAATATAGTAGGTAGAAGATTCTTTTAAATATCTGTTAAGTCACATTTAAGATGCGACAGAAGTATAATTTATAAAACAGGCACATTTTAAATTAAATTTCAGTTTTCTGGAAAACACTTTAAGGGTCACATTACTTACATTGGCGCGATCGGCCATGGATACGTGATATTGGATATAAAGTCAAATGCAATTTCACACAAAATGTATTAAATGAATAGTCAATATTAAAATGAAACCTTCACTGATGTCATGCAGTTATTATATACATTATTAAAGAATATCTAAGCTACAGAGGGTCCATCACTTACTCACTCGAGTGGCAGGGCGGCCCTTTACAGGGCCGCATGACGATAGGTCGCTGCTGGTCACGGCATGCATTGCCGGCTGGTCGCGTGCTTCCGAACCACACACACTGTAGAATTCGGCTCTGGAAGCCACCACTCCGGCCGCAGGGGGCTGTGCACTAGGACAGCAGGCTTGGTCAAAAAAGACACACCACGTCACAAACACAAAACGCCGACCACAACGCTGGATGCTATATTCACACTACTAACACTTTTTTTTTGCATTGTGTAGAAACCAATTGCAAAAAACAAAGCGGTTGAAGCGGGAAGTCTTTGGCACAGTACATAAAGCCTCAGCCTTTTCAAGTTGCTTAACAAAATCCTTCAGCTTTTTTTAAAAGCAGGAGATCTTTTGCATCGAGTTTAAATTCTCAACCATACTCTGGTTGGTAAAACAAAGCCATTCAGCTTTTTGAAGCAGGGAAGCGTGGTGTGCTTCTGCGCTGGTTCTATTTGCTGTGAGGACTTAAAAGCAAGATGCAGCAATGGAAAGAAGCTATAATAAAATAAGCAGGTGTTGGAAATAATAAAGCAGGATATATTAGAGCTGTGTTGGCTGTTGAGCGGTTGCAATAAATGTTGCTGTTATAAGTGTAAGTGAAGTTTGTTGAAAACTGTGTACCTTAGAAGAAAAAATTTCGCCTATGTTCAAAATTAATACTCAGTTATACAAGCTATACCAAAAAGTTCTGTACCAAGTGCTGCATTATTTACCATCGTTTTAAAAATGCTATGACAAATTGCATTGGATAGAATCATAGAATAACTTAAGATTATTTTACGTGTCTTAACTAATTCTTCAGACCCTTCTTTTAATAATCTAACGTCACACTTTGAATCAAGAAATTGTTTAGATTGGTTACTATCAATTAAAATTGTTAAAGAGTATTGATTTTACTATGCTGGATTTTACTAAGACGAAGATATAGAATCGTTTATACCTTATCCGTATAAGAAAAAATATATATATGAACTACTCTGGTTATCTTTGAAAGTCTCCGTGTATCTACTTTTTACTTTTACTTCTACGTACTATAAAAGGAAAAAGGCAAGGTGCTCAAATTGGAAAAGGATTCTTTCATTCCAAGGTACGAAAGAATTAGTTAATTAAGAATATGAGTAGCAAGAATTTTTGTGAAATTTGCTTACTAAGTAACTACTGAGTAGAAACTCTACTATACCTATGTTTTTTTTGTATTTTAAGTTTTATTAAGAAGTAATCAAAGAAAGAATATGAAGGTAATGGTCTTGAGAAAGTTTTGAAGGAAGAAGAAACTAGAATAATTAATGTTCTAAAAATTGAATTTTGGGAAAACCTTTAATGTTTCTCTTAAATATTACTTCAGTATTGGTAGATTTCTACAACCTTCTAGACAAAATATATCTGCTTGATTATTAATATGTTCCTTGTACGCTAACAATTGCAGTCAAATAATGACTATTTAGAATATAAAAACTGAGTTCCTTAACTGAAGATCAGGTTCATTAAAGTTTCGACTGAATTGAGTGGATGTATATTTATAATTAGTAAATTAGAGACAACTCGCCTTACATTTATGAAGAAGCTCTATTTTGTCTATTTAGTCATACACTGATTGCCCGTCAACGTTGTGAAAAAAAAATAGTATTGGGATTTGACTTGGCGAGGTTACCTTTATTTTTTATTTTATTCAAGGAATTACATTTTTTGTGCATGGGCATAAGGGTTATTATTTTATTAATGAAATACACATGTAATGCATAATAATAGTTAAAGCCAGTGCATTTTTAGCATAATATGATCAGGAAAATATTAATCTAAATTGGAATTTTGTGATATCATTGCACCAAGCAAAGTATATTAGAACAATACAAATCAACGAAAATAATATTAAAAAAGTACTGTATTCTTATTTTTTTTAATTGATATTTCTTAAAATTTTTATACATTTTTTTTAATGGAAATTAGCATCTGCCGTTATAAGTTTTCCGCTATTAGCATCGCTTCGATAACAGTCCAATTTAGTATCTCCAACCCGGGTAGATCACGATTTGGCTTCAGCACTTTAACTTTCTTAAAAGGTGATTGTAATCATAACAATTCTCAATTCTTGACCCAATTATTGGCCAAATTCATACAACTTAATCCATTTTACCTAATCCATTTACCACAAAGTCATGTACATAACTTTTTTCTCAGAAATAATTTTTTTTTTTTTTAAAATGCTTAATTTTGATAGAATTTATAGAATAAAAGAAAGTTGACCATAATACTTTCTCCCATTAAAAAACCCAAAGAAAATGTCACTAATTCACGATCAATAACGTTGGAAAGGTTGAAGAATGTATGATAAAATATATTTACGACTTAAATGATTAATTCACAAGTCGAGAGAAATGTAATACGATGAACACATGTTTAAACTTGAACGTAAACTGTATATTTTAATGGACATGACACCCTTTCTGATAGAACAGAATTCTTAGATTCTCTTATAAATTTACTGAACTAGTTTTAAATAAAATAAAAAAATTTATATATATATATATATATATTATATATATATATATATATATATATATATATATATAAATAAATAAAATTAAAAAAAAAACTTGAATTTTTTTTAGGAATGAAATTAGTGTAACTTATTTTAATTTAAACTAATTTAAAACTACGTAATTTTAAGCACTGTTAAAAATTTGTTGCTAAAAGAGACATTACTTCAATTGAGTTTTGTGTTAAGGAATATGAAGTCTAAAATGTATATTAACAAATAGTTGCTGTAAGCAATTATAGGCCAATATAAACTTTTTATTTTATATTGTTTTAGGTTTTAACTATTTTAACTTCTCAATTACGCATACTTCCTATAGTCCAAAAAATCTTTTAGGTTATTTTTTTGACATCTTTTATATAATTTAAGATTTGTGTTTGATACATTTTGTCCTGCGCTGCCTGACAACTATTTAATTTTTTCTATTTGTGGTACATTTTTGGAGTTTTCTGAAAAGCATGTTTAATTTCTTACATTAAAAAAAAAAAATCTTCTTACAAAAAGAAGTTTGAAGTACCTTTACGTTATTCTATTTTGAGTTAATAGTGAGATTTAAAATGTAAATGTCTTTGTGTAATTAAAAATTCTAACTCTCACATTAACTCTATTAGAAATTTCTCTAATCGATCCCAGACACTTTTTTACGGCATTATAATTAGACTTTTATCAAGAGAAGCAGAAAATAAAGAGCGAAGATTATCTTATTCGGTTAAAATTAAGACATAAATCAAGCTCAATTAAATCTCAAAGCCTATATTATGTTAACATCACACTCAAAGAACGATAAGAAATAATAATTAAAAATTAAAGGCCAGAAGCTTATAGAGAGGCACAGTTGATACCAAAAATGCAGAATAGTTAAACCTCATGGGATTTTGCAAGCTGCGTAGGAAAGACCAACTTAATCATTTGCATATTAGGAAACAGTAACGGACAAACGATAAATTTTCCACAGCAAAGATGTTATATTCGAACTCTTCCAGTTGCATTAAAAGGGTGCTTAAATTACCGGGGAGTAATTTTACAGCTCGAAGAAAACTCTGATGCATATTAAGATTTGCTTGATGTTTATCCACCTACTATTTATGGAAAGGCGTACTGATATTTTAGAGCATGCAATTACACACTACCAGCTCAAGAGATAATTACTCATTCTGTCTAAGTACCTGTGCAGAAAACTTTTCGTGATAGATGCATGGTGGCAGCTTTTCAGACAGTGAGTTTTAGTTGTTTTATTGCCAAAGCAGTGCAATTTTATTTTTAAAATTTTTGATTTCACATACTCGATACATTTTTTTAGTTATTTTAAGAACTTTAAACTAACAATTCTTTGTTTCATATTATTGATATCAAGTTACTTAATTTTGATTCTGAATTTTTGATTTTAAAATTTTTTTATACGTTTATTTTAGTTTCTACGTTAATTATATTTTTAATAAAAAAAATTAAAAAAAGCATAAAATGTGCTTTAGATTTCGTGAATTTTTTCAACTATCTCATTTATTTCAATAGTTTTAGATCTTTTAAAATTGTAGTACAAAACTACCACAATTATAACACTTGTTTGCATCTTTATTGATTAACGTTTTCATTGTAATTTATTGATTTCTATTTAATACTTAAAGAAAAGGCTTCTGTCTAACTTGTGCCACTGAATTACACGGCTGTGACAACCTTTTACAAAGGTCGAACTATTCGTCTGTATGAGGTTAACATCACATTTGCGTTAGATGAATATCAAATGTGCATGGACATTAATGGTGCGATGAAAAACTTTTTTAACTCGATTTAAACTACACTCGCTCTTACTTGACACACATTCAAAATTCATAGTTAGTGACAAGTTAGTGTGAGTTAAGTTAGTCATAGGAAATGTGTAAAGTGCTTCAGAATGCAAAGCTAAAAGAAACAAGGAGCAACCCTAAGACATACTATCTATTTTTATGTAAATATTTTTTCAAATGCATCCTTTAATGGACATGCTTACAACTAAGCATGCTATACTGATAGCATCTAGCGATGTGTGGCAAAATCAAGAACATACAAACGACTATAACTAATGGGAACTAGGGATAGGGAATTGAAAACAAAAATAAGGTTATCATGCAATATGCTGGAACACAAATCATAAGTAACCTGGAGTTTTGGTGTGATATATTGTAAACACAAAGTCGTAAATTTTACAGGCTGGCAATACTTAAACTAACTCTGTTTAGAATAGTCTGAAGCCTGTAGGAATCAACAGATTAAACTTTGTTTACGTACTACTAAAACTATGGAAATATCTCTTAAAGATTAAAAAAAAAAGAGGTATTTAGAATGTGACTGAAGAACTTTTATTATATAGATATAGAGTGTATCTAAATCACTGGCAAAAATGTAGAGGCAGGTAGGGAAAAAACACACTTTGTAAAGAAAATGCATGCGGAAATGGCGCATGAGTTAGCACGAAGGAATATATGAATAACAAGTAAGTGAGAATATCAGTCAGTGTCAAAAGAAGCAACCATTTTAATGATTAAGATTTTTGAAATAGGTGGCTCGAAAGAACAACCATCAAGCCTGGATTTAGCGATCCAACACAGAATGGCGCACCATCAGGGATTGGCGGACATTAGCAAACACGCCAGGCATTTCACGCATATTTCCAATAGCAATTACTAGTTCATCGGACCCAATGACTTTTGTATACTATGATCTTAATCCGCCCCATGAAGAAATTCATCCAAGTAAATCTGGTGATTGTTTATTTATGCATGCTGCTCGAAATCTGAGATTGGTATCACGATTAACGTAAGCGGACTGCTTTTATCTATGATCTAAACATGCCCTTTAACACATCAAAACATCTTTTATGTACATGCTTTCCGTTATAAAATGCGTTTATTTCGATCTCTTCTACTTGCCTTTACATTTTTGCCAAACATTTTAGATACACCCTGTGTGATAGATTTTTTTTTTTTTAATTCCACCTCATCTTTCCTGATAAGGGTCAAACTGTAAAGTTAACTTCTATCTAATCCTTTAAACTGATACATTTCTATCAAGTGGTGAAAATTTTGAATGATTTTTTTAGATACAATTTTTTCGACAGGTCTAAACAGCTGGTATAGTAGTTTTTCTGAAGTAATGTGCAGTAGAACGGGCTATAGACGATTCTAAGCAGAGCAGTTTAATTAATAGGACCACCTTGTGCAAGTGTGCATCTTTCAGCTTTCTTAAAATGAAGACTTAGGTAGATGCAGAGTCTAAACGATTAGCGTTTATATTAGCATCCAAGTACAAAAATAGCTAAACAGGGGATTTGGAAGTATATTTAATTAACATTAATCAGAGCTGTTATACAATAGAAAAACTTTCAAAATGTACATTCACCATTGCAACAACTAAAATTGTTTTAAAGTAGTTGAATATAGTTTAATTAGCTTTTATTATTGGCTATTTTTCTATAAGAGTATAGAATTGTCCTGAAGGAATTTGACACTTAGAGCTGAGTATTGGATCATTCCCATCGTCGTATAGGTATAGTCGTACTTCCGATCTTTGGACAATTTCCCGCACTGGCCAAATCATGTTAGCAAGACAGCGATATCTACCATGAAGAGAATGACAAAAATTGATTTTTATACTTTTTTTCTTGTTAATCCAAGGTGTCCCTTGAACTCTACCTACAAAGTGAGTTAAGGTGATCATACCTATACTCAGCATCTAGCGCATTTATCACCTTAAGGTTTTGAGCCACTGGTTTGATAAAAACAAGTTTAATAATTGAACATTCATTTACCCCCGTGTCAAAGTAGTTTCTCTAAGTGTCTCTACAGAAAGTTATGACTAACAGCATCGCCTAAGAGATTGTCGCAACGTCTCGGAAGATATCTGACGTGGAATTTATAGTTTCTGAATTAACAACGATTTTTCTAACGATATTTGTAACTAATGTCCAAAAGAGATCCAGTAAGGTTTTTAACCAGGACGCTACTAAACCATGGATTTCTTCACCACTTCTTAAGCAGATGTGATGTCTCCATTATCTCACTGATCAAAAGGATTGCCGCGAAGATTTCTAGTACTAAAACTGTTTTTCATGATGTGCATTATAACTCTATATTAATTTATTGGTAGAGTTAAGGGACAACCTGTTTCACTGTACCGTACAGAACCAATTAACCGTAATATGGTGAATGCTGTTTTTTTCCTTACACTTTATTGATTTTGAATACACTATTGAAGTATTGAACATGATTGAGCATTATTTGGGCATGAGCCTTTTTTCTGAGAAAATATGGAAATATTCAGGTTATCGAGTTATATATACCGAGAAAATTCAAAAGTAGCATGAAACAGAGTTGCCACAGCTTAATAGCATTGAAAATAGTTGCTTTAGTAGCCTCGGATGTAAAAAATAGTAGCCAAAATAGTGTCCTCAAATACTAAAATTAATAGCGGGACAATTCTGAAAAACTATATTTTGAACTACCGGCGTGGCCCTGAGTTGAAGAAACCCGCCATTGAGAATAGGTCCTAGCTTTTGACACTTCTCGTGAAAGTTGCAGAACTGTGAGTCTATTAGAAGTAGTTTTACCAAATATTAATTAAAATATATATATAAAAAAAAACTACATACAATTTTTACATTCTTTTCATCAAAATCTAATTAGCAGGATAAAACTACTTATGTTGAAAATTTCGGAGCTCTAGGCCTGTTAAAAGTCGGTTTGTAAAAAATTGATTCACAAAATTGGTCTGAAAGGTTTATTGCTGAGCAAGCAGAAGATCGTTTCACTTGCTAAAAGATTAATTGCCCTTAATATAAGAACCCATCCCTTACCGAGGAAAAAAAAATTATATATTAATACAATAACACAATCCCCCACCCCTCTGAGAATATTTTAACAATATGTTTGTCAAAAGGCCAATTAGAAGGCCAAAACTACTTCGGTTGAAAGTTTCCTAGCTCCATTCCTATTGGAAATCGCTTTGTAAGCAAATTTCAAATTAATTAAAAAAAAGTAATTAACATTTTAACATTATTATTATTTTTTTTTTTTAATTTAATTAGAGGGCCAAAACTACTTATGTTGAAAGTTTCAGAGCCATATTAGAAGTCATTTTGTAAATACATTTTTAATTAAAAATACTAATTCAAATTTAAAATTCTGTTTTGTAAAAGTCCAAGTAGAAGGCCAAAACCATTTATGGTAGTAGTCTGGTAACTTGGGTTCAAAAAATCGAAATGTTTTTTTGCTTAATTTGAAAGTACAATGTCTTGAGAATATACTGTGAAAATTTCAGACAGAAATTCGAAATATTTCGGGAGTTATAACGAGTTTCCTAGAGCGCCTCGGAGTCCAACCTTTAAGGTCGACCGGCAGCTGCAACCGCTTGGACCCTTCTATTGTTTGCGCTTTTAGTATATTTAAGTTAAAATTCACAGTACTCTGTTAGTATTTGATCGTACGTTGACACGTAAGCATCTAAGATGGATAGGAAAGGAAAAAAACGTGGTACGAAAAGTCCTGGAGATCCAGGCATTAAGCGAAAATTTCACGGTAATAAATACACTGCTGAAAAAGATGTAACATTTGTGAGCAAGTCTGTTGAAAAATTAAAAAATGAAGAAGATATTGAAGTAGCCATTGATGAGAGCTCAACGTACGCTCAACGACGCGTGCGCTGTCGCGTTTGCAAAATCCTACAATAAATCTCGGATTGCAAAAGCGGAAAATGCCACAGCAATGTCATCGAAAGAAGCCCGAAAGAGTCGAAGAGCGGACAAAGTTGCGGAGAATGATGCCTATGAAGAGGATGAAGGCATATTATACGCTCCAGGCATAGACGATTGACGTAAGTATAAGTTTACTTATGAAAATTTGTTGTTGAACTTTAAACGCGTTTTTCTCAAAACATTGTTTTTCTGGTCGGCCCGGGTCCTAACTTTTTTTTTCTACTGAACCGATTGCTTTCAAATTTTAACAGGCTGTTCTACACACTTATAGTTCTCGTCGGTACTAACGAGAATTTTTTTCAGCCCTAACTTTTTATTTTACAACCCTTTCTTTGCTAAAATAAAAGGACTTTTTTTTTCAAAGTCCGCCATTTTGTTATTTACCCTTGAAATTTAACTTCAGTAGTTCCGACCAGAATGACATGTCTATAGATTAAGAATAATCAAGAATATTTGATTTCAGATAACATCAAGAGCCAAAATCACCCGGGCCACCCACGTGCATTTTTTTTTGAGGTTCCAACTTCGAGTGACAATAATAATAGTAATAAACTATTAAATTTTTTCAAATAATTTTTTTTTTATATTTTCAATATGTAAATAAAAACACTCTAAATATTCAAGATAATTCATTTTTATTTTCCTATAAAAAACCACCCTCCAAAGAAGTCATGAAAATAGGCATAAGTTGCCAGACTACTACCTTATGTTGAATAGTCCAGAGCTGTATCTCTATTTGAAATCGCTTTGTAAAAAAAATTAAAATTAATAAACTTAACATAATAAATTTAACAAAATCTTTTGTTCTGGAAAAAAACCCCGCACTGCTTGACCTTTGCCGTACGTACCGTATGATAGCAGAATAAAAGACACAGTCACGTGATAGAAAGTTTTGTTTTCTAGTTCGAAGTTACATAAAAACGTCACTTTCGTCGCAACACCAAAGGAGTGTGAGGGTCAAGTGATTGTTAGGCCTCTTTCACACGATGCAGACGCGTGCCCGCAAACGCATGCCATTTCACACGAGCCCATACCTACGGACGTGTCGCCCCCATCTTTGAAGAGTTAGATTATTATTTTCACTCAGTGAAGTATCCAGATGCAGTATCTGGATAAGCGTTGATTAAAAATATTTAGTTACTTTTTAGGTTTTACTTAATAATATTAGTATAACATTTAAGTATGGATAAAAGAAGGTTACGGTTATTATATCTCCTTTATTGTAGAAGGAAACGGAGAGATAGGCGTTTGTTGAATTATCCAATTAATCAGGGCTGGCGTGTGCGATCGCACACATGCGATTTTCAAAGGGGAGCAGAAATGAGAAAAATATTTTTAAAAATATTATGATAATAAGGTAAAAATGTAAACTATTCAGAAATTTTTTCGCTACTAAAGCTACGAAGGTTCACTGCTAAGTGATGTAATACAGGTTATTTTAATAAATTTTCTGTAATATTTTTTTAGATTTTTTTCCCATGAATATTAAATCAAAACTTTTGTTGTAATTAAAAAAAAATGTCTTATTTTCTGACAAAAGTATAAACAGAATAAAAAAATTTAGAAGTATGCTCTTTAGAGAAGTATAGTACACCATGCCTATTGAAGTTTGAAAAAGTCGGTTAAAAGAATTAGTAATAGAAGAAACCATTTACAAAAATAAAAATACTTAAAAGATACTATATACTTCACTATTTATTACTACTTATTAGTTTTAGTTTTTAACTTTTAAAATGCCAAATTCAGGTATTAAGTTCCTGCAAATTTTAGTTATAGATCACAGTGCCATTAAACCTCAACCAACCTGAACTCCCATGTATGTGAAAATATTGAATATAGTAGTTATTTCGTTTTAATTTAATTTTTTTTTCAAAAATAATCCATCTCTAACATTTTGATGATAATAACGAACAAAATTAAAAAGATTTTTTTTTCCATTTTTAGTACGTTTTTCTCAAATATATTTAACAGGCAAGGGGTTAATATATAGTCGGAAGCTTTTACTTACCTATGTGGAATTCTCTCCCTGTTTCCAAAATACCGAAAAGGGGTTTGAACTTAAAGTGGAGTTAGGACCTTTTCACTCAAAGCCGATGTTATGTTTTTAGAAAAAAAAGTTTCAATACTGGTATACATTGGAAAAATGTTTCTAAACATTTTAATTAGATACGAATTTTTTCACTCATAACAAGTGTTAGAAAACTAACATATCTGCATACAAATTATTCATTTGATGATTGATTTATTAAAAATTAACCAAATGATATAATCCTGCACCAATCATAATTCAATTTGTAATTAATTTAAAATTTAACGACAAACGATACACAATGATTTGATATAAGAAACCCCGACTAGAATTGAAAATTTAACTGAAATATTTTTTTAGATAGTTTTGTTTTCAAATTATTTAAAATTACCAACTTTTTATATAAACTTCAAGATTCAAAATTAAGTTGAAATTCAAATATGCCTAGATGAGTTAGATCCCAGTAGATTTTTTGTCCCGCATTATACACTTTAAATTTCATTTAAAAATATAATTAGTTAATTCAAACTGAGTTAATCGTTGGAAATTGCCGAGATATATCGACTTCTGCGGGCCCGCACGAAAAGTTTAACGAGGTTTAAAAGTTGCGGACCGCTCTCTGCACCGTATGAAAAGCTTCATTCAAAATACATTGGTGAAACTTTTAGCGGGCCCGCACTCGCATCCGCGTCCACACCGTGTGAAAGAGGCCTTACGTTTTGTTTTGATCAGAATGCCGTTCATGAATCTTCGGAAATATGCATTGGCAAAAGTTACAGTGATTCAAAAGAGAACCAATAAAAGCAGAAAACAAAAGAAGTTCTCTTGAAGAAAAACGTTCCATCCTCTTCAGTTCAAATTCAATAAAGCGCTACAAGTGCGACATCATTGAACCGCTTACTTTTGACGCCATGACGATACTTACGTTTTCCCCGCGTTTTAACTTGTAAATAAAATAAAAAATAAGATTTTCTTTTTTTTTTCCAAAAATAGTCACCGAATATTTCAAAGAGTAACAATATTAGCTAAAAAGGCAGCTTTCAGGCCAATTTTTGCGAAAAAAGTAGCCATAGTAGCCTTGCCTCGAAAATAATCGCCTTTTTAGTCGCCTGTGGCAGCCCTGCTATGTAATTATAATTTAACTCTGACAGTAATTATGAGCTAAATGTTTATGAATTACACTTTTTTTATAGTGATTAGTAACTTAACTTTTAGAGGACCCTGAATTGTTAAATTTGTTTGATTAAAGCGTAATGTTTAGTAAATTGAGACACTTTAAAGATCTAAAGATTATAATAAAGCATTTGCTTAGTGGTTTTCAAAGATCATAAAGATTTTGATGTTTTTTGGAAGACTTTCTTGATATATATTCATCTGTTATTGGGATTGTCAATGAAAAAAGTCACAGCGTCTTTCTAGAAAGAACCCAGTATGGTGTTTTTTCAACAAGAAGCCGTCATGTTGAATTCTGAAACAGTCTATTCCTTCACCACAAAAATAAAAGCATCTGTATAACTATATGATAATCATCATTTCTTATTGTAACCAAAGGCGCATAGCTCTCCATCTCATATACTTCGCAGAAACCCTTGCTTCTTTTCAGCTCGCCCATCCGGCCTCATCTTTCTCGCTCTCCATCAATCTTCTCCGCGTATGCTTAGAACGTCCAGGTCGACGTCTTCTCTCTGGTCTCCAAGTGAAAGCAACATTTAGGATCACATCTCATTTTCAAGATATATCCGGCAATCTTCTAATTTAAATTTCCTCAACTACTAATCTTAATTTTGTTTTTGTAAGAGCATTTCATTTACAATTGTGTTTGGCCAGAAAATTTTCCTAATTATTCTAAGACATATATTTTGAAAGACATTTAGTCTCTTTGTCTGTGTTACTATAAGTTTATACGTATCAAATCCGTATAGGAGAACTGACCTTATTATTAATTTGTATAGATTTAGTTTCAACTTCAAAACTATGTTTAGTGTTTTCCAAATTTTATATACGATCATCATACTAGGGTGCAATTTGATGATACGCTTGCGTTAAGTCTAGTATAACTTGGCTAGCGATAGGATTTAATTTATAGTTCATATTTCCAATTTTCCACTTTTTTGGTAAATGAAGTTTCCATCAAACCAGGATTATTCTTAATATATTATTTCTTTGAGTCCCATATTAATTAAAGAAACGATCGATGATATACCAAAATATGTTATCTATCGAACCACAATAATAAAAAAACTTGGAAAATTGCTCTTTAAAGAGTAGGATGAAGTGTATGTGCAACTCACCTCTGACCAGTCTCCGACCTTCCACGTGCTCCTGCATTTACTGTTGTAGCATTCTCTTTTCCGCCTCGGTCGCGTCTTCTCGTCGCATTGCGAATGGGGCATATCGGTGCCATCAGACGACCTGCAGAAGATGGCACGTTTCTCGTGGGAGGTGTGCCACGTGAAGCACTGGGACTCCAGACACTGAATACAAATTATGTTATAAAACAATGATACCTTCAGCTTGATATAGCTTTATATACGTGGAAAAAGAGTTTTTAAGGGGATTGAGCATTTTTCTGCAACAGGGTTCCCACTCAAATCACAGAATGAAAATCAATGACTTTTAAGCACCTAAATAATGTTTTTAAGGACCGTTGAAAATTTGTTTTCAGGTATCATGTCTATAAAATAATTTAAAAAAGTACATTCTACCAAAAAAGTTATAAGTTGGTGGATGCGTAATACAAATATATCGGAGAATTATGATATGTTGAGGATAAGTGGCAGTCACGCTTGGATAGCAAATCCAAGTTGTATTTTTATAAATTTTGTAGCTGATCACACAACATCCGCTAAAATGAAAGACTTTTCAAGGACCTCTAAGCGTTTTCAAGGACATTTAAGCACCTCTAAGCATTTTCAAGCACTTGCAAGGCCTTGAAAACAAGTTCAAAAATATTAAGCACTTTAAATGACTTTCAATGACTGTGGGAACCCTGTGCAAAATACAATTCCCGCATTTAAAAAAAAAATATATATATATATTATTATTATCATTATTATTATTTTTTTTTTTTTTTATTCAATTCTAAATGTTTTGAAAAGGCCAGAGATAGAAAAATTTATTCTCAATGCGCTCTTTTTTTTTTTTTTTTTTTTTTTTTTTTTTTTTAAATTTGCAATTAAAGTTTCCCTGTTAGACATTGGCTTGAAAATGATTAATTCAGCTCGATTTGAATGTGACGTCAAGGCTTCCCAAGCATCTTGGCTTGAAATGTGGCAGCGGAAACCAGTTTTGTAAGTTTCTCGCAAATCGCGCCAACCTGTACGTGGTATGGAAATGGTCTACTAGCGCCAAATATTTCAACGCCAACTATTTGGCAGAAACCTAACGATAACCATAGAAATAGTAGGAACCCTTGACTTCAAAGATTCTGTTGTGTGTTCTGTTCGAACTGATTTTCGCTCGGTTTTGAGGCATTTTCTTTTCTTAATATTTAAAAAACTATTTTTTTTACAGAACTTTTGTTTAAATATTTGGAACCAAAAAGAAATTTTTCATAGATATAAAATAATTTCACTTGTTTTTAAAAAATGCGATAATTGTCCATTAGTTGATGTTGGAGATTTATCTGAGTAATTTGTGCTTAGCTTTAATAGTTTTTATCCTTACTTTTTTTCCCTTAAATAACTCCCGATTATTTGAATGCCAAAATATAACTTCATTTAATTTATTATTGTGTTTTAGTGCCTGAGTTAAAAGGCAAACTATACTACAAAATTGAGAATATTAAGTATGTAACAAAAAAACAAAACCCCAAGGTAGGATGTTGATTTCTGATATTTTAAAAGACAGATTTAAATACCTTTCGTTTATCTGTGCGTTGACTGTAAAGGCAAAATATTAGCATACTACCTTTGAATCTTTTCTTTTTAAAGTATACCACAAAACATTAAAATTTAAAATAAAACGACTTTCATATAAAAAAAAAATTAATGTAACTTTTCACAAGCACTGAAGGATATTATCAATACATAATCAGTAATAAAACGTGACAAATATGTGAATGTACCTGAGACCATGGCGCAGTCTCCCAATGTGGACAATCCTGGTAGCCGCAGCTCTGGACAGTGGTAGGTGTCGGATGACCGGCATCCTCGCACAGAGTTGCGTCTACAGGCTTGGAAACATTGTTCAGCCTCACCATACACTGCGAGGAGCGAACCTGCGAAAGATAACATAGTAAGGTTTTTAACCTTAGATCTTTGTAACCCTGAATTTTTCATCACTTATCACCAACAGGCAAAGTCTTTTAAATTTAGACACCATTTTGGACATTCTGTATTTTGGAATGTTCATTAAAAAAAATCATATTTATGAGGTATTTATTACCTAAAAACATTGAGGATTGAGGATTTTTACAATTTAGTTTAACAATACACTTATCTGACGAACCTGATATCCCGATCCGCCACATGATTGCGAGCACACTGACCAATCCGAGATGACCCAGTCAAATACCAGGCTGTCCGCTGTCCCTTTACCCAGGACAAAGCTGTTGGTGCCCATATGCATCGTCGGAAAAGCTTCGTCCCCTGGTTCATCATCGTCTCTTGCCAAATCTTCTTCCTCGTCATCTTCACGAGCAGTTACTCCCAAAGAGGGCAGGTTCATCAGGAGGTTTTTTATGTGGGAACTGCTGTGGAGGCTGGCAGCACTCGATTGGACAGAACCTGTAAATCAAAAGAATAAAGTAAATGAAGAAATAAATCTAATTGATAATAGCCATCGCTTGAAACACCTATTGATGATGATCAGAGGACATTTTCTGATAAAAGTTATAAAGATAGCTAAGACCAATTTGGGAATTATTGTCGTTTTCTTGTCCTTTTATTGGAACTGGTGTCTTATAGGGGAATTTTCCTTATATTAGAAATCCACATGGGTGTATTTTGTATTATTGCTTTCGTCAGAAATATTCTTAATTTTTTTTTCTCAAAAAAACTACGATAATGAAAAACTTTAATTCTTATACTATATACACCTCTATTTTGATAGTATCGCTTATAGTTTGATAACGCTAATTGATTAAAACAGAAGTTCCTAAACTTTCAAAGATCAGGGATCAGGACCCACCTTTTTAGAGAGTTGATAAACCGTAATCCATTTTATCTATTACACCACCTTTCTTCATCATGTAAAAAGTATTTTGAACTATTTTCAAGGTTACTTTTGATGATAAAAAAAACTTAAGTTAATTTTATCATCAAAAGTATTGTTGATTACAATTCAAAACACTCATTTAATGACGGGGAAGGTGATGTAATAGAAAAATGCACATAAACTGTTTAAAACAATTAAATTAGTAAAAATTACTAAATATGGCTCAAGTTCTTTAAAATAATGTACTCTTATTATATGGTTTGAGAGCGTGTATAATACAATGACAATTTTTAAATTGCTTATTTAGTTTTAAAAACTGAAAAAAAAATTTAGTATTAAAACTACTATCTCACAAATTGGTCACCAAGGCCATCATTTTCCCATTCGTTGTTTCTTATGATTTCAAATTTTTATAGGAAAATATCACACACTTAAAAACTATTCCCGACCCATTAAAAATTGGTTCACGACCCCCTTCCCTCAATGAATCGAGACCAGCAATTTGGGAAATACAGGATTACAGCGTTATCTGGTTCTAACATTGTTTTAAAGTTTGAACATGCAAATGTGTAGTTTAAAATAAAACCTTTCATTTTCCAGAGTATGCTTTGATACAATGGTGTTTTTTGTACGTAAAATTTTCATCTTTCAGCTAAAGAATTTAAACCCAGCAAGACTAAACGGGGAAAAAATATGCAGTGTGGAAAAGGAGACGGAGGCAAAAATATTGACGATTTGAGAAAACGAGATGGGGTGGGTACTGTAAAAGTCTAACATGTTTTATTTTAAAATCCCCTGTGCAGTCATCACTATTTAAATATAACTTAAATGATGTCAACATATGGCCAAAATTTAAAAAAAAAAAATCGACCTTTTATTATTATTAGAATAATCTCATCGAGCCTTGTAAAAATATAATTAAAAGTTAACGAATCAACATAAAAACAAATGAGTGATGTTCAAAGCAAGTCAATTAGGATAAAATCTCTCTCTCTCTTTTTTTGTTTTCTTCTTCTTTATAGCACATTTTCAGAAAAACCGGAGAATCTGTCGCTCGTTAGATTTTTAAATAACACCGACCAAATGGCGATGGAAAAACAAAACTAAACCCTTTTTTTCGGGGAGGGGGAGGGGGGGGGATATTGATGAAGTATCTTTCATAAAAAAATTCAAAAATTTCGTATGAAATCCCCATTTTGCTCCAGTTACTCTTACCTGGTATACCTTTTCCGTCGTGCGGTGTCCCTATGTTGAGTTCCTCCTGATCCGACACCAAATCGTTCCGGTCATACATCTCTCTGTGCTTGTTCTTGGCACGTAATGCTCCATCGTACGTCTGCTTCCAAGTGTCGCCGTACCTGCTATTTGGCGGTGGGATCACCTGATTAGGAAGCTTTTCCTCTGACGCACTGCCGCCGTACGTCTTTGTCTTCAGCTTCTGGCGGTTCTTATCCGCGTCGCCGTGCTGACCCCTAGACAAAAGATCGCAGGACAGAGGATATGAGGTTGATTTTTAAATGAAGAATGCCATTTAACCCTTTGAATGCTGAATTCTTTTTTAAAAGAGTGTGTTAAATTACTTTTTCTTATTTTGGGAAAGCTGGAAAACACTTAAGTTAACTTTTAATTTTTTGTCATTATTTTCTTTAAAAAATATTATTTATTTTATTTTACCGACTAAAAAAGACTAAATTAGGCTAAATTTTTGAATTAGAAAATATTAAATAAAAATGACAAGTCTGCTGGCGGTCAGTTAGAGAATATTCATACCATAGCAATATGCGTTTCTAATAAATATTAAGGAATTATACATTAAAAGCATTAGTTATTGTAATGAAATGTATCGGATTTTTACCGTCTTAAATATAATCACCGAACTTAACTTGATATTGAAATATTTGAATCACTACCTGACTGGCATAAGTTCATCCGATTCCACTGGCTTGGGCGGAAATTTGGCTGTTGGCGAAGGGACTACAGGCGGCTTGTGCGTACTTTGTGCTTGCATGTAAAGAGGAACCCTTCCCAAAGTACTGAATTCGAAAATGGTATCTTCGGTAGAGTAAGATTTCTCTTTATCTGGAATCAGTCAGAAAAGTCAGTTTGTCTCTAACAGGTTTTCTTGGATATATTTGATTATAATTTAGTTTACTTGTATACTATTAATGGGGTTACCTATTGATCAATATATTGAAACATTCCTTAGAAAAAAAAATATAGTTACAGTGAGCTGTTAAGACACTTACGAACATCTTGATGACTATCTTGGTTGCTGTGCAGATTTGGCTTGTAATGATACTGGCGACGATTGTCTTCAAAAGTGTTCTCTACGCTGTTCTCGAAATCTACTCTGGGTGGTTGGATGATCTTTGTTCGATCCCCCTTAACAATTGTCAGGTATGGGTTGTCTACAGTTGATGGAGGTATTCGACCCCTTTCGTGACTGACTCTTTCTTCAGACGTTCGATCTCTGTTTCTCGTGGCTGATAAAAGAAATTCAAAAAAGCATATAATAAACAGTTAGACTTCCAAGAATTTTTTACTTTATCGCAATGTAAAAGTTGAAATCTATAACATATTCCAAAAATTGTAATGCACGTTACTTTTTAAAAGTCTAAAATTTTGAATTGCTGTGATCTTTAATGCTTCGCATGCTTAATGTCTTCGTTGCATGAGCTCATTTTATATAAACTTCGTTTTTATTTATTTTCAATCAATATTCAATATTTCAATTTTCTCAATTTCGATTCAATATTTTAATATCAAAGTACTGCATTCAGTAAAGAATTAAATTTTTATTTTTGTATTTCCGCACGTTTTGGAACGTACTAAGTTAAAAAAAAAAAAAATGGTCTAAAAATGTCTGTGTGGTCAGCATAATTCTCTAACGGAGTCATTTTCAACTTTTGCACAAGGGTTAGGGAGGGTCATGACCGTCATCAAGGTTTTCGTTCAAGTTGCTCATCCTCATAAGGTAGCCGTCATAGAAAAAAATTATGTTTTTCAGCAATTGCTAACAAACAGCTCTAACGATTTTGATCAAAATCGACGAGGTAATACCTTTTAAAGTGATTTAAACATCCCACTTCCGAAATTCCCGTAGAAATGCAATAAAGACGTACAAGTTGAAAAATGAATTAACACCTCTACCATTAGACATTGCCCATAAACTGCTGTATCTCCTTGCTTTACTTACAAGAAAGGATATTGTAAGATCTATTGAAAAAATATCGCATTTTGGCAGCTTTCTTTTGCTTTGATTTTGACAATATAATAATCATTGCTAACCTGGTCACTGTTTTTTATACATAATGAAAACGGTAAATTACATCAATTTATGGCAAATTTAAATGCAGTGTGATCAGTATTTGGTATAATTGAAAGTTGTGCGATATTCCACACCTCAAGGTTAAGTATAATAACTCTACGTACCAGTCACTGAGGGCTGCAAGCTTTCCACTGTTCTATCATCTTCTGCCTTTGGTTCTAATGAAGGCAATGCCTTGACAGTGACGAAAATATCTTCTCTAGATGAACCAGACGAACACGTGTACTTGCCAGCGTCTTTGTAAGAAATTTTTCGAATGCGCAAAGCCCCTTTCATGGACACCTTCAATCGTTTACTGGAATCAATCTTAAACAAAAGATAAGCACAGGAAATTAGGTGATAGATATACTTATCTCTCCTAGCATTTTGCATAATATCCGAATAGGTTATAATATTATCGATGGGTAATATTGCATATAATATTTGAATCAATATACAGTGTTACAACAAAAGAATCATTAATTTTCATCATATTACAAAATGTGTGAAATGAATTGAACTATCACCTGGATGTGTGTCGTGTGACCAGGGGGGCACACATAGAACATTTGTAGAGTTAGCATAAAACTTGAATAGTTTGTGGTTATTTTCTTGGATAAATCATATTTGTAAGTATAATACTTTTCAATAAATTGGGTTTTGAAAATGAATGATTCTTTTGTATTAATCCTGTAAAATTTTTTGTAAATTTTACACTTATAAATGTTAGATACTTAAATAGACGCACATTATGTGCCTATTGAGATATATTTTCATGGAAACGTTTATGTAAGATTCTATTTGTATAAGTTGGTTCAAATGGTGTTCATAGGGGGATCAACTTAATACGCTGAGCTCAATTTTTATAAATTCTGATACTTCTCTTCACCCCACCCACCTTTCCATTTGTTTACAAATTCTGAAACAGCTTGCATATAATTCAGTTAATTTTAACCTCTCTGAAACTTTTCCCGTAAGTACTAACATGTATCACCAACCAAACTGTATAGTGGTTAGCATGCTAGCTTCTAGACCGCGAGGTTGCGGGTTCGAGTCCCGTGTAAGGCATGGGTGTTTGTAAATGTATGTTGGCTTGTCAAATGACGAATATTTCGGCGCATAATAGCCCTCGTGTTGCTGATGGCGTCAGATAATCTGAAAACAACCAAGCAACCAGCTAACATGTATCTATTATAGTCTTAACTTATATGTAACTTAAATAAGTATAAAGATCCTCAACAGCATGCCATACTTTATTCAACTGGGTTTCAAAACTTTTCATTTTACAAATTTTTTATATTTTGCCACTTCTAGATTTTGAGATATGCACAGTAAATCGGAATACAAGAAAAGTGGTATTCTACACAGGATTCAACGACTGAACAATACTTTCTTCAACACAGTCAGATTTTAGGATTGAATCAAAGTCAGAAGAGGAGCCTAATTTCGACATTTTAGAAAACCCAGTTGTACCAGAGGATGTTTTTGTCAAAAAAGTCAAAAGTTTTTTTTTTTTTTTTTTTTGTACTAGATGACTTCACTATTTTTAAGATATATGGAAAAATGCAATTCATATGCAACCAGATTCTATGAGCAACGTTTTACACACACTCACCAAGATTATGACTACGTAAGTACATTTTACAAAAAGCACCCGGGAATAAAAAGATTTTCTGAAACAGATAATGTTGCTTTTATCCTTACCTCAAGATATGTGAATCGTAACACATGAAAAAAAAAAAAAAATAACTACAAGCCATGTTTTTTTTTCTCTTTTTTGCCCCAACATTTTTGGAACCGATCCTCAAAGAAGAAAGTAAGACCAAAGTTTCATAGTCAGAAACATGTTCTTAAACGATCTTATTATACCTGAATTTTACTTTGAAAGTTTAAAAGTGTTCCGATTCACCGCGTTTTACTGTACCTGTCCGAATCCAACATTAAATTTTCTTCCATGAGTAATAAAATATTTTGAATACAAGACGCATATTAAGTAGTACAATTATTTTAACAATTGCTATCACTTTCCTCACCTGTTGATCATCCTTAAACCACAAGATGGCCGTCCTGTTGGCATTTCTACTAGGGCATCTGATTTTGAGATTTGTTCCTACAAAGACAGACGCCTTTCCTCCCACTTTCAAAAACACTGTCTTCTGTGGCCTTTGCTGCACATAGCTCTGGCCACGGGAAGGTACAATGCTGTCTGGACACTGCTTGGTGTTGCACACTTTCTGCGTTTTAGGGCGGTGCTTGGGGCACTGCGAAGGGGCTAGCTCCACTACTTGCCCAAATGCCTTTTCTTTCATGCAGCGGATCTTGCGCACCTTCTCCCCACCACCGCAGCTTTTGGAGCACTAGAATGAATAATCAAGACAAGCAATTGCAGAGGAAACATACAAATCATAATTAATATGTATGCTACTATATATTTATAATATAACTTGAAATGATATTGATTGTATGAGATTTATAACGTTTTATATATATATATATTGTTTATTTATAGATTTCACGGGCAAAAATAATACATGTTATTTCATAAAGCAAATTTCTTATATAATTAATTATATTCAATTAATATTGCAAATAATAGGTTGAAATGTCCGTTGTGATTCTATTTGAAGAGATGGCAACGCTGGTGGAGTTTTAAAAGAGCTGAAAAAGAAACTGTAAGCCAAATATTTTGTACATTTATAAATAACGAGCAGGCATTTATCGCTGGAAACCTTTTCTCAGGCTTTTTCAATGTGAACTCAAATCCTTGTTTTTTTACCCATTTCTTTTGGACTGGTTCAAATTATTGTCTGGGCTATTTCGTCATCAATGACTTGATTAATACCAACTAATTTTGCCTCAGATTTTAAAGGATAAATTTGATTGACGAGTTGGGAGAAACATAATTATAGAAATATGGCATCGTTCTACCAAATTAATTATGTAAATTGTGCATTCTAATAGTGAAAAGGAAGAAAAAATTACACATAAAAGTTGATCAGCTGCTGCCTTTTTAGTGGTACTGCAATAAATTTCCGTTACTCAAATCATAACTTCCGGTTAGATTTGCAATATTAACTCTGAATATGATTCGCTAGCTTTGGATAGAAAAAAATAGCTTTAAAAATCAAAATATACAATATAAAGAGAAAACAAAACGTAGATTTTCTCTAATGATCGTCAAGGAGGAAGTCAATTTTTCAACATGCATGCACCGTCGAATTAGTGAATCAGGTGCCAAATTCTTAGAATTCCTAAATTCCAGTAGCAGTGTATTTCTCAACGATTAGATGTATCGTTGGAAAATCATTGTTAATGGAAATTCTTCATGAGGGACACATTATTTGACGAGGTATGATAGATTTGGTAGGATAGATTCTGGGTATTCCTTTGGAATTGACAGATTTCCTTTCCACCACTAGAATAATGGCTGACATTTCCACCCATTATCATCTGTGGTTATGTTAACACGCTTCTTTGTCGCTGGTTCTGAGACTATTCAGCTACTTTCCGTAACAGAAAAATAAAACACAAAGATTCGAAACTGGATCTCACCTTGGACCATGGCTCAGTCTTCCATCTGGACGGGCACTCGAATACATTGCAGAATTGCTTTTCTGGTGGAACGGGCATCGGACAGTTTGAGTTGTCCACCACCAGCGTGTTGGCCGCTCCTCGCAATACCTCGTGGAGACACTGCACACGTCGGGTCATTTCGCCACCACCACATGGCTTAGAGCACGCACTAAACTCGGTCATGTTCCACCTTGCAACAGAACACATTGGTCAAGGGGTCAGTGGTATACTAGGAGGACTCAAGGGAGATTAGAATGTGTAATAACGTAATAAGATACAGACTGAGTGGCGACTGCAAGTTCAGGTACTTCATCAAATATAATTCTGATTTTTTATTATTATTATTATTATAGAATGTAGAGACATGTTAGTAGATCATGAAAACACTGATCTGCAGTTGCAAAAAAGGATTAAACTATTCAAAAATTTACTTTGAATGAGTTAAACTAAATCTGATTGCAAATATGTCATAACTTGCCAAACTAGGGCACTATATTGCCGATGCAGATGTGTGTAAATTATCATTTTTATATTTTCATCAGTCGCTTAGAAAAAAAATTGCCAGTTAGGCGATATTTTTTGTGATAATTCTAATATGGGTCTTTAAAAAAAAAAAAAAAAAAAAAAAAAAATATGGAATTTTGGCGATATACTTATCAATAATTCTATTATTATCCTTTCTTGTAAGTGAAACTGAGCAGAGTTAACAAAAAAAAAAAAAAAAAAAAAAAAATAAAAATAACGTTGTTGATGAGGTATGCTCAGGCAAAGAGAACTCTCAGTTAAAGGCAGTCGTTTTTCAACTTTTTACGCCATTAAGGCATTTTTACTTGAATTTCGGTGGTGGGGATGTTTAGAACATCTTAAGGAGGCATTCCCACAGCGATTTTGAATAAAATCGTTTGAGCCGTTTTTTAGCAAGTACTGAAAAATTGATTTTTTCAATGGCAGCTACCTTACGCTCATGCGTGATTTTGACGAAAACCTTAACGGTAGGTCCCATGACTACCACCAACTCGCACACCAAATTTGAATATCGTAGGTCAATTTGTTCGGGAGTTATGCTGACCAGATACACACATAGACCGAGATTTTTCTAGATCACTTTTTTGAAATCAGGATGTTCCAAAACGTGAAGAAATGCAAAAAAAAAACATAATTTTTTTTATACCGAATACTATACTTTCATTACCCTATGTATAAATATGAGTAATTGAAAGTAAAAATGAACTTCCTCTTTTTTTTTTATCTGGCAACGCACCACTTTTTGATTTTCAATTAAGAAGGTCTCAGATGATTTGTCTTTCCTAGCGCAAAGATCTTCATCTTTTAATAGCCAGCCAAATTGGCAATCAATATTACGTCATCAGTGTGTAATATTTATCTTCAACTTGGATAACTTTTTAAAGCTGGAAGTATTTTTTGCCAGAAAATAAATATCGTCTGCATTCTGCCTTATTGAAAAGTCGATTTCTGAATAGTTTTGGCCATTTTTGTCCCTGCAGACCATTGGATTAATGATTTACTAACATCTCTCTTATGGATACCTAAACTTGCAGTCGCCGCTCTAACAGGTAAATAATGTACAGCTAAATAGTAGAGATATGAAGAATGTCGAAAGAAAAAAAAAAACCTTCTGAATTTAAAATCAGTATATATATTTGAAGTTTAAAAAGTAAAACGTCTAATGGTTACTTGACTGCATCAATGCTATTTCTGGAGGTAGGTAAACAAATTTGGTGGGTTTAGTACATGTTTTAATAAATTGCTGTGTAAACTCCCCCCCCCCCTCAAAACCATCAATTGTCATGTAAAAGAACATTTTTAAAAGTGATTTATCGGGTACTGATGATCTTCAGGCATCCTTATAGGTAACGATGAAAGCGTTATGTAGTTAGATAATTGAGAACATACTGGTATCTGCTTCTCGTCTAAGACTAAACTCTGTTTCATGTATATTACACATATTTAATGTAAATTGGTTTTCATTACTTCACCCTGGTATTCCTCGAATTAGGATTTGCTGTCATATACTATGGAGAAAACTGATTTGTAAATCAAAATTTGAATGATCTGTTTTGGAGCTATTCGGTTAAAATATGCACAGACTATTTTCGAAACTCTCCAATTTTGTTGAAATTCAGTACCTCCCAAACCGACGAGATCACTAAAAAAAAAAAAAAAAAATGCCATTACAATCTAAAGCTTTTTCATTACTTTATTTTCATCTTTTATTATTTTAGCATATCGGCTAATTGAAGCAAAAAATATAATTAAGCAAATCGACTGAAAATGTCACCATGTTTCTGTCCAATTAGTAAAAAGGTGAATTTAAAGTTAATCTTGATTAAGTAGGAAGGCATTATTTTTAGGGGAGAAGGAAAGGAGTAAAGAGGGAGAGGGGAATAGGAGCTGATATGAGAGAAGTTTTAGAATGGGGACAGTTGTCTCCGTATACAAATGTATAATTAACGAAGTATCTTTCAGTAGATGCTTAGAAAGCCATATTGAGCCTAATAAAAATTTTCATCTGAACTAAAAGCTCTTAATGTTTTTTTTTAACTGAGATACTTAATTTTTTTCTAAAATGACATTATTTAATAGTCTTCTGAGTTGAATGCATTTACTGTTTTTCTGAACTGAGATGATGTTTTTCTAAAATGAATGTATTTAATGTTCTTCTAAACAGAAATTATTTAATGATTCTGAACCGAGAGCTTAATGTTCTTCGAAAATAAATGCATTTAATGTTCTTCTGTCAACTGGCAACTCGCAAAGGAAAGTTGCAACCACCCTACCCCTTCCTCTTCAGAGCTCTCTTACCTGGAACTTTACTCTCGGATTAAATTCCAAAATATTAAGATTTAGCTAGCCCCCACCCCCATCTCTCCACTACTGGTATAGAGGTACTACGCCGGGTCTTACTTTAGCCCTCACATGTGACAGAAAATCATCTGCCAACCTCTCACGCCTATCCAGCGGCCATCTTAAATGTCTTACTTTCTCTAAAGGCAAGAAAAATTACACTCTTTGCACAAAGTGCCACCAACACTAGGCCTCAACTGAACACATCTTAGACTGTTTAAGTCTCCTTTGGTAGGAAGTTTATTCTTCTCCCCTTCTCATCACAGACATTTTGTATATGTCAACGGTTTCCTTGATCTGGTGTGACTCCGTGAAACAGGGTTGGAGATAAGAAACAACAATGTTCTTCCGATTTGAAATTTGTAAATGTTCTTCTAAACTGAAAGTATTTAATGTAATTATAAACTAAAAATATAATAAAAAAAAAATCCTGAACAGTAAGTATTTAAAGTTTTTTTTTTCTAAACTAAAAGTATTTAATGTTCCTATGACTAGAAGTTTTTAATGTTTTTCTGAACTGAAAATATTTAACGTATTTATGTACTGGCACTATTTCGTGTTCTAATGAACTAGAAGCATTTATACTGCTCTTTCGCACAGCAGTTATGATTAAGTAGTTTTTAAATATTTAGTTTATCTTTTAGGTTTAATAGTTTACGTTTTAGGTGAAAAATTTAGTTTACCTTTTAGGTGAAAAATAAATACATTTAGTTTACCTTTTAGGTGAAAAATAAATACATTTAGTTTACCTTTTAGGTGAAAAATAAATACATTTACTTACTTTGGTGGACATGGGTGGTCATTACAGGTTTGTGTTATGGCATCCGGCTTCTTGGTGATGTCACACTGTGTCGCTTTCACCACAGCCTGGTCGTGATCCCTGACGCACTGGATCACAGATTCTCGCGTCCCTTTAATAATAATAATAATAAAAAATTACTCAGCATTACGTTAAAAGCAATATAAAATCACAGTTAAATAATCGATAAATATCATTGGATATTTTTTTTAATTACCAATTAATAGATTTATGTTCTAACCTACCAAAGAATTGAATTTGAAAAATCAGAGACCTACTGGCAAAACGCATAAAAGGCTTTCTATCTCTGTAAGAGAGTTGGAAAAATAACTTCTTCCTCTTTTAATACCAATATATTCACTTAATCATTTGATTGGGCTTCTATTTATCACTAATCACTAAATTAAGGGATCTATTTATAGTATAGAATTTAACTGAGACATTATAACTTATTTATCTATTAAAAAAATTTATAATAAATTACAAGCAATTATTTCATGATTTAGTTTCTTTTGAACTTGAAATCATCATCGACATATGTAACAAATTATTTCTTTCAACGTCACATAAAAATTAAAATGTCATGGGTATTATTAATTTCTTATAAAAACTCAAATGAAACATATGTTTTCGAATTGTGAATGCAGATGGCGCCATTTTATATCTTGAATTTCATGGAAGTTTGGGTTTCGATTTCAAAATGTATCCATGAAATATTTAGTTATTTGAAGTTTTGAAAATGAATTATGCACCCAAATGCTATTTCGTCTCATAATTACAAATGATTGTAGAAATTGAGCGACAGGGTCTCGGTAGTAACTTGAGATGTTTTTAACAATCCGTGTTCAGATTTTTTAATTGAATCCTGATTATGTATTCTATGTCGTAATATCATTTACTAAAATAAAATAATATTTACAAAAAACATCAATCGCGCAGATATAAAATTGAATTTTTCGAAATTTAGATGCTTAATAAATTCAAAACTAGATCGAAATTTTGAAAAAAAAAAGGTTAAGTTAGTATCTTAGTGTGACATACACTTCTGTGCTCGCAAAAAATTACATTTTACAGTTTTCAGTTTTGCCTGAGGAGAACGAAGAAAAAAAAAAAAAAAAAAACCCACCTAAGAACCTAAAGTTCTTATCCCTCTATTTTTCTCATCAGCAGATTTCACAAGCAGTACTCTATAAATTTGCAAAACTTCTTACTTTTAATTCCAATAAATTAGGAAATTTTTACCATATATTTGACTAATAAATTAATTAGGTTAATGTTTAGTGAACTTTTGATTAATCAAAAATTATTTCTTCTCAAAACTGATTTTCAGGTTTTTTTTTATATATGTTTTTTAATTCAAGATTTAAAAAAAAAAAAAAAAAAAAAAAAAAAAAAAAAACGATCAGTTCAAATGTTAATTTTAAATTATTAAAGCAGGTTTACTTGATGCTCCGAAAAAAAAAACCTTCAAAATTTTCTATGTTTTAGTTTCTTAGAAAAGATAATAAAGGTACATATAAATTGCCCTCTTGACATTAGCGACATAGTATATTAAAAAGAAAAAAAGAGTACTTGGTACGTCATCTACTGCATCTTCAGGCTTTGGTCTCAGATCATTACTTAACATTTTAAGTGCCTCTTACATATCACAACCTACTTCTATAACCAAGTCGGTTACATTATCACCATCTTTTTCATCTATGCTGAACATTGTATTGTAATTTTATCTTTTTAGGTAGAATTATTTTTTACTAATAAGAGGCTCGAAACATTCTTATGAAAACTTCTTTATACATATATAAGGCAAAGCCCTCACTGACTCACTCATCACTAATTCTCCCACTTCCCACATGTCCACAACTCTGAATATTGGTACACATATTAACGATGGTAAACATAGAAAAAGTAAGCTATTCCAATCTCGATTAACCCACTTTAAGGGATCGAAAAGGGGTTAAACGTTCCAAACGAGGGATATTCGAATGTCCCACTTCCCATTTGGTCACAACTCTGAAAATTGGTGCATATATTAACAATGGTAAACATAGAAAAAGTAAGCTATTCCGATCTCGATTAACCCACTTTAAGGGGTCGAAAATTGGTTAAACGTTCCAAACGAGGGATATTCGAATGTCCCACTTCCCATTTGGTTACAACTCTGAAAATTGGTGCATATATTAACAATGGTAAACATAGAAAAAGTAAGCTATTCCGATAGCGATTAACCCATTTTAAGAGGTCGAAAAGGGGTTAAACGTTCCAAATGAGGGATATTCGAATGTCTCGCTTCCCATTTGGTCACAATTCTGAAAACGTGTACAAATGTCAACAAACGTAGTAAAATTAAGCTATTCCAATCTCGATTAACCCACTTTAAGTGGTGGAAAATGGGTTAAACGTTCCATTCGAGGGATATTCGAATGTCCCATTTCCATGGTCACAACATTGAAAATTGGTGCAAATGACAAAAAAGCCAAACATAAAAAAAGTGAACTATTCCAATCAAGATTAACCCTCATTAAGGGGTGGAAAAGGGTTAAACGTTCCAAACGAGGGATATCCAAAATGACACACTTCCAATGTTATCACAATTCTGATATTTCGTGCAAATGTTAAGAAGGGCATATATAGAAGAAATTAGATATTAGTTAAAATTATTAAAAATATCCAAAGGGTTCTAAACGAGGGATATTCAAATGTCTCATTTCCAATATATTCTCAATTATTAATTTTGGAAAAAATATTAACAAAGTAAAGTTCCTATTTTGATAATTCAAATTGTCGGGATCGAAATGGAAGCAACCGTCTGCAGTGTTAAATAAATGAATGTCTTTTGATTGCTAAAACGCACATGGTAAAATTTCGTACCGCAGCACGGGTATTCAGCTAGTTTGTTATAAAGACGATATTTTGAAGGACAATTCAAAAATATTATAAGAGAAAATATGTTTGAAAAATATGTATCAACGCATCACGAGTGCATGTGAAAAAATCATTTTTTTATTTTTGGTCTAAAATCACTTCTAAGAAAAATGCAACCAAAATAGATAAAAAATTTATGTGATAAATCATTTAAATTTTCAAATAAAATATGAAGTTTACCTGAAAAAATTTTGCTTTATAGTTCAAAATGCTTCGAGTTTTCAAATATTTTTATTTTATTAAATAGAAATTTATTAAACAAAATTTTAGGCATCCTGGTACACACTTTTATAAGGAAGAAAAAAATGTCTCAAATTGCCCATATAAGCACCAAATTTCCTTAGGTCTTGTAGTAGCTAAGTATTTCGTTGATACTTTTTTGTTAATTTCGTTAAAATTAAATTATAAACATACAATTTTATTTATAATCTATTTTATAATGTTTAAGATTACAGCGTATTAATGTATTCAGCAAATTTTTCTTATTGCTTTAAAACAAAATTATTTCTTATCAAAGCTTTCTCGAAAGCCTATCTGCACATACCTAAATTAAAAATTGCTTAAAATTTTTTAAAAACCTTTTCTTGAGAGAACTGAAATGAAACAAGATGGACTGTTAAGCTTACTGTCACTAAAAGCCTGAATCTACATACTTGTCTATAAGCTGCTATTACGTTATGATTAAAAAAAAAAAAAAAAAAAAGACCTAATTATTGCAGATAACAAATTAACTGGTAGGATTAAGTTATGATTGTCATGATTAGGTTGATAGATGTTAATTACCTTAAATATGAATATATCTAATAAATAAAAATCATTTACTTAAGTATTTCTGTCTCTTGTGCAGTTTCCTTGGATTTCATGTGTTCATGTATTATATATCGAGCCTGCTAAGTAAGGGAGAAGAGCCACTATTTCACGAGCTCTTAACTATATTAATTAATTTTCAACCTCTCTGTCTTAGAACGTAGATAATGGTAAAGTTTAATTATTGTATATGCAAAGGAAATATTAAAAAAAAAAAAAAAGTTAGTCAAACGTCAACTGTACGAAGTTCTTCAGCTTTAAACTGCCATTTTTCATTTTAGCTCAATTGCATTTACTACTTCCGAGATTAGCACAGAAACCTAGTGGAATGGAAAATATTGACCTTGAGCCGCCACTACTCATGTAACAGGCTACAGTGGGTTGCGATCCAAAGTTTGATGCAACGCTGCCAAAGATCGTCACATTACAAAAACGTTCCATTTTACGCTTGCCGATTACGACATGAGTGAGAGTAGAGTTGAATATTACCTCCGAGGCATGACGCGCTGCAAGGTGTGAATCCATTGGACCTCCAAGAGTAGGTTACTTCGATCCCAACCTGAGTCTTCGGCTTCTTTCGATGATCGTCGGGCTTGTTGAGATCGAAAGAACACGGGCGGGGATAACAACTCTCGATGGTGGGAGGCTTGGTACCTGGAAAGGGAGTTTATTAAGGATTATTAGGGTTGGTTGGTTGTATTCAGATTATCTGGCGCCGTCAGCAACACTAGGGCTATAATACGCCGAAACATTCGTCATTAGACAAGCCAACATACATTTACAAACACCCATGCCTAACACGGGACTCGAACCCGCAACCTCGTGGTCTAGAAGCCAGCACGCTAACCACTATACCGTTTGGTCGGCAAGGATTATTAGGGAGTTATACTATACCTTGGAATTTAGGAGTAAGGAAGGACCTTGGAATTAAGGGATAAGAAGGGATCTTGAAGAACAGTTTATGAGGAATTCAAAAGATGTGTTACTAATTTCGATATTATAAATATTATTTCGCTACCAAATACCATAAGAAGAAACAAATACAAATAAACTTGTTCAAAGTTTATTGTGGACATATATTTCTTTGTTTTTAAGGTATTTTTTAGGATATTTTTAATGAATCATCAAAGATTCTTACAAAGATAAGAACTCAAAATAAAAAAAATAAAAAAAAATAAAAAAATTGTAAGAGCTTTTATAAACATAAAATTAAGCCAGTTTTTAAAAACCTATTTAAGACAAATTATTAGCAAAAACATTGAACTTACCTAACTGCAAAAAAATAAATTGTACATAAAACCATACACTAAAATAACTATTAATGAGATATTGTTTGACTGCTCTGTTCAATAATTTTCTGAAATCGTCTTGCGATTTAATACACAGCGTGTTTATAATAAAAGTTCAAGCCTCAAAAATCTGTAAAAAATACCTAATGGTTAGAATGACCTGAAATTCCATCTGAATATATGAAAAGGGCGAAATGATATGAAATAAAAAAAATAAAAAAACTTTTCAAATTTGTTGGAGTCCCCCCCCCCCCCCCATACTACTCTCGTATATTCAGGTCGTTCTGACGAGGGGTTCCATTTTTACAGCTCTTTGAAAGTTGAACTTTAACTGTAACCCTGTACTAACCATTTCAATGAACCGTAAAATGTGATATAATAGGTAACGAAATGTTTCAGAAGTTGCGTAATTAGTATGTTGAGCTTATACTGAGTGCAGAGTTTCAGCTTGGTCATTCTGATTTACGCGTGATTGGTTGGTTTGTGCTCACAACGATATATTTTTTGTGCACAATAATGGTTAATCAGGTCGGCACCTACAGCTTACCATGGATTCCGAACAACAATCAATTTCATACATGCCATACCCAGGGGTTGAACACGGCTCTTTTAGCATGCGAGGTCAGAGCAATAACCTAACGGCAATCAGGTAGACTCCAATTTACTTATGAATTGAAGAATATATCCTTAATAACAGTTGGTAAAGTAACGCATACTTTTTAGATTAATTAATTAGTTTTTACTCCCTTGTCCCATGAAAGGCAATTATTAAATAAAATTTGCTGGCTACGAAATTAAAAGATTAATAATAATAGCAACTGCCGGCTACGTAACTCACAATTATAACGTTTTTTCTACATTAAATACAATTAAAAACAAGCAAAGTAACAAAACATTGTTTGCATAGGAATAGCACCTGGAATACTAGAAATTCACGTTAATGCGGGTTTCTTTGATTAGGCTCAATTGAATTCGAATAAACATGGACTCTTCAAAACAGTTTGTACGCAAGAATATTTAACTTTACCTCACAAACTAACCAAAAAAAAAAATCTTTCCAGTCGAGTGCTTTTATTCATCATATTTTTTGACAAACAAGATCAATTATTTAATCTCATCTCTTATAAAAGATCCCTCCTTAACAAAAATCACTGAAGGGATAAAGTTTGTTCGACATTCAAGATGGCTGCCGTACAAAAGGATGCTTTAACATATAAAGACTTCAAACGGTCGAACAGGTTTTCTTGCTGGAGAATTCCAAGTCTTAAGATGTCTTTATGCTTTTGTTCTTGAAGAGAGGAGCGGGCTTACCTCCTTCTCTTGAGTACGTATTAAGGAGTATTTTAAGTGTTCAGTGATCACTGGTGCATATACTCAATAGTTGAAATTAAGGGAACTAAAAAAAAATAACATTTTGTTGAAAAGAGTAGAATCTTTCGTCGTATTTGTAAAGACCCATTCAGAAAGTTGTTGAAGTTGGAAGTTTCTTCCGGGTAAAAACACTCGAAGGAAGTTGGGAGTCTATTTTTATAATTTGGAATAGAGAATTTTGACTTTAAAGATTCTATTTGATAAGGTTTTTTTTTTTTTGTTCCGTGAGTACTCAAGTCGGTATGTTTAAAAGAATTTGTCTGTTTGTGAGGAGATTTCGAGTGAGTTTTAGTTTGTGTGTGGAGGATACTGATTTACGACGCGGTGTTTGTATAAAATTTTTAATTAACGCCATGAAGAAAAATTATTTTAATTTAGGATGGGAATAATCCATCGTAAAATTTATGAGTGGAAGATAAAAACTGTTTTTTTATGCAGACTAAGGAATGTGTTTTAATGAAATAAAAGTAAGTGTAGATCCAATGCTTTTGGTTGCATTCGAAAAATTTTAAGAACTTAAGAAATTTTTATACGCTCGAAATAAACAAAGCTAAGTAAATACCTCTGACGATTAAAGTTTAAAAAAAAATCTAAAAAAAATATTTTCTTGTAAATAGAAACATAAAAATTAAGTATATATAGTTAAATTGTTCAGTTTCTTGAGAAACGAATAAAAACATCGCTGAATGGACCTTAATTTTTTTTAAATTAAAAATAGTTTTTACGAGAAAAGTTTTGATAACAAACTTACCAGGGCATTCATAGTCTTGTAAAGTGGCAATAGTGCGTGAAAATTCTAGAAATATCTTGCAATCGACAGTTCTTTTGCGGAAACCTTGTCCACAAGTCGTGCTGCAAGATCCCCATTCACCAACTACGTAACTGAAAAATAAACGATAAATACTTTTTTCAAAGTAAGAGTTATAAAGACCCGATATTAAACATCTACAGTGAAATTTTCGTTATGACATTCAACTAATTTTAGTGAAGGAAACTATTTATAAGGCATTAATATTTTTGAAAATAGTTATACAAAAAGATTTTCGTATTACCGAAGGTAAACTTTTTTAAAGCTAAAAATGTAAAAGGCATACGTATTATTATTATTATTATTTTTTTTTTTTTCAAGTTTTAATAATTGCTTAATAAAAGACTATAAAATCGTTCTGTTTAGTCTGGGGGTCATTGAGAATCTGTCTTATGTAATCGAAGACGCGTTAGTCGTTGGTCCAGCAGCTTGCTTTTTCTGCAATAGAAGTAATGTCAAGGAGAAACAACTTCTACAATGAACTTGGACCCTTTGCGGATCATGGTTTTTCGACTAGTTTGTTTCTCCTAACGCATTTGTAAAACCTCAGACATGTACATCTCCCAAGCAAAAAAGCTGAATTTCATGCTAAAGCAATAAAAATCGGCAGAATACATATTTTCAAAAAAATTGCTCAGGTGAGAAAAAAAAAAAAAAAAAACTTTAAACAATTACACCTATTAACACAAAACATCAAACAGGTAAATCTAATTAATTTCAGTTTTCTAATTTTGAAAAAAGTTTTACTTACTGAAAAAAATTTGCTTCAACCTTGAAATTTAAAGTAATATTTATATCTTTAAATTACAGAATTGTTTGTCACTTTGAAATAAACAACAAATTATATATATATATATATATAATGTAATTTAATTTTTTTTAATGAAAATTATGCACAAAAAAAGGGGAGGGGGGGGAAGGGGACTAATATTTTTGTACAGTATTTTATCAGTTATTCTTGGTTGGTTGGTTGTTTTCAGATTATCTGGCGCCGTCAGCAACACGAGGGCTATAATGCGCCGAAACATTAGTCATTAGACAAGCCAACATACATTTACAAACACCCATGCCTAACACGGGACTCGAACCCGCAACCTCGTGGTCTAGAAGCTAGCACGCTAACCACTATACCGTTTGGTCGGCTATTAGTTATTCTTCTTCAATTAAAACTAAACGGCGAAATCGATTCGCACATCGACACAAATCACGGGCATAGTGGTGAAAGTCTAAGCTAATCCATCAGTGGAAGACTAAGCTAATCCAAATTCTCGAAAATAGTTTCTATTAGATCAGCGTAAAGCTAGGTGAAATGATCTTCATTCCAAAGTAAATATCGCGATAGCACCCACCACACCGGCGCTAATTTTAGTAATATCGACATAAATTTCAGTAACATCCGAAAAATATTGTCGCACTCTACTCTTTCGCAAGAAAGACTCAACAACCTTGCAATTTTGTAAATATCAGCCTTAGTGCAAGAAAACACACGATACCCTCCCCAAAAAATTGAATGCGGTATTGCTTCGATCTTAGTAATGATCAAAATTTCTATCAAAAAAGCTGAAATCTGAATATCAGCTTTACCATAAAGCGCCATATGAGGAATCTTGGGGGGAAAAAACTTTAATCCACATTAACATTATTAGTGTCATCTTGTAGCTCATGACGGAAATTTCGGCGGTATAATATCATTTTATATTCGAAACATAAGTCCTCATAAAATGAATCACACGCGTTAATGAGGTAATAAACTTTCATTAGAATTTTTCTTGAAATTTACTCGCATGAACTCTTCAAAAAATATTCACGTATCACCCACTAGAAAATAGTGAAATACCGTTTCCTATTGTATTCAAATAAACAAAAATCTTTTGATGTTTCAAACAGGGAATTGTTTTAGATAGTTTACGGACCTGGGCTCTATAGATACTTCGGCAGTTTTCCTTGTCCAAGGCGCCATAAATGTTTGTCGAGGAGGTGCGTCTTCTTGAGAACCTTTAAAAATATCTGAAATATAAAAACAAAATTAAGAAGAAAGAAAAAAAAAAAAAAAAAAAAAAGAGAAAAAAAAAAAGGGAAAAAAAAGAAAAGAAGAAGAAAGAAAAGAGAGAGAAGGGCAATTGGTCTTATATCCGAATAATTATTTAATTTTCTTTTCAATATTAATTTTATTTCCCAATATTAATTTTATTTCCCAATATTAAGAATAAAACCAACCTTTGATTTAGAAGATTGTGGCAAATTTTAGCTTCTGGCTGTTTTTCAATCAACACCAAACCATATTAAACTAACAAGTCTGCCAGTGATATGTTTAAAATTGAAGGATATATTTCCCGAATGGTATTAAAAGATATAATAACATTGCTTGTAATAATAGACTATCATTTTTTAATTTATAAAATATATCACCTTATATACACATTGCAGAGTATGTATCAAATTATTTTACTGAATTTACCCTTTCAGTTTATAAAATATTTGGTTAAAGGTTAGTTTATTTGTATTTTTTTTTTTCCATATATTATCAAATTTTGTTAATTATGAGAAATAAAAATTTTCATAAAATATTTCAAAACTGATGTTGGTTGGTTGTATTCAGATTATCTGGCGCCGTCAGCATCACGAGGGCTATAATGCGCCGAAACATTCGTCATTAGACAAGCCAACATACATTTACAAACACCCATGCCAACACGGGACTCGAACCCGCAACCTCCAGAAGCTAGCACGCTAACCACTATACCGTTTGGTCGGCTCAAAACTGATGTATTCAATACAATCTCCCAAATTTATTATAAGTTGAAAAAAAAAATTAGATAGGATGAATAAATGGAAATATATAAATTTAGATGATACCATTGCACGTTGCAGGTTCAAAAATGCTTAAGAAAGTATTACATTGGAAAACCTTATTTACAAAAAAAAAAAATAAAAAAAAAAATCACTTTTCGTAGCTGTTTACCAATGTATTAGTGCTAATAATTAAAACAAGGAAATACTTTAAAAAATTTTAAAGATAAAATTTTGAATCTTTGTGTCGTTACTTTTATTATCTAAGATTAGTGAAACTCATATAAAAAAAATATAGAAAATAACTATTTCTCCACTTGAGAGAAATGTTCCCAGACAATACTTCAAAAACTTTAGACTAGTTCTTGAGAAAAAAAATTTAAAGGAAGAATTCGATTTTTTTTTTATCAAAAGTCTAGCTCTATTACTTCAGTTAGTGAATTTTAGTACGGTTATGCAGTATGTATCAGAAGTCAATAATTTTAGCAAATTTAACCTGGAATTTCCAATCTGAAATTTCTGGTAAAAAAAATTTCCAACCTATCTTGAAATTATAGGAAATTCGAATCTTGTTACCGAATTTGGGTTCTCGATTCTTTTGAGTTAAATTACCACCAAATTCATAAAAGTTAATTTAAAATACGGCTAAACCAATTATTAGATCCATTTTTAATTGTTGAAGTCAAATACGCAGGAATACGCCATTAGAAAATATTTGTAAAAGAACAAATAGAAAAGTAAAATGTTAATATCAAATTTTAGCAGAATATTTCGGAATTCAAACGTATGAAGCAATGGAATTTAAGTTAGATACACTTGTTAATTTTACTATATTGTCAATTCGTTTATAGAGCTATACAATTTAAACTTAAAATAAAAATATCAAATATGTTAAGAGTGTTTTCAAAATGCTGTATAAATTTCAGAAATCACTATATTCAGGTAGGGGTTTTTCCTTTGTTACTAAGCAGAACACATTCACGATATTCAAGATCTTTTCACAATCCTCAAAGTTAGAAGTAACAAAGATTTGAGAATGGTGACAAACTTAGTAAAGATACATATAATACCCAAAGAATTTCTGGAAATCTGTCTGGAAGACTTTAATTCTAAGGACTTTAAGCTGCGAAAATTCTTGCAAGATCGCCAAATATCAGATAAGAGTGAAGTCGTAAAGTCTCTTTGAGCTTCACGCCAGCAAAGTTATATTGATATATCTTATTCTTAATGAAGTTTTCAATGGTACCGATCGAAAGTTCTTTTTCATTTCAACTCTATGAATAAAGAAACGCAACATTGCATTTGATAAAATCTCATTGTAATGACAATTTTTCGACATCTGCCTTTTGAAGTATTCTTTGATACGTTAAAATTTCCTCTGGTTAGGTTTAAGTCGAATTTACTTCCCAATTCGTTTCTTCAATTTAAAATTGTTTCATAGGGTTTGTACAAAACACAAAAATAAAATTCAAACGACGGCAATGTCTTCTGTTTTAAAATCCACTAAATATTGCTATTAGCAACAACTTTATTCTTTATAGGCTTGGTACAATTTTTTTCTTGGGTGCTGTTTACTAAGCATCTGTATAGATGAACTCTAATTTTAAAAACTTCAATACGAACATCTACTTTTTTTTGTAACCTTTTCCTTCGATTAAGGATACTTTGCTTACCATAAATATAAAATTTCAGTTCATTATGTTAAAAAATGTGCCACTTATGAGCTACAGGCTAATCTCAATATTGAGAAGTGTAACTTTATGGCCCAGTATCAAAACGGGAGGGAATAAAATGCAACAGAAGCGTGTTACAGGATGTTACAATGTCAAAAATTAGTCTAAAATCTAAAATTACTGGAAAGTTAGATTTATTGTCCCATGTTTAACAGTTTTTTAATACAAAATAAATAAAATAACTTAGTCAGAAATAAATTAATTTAATGTAAGATAATTAAAAAATTGGATATAGGTCAAATTCACTCACAGTTTAATCAAAGTCGGAAACAAAAAAATATAGAAAATAACGTATATAAGTGTTGATAGTAAAATTGACTAATATAAAATTGTTACGTTATGGTTTTACTTGACATTGATAAAATACTTGATTTTAATTCGGTGTCGCTTTTTAATTATTTTTGTTTCACTAACCTCAGAAAAAAGGGATTGTATATTTTTTTATTTAATTAATAAAACTTATTTTTTAAACTTTGCATATATTTTTCAACATAATAAAGTATTGCATTCGAATACAAACTTTCTAAATTCACTATATTATCTGACACTGATGAAACGCTTTATGTAAATTTAATCCCATTGTTATTTGCATTTGCAATATTTTTTACTTAAGGTTGTATTATATTAAATAATTATTTAAAATATGTGTCTTTTGCGTCTCTCTAAAATGTCCATAAATTTCCCAGATATACAAAAGTAAATAACAGTTAATTTGTTTAGTATTATTATGATTTCAAACACAATTTGGTTGCATCTTTATTTTTATGGCAAAAAAGCTGGCCAAAAGTGAAAAAATATATTTTTTAAATTTTCCTATTTAAACCATACAGTTTTGTTTACAAGTATCTTGAGCATCTGGTACCACCTTTTTCTGTTGCTTTATGAGTTTTTCGGTGACCTTATGCATATATTAGTAAAGACGTTTGATACGGTCACCTTGGGTCATTCAACTTTTTACATAGTTTAAAACAGAATTTAATTGTGTGTTAGAAACTGCTTATACATCTTGCCGAAATTTGCCGATTTGATTGTAAATCCAATCCAAATAAAACACAAATAACTTCATTTATTAATAACTGTATTAAGGATATAATCTAGATAACTAGTTAGGTTCATTGTAAGCAAATTTAATGAACATAACAAAATTATCTTTAAGTTAATAGTTATTGAAATAGTTAAAGTTGATTCAAATTTATTAAAATGTATTCAAACTATAATTTTAGTTCAATTGATTGTAAAAATTACTTGAAGGTTTTACATTTTAAAAGTTGTAAGAACCGTATATAAATTTAAATAAAATATTTTTTTTTATCATACCAATTAGTTTCAAACATTACATACAATCAAGTTAAGTCAAATTTACAAAATAATATAAATCCTTTACATTTATAAAGTAGTTTCCTGTTTAAAGGTTCAGAAAAAAAAAAAAAAAGGAAATAGTTTGAAATATTTTCAAACATCCCAGCTTCTATGCGCGTTAAAAAAAAATCTGGAACTTAAAATACAAAAAAATTACGAATTGTCTGGATCAATATTTATCTCGCATCCAATATATTTTGATGTAATTTTTAAACCCTATAAGAAAAATTGGTAAGCCAGCAACAGAACTGGAAGTGCTTTTCAAACTAAAAATAAAGAATGACTAAATAAAGGTGTTTACTTTCCACTTTATTTAAACAGAAGATTAGGCCAACCATTTTCTTATATTTGGAAAGTAGAGAAAAATCAAAACGTAAAAAGAAACCAGAATTTATAAGGTCAGAAGCAACTCCAGAAGTGTTCTCCTATGCAGCCCAAATAATTCTCAGGGCAAATGGAAGATATATGGGTCCTAAGTATTAAGGGCATACTGTTTGGAAATGCTAAAATTGTATATGGGAACTCTATCCATCGTTCAATATGCCAACAACCATACATAAAATGTTAGTTCATGGATCAGAAATAGTACCCAATGCACTTATGCCAATTGGCATGCTTACAGAAGTTTGGGAAATTCTTAATAAAGACATTAAAAAATATCGTGAATCATTTTCAAGGAAGTTTCGAGTGAAAAATCTGCTAGATGTGTTTCATCGACGTTTGTTGGCAAATGATCCTGCAATCTCTAATTTAAGAAAATTACCAACTAAGAATCTAATTCCGACACAAACTATTCTTCAGATGATACATTTTCATCGTCAGATTTTTAAACTATATTTATATTATTTAACAAAATTACTGTTTCATTATTCAGGACTTCAAATACATTTAAATTCATTACATTTTTAATTTTATTTAAATTCATATTTGAAAACTAAAAGAATAAGTAGAATTTAAATGTTATTATTTTAGTAAAATTTTTTATTTTTCACGAATATATTTTCAAGTGTTTTGTTTCAATTCTGAATGCTTATGGAAACTATATTAATAACTCTATTATATTAATGCATAGTAAATATACTGTGTTAAATAAAAATAATTATGAGAAGTAGCAAATGCAGACATAGTATGTTTATAACATCTATTTTACGTATTAATATAGTTTTACCAAAGTAAAATGTCAAACATACGATTTTTCCATTGAAAGAAATAGCCGTGTTTGTTTTCTAATTTGAAGTTTTGTACGAAATATATTACCATATAAATTTTATCTGAAAATTTTATTGTTTAAACAAATGGGAATTTTTAAGTGATACATTAAAATATAGTTTTTATATAAATCAGCTTGAAGGAACATATAACAATACAATTGAAGTTGATTTTAGTGTTAATATTTACAATATTTATAAATGTTTAATTTACGTATTGTTTGTAAATTGCTGTAAAAATATAATAAAAAATGTTTTCAAATATAAAAGTACTTTTTAATCAATGCATATAATATATTAATTTTAACAGAAAACTTTTATTAAAGGATGTATTACGGTAAGTAATATTTTAGGTGAAAAGATATTCAGATATCGCAATGTAAATAGTAATTTTTGCCTAAACATAGTTAAAGTTTGTCAGTAAAACCAAAATTAGGAGTTAGTAAAATTTTATATTCTCATTAAAACATAGCTATTAACATTTGGTTTCAATAAATACACTTCTGAATTTTGAACAGGTTTTCGAACTGCCCCACTGTGCGAAGTTAGGAATTGAATCGGAGTCATCTCATATGCTAGGCGCATCCAAGAGTTTGGCTCCATCACTGAATATTACTTACTAAGGAACGAATTTGATGTATACCTCATAAAATTTCTGGGTTGCAAAATGTTAGCACATTTAAATATTAATTTGTTACTACTAGTTAAGTAAAAATATAAAAAGTTTACTACCGATCTTTCCAACAGTTTGAAAAGATAAAAGATATATAACTTTTACGTTGAAATTTTTTTACCTCTATTAAACATTCATTAATTTCAAATGTAATGCAGCATGCTGTCTTTAAAAGTAGGCTTTTTTTACATATTTATTAAAATATTAAAAATCAAACGTGAAAATGGGAAAAATGTTTTGGAGGATTTTCGATCAAGATAAATCCAATGAAAGAAAATATATGTTTCTACTTAAAAATTAAATATATATATATATATATATATATTAGTTAGTAATTAGTAACTAAAAATAGTTTGAGTCAAAAGTTGCGTGCTATTTACTTTCTTGTTAACAAACTGTCGTTTGAAGTGAAAATTACTCAAATATATTAATTATTTAACAATTTATAACTAAAAACTATTTTTCTTTTTAAAATTTATGTCATGTCCTTGGCATCATTTAAATTTCTAACAATTTAGTGGGAATAAGGAATGTATGTATTTCTACGTTTTTTTTTTTTTTTTTTTTTTTTTTTTTTTTTTTTTTTTGGATGTTAATTCTAAATATGGTCATGGAGTTACCATTAAACTTTTTAAAGTTATGTTTAGTATGAAATATGTACATGACCCCTTATGATATGCAAACTATAGACAATTACAAGTTTCCACGAATCACAACGTACTTTTTTTTTATTTCATCAATTACAATACAAGATACAGTCAGCGTTTAATTTTTTTTTTCTCACTGTACATGAGAGCACCAAAGTATCATGAAATACGTATAATCCCGCTTTATTTTTTTCCCATTAGGTCAGGTAAGTAAGCGTCGAAGAATGATTTAGTTCCATGCCTAAATTTCTGACAAACATTGCTACGGTATTGGTTCATTGAGGCTATCATTTTGCACTAATTAAATTATCAACTAGAATACTGAACAATGAATGGTGCATATGGTCTTTTGTTTACGTGTACACTGTACACCATAACTTCATATTGATAACTTTCTCCTTCAAACACAAATTTTAGATACAAACAATAAGGGATTTGAATACAAGTTGTCTATGTGTCTCATAAAAGTTTATATTTCATCGACGAAATGAAAATAGAGGTTTGAAATAACTTTTTTTGTTTTTTTTTGTTTTTGTGTTAACGTTAAAGTGAATATATCCATTTAAAGTCAACTTATAGCAAGATAAAATTTCTTCTTTTCCCTTATTCTAGTAGCACACTTTATTGTTAATCTACCGAATAATATTTTTTGGATGTTGCGATATCTCAGATATATCGTCTAGCCGACTAACAACATAGTATATTAAAGAAGTTGTTTCTTTAACCAAATTCCATTTTGGAAGTAAAATTTTAAAATGGAATTTTGTTGAGAAATGAGCAACAAGTAAACCTTAATCATAAATTGATTGAATGAATGAAATATCAGCTAATGGTACTAGAAATGTTATTTTTCAATGGAATTCCCATTTCGAAGTGCAACCTAACCATTTTTTGAACGAAGAAAATATCAATCTAATGCTACCAGAGAAGTTATTTTTAGATCAAATTCCATTTTGAAATGCAACCTAATCACCAATTGTATGAATGAAATATCACCTAATACTAACATCCTAAACATATTTCAATGACACATTAAACCATTTAATTTCATAGTAGTCCATCCAAACTTACCGGAGAAAAAGTAGGATCCCGGGTCGTGGTTTGGCTTGCAGATTAGTCCGCTGTCGCATTCCTGTTTGGTGATGGGCATCACTTCGACGTCGCAGTCCTCGCTGTGCTGACCCTTGGCGTCGAGGCAGGACACAGATCGGATTTTGTGGCCACGACCGCATGTTACGGAACACTGGGAGAAAGAAATAAGTAGACGAAATAGCACAAATTCAGCGCTCTTGAAATGAATTTAAACTGATTTACATATTTGTTCACAAATCGGCTTAATATATCAACTATCTCCTATTGACTCCATCGTATTTGATTTTTTTGTCTGTCTTTACTGGGTGCCCATAGAGAAAAAGATTGGAATTCCTTTGATATTCCCGGTAGTTATTTTGTTATATCAATAATGCAAAAGTAAACTATCAAAAACTAAATACAAAGAAATTTTCACAAAAAACACTTAGTTTGAAAACTTCCTACAAAAGATTATAGTTTCTCATAAAATTTTAAATAAAAACTTTAAATAACGTACTTGCCATTTTATCAAAAGAGTAATGAAACGTTAATGAACTAATATTTTTGTTTAAAAGAAGGAGTGGAAATTAATTAGAAAAATGGGATTTCTTGATCTCGTGGACATTTTTATTCACTTTTTAATTTTTGAATTAAAATATAAATTAAATTTCTTGTTAAACCCCGTATAATTCCATATTTTTTTTCATATTTTTTCTGCTGATAGACATCCTGCTTCAAAAAAATTATTTGAGATAGTAAGGTAGTAAATTATTAGGCAAACTTTTGTTTTATAGCGATCGTCTTAAAACAAATATAATTATCTCACTAATTTTAGAGATATTACATGAAAAAGCCATTACAGTGATTAATATGAACACAACTTGGAAAAACTATAGCTACGTATTATGCATTTTATGGTACTAGTCTAACCCCATTTCATGAAAAACCAGTTTGTCGAATGCTGAATCAGTTCAATCTAACTCTCAAGAACTCCAGAACAAGCTAGTTTGTTTAAAATTCTTTTTTTCTCTTAAGCTTCTTTTTTACCTTGCAGCAGAAGCAATACATCTATAACATAGTAATTCTGACATTAGAAACTTTAAGGACAGAGAAACTTTAAGGACAGAGTATTCCAACAATGTATATTGTAGACTTAAAGACCGGAAACGCTCATTGAGTGAAAAATACTACCATAATGCGTAGGGGGCATTTGTCGTCTGTTTTGTTTCAAGAGCGTTTTCCGTCTTAAGGACAAATAATTTTTATTTATTTATATTATTTGGTTATCAAGGTAAAGACGCAACAGTCACAGAGAGACATTCTAGGCTATATCAGAGATAATAATAATAATAATAATAATAATAATAATAAATAAAAAATAAAAAAAATCCTCACCCCTGACCATGGTCCGCTCGTCCACTGTGGGCAAGGGACAATGTTGCATGGTCTCTCCGACAGAGGTCTCTGTCTTAGACACTGTTCTGCTGCCACCGCCACTCGAACTCCGTCTGTCTGGGCACAATAAACTTGTCGCGATTGACGACCCCCACCGCAAGATGCAGAACAAGGACTCCAGCTGTCGCTTACCCACCTATTGTAAAACAAGAGATGTCAGGGACTGAAGTTTAACACGGTTTCATAGAGATAATCTAATTAAATTGTAATTAGTCTTGATAAAAAAAAAGGAAAGGGAGGGTTAAAATTTGACGTGCGTTTTAATACAGAGGTAAATTGGACAAGTTTCAAAATGTCATGAAATCAAAAAATATTTTAGCGCATACATTTTTACAGGAAAACCTCGGATTAGAAAACATTATCGCCAAGAAGAAAACCAAAGAAGTGCAAGAGCAATGGCTTCCATGTCGAAATATTTGGTAGAGAAAAAATATGTAAAATCAAAGATGTGTGTTAAAGATGTACAAAATCAAGGATGTGTCAAAAGCAAAAATATGCAACATCAAAGATCACAAATTTTTAAAAATAGATATACGAAAGAGTGAAAATGTGAGAGAGTAAAGATGTGAATAGTAAAGATGTAAATTAGTAAAGATGTGAAAAAGCAAATATTTGAAATAGTAAAGATATAAATAGTAAAGATGTGAAGTAATAAAGATACGAAAGAGAAAAAGAACCAAGATGTACCTATTAAAGAGATGTGCAAGAGCTAAGATGTAAGAGGAAATATTAACAAGAGCAAAGATGAGACGGGGGAGAATGAAGATGTAATAGAGTAACTGAGTAAACATGTGAAAGATTAAAAATGTGACAATAAGTTAACTAAAAGATAAAGGTGAACAAATCTGCAAGAGTTAAGATGTGTAAAAGGATATATATGTAGTAAAAAAGATATTCCATAAAAGAGCTGTACAAGAGTAAATATGAACAAAAACAAAATATAAGAGAGGCTGCATAAGAAAATATTCCACTTACACTGGTGGACATTTATGCTGATTGCATTCTTTGATTTGTGGAACTGGCCTCGCTGTGAAGTCACACAAGCGTTCATCCACTTCTTTTTCATTAGCTTTGTTAAGACAGGTTGGTCTGGACATTTGGTATCCTGAATGGAAACATATAGATTAATACGTTTCTTTTGAATTGTTCATATATTGTTGAATAATTAGTCTAAATTACTATTGTATACAGTACAATTTTTTTTTTTTAATTAAATAACCTTTTTTAAAATGTGATGATTATTTTTCTGTGAACTTATAAGCATGTTTAATATAAGCATTGCTTGTCATAGTAGTTTTTTTCTAAAATAATTTGAGAGATGGTTTTGGTCTGAATAAAAGTGACGAAAATTAAGTACCATTCTTTTTTTTACACTAACCTCACATGTGTAACAAATCCAAGAAAATTGAATTAAAATATTCACAACTATTTTACTGCAAATTCACATTAACGGAAAATGTATTGTTTTAATTTTACTTTTCGATTTCTAAAATTTAAACTGAATCAAGAGCTTTTTTATAATACATGATAACAGATACTAAATATTTAATTTATTACCTACCATCCAGTGGAAAAATAGCTATTTTATTAACATGTCAGTCAACACTGCTATTTTAACATTACAGAACTTTTGTAACCCTATAAAGATTAAAATATATTTTATAATCTCATTAATATTCAGGAATGCTAATACGTCTTGCCAGTAAGCCTTGTGTACTCTCAAGTCCACAGTTTCGGAAATCAAATCTTATCATCAAAAGATGTTTAAATAAAACATTACTTCTATGCCCAAATATTATAATTATTTATTTAGATGCGTGATAACACCACATCAACATTCGGAGAAGTTTTTAAAGTAAATCATGACATCTCGACACACGCATGCATTTCCATTAGTCACGTAGACTCTTTCTGACAATGCCAATCAACATGCACAGACCTCAGCTATTCCACCAGAAATCAGATCTATGGATGACAAAACAAACGAGACTAGGCGTTTCATTCACTAGCCCATCTCCTTATTGTCAATCCCCTGAATATCTTAACGAGTCCCACTCACTTAAGCATTGCCTTTTCTAACTCCCCCCCCCCCCCACACACGCATGGTTCTGATGTGATTGAATTAATGGGGATTTGTTTGTAAAGAGGGATAGTGTAGGTTCCTTAACTCTCTTCGTCTGGTGTTTTTATTGAGGGTGGTGATTGATGACTTTGATGTATTAATTTTTTTATCTCGGTATTGTGGATTAGATAGAAATATATGTTCATGTTCTGCGTGGTATTTATTTATTTTAGTCTGTTTCTTCATTGCCAATCAGAAATCACATTCTGAATGACTACATTGAACAGAACCTGTGGTAGAAAGTTATTTATTATGTTTTCAGACATCGCATTGGCTTTCACTTTGGTCAATAGACTGAATGTCCTAGCGAATCGCAGTCACATAAGCAACTTAATGTTTGATGCATCTGCAATTTGTGATTACCCTAAACACACATGCTTTGGTGTTCTTATCATATTAGCTCTTATCATCTTATTCGAACAAATCCAGAGCCATTCTGTCTTGACCTGACAGTATTTTGTCGAAGGATCTGACACAAACTGTTCCTCGCGTTTTGATATTTAGACTACTATCAGTAATCCAGGTGTTGCTGTAACGTCGTTTCAGCGCAAAATTGTCGTCGCATAGATCTTGAGCTTGGAAAATTCGATACCAACAGAAATTACAATAATGCATTTTTCAATGACTTGCATGTTTCAAATTCAAATGAGAAGTTGAGCACTAGAACAGACCATCCCACAATTTGATTTTTGCCGTTTCTATCCCGTTTTTTCAAAACCATTCATGCCAGAACATACCAAATGAGGCTTATCTAAAGCCCAACGGCGCCTAACGTCTCAAATATCATGATTTTAAGATATATGATTTCAATCGAGTATCTTTTATTCGAAACAAATTAGTTAGAAAGAAAATAGTAAATTTTGAATTTGGAAACCAGTGCAGTTTTGGTAAATACGTATTCGGATAATCGATTCTCTATTACATAGTATTTTCAAATATAGAAATGAAAATTATCTAATAATAAAATAACAAAGTAACATATATGTCTTCAAACCAAAGAACAATATAAGCTCAACCCAATGTGTGCCTCCTACTTAAGCTAAAGCACGCTCTGGTGCACTTGGAGTTTGTGACTGTTGGATAATTTGGAGTGATTGGATGGTTCTTCAGATCGTGAAGAGGATTTTATGTATGTGGCGGAAGAGGGTTTTCGGGGGAATATTTTACTCTGGGTGGCCTGTTTTTTTTTAACTGGAATTTCTTTACAGTAGCTTCAAAAATTCTTTGTTCCAAGTGGAGCTCAAGTGGAATGACGATATTCCAAAAAATCAATTAAGTTTGGGACTGACCATCTATTTTTATTTTCAATTACCCATGTGTTAACATAGGTTAACGACACTATTACATTTGGTTAAAAACAAATGCGATTTTTTTTATTTCTACACGTTTTGGAACGTGGCGAGTAAAAGAAAAATGGTCCAGAAAAAATGTGTCTGTGTGTCTGAGGTCAACATAACTCCCGAACAGATTCACCTACGATGTTTAACTAAGTATAAAAGTTAGTGAGGTGGCCATGGGACATATCATTAAGGTTTTCGCCAAAATTGCGCTTGAGGTAGCTTCCATTGAAATATTTATGTTTTTCAACAATTACCAAAATATGTCTAACGATTTTAATCAAAATCTTTGACCGATTTCAAAATTGCAATCTGAATCGATCAAAATCGCTTCTTAGGGTACTCTACACAATCCCACCTCCGAAATCCTATGCAAATGAGATAAAAGCCTAAAAAATTGAAAAATAGTTAGCCTTTAACACATTGTTCTCTTCCCTTAACCACCTACTTTTTCTTCCCCGTTTCACTTACAAGAAAGGATAATGTAATTATTATCGAAAAGTATATCGCCAAATTCACCATTTTGGTGTTTTTTTCTCTTCTTCTCTTGGATCAGTGTAAGGATTGTCAGCAAACTGGCCATACTTTTAATGAATGAAAATATGAAAACGGCGCATAACACCAAACCACGACAAATTTAAATGCAGTGACCAGTATTTTAGAATAATTGAAAGTTGTGTGATGTTTCGAATCGCTAGTTTTAGATCTAAATAACAAATTTAACTAAGTTCAAAGCTAAAATAATAAAATTATGAGATTTCACTCAGCCATTGTAAATTATTATTTTGTAGTAACTGAGCTACAAACATTTGAAAAAAAATTATTTAAATATTGATCAGTTTAAGAGCGATGTATCGCAACAGTTTTAAGCTATGACAGGGTGGCTACAGAATTTGAAAAACAAAATTCCCTGACATTTCCCTGATTTCCTGAAAATTCTCTTAAAAATTTCCTGATGTGCATTTCTTCCGACGTTATCGTTGAAAAACCCCGAAAAATATGATAATGGCAATTTAAAAATAGATAAATTTAATAAATAAATAATTCAAAATAGCCAAAGTATAATTGCACCAAAATATTAATTTACGCTAAAAAGTAAAACAAGCATCTTTAAAGCATAAAAAAAGAATTGAAAACATTAATTAAAAATACAAAATTCACATTAAGCAATTCACTAACTACACCCATACTTACTAACTTAAAGAAAAAACAAAGCTAGTACAATACTTTTCTTTTCAATTTTAAAAATGACACAAATAAAACATGTTATTTTCGTTAATATATATCATGGGTTGTATCCTGTTCATAGCATAAATTTAAAACACTCCCCTAAATATTTACTACCTGGGCATGCATGAACCTGAAACTTAAATAATCAGCATTTTGCTATTCAGTCACAAATTTCACCAGGTACATATATTTCATTAAAAATAATGTCTTTGGGATTTTGAAGTTGACAAAAGATAAACAACATATAATGTATAAAAGAAGAAAAGCCTTGCAATTAACAGCTTCTTATCAAATTAATTACTCATAGATGTATAGAAATAAAATTTTGTACAATAAAAGTTTTATCTTAAACCGCAAAAGTACATATTAAATAAGGGGAAAAAAATCGTTTTCATAAAACATAAGCACAGGGTTCAAACTTTTTAGCAAAAAAAAAAATAAAAAAAAAAAAAAAAAATAAAAAAAAAAATTCAAGGACTTTTTTGAAAAACAATTTTATGACTTTTTACCTGAATATATGCAGTAACGCATTCAGATTTTTTTCTTCTTTTAGGAGTATATTTAAATTTTTTATTTTATTACAGGATCTAAACTTTCTCACTCATTGATGCCTATAGATTTGTTACACATCTGTAACATAGCACTGTAAAGGGTTAGTAAAAAAGAAAAAAATCTGATGGAATCAATTTTAAATATCAAGGAATTTAGGGTTTTAATATATTCTGTTGACAAAAAACGCAAGACAAGAACAAAAATAATCATGTCTGTAAAGGATGCAGTCAGATTGAAGTTTGAGGATTCTTTTTAACAATAACGCGCCGGCGCCCGAGAGTCTAAGTTAGAGGATAACCAAAAATCTAACAGAAATATTACGCAAATAATTATTCTAGGCATAACTATGATCCCAGATAGTAAAAAAATAAAAAGCGGAACATCAACAGGCAAGAGGGAGGGGATTGGCCGGTTAGGCTTAGCTGCTGTGGAATAGAAAAAGGTCGGAATAGTTGTACTCCCAAATCGGACAACTAACCAAATACTGAGAGACTTTTACAAAAGCAAATGGAATTTTTTTATTCAATGGCAGCTGCACCGGGAATACGAGAATGGAAAAAAAAAATCGAAATTCCCTGATTAAGAAGTAATTTTACGAAATTCCCTGACATTTCCCTGATTTTTCCAGAAGAGTAAAATTCCCTGACATTTCCCCCAATTCTTCCAGAAGAGTGAAATTCAGTGACATTTCCCTGAATTCTCGGTTCTGTAGCCCCCCTGTATGATGTTATTATGGTTTTAATACAGTTGTTTGAACATTTTATAACCTTGTGGCATTGGTTATAGTACAACTTGGAGCTCAGTGCTCTATAAAACCGTAATGTTAAATTCCCAATTTTTTATGTCATTTTTTTTTTGGAAAGTACTAAAGAAATCAGGTTTGAGGTTAATATTGAGGTTAAAAGTTTTGGTAAAAAAATATCATCAGAATATTTTTTCTTACATTTATCAAACTTACAATTTGCTTTGAGAAAAACCTTTTTGCTCACAAAGATTTGGTATTTTAAAAATAACATGACACTTTTTAACCTCAATCAAATTTATCAAACTTACAATTTGCTTTGAGAAAAACCTTTTTGCTCACAAAGATTTGGTATTTTAAAAATAACATGACACTTTTTAACCTCAATCAAATATCTAATCGGTTATGTAATAAAACTTCATAAAAAAATTAATGATATATCTCTATTAGTTAGTAGAAAAGATACATTGGAGTTCGAATTATCACGCTTAGAGAAAATCCAAGTTAAATTTAAAAGTATTATATAACTAGAAATTGATAGTTTGCATTTTTAAAACAAAATATAATTTATTTCTAATTTGAGTAGAACCTCAAATTACATAAAAAAAAAAAAAAAAAATGAAAAAAAATCCCTAAATCGATTATTTTTTTATAGGTACTGGAGTCGTCCTTAATGGGACTTGGTACCCTTCAAACTTTTTTTTTTTATTTAAGCCTTTAAAATTATAACTTTTACATATTTGGAAGTATTACTAAGTAAAAACTTAATTTTATTAAAAAAAAGTTCACATAATGCTCTAAATTTTCAAAATTTAAAAATTCATCAAATTTAAAATTCCATCTTCGTTTTTATTTTTCAATATTTTCCTGATTTTTTTTTAAAAAAAAGTTTCTAGTAATATACTATAACTTTTTAAGCATCAGATTTAGAATAAGTAAAATACTTAAAAAAAACAAAAAAAAAAAAACGATTATTACACTATAGGTAATAAAGCGTAAAAAACGGATAATTTTCAACATTAAATTTGTAAAAAAAAGTTTTTATTTTATTCAAAAATCCATGTCTAATTTTTATTTTGTCAAATAGATATTAAAATTGACACAAAAATGTTCAAGCCTTTTCATTCATATTTGCTGAAGTTTTAGCTTTTGAGTAAGGTGGGAATTTCAAAAATCACGAACTATAAAAAAAATGCGTTCGAAACATTAAAGGAGCTATTGCAACAATACTAAATTCTCCATAAAAATACAGTTCCTTTTTTTTTTTTTTTTTTTTTTTTTTGTAATTGCAGCTATCACATCAGCTCATAAACTTGCAAGAATAAGGAGATGGTTTCAAGGATTATAAACAGCAAAAAATACAAATTTTATTATTTTTTTTTAAAACAAGGGGTACCAAGTCTCCTTAAATTATATAAACAAAGTAAAATCTGATTTGCTTTAAGGCCAATTTTTTTTCATATTTCATGCTCCTGCGCGAAGACATTTATACAGTAAATTTCAGTTTGGTTTTCCTGGTTCAGCGTCAATAGTTTTAAAACGGTATGTTCCTTCATCCCATAATTTTAAGTTAATAACACGTCACATTTAGGAACAAATTTTAACCCGATCAATGCTGAAACTCTTTCATGCTACCAAACGCTATTTCAAAGCTGTATAAACTCTTTAAAATAAAAAGACATATTTTTACAAGAGCAAACAAATACATGGGCTGAAGTCCGTAACATAATACTCGCTTAGCATGTAAGAGGACTCGAGATCGAGAGTCGAGAGGAGTCGGTACCCTAAAATTTCTTTAAAAAAAAAAAACGCTTTTGAGTTTATTATTGTTAATAAAAATTTAAATTCTCTCCTTTAAAAGAATATATCATTTGTAATAATACCTCAAATAGAAGTATTTTTTAATAATTTTTGAAGACAAAATTGGTAATTATTAGTGTAAGGTAAAGTTTTCTTTAAAATGCGTTTTTTTTTTAAACTGCATTTTTCATTATTCATGTACCTTTTTGTCAGAAACTGCACAAACTATCTTTCTAAAACTGTTACCAGATATTCCTCTTTTATGTATCGATCTATACTGAAGTGAGATTTTGTTATTTAAAAAAATATTTTTCGTTTTGGCATTTTTTTGGGGGAAAAATTGAGTAATTTTTACGAAAATTCATTGAAGAAAAAGTAAATGAATTACAATCAAAAGCTAACTTCAGTAGAATAACAAGTGTCTGATAAATGCATTTAAAAAAATTAGGCTTCTATGTCAATTACTTTCTGAGAAAAAGTTACATGAAATATGCCAAATTAAGATTACCGGTGTAGAGGGTACCAACTCCCCTTAGCTCAGCTGTCTCTCTTTCTAAAGTGAGTAGACATGGTCACTATTGTGACACATAGCCATTTGCCAGTGTTCCAGTTATTTGGTAGGAGTTACATTTAATACTATGTATTATGAACTTCAGTAATTAAAGTTTGTTATACTTACTTACTGATTCAAAATAATGCAAATAGCAATTTATAAAAGTAAATAACACTAAACATCTAATTACAAGTGTTTTCGTTTCAATCCATAAAACAATGACTTCCGGAATGAGAATGATATATCGATTAATCTCAAAGTGGGTAAATCGATTACGTGGGTGTAGATAATAACGGTTTTTACTTCTAAATTACAATTGTATGCAAGGATTTTCACTTTCATTAGTCTCGGAATTTCAGCTGAACATAAAAACAGTCATTTTTATTTAAATGATGTTGCAAATAATAGTAAAATGTGAAATACCAAAAATTGGGTTTTTACGATAGAGCTAAATGTATTAATACTATCCATGTTTTCACTACATATATTATACACAATTATTTAAGTATACATTAATTGTGTATTGAAATCATTTTGAATAGATTAAACATTCTAAAAAAACTTTTTACATTTTTCTAACTTGTAACTTAGATGGAGCATAAAAGTAATGCATTTTTAAATAAAATAGCGGGATTTGATTTAATAAAGTTTAAAATTTCAGAATTATACCACTATTGAAATTTTAAGAGGAGAATTTGAAAATAAATGTCCTCTTAAATTAAACTTTTTCAGAGAGTATATTATAGTGATATATATAACGCTTTCAAATAAAAAAAAATAAAATACAGTAGAATAATCTTAATTCAAACATTGTTTTGGTTATACACTGAACTATCTCATTAAAATGATTATTCGCATTGAAATGTTTAAACGAACCTGTGTTCACTAATACAAAATCTTTGGTTAGATCATTTGACATGTTTAATAAAGTACAATTGCATATTGTTCATTTACGATAGTTGTATAGTGGATTCATTAAAACTAGTTTCTTTGAAATAAAGATATATAGCATTATAATAAAATTGTCTTGCAAACTACATATGTTAATTTGAGGTGTACTTTTTAGTTTTTATTTTCCAACAATGCATATAAAGATATATTGATATACTTTTGATTTGACTAAATAGCACAAAGAGCTTATCAGTTCCATGAAGTAATATTCTCATAGAAGGATTTCATTACGAGCGTGATTTGGAACACGATAAAATATTCATTACCAGGTAGGTCCCTGAGGAGAATACTGAATCAATCTCTAGGTCCCGTGATTTGATGTGTGATATCTTCAAATACCAATCGATCAATGAAGTTTAAAATGTCGAAATCTGTGTGATACTTCTAAAATTTATAAATTTATGGTATAAAATGACTGGTTAGATATTAAATGTAAAAAATTAAATTAATTTTTTTTATAGTTAAATATCCAATTTTTAAAAATTTTTTAATACATAATGTATATTAAATGTTTAAAAGTTTTAATGATTTTGGTGGTTAGAAATGACACTAATACTTTAACAAATAAAATGTCAAGTTATGATTTTTAAAATAGTTATATATATTTGATGAAGTAACACCGTATACCAGCAAGCTAAGTTAAATAAAATCATACAATAACAAACAAAAAATTGAATATGGGCTCTCTCATTTAGTGTAACAAAGTTTTTCTTAAAAAAAAAATGTAAAACTAAATGTTGGTTGTGTTTCAAAGATCGTATAATTTGTCGTAACAAAAACTTATGCATACATTTTGTAGTACAATAAATGTATTTTAATGATCAAAATAATGGTGAAACTAATAAAATAATTAAAAACAACGAAACAATAAAAATATTACTCTTAAATATAAGATAAATATGGGACATATAAATAAAAAAAAAATTACTGACATGTATTAAATGTTATTTATTGAAATGCTAAATTTAAAACACTGTCAATTTTTTACTAAATTTAGAAGTGAAAAGTATATAATGTGAAAATTTAAAATGTTTATTCAAAGTATTTATAATTCAAAACATAATATGTTTAAAAGATACAACACAAAGTACTTCCTGCAGTAAAATGTGTGTTATAAAATAACTAAAATATAATGCTAAATGTTAGAAATATTATATAAAAGTACATTTATAATTTCGATTTTCCATCTTTGAAAGTCACTTAAGTGGTTAATAACATTATACTCAAATTTAAATTGAAAAAGATAAAGAATTAGATTGCAAACCAAAAAATATATCCCTTTAGACAATTTCCTTTTTTGAAACATTAAAAAAAACCTCCCGAATAATAATTTTTATACAAAAGTTTTATCAATCTATTTTGAACGGAAAAATTCCTGTATACATTGCGTTCTATTGAATCTCAATATTCCTTAAAAGAAATCGTTAACTTTTGCAGCATGGCATATCGTCTTTCTAGTTTGATTACGGAAAGTTTATCCATTATCAAGTCTGAGATTTGTAAATTTGTCTGCCGCCTTGTCATTCTACGTTCATTTAATACCTTTTCCAATAAATCCTACTTCGAAATGAAAAATGACTTTTACACTACGATAGACTTAAATTGATTATGCCTGGATTTTTTTCCCCGTTTGATTCACTAATGGATGCCTCACGGCCTTTCATTTTACCGTGTTTAATCCTTGAAAATCATTTAACAGTTCTTTTGCAGTAACTTTGGAACACACTGTTAGTGAACACTTACGATTTGTTCTTCGTTAGTTAATGGTTATCGGGTATTTAGTTTATGGTTTTGTAATCTGATGTTACATTGAGAGTAAATAATTTGATAAAAATCATTTTAAATATGGAATTTCTTTAGTGTATTTCATAATATCGTACTACTTGAAACAAGTCAATATAAAAGAAATCAAAATCTATTGTAATTTAAATTTAAAAAAAAGTTACGTTCTATGAGGGAGAGACATGGCGTCAGACAACTTGATAATATTACTTTTTCTATCAAATCTTTATTTGTAGTAAGAAGAAAGAGTTCTAATCACTCAAAAACGAGTTGAAAGGAACATATATACTTTTAATGAGTTTGTATACGAGGACAGATTTTAATAAATCAAAAACAGTGAAACAGAACAAAAGTAATATGTAAACTTACGACACCAAGTTTTGTTAATCAAAAATAAAGATTTTGGCTATCGAGATAAAGACACACTGTGTATTATTTCAGTGGAATGGCTCTCCTTAGGTTTACTCAACGAGCTTAAATTGCAATTATCTCTTTTCTACACTGCTGTCATCTACTGTACACCATCACAACCCCATTTTTTCACTGTTACTGTACTTCAATTTTCAAACAAATAATAGAATGTGCAATTGTAAATAATTCGTCAGAAGTGGATGTCTTAGCCATTAAATTAGTTTAATTTTTTAGCCATTAAAAAGGGGATCACCACTTACAAAACACTGTCTAGAAATAACATACAAGATTATCACATAACTTCTGTTTCAGGAAATGTAACAGTTAACAAGTTAAACAACTTATGTACTCAAATAAAATCGTAAATCATCCTTCCATCCAAATTGTCCAATCCCCAATACCCCCATACCACTGCACCATTCTTCTTAAAAACACATTCTCCCTTATTAGAAGCCTAAAATATCTCCAGGGAAAACAATATCAAAGCTCGCCTTAACACCCATAATATTAAAAAGAATAAGTGCCTCCAAACACCGCCAAGAAGCCAGCCATTATTAAAGCTTCCAGAAGCGAAGAAGCCGGGATCTAATTTACCTTTCCGCTGTACCACCTCCACTACCTTTAACATGTGATTTCGCGTGACCGTTTTAATATAAATACACATATGCAGGGAGGTAGCTTTCTGAGAATCAAGCCATCCCATCAACTAAAAAAGCTTCTCGTTTGCGAATTTGGGACGTTGCCAAATGACAAATGGAGAAGTATGAATGATAAATAAATAATGCAGGGTCCCTTTTGGTTGAGCATTGTCTCGTGGTATTTTTTGCAAGGAGGTTGAGGGGGTACAAATGGATTAAAATGAATCTTTTTAATGAAGAAGTAGGAGATATGGGAAATAGGCAATATGTGGGTTGTTGTGATGGAATTTGATGCTTGCGGTTGATTGTTTCTGCTTTTTTTGTGTTCTTTGAGCGTAAATGTATGAAAGCTACCCTAATACTGATGGACGTTTGTATGAAGAGGTCAGTAACCTAAAGCTGGGTTCAATACTTTCTTATAGCCTGAAATCTGTTCTTATATTGTAAGGTTTTGTTGCAAGATTATTCTGTGATTGGTTGGAATAAATTGAGTAAAATTGTGCTACAAAACCTGATGTACCACGATGATCCACACTGTACATGAATCGTTTGATTTTAAAAGGGGGACTTCTGCACTATCCTGGAAATTCCTTTTCTACCTTTTTCTATAAATACTAAGACAGAGGCATCGATAGCATTTAAAATCAGATGTTTTGTGTATTTGATTAAGAATATGATAACCTTGTAAAATTTTCATTTAATGCTTGTCTTTATTTCAAGCCGGAAAGTTTATTCCTCCTCCTAAGAAATCTTGAAACTGTCAGAAATCTCCTTTTAAAATCAAACTATTCACACAACTAATGACACATAAGTTATACAGTATTGTTGTGTGGCATTGGCACTTGATAGTTTCTGTGTGACAAATAACAGTTGTGTATTTCGTATAAACATAGTTGAAAAGACAAAAACGTTTAACAACATAAATTAGTATTTTCAACTAGGTTACAGTACACCAAATAATGCAGATCTCAAAATCACAAAGTAAGGTCGTGAATTTTTTAACTATGGAATTACTCTATCTAAATCATTCATGCTTGACATACTTTAAGTTGACAATTTAATTACACGATAAAAAAATTTCGTCATGGTTTTTCATTTCAGGATGTTTAAAATTTAGTTGTCTAAAAGACCCGAAATTGGTGTTATGGAGTTCATCCTGTCCGAGATAAGGTCAACAGTATAATCGTAAGTAAAATTTTAAGAAATCTTTTTCAATCAAACAGTTTTTAAATCATAAAAAGTAGGATTAGACTTCACAATCAGAGAAAATAAAAAAAATCCTTTAGATGCTAAAACATGGTTTCATAAGTACATGCAAAGTACAGCCATTGCTAAAACTAAAAGGTAATAAGTAATAACAATGAATTAATAGCATATTTAAGATCCATAACTAGCCACCGATGACTTTCTTGGTCTGCACAATACTTTCATATCTCACCTGGATGACATTAGTGACGTATAAGATACAAGAACCTTTATAAATTTTGAAACTAGATTATCAATGCTGTAATAATAATTTAAACAAATTAATACAGCCATTTCAAATATTTAACCACTAGCAAAACAAATTTATCTCTCCAACTTAAAAGAAGTCAGAATTTCTAGAAAAAAAGCAATTTTCTCGTTAGGTAAGCATTGTGTTTTGCCACTGCTTTTTTCTATTTGTCATTTATTTTTTCTTGAGAACGTAGATACTTTAATAGGAGATTTGATGAGCATGTTTGGTTATAGACTGATTCCCTTACTGGATGCACCTACTTAGCTCGCTAAAAAAGTATCACAGTATTAAAACTTTTTCAATTGAACATTGTTGTTATAATATTTTTAATTTACGTGAAGAAAATTTGCTAGTGTACATCGTTATGAAAAATGTTTGAAATTGATTTTTGAAATTTGTTGTTGTATTTTAAATTTTGGAAGCTCGGAGATATTAAACCTTACTAAACCTATTTAAAAGACCCAACTATTAATACAAACTTTTCAAAGTTTATAACAATATTTTTCCTTTTATTTTTGCTAAACCTTGCATTTATTTTCACTTCTTGTTATTAAAAAAAAAAAAACTTAAATTCTATTTCTTCCTATGACTGGTAATGGCTTTTGTTGTATTTCTTCTAAAGTATTTGTTGAGGAAAATCTTAATAGGTACTGGCAGGGTTAAATATTTTTAATTAAGTGATGTAAATCTGCCTCATAAATTCTTTTGTAAAATAACAATCATGTATTTAATCATCAATTTTTTTGTTTATTTTTTTAATTTACCTAAAAATCATTGTATGACTTTGAAATACAGTTATTGAAATTCTTGAAGTTGCAGGCTCTATCGCACAGTGTAATCAACTATTTGTTTCTATTTAATTCTAGTTTAGTTTTTACGGTTCCGGTTGTTTATTTCTGCCAATACGAAGTGCTTGTCACAGCTAAATACACCTCGTAATTTTGAACTACAATAAAACTACAAGGTCAAAACCTTATCTCGCAAACCTCTCTCCAACCTCACCACGCCAATGGGAGGACATTAAATGTGCACCAGCCTCCTTTATCGCACGTATCACTATTTGATAAGGCATGGCCAAATCCTCGATCGCTCATGAGCTCAGGGCCTTTACTCACCAGGCCATTAGAGCTCCCTAAGTTTAGTTCCATGCCTACAACGCACTGACGGTCATGGGAATGGGCGAAATTCCCCAGTTGTTTTCCCTGCAATAATTTTTTAATTATATTTCTAATTCAAATACAGAATTTTTTTTAAAATCATTTTTTATTTATTTTGTTTTAGATAGATTATAGACTATCATCCTAATAAAAATATATAAAATATATCTTATTTTAAATTTTATTTATAAACTTAAAAATGTTGTGCATTGCTAGAAAAACTGAGGATCCTAAGACGTATATATACGTGCATGACCGTCAATGGGTTAAAAAATACAAATCCTATCATTAATGTTGATGAAAAGTTCATAAGAAGACATTTCGTCCTTTTAACTATTAGTCCAGAAATGCAAACTAGAAGACCTATAAACTGCTGAAAGAAAAAGTTAACAAAGTCATAACCTCAATAATTCGCCGCCAGACAAATGAATATTAATGGATTTTCCCCATTGTGACTTTAACCCTGTCATATGTTGAAAGATATTCTCCAGGAAATCGCATCAAATACAAATCCACTCAGTTGAAAGAATGTTATCTGAATTAAATATTTTGAGCTATTACCAAGACATGCGATTATTAATTTCATAGTCAGGCAGTGTAGTACTAAACCTTCTATTACTATTATTTAACAACATACAAAACAGAACTTCTCGCTGTCTTGCTTAGATTTATGCGTCTAGCCTCCGTAGCGTAGTATTCATAAACCATATTGCACTATCGAAGTTCAAGATAAATCACGAAAATACTGTCTTGCATATAAAAGCATAAAGGACAAAAACGTCTTCAGCTAAACTCTAACAAAACATATAGTGTCTTTATACAATTCCACCCAGAAAAGAAAATACCCCTCCACTACACCCCAACCAAGATTTATGACTTTTTCCTACACGCACGCAGGAAAATATAATGTATTAATAAAAAGGGCTGCTCATATTTTTTTTTTTTTTTTAAAGAAAAGACTAGGAAAAATAAAATCGCCTAACTAGCATAGGGGTAGAAGTTGGCAGGAAAAAAAAGGGTCATTTTTCAGGGTCCCCAGTATTAAGGACATACAAAGGATTAGTTTTTGGACGAAGATATGGGAACTATTTGGCAAATCGTGGATTCTTTCACCTCCCATCGCTTTTCTTTTAGTAAAAAAAATGTTGTTTCCTTTTGAATAATGTGGCCTCGTGGGTCTAACACGTGCCGATCGTATATTTTGTTTATTGGGACATATTTAAGAACTTGAATGCAAGAAGGGTGTTGAATTATGAATTATTATATTTTATTGCTGGTAATTGTTTTATTTTATGTGTTTAACTACCAACCCATTGTAGTTTTGTTATTTTATAAGGAAGTATTTCGTAATGTCAAAGTTTAATCTGTTCGATAATTTAGTGTAGTCATAAATTATTTTAAACCTACAATCGCATAATTAGTAATATAATTATTTTTATTTTATATTTTTTTATTTAATTTGGGAGAGTTTTAAAATATATGAAGTAGAATCAAATATAACCTTTATTAGTTTTATAGTAAAATTAGAGGTAAGCATTACTAGAAATTTTAAGTTTCTTTTGAAGTTATATCTTTCATATATTTTCAACATATTTTTTTAGTCTCTTTTTAAATTTCATAACAGCTATAATGGTAACTCAATTGTTATTGTAACACTTTTTAAATTTATTGCCTTCCTACTCTATTTTTTATTATTTTACAAAATTTATTTTTGAGTGTTTTTAATAAATTTTGAAGGCAAATTGTTTCTTTTATGCGATCAGTTACTAATATTGAAGATAACATAAAGTCGCAATGGGGGAAATGAAACAATCCCCCTTGAAATGATTACTTTCAAAAGTAATCAAAATTTAACACTTGGATTCAAATTAATAACTGATTAGTTGATAAGGCTTAAAGGTTAGATTTCAATACAATTACAAAATACATTTAAAATATTTTTGATGTTTAACATTTTCTGATTCGAATTTTCTTTCCACTAGAAAAATTTCCAACAAAGAGCTAGAAATATAATATAGCACGTATTGTAAATAAAGGGGATATTAAGGTATTTCATGTGCAGTAGAAATTTAAAATACTTCATTTTCTTAATTATCTCTTTTTTATCCAGAAAACGTAAATAATCGTCTGAAATTAAAAGGTATATTACCAGCTTTCGAAAACAAACACTCAAATGAAAATTCGTACCTAATAATCAGATATTGAGAGTCGATATTTAAAGAAGCTTTATTTAAATATTTAACACATGTTAGAAACTTATAATCATAATTATAAATATACCATACTAAAAATACATTAAATCATAATCATACCATACTAAAAGATGTTGATTATCATTTACTTGCATAAATGTACTCTAAAAATAGTTAATATTGGTATTAACACCTATTATAAAATTATAATGAAATACCTTGCAACAAATTATAATGAAATTATGATTTTTAATACAAAAATCATTTTTGTAAATGGAAAATTATTTCACAATCGTAAAACTTGTTTTCTTTTCTTTCGCTTGCTTAAGAGAAGTGGGGTACATAACACAAGATAATTGTAATACAAGTAAAGCTAAATAGTTGAAAAACTTAATTGTTAAATATACATAAGCTAAATAATTCTGCAAAATTATAAACTCAATGCATAAATACTAATTTCTATGCTTTTATTCTGACAATATTTTAAACTTAAAACATTTCAACATTTTGATATATGTTATTTAAGCATTATAAGAAAAACCACGAAATCTCTGAAGTATGTAAATTTTCCAAACAGACATGGTAGTTTTGAATGGGAACTCTCAAATTTTACTCAAGTTCTTATATTTCCGGTATCGGTCCTACTTTACGAAACAAAAATCATCAATTCAAGGAGGTTAAAATACTGCTAATTTTTTTTCACAGAAATAACCTTTAGCATATCAAGTCAACCCAACATCCCATTAACATTTCCACACAACCCAACCACTACAGCAATACTCAAGTTCCCCGTAATTTTTTTTCCTAGGCCACGAAAAACCTTTTATTTAAGAGCGAAACCCGCAAATAAAGTAGACTTCATGCAATATAAATGAAGAAAAGCTTCCCTTCCCCTTGTTTATGACTCGTCAGAAAAAAAAATATCCACGAAAAGGCATAATTAAAATCAGAAAGGGAAGATTAGCCCATAAAAAGGCTCATCAGCAAATTCCTCGCACACGCCAACAGATAGAACAGAGGAACAGACAGTGTCAGGCACGGGACCACGCCCAATTCCGAGAATTAAGAAATGAAGAAGCGACCGCGGATTTTTAGAAGAGGGGGGAGGGTGTAATTGCATTTTATATTCGTGTATTGTCTGTCGAGTGTATCTGAGACTTTTTTTTCCCCCTCTGCTTTTTATTCTTTGTCCACTTTATATATAGTCGATGAATAAAGAACCACTGTGTATAAAGACCAAGATAGAGATAGACTTGGTTTAATTAAGTTGAGAGGTTTAGGTACTTCTGTGTGAGATTTTTGTTATCGTATCGAATATGTGTACGTAAGTGTTTGTCTTTGGGGCTTTTTTACTAAACGATTTGGGCACGGGGGAATGGATTGACAATCTTTAATTATTATTCCTGTTGATTTGTATTGTTTAAGAGAGGGAAAAAAAACATTTTCGAAGTATTTGTTCATGTTTCTAAAATGTTTGCCCTGGTTTGAAAGAGGATATAAATTTTGTTTTGTATCGATAGAGAGAAGCGAAAATTACAGGTTCAATTTCAGTAATTGAATATTTTTTTAAGGAATAAGTCGTTTGAATCAGTAAAATAAAGCTAACATGACAGGTGAAACAGTAATTAGAGATTTAATTCTTTTTATAACGAATGAGTGGTAGAATATAATTTAAATCTAGTAAGAACTGATTCATTCATTCGAAATGCATATTTTATATTTTTTTAGATCAATATTCCTGCAAAACTAATAATTCAAAATGAAAATTGGTTTTTATTTTCCGGACTTACATATCCTAAATGTATACATACTTAAATTTTCCATACGCTTAGTGTAATATTAGTACGAGATTCGCATAGAAATATATCATTATTTTCAGTTGAAAACTAATTTATAAAATGTTTTTACAACCAAAGCCTACGTAATTGAACTTCAATTACTTTCGGTAACTTTTCATCCATAAATTTGATTGAAATATGTCAGATTATTATTATTTTTTTTTTTTTATCATAGAATATCATTATGAAATAGAAAGAAAAAAAGTAAAAGTAGTAAATCCAAGATATTAAACATCACATTTTCAGAGTAATGAACTAATTTTTTTTTTTTTTTTAAATAATGTTATAATTCGATAAAAAGTAATACTTTAAGGACTTTAATCAAGTTTAATAAAAATTGCATTAATCCTTTTTATTGTGGTATCTTTCCTATGTGGTATTTTTTCTTTTCTGATGACTGTGAGATTAGCACTCTAGCCTCGCATGCCGAAAATTCCAGATTCGAATCCAGGGTTGGGCATGGATGTTCGTTGTGGTTCGTAATCCACATTAAGATGTAGGTCCCGACATAATTAGCCGTCATTATGCATAAAAATAGGTCGTTGAGCGTCCAAACCAACCAATCTTAGTTTTTATTATTATGATACCACATAAGTTTATTGATCAAAAACTGTTTTCAATTAGTTATGAAATGCAATACTCTGAAACCATTCGTATTTATTTAAATAGTTAGAAAGAATTCCAAATAGGCAACAGCCGTTCATCCTATCATTTACCAATTACCTCTAATTTGATAACAAATAAATCTAAACTCATAATTAAATAATCTCAATGACCTTTTCTTAAGTAAATTACATGGGATAAATGAGATTTTTATTAGAAAACAACCTAAATTTACTCTTAAACATCAATTAATCTTAATAAAGTTATCACGATGCAGCTGGTTTTCTTGAGGAACTAAAATCGAGTTATAAGTAATAGAAAATAGGGAACTCTATGTGAAAGAGGTTATATTTTATCTGAATACAAGATGAAATCTTAAAGAAAATACGGTAATTCAGAAACACTTCTCGAATTGTCTATAACAGCCTTTGTTTTTCCAGTGACAGTTCTATGGCTTCATTCAGCTAAAGAAGTATTACATAGAATGTAATTTCTTTGCCTTATAAAATTTTAATTTGATCTTTGATTACATTCATATGTAAATGAATTCAAATAGGATCTACTTGAGGAACATTTTGCCACCAACAAGTGGTGAACAATAGTATTTCAATGGGGAAGTTCAAAGCATTTGCTTTTTGAACGAGAGCAAATTCTGCTAAATAGTTTGAACTGCAGGTTGATTTTCATTACTATTCAAGATTTTCTTGAATATATCATGGAAAAGTTGTAAATTATTAATTTATTATTTGTATATATATCATGATCTTAATAAAAGCATTTGAAATTTCTTGCAGTTTTTGAAAAAGTTGTTTAGCAAATGTTAACAGTTTCTCTTTAGAAACTTATGTGTCAGACACACAAAACTTGCATGGTTGAATGCATATAGAATCATATTCGGGTTTCTCTTCAGCGTTCACAAAGTTTTTCTTTCAGCATAAGAAATATGAAAATACGATGTAACTTCTCAACAACAAATCGTAACCCTTACTGTGCCATTCTACCGTCACGTGCAAGACATTCAGACTACTTTTTATTCGAACAAAAAAAAAAAAAAAACTTTTTTTTTTGTGCATTCTTTTATGTTTTGGAACCTCCTGAGTTCAAAAAAGTGACCTGGAAAATAGGTCTGTCTGTGTTTGTGTACGTGGTCAGAACTCCCAAACAAATTGACCTGCGATGTTCAAATTTGGAGCGCGGGTTGGTGGTGGCCATGAGACTTAACATTAAGGTTTTCATCATAATCACGCATGCGCATAAGGTTTCAGCAACGATCGTTTTTTCTTCTCTACTCAGTTTCACTTATAATAAAGGATATATAAGGATTATCTTAATAAATATCGCCAAACTGGCAATTTTTTCTAAATGATTGATGAAAATATAAAAACCGTAAATGACACAAATCCACGTCAGTATTTTCGAGTAACTGAAAGTTGTGCGATGTTCCACACCCCTAGGTAAACTATATTTTCTTATAAAAACCTTTTTCGTAAGAACGAAATTTTAGAATTTGTGACGATCTGATGATAGCTTTTAAATAAGGGGATTTTATAAGCAGAAGAATTTTGTCCCAAACATTCTAAATCCCTTTTTTTTTTTATTAAACCTAACAGTCACGTGCAGGACCCACTATGTCCTATTTCTGTAAAATGACCCTGCTACAGAAGAGACACAATTAAAAAAATTTCACTTTGAGTAAAAGTGTGCACAGAATAACAAACTGGAAGTACTCGAACCTGGTTGAACGGCACAAGTTTCTTTTGAATTCAAGTTGAAAGTGACTTATTCCGTTCTCAGATTCATGATGTTGTCAACGATTCTGTACACACTTAAATTCAGAAATGAAGAATCATAAGTTGTGTCGCTTTTGCTGTAAGGGTGTGATATTACAAGAAGAGATTAGCATTATGATGCATGGTAAGAAGAGGGTGACGTCTTACCTCCTCCGCATGAGACTGAGCATGGTGAGAAGGGTGTCTTTCCCCAGACGTAGTTGGGGCGGCGACAGGTGGAACCGTCACCCCCGCACACACCACACTCGTCCACTTTCAGAGCAGATCCCAGCTGAAGATCGCATCCCACGGGCTAAAAAACATCACAATATGGTATTAAGAAAAAGGAAAAAAGTTGGTAATTTTACAAGATGACTTTTATCCAGAGCCGTCTAGAGCCAGAAGTAAAAGTATTCAACAAATTATAAAATAAGTTAAATTTTTTTTAATAATTACAAAAAAATTAAATAACAAAACATTAAATAGGTATTTTTAAAAAATTTAAATAAATAAATAAAAAATTAAATAAATAATTTAAAAAATTAAATAATTATAAAAAATAAATAATTAAAAAAAAATACAAAAATATTAAATAATAAGAAAAAATTAAATAACTAAGTACAAACAAATTAATAAATAATTACAAAATATCAAAATAAATAATTACGAAATACACTTTTTAAAACAGTTTTAATTTTTTTTTCATTTTTTTAAGAATTGCTTCTCTATTGTTTTGCATGTATTTTTATGAATACTGCAGATTATATTTAGACGTAGGCAACTCTGATTAGGCCAAGTTTAATTATAACTACCCTCTACATAAAACAAGGGTATCATTCAATTTTTATACATATCTGAATGAAGGGACAAATTTAATTTTTTGGGATACAACCGATACTGAGAAAATAACAAACTTTTTAAATAATTGTCTTTTTAATTCCGTTCGAATGTGAAATTATCTGCTGGTTCCAAAAAAGTTTTAAAAAATTATATGTGTACATACAAATTTACCACAGAAGACATTTATTTTCAATGTACAGATCGTCATCAAATGTAATAAAGTAATTTTAGCAGTTTAATGTTAATTAGACATTTTTTTAGATTTATATTTTTAATAGCACAAGAGCTAGATGTAGGATACTATGACTTTTCGAATGATAAGTAGTCTCTTGTGACCATAAAACGTTTGAAAATAATTAAAAGTATACAAATAGTTCTTCAGTAATTGTTTGAATTTTTTACTACCGATGCAATTGCAAACCAAAATATTAAATACAAAATCAATTTTAAAATGTTAAAAGTTGGCATAGTCTTGATTAGTATTCTTATCTTACATTTTAAAACGCAAATTAAATATAACTAATACAAGAAAAAAATTATTATTTTCTGGTTACCATAAATAAATTTTAAGTGCGGCTTGATTAACAAATGACGTAATTAACAATTTTAGCTTTTTTAGAAAGAAAAACATATTTGACATTTTAAATACTGAACTAATAAAACCATTTTGAGTGTTTATCGTGAATTTTCTAAAAAAATTAGGTAGAAATTTTAGGAAAATTACAAAAATTTCAGGAACGTTTTAAACGTTCTTAAAATTTTAAGGATAATTCAAAAATATTCCTTTTGATCTGACGTAGGCTCCTAACACAGACATATTTTTTCCAAAGCTTATTTTACTACCAGCAAAAACTGCCTATTTCAAAAAAATTGAACTTCAAACAACTTTTTCACAAAATAACAGTTATATAATTAAACAATTATAATATTTTTTTAAACAAACATGTAAATTTATTTCAATTCACTTTTCTCATCTGGTCCTGGAGGAATATCTGTTTTTTTTTCTCGGCATTGGAAAAAAAATTGATGAATATTAAAATATTCAGGTGCGTTTTTTCTTCTTTTTTTTTTCTTTTTTTTTTTAAGGAATTATCGAAAAACTTAGTTACAATTTAAGGAATTTTAAGGAAAAGCAAAATTTTAAGGAATATTAGGAATTTTAGGGCGAATGCGACCCCTTCCATTCTTTATTCCTTAAATGATATTTATTACAAGGTTTAACAGAGTTGTTAATGAAGTTATAAACAAACACAATAGAATGAAAATGAAAAAAATAGTATTCTTTGCAGTTTTGTGGTATGTATTGTAAAGAGAAAAGTAGTATAAAAAGAAAATTGAAAAACACACTTCATAGATGATTAAAACAACAATTTAAGCACTCAGCGAATAAAATTAGTCGCCAAACTTCCGTATTGAAGTGGAATATTATGTGGTGTTTCCTAGTGTGTAAATTTGTATACAAACACAATCCATTCTTTCGAGATTTAAACTAATGTTAATATGTGTGATTACATAAAATTGATACAACTTTGATTTATTAGTCAACGTAAAAATAGTTATCATAATGCGATGTGTTAAACATGAAATTTTACATACAAATTATTACGATACATTTATTATAAACATTTTCAAAATAAGTATAGAATGGGCAATAGCTGTGCAAATGTTTTCACTTTCCAATGAAAAGCTTTTCGTAGTGCATTCAATTGAAAATTAAACTAACTTTATTCATCACGGATTCAGCACTGAGTGATTTAAAATATGCATTATATACATGTCATTTCACTTAACATTTTAAATTCGTACTTGAGGCGAAACTATCGATTACATTAACAGTTTCGATAAGGGAATATTTTACTAATATGAATTGTAAACAAAGGAATTTGTTAAAATAATTGCGTATCTTCAAGTAAAGTTGTTGAATAAAAGCGAAGATAAATTTAAAAATAAGGAATTTTTGAAAATAATTGCGTATCTTCATGTAACGTTGTTGAATAAAAGCGACGATTCTTTCAAAATATATGTATTTTCTCACAAAAAATTTGCCAATTGAGGATATTGACAAAATATCAGTTTATTATTAGAAATAAAAAACTCGTCTCAAACAAGCATAAGTCCTAATTTGATGATTTCTGTTTCATTGCAACTTATGTCTTAAGAGTTTATTTGTTATTGAACAATAATATCGTAACTCCCACACAAAAAAAATCTAAAGTTTATCGATAGTGTTGTAATTGAATGTCTTTGAATAAGAAGTGGGAGAAAGATTCAGTTTTTTAGCTTCAAATTAATGACAGTCCCAGTAAAATTTTAAAACACTTAGCAACATCATCGGCAAAACGTTATAAAGTTTATTGCATAACGCACGTCTATAAAAATATTTTAATGCCTTTTGACCTAGAAAATATTAAGAGAAATAAAAACAAAATCCTTTTACAAATGCTTTAAAAAACACCAATTAAAATTACTGAAAAAACTAAAAGTCCTTTAAAAGTAATTAAAATTAGGAAAAAAATGTAAAAAAACAGCAAGGGAGAATTTTTTGAACTTAACTTGAAAATGTGCAAAGGTAAACGTGACTTTCGCTCAAAAATCAAGCTCCACATTTCAATTAAAATTCACTAAAAACATGTTCGTCACGCTTGAAAGTAATAGAGACGCCGCAAATTCGTCTTTCAAATCCTCAAAAGATAAAACATCATTTACTGCATCGCACAATCAGCAAAGTTTTAATATCAAGAACTTTATTAAAGTTAGACTTGAAAAATGTGTTTATAAAAGCCGGCGATATGAAAGAAAGAATTTCATTACTTATTTAAATAAATGAATGAATGAATGAACATAAAAAAAACATAAGTCGGATGTATTTCCTGTGTACAGTCATGATGGATTGCAAAACTTTTTCAGATTAAAATAAGACTTTTGGCGTGTTTGTGAAAGAACTTCTGAAATGTATTTTTGTGGAAAGAAACAAGAGTTGAAAAGTTTTTGATATAAAGACTGATTTCGTATTTAATGTATATTTTTATTTAAAAACACGCAATATGGAAGGACGTTCTATTGAAAGCTTTTGACATGAATTTAAATTACGTGTGTTTAATATTTTTTATAAAAATTGACATAAGCGTCAAAGTAAATTGAGTTTGCATTTTATAAAACAGTCATTCGTGATTATTTCAAACATTCACTATAATATTAATAAAAAAAAATGAATGTTATTTATTAGTTAAAAATTTAAAGGAGTAGGAAAAAGTACAATGTTTCTGAGGTGGCATTCACCTAGAATTTTTATCATCCGTGGTTGTACCAAACACAAAATCTTTATGAGTTTATCTACAATAGAAATTAACCCACGTTAGGATTTTAGAGTGTAAAAAGAATCCATCATCACTTCAATGGATCTCATCGCACAAGAAGAAATTTTGAAGAGATATCACCAAATTATAACCAAAGTTCCTGTTTAGTCTATATTATAATTTATGAAAAAAAATTTCTTTGGTAACGTCCTAAACATTCAAAACTGGTTTAGAGACGTACAGTCGGAAAAAAATAAAGACTGAAAAAAAGACTTTATGCTGACAATATGAGACGTTTTCACGAGCAACAATCTAGCAATGTTCAATTAGTTGGAGTTATCCGCATTTGAACAGATTGATTTAATACTATTTTCACATCGGAATCTCTAAAGCGAACAGACTGGCACTGATCTTTTGCAACTACCAGGTGGACCTCTTATAACTACTTGGCTTCAATAGCTTAGTGAGTTGCTACAACAGAATCCTGTATAAGGAGAGTCCTGTAATCACTAAGTTTATAGCTTACCTGGAAGCTTGTATGGAAGCACAGAAGATAATCGAAAAGTCTCTAAAGGGAACAGACATGAATTGACTTTTTATAACTACTTGGTGTGCCAACTCAATAGCTTAAGGATTAGCTACAACATAATCCTGTATAAGGAGAGAGTTAAATACTGAATAATAATTGGCATTAGCTTCATTTGAGGCAATGATCAGTACATATTTTCTCGTTGTGTTAAATTTTACAGTTGAAGGTCATTACCTTTCCACCTTTATGTGTGGATTGATAAATTTTCCCTTCTTCATAGTTGGAAAGCGAAATTAATTTTAAAACAAACAAAGCATGTAACTTACACAAATATGTCCATTGTCCATTGTGCATAAATATCTAAAGGACTAAAAGTAATGTATAAATGTGAGAGGCAAGGAATTTTTTATTTTTTCTTCTTCTTAATACCCTCCAACCTATCCAGATCTTAGTAACGATATATCCAAAAGGAAACTACAGTGAAACTCGGAACATAATTCCATTTCAAAGTTTTCCCGAGTTTTCAAGAATCAGGTGGTTTTTCGGAAGAAATCCGTTCCAACTCACCAGGCACTTTCCCTCCACACACATGTCGAGGGATCCCTCCCTACACCTGGTGCCATCCTTGACGCTGGGCGCCAACTTGGCGACGAAACTGTGGCTTCTGGCGATGCAAGTCAGACTGCACGGGGCCTGAGGGTCCTGGTAAGGAAGCCACTCATACAGGCGGCCGCGGTAGGCAATTGGGTTGTACACAGCACATTGGGATGCACGAAAGTCTTGAGAGTCAGGGCATTCCTGCAATATAATAATATTTTTATAACCAATAATTTAAGAAATATATTTTTTATATTTATTATTCATATATAATTTTTATTAATTGAAGGGCCAATTCGGATGAAGAGAGTATGTGATATATATATATTTTAATTTTAGTTTTTAGAATGAATAATTAAGAATGTTTTAGGCTAACACCTCACACTTACCCTGGATCTTTTAACTTGTTAGCGACTTGTATTAGATTAATCAAAAAGGCATGATACATATAAAAGAATACAGAAAGTACATACTTTAAAAAGCAATATCTCAAAAACTAGTTTTTGTTACATACCTACTTCGTCCAATTACCCCTTTCATTACGTTATTTATTAATTTTTATAAAAATATGTCTCATCATTCAAATGATTTAGATGGCCTGCTTAGTGACAAAATCTACTAAGCATTAAAATAAGGGGGAAAATGAAGTAGGCACTAAAAGCATTTGTTGGAAGAAGCTCAACCAAAAAGAATTATTCATATGCATTTTTGTAATTTTATTTTGTAGTTTAGAGGGCTTTAATATAAATAAAAAACTTTTTAAAAAGTGCTCAATGGTAAATTTAATTACAATAACTTTTTATCTAACCTTATACAAGACGCAATATGGGTAATGTAAACGACTAATTTCATGCTTCTCTCAGTACACCATATTCACAGTTCATAGGCGTGGAACAACTTTCCTGAAGTTCGGTTCATCTAGAGAAGCCCAGTTGGTTTTCAAAGTAAGGCCAGTGCTGCATGTTCTTCGCGAGCAAAGTCTAGAGCAATGCGCAAACCTTAAGTTTTTGTGCAAACTAGTACAATTTACAACCTGGAACTATTAAAATCCTTTGTATTGTTTACTGTCCTGAAATCTCAACAAATAGGTTTTGTGTAGGAATGATTTCAGACCTTTAAAAATTGACCAAAATCAATGGACGACGACAAGCTTCAAAGCAGACCGTCCACGACACACACAAAAATTTATTTTTGAAACATATTGAAGCGTTTATTCGATTACCAAAGTTTCCATTTATATTTCAAGATTGCACGAAACAATGCTTGCGAGTTGCTCAAATTAATACAATTCAAACTCTATACCAGCAATATCCTTACTTGAATAATCCATTATCTACTCCGACTGAAATGAACCTTACGCGTGTTTAAATGAACTATTCTTTCTCGCCAAGATTATCGTTATTTAATGCACAAACTGACTCAACAATTAAAACAAAACTTCACGAACTTTTTGATTATCTCACGTATCAATCTTAGAACATTAAAAAAAAATGATACCCGTTTCTTTCATAATATTTTTTTTCTTCATCCCAAGAAAGACAATTAAAAGAAAACTAACTTAAAATTCAAAGAATGGATCCATTTCCGACAAAAAAGTTATAATTAAGTTAAAACAGTCCGATCCGGAAAACATTATTACCCTAGAGAAAGTGAATGAGAGAAAACCATAGCGAAAGAAAATCTGTTAAAGATCAGAGGACATTCCTATTAAAAAAAAAAAAATAGTGCCAGCCTTGAAAAGCCAAAAGTCGGGTGTGCTGGAGCGTAGTGTTTGACCATCGATACGGTTCGAGGGATTCGGACCACCGATTTCCATTCAATTAAAAGTCCACTTTCTCGCTTTTTAGAGATCACGTATACTCGAGACGAAGCGCATTTAGCTATCTATATATTTGTATTGGACGCCCTATCACGTACCAGTACTGGGACCCCCTCTGTACACAGTCAGCTAAAAAAAAGTACATTCGAGATAGACTTTTTTCTTTTGATTCTTTAAGGAAAGGCATGCAAGTTTTTTTTTTTTAAAGGTTTTTTTTTTCTGGAAAGAATCTTTTAAATTTGTGGAAGTAGTGTGGTTTGGTTGTTAGAATTAAAAGATGTGTTTAAAGATATGTTGGTTATGAAGACTTTTGGAGAAATGTGATCAGAGAAAAGGTTATTTATGTAGATGTATAACTTTGAATATGATTTTTTAAATTTCTTTTGATTCTTTAAGGAAAGGTAGGCAATTTTTTTTTTAAAGTTTTTTTTTTTTTCTGGAAAGAATCTTTTAAATTTGTAGAAGAAGTGTGGTTTGGTTGTTAGAATTAAAAGATTGATCAGAGAAATGTTAATGAAAATAGGTTGGTTATGAAGACTTTTGGAGAAGTTCGATCAGAGAAAAGGTTATTTATGTAGGTGTATAACTTTGAATATGATTTTTTTTTTTTTTTTTAATTTAAGAATTAGGTGGGAATTCGGTAAATGGAGGAAATACATAGCTGTGTAATGTTAGCATTATCCTTAAATAATTTTTTCTACCTGATGGTTGTGTGGTTAGTGTTTTGCTCTCTCATACCAAAGGTACCGGGTTCGAACCCCAGGCTAGACATGGATGCTTATTGTGGTTGCTAACGCAACCATACGTTAAGCTGTTGATCCTGCCCTGATTAGCTGTCATTATGCATAAAAAAAAAGGCTAGACATGGATGCTTATTGTGGTTGCTAACGCAACCATACGTTAAGCTGTTGATCCTGCCCTGATTAGCTGTCATTATGCATAAAAAAAAAGGCTAGACATGGATGCTTATTGTGGTTGCTAACGCAACCATACGTTAAGCTGTTGATCCTGCCCTGATTAGCTGTCATTATGCATAAAAAAAATAGGTCGTTGAGCGTACAAACCAACCAACCATTAAATAAATTTAAATAAAAATTAATATCATTCAAAATACGTTGTTTCTTATATGCATTCGCAATTTACAAAAAAAAAAATTTAAAGGAGAATATTTTGTTTCATTCTGTAAAATATACTAAAACTTTTCTAATATCTAAAATATTTTGAGTTATGTTCACTAATTAGTAACAACAACAAAAAATAAACATGAATTCCTAGCAAAATATTATTTAACAAGGGAAAAAGAAGAGCAATATTTCGTTATTTTCGTCTCATTATTTTGAAGCAATCGGTGCACATGATGACAAATCTCTCATTTTTAGAATTCTGTTCGAATCATGAAAGTAGTTCATCCCATCGATAATCAAAACTAAATTCGATCACCTCATCGATAAGTTTTTGTTTTATAATTGGAAAATGATTAAATTGAATTCTGAAATGTTTAGAAGCGTGAATAAACTTCGAATCGATGGCTTAAATCTAACAAGATAAATGAGGACTTTTATAATAAGTAAATAAATTCCAATGGCAAAAGTACAATATTGTAAGCAGTCCCATGGCTCTTACTGTCACATGAAAACCTTGATTAACAATTTACTTTAGCAAGGCATTATTTTGTCTACTAAATTTTAATAACGACGTAATAAAACTATAACTATCAAAATTATCATATTGTTTAAAAAATGTATATGCTCTTGTAATAATTTAGATTGAAAATGTAACTACTTATACAAACTGATATGCGATGTTTCAGTACAATATTGAAACCAATTAAAATTTCGGAAACCAATTCCATAGACCTTCCACAATTTACTTTAGTAACGTATTATTTTGTCAACTAAATTTTAATAACGACGTAATAAAACTATAACTATCAAAATTATCATATTGTTTAAAAAATGTATATGCTTTTGTAATAATTTTGATGGAAAATGTAACTACTTATATAAACTGATATGGGATGCTTCAGTACATCATTAAAACCAATTAAAATTTCGGAAACCAATTCCATAAACCTTCCACTCCAAGAAACTTTTCTTCCTTAACTAATTCCATTTCTAAGAATACACCACTGCACATATCCATCACTACATCCACAAACCAATACAAATCCAACAAACTATCTCCCACCAACGCCGCCCAAAGAAACCAGAAGGAAAAAAAACACAACCTAAAAATTCAAATACAACATCGTTTGAAGTTGTCAGTCTCTTTGAGCGAAAAAACTAGAAGAATCCCCCCAAGAGAAGAATGAATATCGGAAACCGAATTCGAACGGGGCAAATCAGGGGCAAAAGTCAATCGTCTGAAGATCTCCCTATTGCCAGGTACGTGATCTAAACCTAGTTAGGACTCCCTGCTAGAGTGGGATTTGGGTTGAGTTGAACCAAACTTTGTCTTTCCGGAGTGTCAACACTCGTATGGTTGTGCCTTCTCGAGCAGAATGTAATGTTCGGGGCTGCACTTGATCCTCCACTGCCTTTCATCCACTTGTGTTAGGGATTGGGAAGAGGGGGGACGTCTATATTTTGAACGGGGGTAAGATGTAGGTATGTAAAAAAATTGAAGGAGTTGGGTATTGGAGGATTGATTTATGAACTTTGAGGATTGAAGAAGTTAAGTTTCATGTTTTTCAGATGTATTTTAAATCAAATATCCTCAGTTTTTTGTTATTGAAAGTTAACGATAAAATATGCTTTTCATAAATGGATTAGAAAATGTACAGTGGAATGTTTTTTTTTTTTTTTTTTTTTTTAAATTAAATTTTAATTGAAATAATAGAGATTGAATTTAAGAACAAACAAAAACATTTGTTTTTGTAATTAAACGCGCTGATTAAGTCTATTGCGTTATAATTATAATTGGAAATAGTGTCCTGCAGCTGCCTGCTCTAATTTTGGGATAATTTCTGAAAAGGCCAATATATTTATATAAGGTAATTTGAAGTTCGTGAGGATCATGAGAAAATAGGTATATTTTTTCTAATTATGGACTATCTTCAAAAAACTTTTTTAATTTATTCTTTTTTACTATAAATAATTATTTATTTTTTAATAAATATGCTCTATTTAAATAAAATAATAAAAATTTCTTTAAATATTCAGTTTTAATTCCACCAAAGAACAATGCGGCAAAGGGGGGGAGGGGGGTAAACCTAGCCAAAATTCAAAAATACATTTATTGGTTTGTTTGTACGCTTAACGACCTATTTTTATGCACAATAACGGCTAATAAGGCCGGGACCTACAGCTTAACGTTGATTCCAAACCACAATGAACATCCATGCCGAACACGGGATTCGAAGATGGCACCTTTGGCATGCATGGCCAGATTGTAATTACACAGCCATCAGGTAGGCATATACATTTATCGAATCAAAACCTTCTTCATAATATGTATTAATGATTTTTAAAAGAGTATGAATCTTATTTTTTTTAATTAGTTTTTTTGGCTAAAATTACTTATATTATCGAAGCAAAAATTTTATGAATACAAAATCTATTCTCAGGACAACAGTTTTTATCGAATTTTAACTTATTGAATTAAGGATTCTTTTGAAAAATATTTTCATTATATTGGTTATTATACAAGTTCCTAATGAGTCAATTGAATACTTTTCTCCCTGAGCTTTAATAAGCTTTGTTAAATATAATATTAAAAAAGAGTAAAAACTATAGAAAAGCTTTATACGTCAAAATATCGGTTGGTAAAGATCTGAGTAAAGGGGAGACATTTTCCGGAAGGTCTTTCAAGGGACAATACGACAAAGGGGGAATTTGTTTTTAAATGTATAACTAACTTTTCATGCACTAGACCCTCTTTTTTTCTAAACATTTTAATAAGAATTAATGTAGTTTCTATTCAACACTTCTGTTCATGAATTAATTATTCATAGATGAATATCAGGAATATAACCAAACTTCTAAGTTTAGTAAGTTAAAACAGTAAGCCTGAAAATCTAGTAGGTGTGATGGAAATAGTTTGAAATAAGTCTGAAACGTACGAGAATATTTTTATCAACAATGTTGTGTATAGAAAGTTTACAGTTTCAGAAAAACCGATAGAAATTAATCTTCAATATCTTTGAAATTAATCTTTTATTTGTGAACAAATTTTTTTTTTGTTCTAAACATTTTTTCTGCATCTGAGTATTTTTCTTTTAAAGAATTCTTTAATATCCTAAGCTAGTTTTGCTATTTGCCTATTCTGTAATGTAGAGCAAACATTCAAAAATGTGAATCTAGTCGCTTAGCATCCTTAAACTAATTCAAAACTTACTTCTTTAAAGTCTTACTAAAATATTTATGTTATTGTAAGGTTGTTATTTTTTTTTTTCTTTCGAAATATGATTTATTAATTATAAAACAAGTTAATACTTGTATTAGTAAGTGCCACTATTTTAGAATTTAATGTTTACTTTGTTTTTAAAAGAGATTCTATATATATATATATATATTCTTCTATTCAGTAATAAAACAATAATGGCTATTGAATACTAGAGTAAAAGAGTGGCTGTTTGCAAGGACTTTTATAATTTATATATTTTCTGTACATCAAACATTTTAAGTACACATCGCATAAGAAATATTTTGTAATCAGTTAGGCGATGTGTCTATAATATACCTGTATTTTCTTTAGTTTTGATCATCCCATCTATTCTTAGTTAGAACTTTTACATTTCAGATAAATACTGATCTTTAATACTTTCCTATTTAGCTTTTAAAGATCACCGATCTTATTGGGACCGCAGACTTTAAAGTCGTATCTACTTTCTACAACTCACTGTGCAAATATTTCAGGGAACAATTTGTGCTCTTAAAATGCTTGTTTATTTAATGACTGATCATAATTGTCACCGTATATTCAACAAATATTAAACGATATATCAATATCAGTCAAAATTTGAACTTCCCTTTGAATTGCAATGAAAGCAATTTCTCGGTCGAATTTAGAAGCACCTTAGATTGTAATTTCTGATTAAATTTTATGTAACCTACTAACCTTAAGAGACCTTCCAAAATGGTATTGACACGTCTAGATCATTTATAATTTAAAGGTTGATTTACACGCTTCCAGTGATTGGAACGTGTACCGGCAAGTCGATTGGAAGATTATTGTCATGTGTTGATCGAGATGCCAGTTTTGCCATTACACCATGCCAGCAACTTGATCAATCCAAACATTAATCATCCAAAGCACCACCTGTCGGTGATCACTGAAGAGCGCAGGTGATTGGATAATAGAAGTCACCGGCGTCAGTAAATAAAAATGCCTGATTTACAGGTTCTACAAGCGGAAAAACTGGCTTCTTTTGTAAATGGAATGATGTGTTTACATGGAGCTAGCTCTGACGTCATATGATTGGCGATCTCGACTGGTGCACCGACTGTCAGCGTTTAAATCAACCTTAAGTTTAATTGTTAATCAATCGCCAATGCCTGCAATTGTGATTCAATTTTTAGTATGTTAATACATGTCTACGAGACGTATCACACATGTCTGTGGTATTTATACTTCTGCCAAAGAATGTTGACCTCAAACACATGGACGGAACCTTTGTATAAGCTTCCCAATACATTAAATGTAATATAAAAGCATAACAGCAAAATATTAACACCCCTTCCCAAGCACTTCCATAGATCTCAACAAAGTTTTCATCTAAACAAACGCTTCAAATTAAGAAATCCTCTTCCTCCATCAACATTCTTGTTTCGAACAAAACAGCAAATCGGGCACTTCTCTCCAACAAACACAAACAATTATCCACGAATCCATTCTCGCTAACTAATTATGCACGAACCAGACTCTTAAGAATCCATTCCTAATAAATTGGTCCAGTCCTGCGGTTCTAGGAACCTAATTACGTCACAAGTGCCCAGAAATCTCGGAGAGACGCAAATACTTGAAGACGACGAGTTAACGTGGATTTCGTCCATGACCAAAAGACACTTGAGGAACTGATACCCAATTTGCGCTGGCATTTGTGCGACTTCAAAGCAACAATCGTGCGTCGTTTTCCTCCGCTCTTAGGGTAGTTTTCCACTCTTTACGTATGCAAAGTGCCCTTGCTCTTGGTGGGGGGTTTTAGAGCTAGAGCTGAGATTAAATAGAAGCGAATGCGATCTTGTTTGGAAATCTAAAGGTTAGGATTGAAGAGGGTGGGAGTAATGAGGTGATTTTTGTGGAGTTGATGTTGTGTTTTGTTGAGGGATGTTTTGAGTTTGTAGCTGTATTGGAATATTAATTTTGTTTCTATTTTGAATGTTGCAGAGCTTGATGTAAAAGGGTGTTGTTATAGTTAATATGATATAATTAATTTTTAAAAGAGAATTGAAGGAAGGGAAGTTACAGGATAATAAATTTTTATCCCTTTGTTTGAAATCAGCGATTCCAAAGGAGTGAATAGAAGAAGTCTTTCGAAAAAGTTGTTGTAGTTCATAAACTTTTCCCTGTTGAATATAAAAATAAAAAAAGAAATAATTTAACCTCTCTGATGAAAAGATCAAAGTTATTCACCATTGGGAAAAGAAATTCCAAAGCTGTGTGACGTCAAAGGTAATTATCCTTAGATAACTAAACCTAAATCAGTGTTACACTGTAACTAATCATTAGACTCATAGACTACGAATTAAAAGCAAGTATATTTTTATATTTATTTCAAATAAATTAGTGAATCGTAAGAGAAGAATCCTAATATATAAATTAATTAATAAAAATGTGCAAAAATTAACGTTCCGATGAGTGAGAAGGAGTTAGTGCTATTAAAAATCTGTAATTCTCTAAACTGCAAGTCTAAAGGAATTATTATAGACAAATGTTTAGTATGCACCGCTTAAAAGAGTCTGCTCGCAGTTTAAGATAAGAAGATTCCCTCCCGCCTTAATCACACCACTTAATCATGAAGTTTGGCTTGACCTCACCCAAGTTATAATTTTCCTTACTCCTTAAGATTTTTAAGTAATTTTTTTAACCATGTTCAGATAAATTGCGAATTTTTAACATAATGTAACTATCTTCTTCTGTAAATAGAAACTAGGCTTGGGCGATGTATCGATGAATCGGAAAAAACCGGTATGAAATCAACATCGTCAAACCGGTGTCACTATTTTCTCCAAACCGATACATCGCGATCTCTTTTGACGAGAGACGATACTTGCCTAGCACTTCAAGGACGAAGAACCGTGGCAACGATTCATGCCCGGTGTTTCTAAAGCACTATAGAAACGTATTGAAACCGTTGACACCGCGCCGCGCCGTTTGAAACTAGTTCCATTTGCTTTTGCGCGGTACTTCATCGGCAAGCTCACATCGTGCTAATCGTATCCACCCTGCCTTGCATATGAGAGATGTTCCCAATATTGTATAGAAATATAATGATACCGTCGACATCGGGCCGTTTGAAACGATTTCCATTTGCTTTTGCGGATGCCCGATATTTCATTAGAAAAAACCGTATCGTGGTAATTGTATCCACTTACGCATGTGGGATGAGTATTGAAATTGCGAGGTGACGCCAGCAGTCTAGTAATATTGGAGATTCCATAAAAGAAGTATTCGATTTATTGTTTGAATATTATTTATGTTGTTCTCTCAACACTTGGAAAACGTTTTGATTTTTATTTAATAGTCATCAGATATAAGACCTTGATGTCTATTTTCGGAATTCAATTGAGCATTTCCTACACTTTTTGTGTTTCATTTTTGATTTTTTTTCCTCTCTTTATTATTTCTCTAACTTGGAAGAAATAAAATATTACACTTTTGTATTTTGCAATCTTTTATATTAACTTCAAGATTTTTTTTATCTTGCTATTATTTTATTTTGCTTTATTTATCAACGCAAGGAGATTGCACCATTCGGCCGCGGTAATTTAAGTCTAGTTTTTACCCAGTTAAGTTAATCTGGTTATTTATTACTATGAGCTGTTTGTTATATCTGTCAAAATCAATGTGAACTATCACATGGACAGTTGTTTCTCTAGTTCATATAAACGATTACATATAAACGATTTTTTTTCCATTTAAGTTGAAAGATTTTCTCTTCTGACTAGTAAGTAAATAAATGCTTTATAAATTTTTATAGTTAGTACAATTTGAATAAAGTTTATTTATTTCCATGAGATTAAAAAAAAAATTTAATTTTGGTTTAATGTTTTTTAATTGCTAAGCATAAAAGTTTTTGGATCAAAAAATGATTTGCGTAAGGACTCCATTTGACTACGTTACACTGCTGTCCTTGATACATCCGGTTCAAATCCAAATTCGACTTAGGTGATATGCTACAGTCAAACCCCGTTAACGTAAAATCAATGGGGCCGCTGAAATTGTTCGCTTTAACAGAATTTCGTGTTAAGTGAATAAATTAATGTTATGTTTTAACTACAGAGACTTGCTTTAACTTCGTGTTAAGCGGGATTTCATGTTAAGCAATTTCGCATTAACGGAGTTTGACTGTTTATTAGTTGAAGACAGGCGATAGGGCCATTACACATTTGGGCGCCCCCAGGAGGGTGAAAGGAGGTGCACTTGCCCCCCCCCCCCCTCCCCTCTGCTGGATAATAACGAAGAAAAATTTCCTTAAGATAGAGAAATTGAAAAATCCAGATTAAACCAAAATAAAAAATAACCGGCTTATACTCCTCTGGTGCTTTGTGTATCCCCCTGAAAATAATTTTGTCGCTGCTCATGTTATTTAAAATAACCTTCCATACATGAATTTAATAAAATTTTACAATATATATAGTTAACATCGCGATATATCATGACATCGTGACGTTTGCTTCCCGATGTATCGCGATGCAGAAATGTTAACATCGCCCAAGCCTAATAGAAACTTTATTATTCGCGCAATCAAATAACATACAAAGCGGGACTATAATGGGTTCGCCTGAGATTTCCTCATAGTATCTAACATTTAATATCGTTTCTAAGTAATAAATAATTTAAAGGAAATTACTGGCACATCAACTGAATTCATAGCAGCAGATTTTTTTTTTTACAAATATATCAATTTTATGTAAATTCTTATATTTTAAATCATCTTTTAAAAATTTGTGTAATCATACCAAGGTATTTAGTTATTTCAATTTAGTGAAGAAGAAATTCCAACTAGATAAATTTTAAAAGACAAATTTTTAATTGTAGGCTTTTAGTTACTTCGTTATAGTGATTGGGTAAAGCCAAACTTTTTACTTTAGCAAAAACTGATAATATCAGCAAAAATAGCCTATTTTAAACTGTAAATATAAAGTTTACATATAAATAAATGCAATTCTGTTGATACCAGTTTTTTTTTTTTTTTTTTTTTTTTTTTTTTTTAGTGTTTTACAGTGAATTTTTTTAAAAGCCGTAATATGAAATTTAAAAAAGATAATTATTTCTTTTTATTACCTAACGGGAGAATAAAAATCGTAATGAAAAATAGGCGAGCAAGACTTAGGACAACAGGATTTAAAAACGATTTTTTCTTATCTACTCAGTCAAAAATTAAAATACTTCGACTCTGTAGTACTGAAAAAAAAACACCATCCGAATTTTTAAGTGATAACCATAATTATAAGTGTACCTGAAAATGGCTTAATATTGCTCTTAATTCAAATCATTAATATTATCATAGCAATCACATAATCAAATATTTAATATTAATATTTGAACTTGCTTCTAACAACTTATCAAACATATTTTGAAACATCAGTATAGAGATAAAAATAATAAATAAAAAAAAAAATGCAAAGCAAAATTCAACGCTATAAAATAGTACGAACATTTTTAAAGAGCAATCAACGTTTATTTCCGCAGAAGTCTCCGGAAAAAAAGATTGTTTTATTTCAATACACACATTGAAAGTATAAACTACAAGTTTAATTTTTATAATTTTCTATTAAAGCTCAATAGAAATTTTTTGTTGACAAAATTCCAATAGGAAGCATCCTTTCATTGCAAGCCTCTGGAAATCCACATTTTTCTCCCAAAACAGAGATTTCCTATTAGTGCTTATACATTTGCGAACAAGTCCGCGTAAAATTTATCTACAAACTCACTAACTTAGTGATATTTTGGTTTATGAAAAATACAAAATTGGTTACGTTTTTGTTTTTCAAATGTTGTTAATCATAACAGAGAAATTTCTGTTATTAAAAGTCGTTCAAAATGTACAGGTATGATTGTGACATTTTTATGCCTTTTTATTTGAACTTGATATACTGCAATAAAAATATATAAGTAGTTACTTAATGTACATCAAATATTATTTTATTTTTCCATTAATTTAAAGTGACACACAAAATCATTCGACCCTTTGTGTTCGAATTTTTTAATATTTAATCCAAAATTATATTTAAGATAACCCGGAATCCAGTAGAGCTCTCAAAGGATACAGTGATACATTATGGATTCTTAATGTAACTTTTTTAAGAAACTATAAGGGACGTTGAATTGAAACTTTTTTAGTAATAAATCAAACATTGTTTATTACTTTTACATGTTATATATATATATATATATATATATATATATATATATATATATATATATATATATATATATATATATATATATATATATATATATATATTGCCTATATTGCCTAGTTAATTACAAAAAAAATTAATTTATTACTAAAACATTAACAAATTGACAAAAATACATTTTATTATTTTAAGTTAAACAACATTTTTTGTTAGATAAATATTTGTAAGAGTGGGTAAAAGTGAGCTAGTACCAATAACTAATGAATATGTCAATGATCAAATTATGTTTCTAGTTGAAATAGTTCCTCAGAAAAGGTACACGTAAAACATGCTAATGAGAAAATCAAGTTTGAAATAAACTTAATTAAGAAGAGACCAGCAAAATGTGTATGTTTGCTGCCGATACTTCCAATACAGGTATTTCAAAATGTTATATATAATTGTAAATAGCATAAAAGCCGCTATATGAAGCAATTAAAATTTCAGATTCAACTTTATTCATAATTTTTTGTACCAGGTTACGTTAAGTTATTTCAGCACTTTTCAAAAATTCCGAAATACCAATAAATAATTTCTCAAATTAAATTAATTTAATGATGTTATTATAATTAATAAAAACTTAACTTTATTTTATGTTATGATGATGACGTTTTCCAATACCACCGAGGACTATCGGCCCCGACACCGAATTAGTGCAAAACAAAAATGTATCCACTTATATGATATTTTTATTATAAAAACATACATGCTTGAAAAAAGTCTATGTCTTCTTTTTATGAAAGTAGATAAAATAGATAAATTGCTAAAATGTTCCGTAACTGGGAAGAAATATTAATCTGATAGCAAAACAAATTACAAGATAATTTTCGTTTTTGTTCTATTTAATAACTTCTATTTTAGTTTTTCTGTCAAAACAACTAATTTCGAAAAAATATATATATATTTATGTTATTTTCATGCTTTGCGTAACCAATATAGTGTTTAAGAAAGAAAAAAACTACTTTATATTATTTGAAGTTCTTAGTGTTTACTGTTTAACATTATTTAAATACTTCATCTCTTTAAGAATGAAATGAAATTCATGCGCTAAGCCTGTACTTCGATTTTGTCTATCAAACAGCTTACCATAAAAAAAAAAAAGTTTGAAAAAAGCATGTTTTTTTGTTTTTTTTTAATGTTTGTTCAATCCAAGTTGTTTTTGGTTTAGGCTAGAGGTGTTTTTTATATATATATATATATATATATATATATATATATATATATATATATATATATATATATATATATATATATATATATATATATAAAAGAAAGTCGTGTTAGTTACATCACTTATAACTCAAGAACGGCAGAACAGATTTGGGTGAAAGGAGGGTATGGAGGTAGCTTAGAGCCAGGAGACGGACATAAGATACTTTTTATCCCGTTCGACAGCGTTCCCGTGTGACTTGACATGAAACGTCAGTCACTATAAAACGTGGTATAACAAAAAAGAATCAGACTTGGAATAACAAAACGCAAATGATAGCTATGTAATTGACGTATAATGACAGCTATGTAAGGACGTATAGATGACAATTTGATATTTATAAAACTCGGTATGGTTGAAAATTTGAGTTTTGAAATAAATTTTTAGGTGAATTGAAGTGAAGTGAAGTTTAATTAATAATGCCGCGAGCAAGACGATCGAATCTTTCCCGACAAAGCCGTAATGCAAGAAGAATACGAAATACTGCAAATGAAAGGACTGAAGAAGAACAAGAAATTGCACGTGAACAGCGCCGCGATAGTATGGCTCGACTTTGTGCTTCTCAATCACGAGAGCAAAGTGAAGCAGCCCGTGAAACAGCTCGGTTGGCAATGCGAAATCGTCGAGCGAACAACAGAGGTCAACAAATAGATAATTTGCGACGCAGAACAAGATATTTATCAAGTGCTGATTTGAATCGAGCAGCGTTTCGATACGATTGCAGCAATGATTACAGCTTGCATCCTAGCGTTTGTATTGGGCAAATGGACGTTGTTTGTGAGTATTGTGGTGCATTAAAGTTTTCCGGAGAAACGGCTGGATTATGCTGCCTTAATGGTAAAGTGAAATTACCGTTGTTGACTCCGCCACATGAGCCATTGTATTCATTGCTTTGTGGCGAAACACAAGAATCACGCCACTTTCTTGCAAACACTCAAAAATATAATGGTTGTTTCCAAATGACGTCATTTGGGGCAGATATTATCGAAGAACGAAGATTTAATCCGACATTTAAGGTATTTATTTTTGTACTTACATAGAATGTAGTTAAAGAATAACTTACTTTATCTATTGGTATGTATTATATTTGCTAATTCTGAACTCTACTCTCCCACCCAAAAATATTTTCTAATTCTGAACTCTACTTTCCCACCGAAAAAAGTGTTTATAACCCAGTTAATACTGTCTGGTTTTTATTTTGTAGATACAAGGACAGATTCACCATCGAATTAGATCATTACTACCTTTCGAAGATACACAGAATAAATTTTTACAAATATATTTCATGGGCAACATGGAAGAACAACTTGATCGACGCCTAGGGATCAATGCAGGAATGAAGCGAGCAATTCTTCAAGACTTGCAGTGTCTGCTTCATGAACATCATGCATTGGTCAGGTTGTTTAAGAATGCTTTAGAGCGCATGCCAAGTGATGACTATAAAGTTGTCATCAAAGCAGATAAACGACCATCTGGAACACATGAACGCACATTTAATGCTCCAACATTAGACGAAGTTGCCATCCTGATTGTTGAACAATTGGAAAAACGCGATATTGTGCTTACACGTCGCGATACTGGGCAACTGCAACAAATATCTGAAACTCATCGATCATATGACGCATTGCAATACCCGCTGATGTTTTGGCAAGGAGAAGATGGATATTATTTTAATATTAAAATGATAAATCCATTGAATGGTGAGTATCAGTATCATAATTTATTTCATTTATTTGTGAAAGACACTGATTTAAAATAATGCTTATTAAAAATATGGTTAATGTCTGTATTGTTTGCCTTTGAAATGGTTAATTATCAAATTTTTAATTTCAGGTGAAGAAACTACAAAGAAAGTTAGCTCAATGAATTATTACGCATATCGTTTGATGATTCGTCAAAATGCTGACAACTATTTGCTGCGGTTTCGTCGATTGTTTCAGCAGTATTGCGTTGACATGTATGTAAAAATAGAAACGGAACGTTTAACATTCATTAGGTTGAACCAAGCCAAACTGCGTTCTGAGGAGTACATCCATTTACTTGATGCAGTTAGTACTGAAGAAAATGCAGCTAATATTGGTCGATTAACTATTCTGCCGGCGACGTACATTGGTAGTCCACGTCATATGCATGAATATGCACAAGATGCAATGACATATGTTCGTCATTACGGTCGGCCAGATCTCTTTATTACTTTCACCTGTAATCCAAAATGGATAGAAATTACTCAATTGCTGCTTCCCGGACAAACATCAAGTGATAGACACGACATCACAGCACGTATATTCAGGCAAAAAATTCGGTCCCTGATGAACTTTATTGTTAAACAACGCGTCTTTGGAGACACTCGATGCTGGATGTATTCAATCGAATGGCAAAAGCGAGGCCTGCCGCACGCACACATTCTTATTTGGTTAGTGGAAATAATTCAGCCTGACCAAATAGATGATATCATATGTGCCGAGATTCCTGATCATGAAGTCGATCCAGACCTACATGATGTTGTTACTACTAATATGATTCATGGACCGTGTGGTGCCATCAATCCCCAATCACCTTGCATGGTCGATGGAAAGTGCTCTAAACGATATCCACGGAAATTAACGGCGGAGACTATCACTGGCAACGATGGTTATCCGCTGTATCGGCGTCGATCACCAGATGACAACGGTCGAACTGTCACAACGAAAGTGAAAAGAATGGATTTCGTTGTCGACAACAGTTGGATTGTTCCATATTCGCCACTTATTTCTAAAACGTTCAAGACACATTGCAACGTTGAATACTGCAATTCAGTTAAGTCCATAAAATATATTTGCAAATATGTCACGAAAGGCAGTGATATGGCAGTTTTTGGATTGCAATCCTCGAATACCAACGATGAAATTTCACGTTATCAAGTTGGTCGTTATGTGAACTGTAATGAAGCGATTTAGCGTATATTCGCATTTCCCATTCACGAACGTCATCCTACTGTTATGCATTTGGCGGTGCATCTGGAGAATGGTCAACGAGTATATTTCACGGCTTCGAATGCTACTCAACGTGCTGAAACACCTCCAGCAACTACATTGACCAGTTTTTTTGCAATCTGCCAAAGCGATCAGTTTGCACGAACTTTGCTTTACTCGGAGATGCCACGTTATTATACTTGGAATGCTTCATCGAAGAATTTTCAAAGACGGAAGCAAGGCGATGCAGTTCCTGGGTATCCAGATGTGCGTTCTACTGATGCTCTTGGTCGTATGTATACAGTTCATCCAAAGAATGATGAATGTTTCTATTTGCGGTTGTTGCTGGTAAATGTGCGTGGGCCAACGTCATTTGAGACACTACGAACTGTTAATGGTGTAATATTCCCAACATATCGTGCTGCATGTGAAGAATTGAACTTATTAGAAAACGATACCCATTGGGATACGACAATCGCTGAAGCCATTATCTCTGCATCTCCAAGTCAGATACGCACATTATTCGCTATCATAATTTCGACATGTTTTCCATCAAACCCATGTAACCTGTGGCACAAATACAAGGATAATATGTCAGAAGATATTTTACATCAAATTCGTGTCAGTTCCAGAAATCACGATATTGAGATGAATGAGGAGATACATAATCGTGCTTTACTCTTGATCGAAGATATGTGTTACCTCATGTGCGGTAATTTATTAATCAGGTTAGGAATGCCAGCGCCATATCGTGAAATGAATGACGCATTTAATCGAGAATTGGAACGGGAACGTGAATATGATCACCAGGAATTAGATTTAGTAGTTCAAACGAATGTACCCCTGTTGAATTACCAACAAAAGGAAGTTTATGATACTTTAATGAAAGCAATCAATGATGAACATGGTGGTTTATATTTCCTAGATGCCCCTGGTGGAACTGGCAAGACATTCCTCATGTCATTAGTTTTAGCAACTGTTCGGGCGAGATCCAACATAGCGGTTGCAGTTGCTTCTTCTGGAATAGCAGCCACATTGTTAGAAGGATGCCGTACGGCTCATTCAGCATTAAAATTACCGTTAAATCTTCAAACTATTGAAGAACCAACGTGTAATATTGCAAAACACTCAGCAATGGCCAAAGTTTTAGCGACATCGAAAATCATCATCTGGGACGAATGCACAATGGCGCATAAACGTGCATTAGAAGCACTTAACCGAACATTAAAAGATTTACGCAATGACTCGAGATGTTTTGGAGGAGCAATGATTTTACTGTCTGGCGATTTCCGCCAAATACTGCCAGTAATTCCAAGATCTACGGCTGCCGACGAAATAAACGCTTGTCTCAAATCGTCAAATCTATGGCGCTATGTGAAGAAACTGCAGCTGACAACAAACATGAGAGTTACATTGCTTAATGATACATCTGCTGAAGATTTCTCGGAGCAATTGCTGACTATCGGTAATGGTCAAGTACCTGTCGATGAATCGAGCGGATTAATATCATTTCAAAATAATTTCTGTAATTTTTTCTCATCAAAAGACGAACTTATCAACAATGTATTTCCAAACATTATTTCTAACTACAAAAATAATGAATGGTTGAGTGAGCGAGCAATTTTAGCGGCTAAGAATAAAGATGTAGATGACCTGAACTACATAATTCAAAATAAGATCATTGGAACAATGCATACATTTAAATCTATTGACTGCGTCACAAATGAAGATGAAGCCACCAACTATCCAATTGAATTTTTAAACTCTTTGGACGTGCCTGGCTTACCACCGCACAATTTACGCCTAAAGGTTGGCTCCGTAGTAATCATGCTTCGAAACATAAACCAACCAAAACTGTGCAACGGTACGCGTTTGGTGGTTAGAAAATTGATGAACAATGTAATATACGCTACGATAATGATAGGAAAATTCAAAGGTGAGGAAGTTCTTATTCCGAAGATCCCGATGATCCCAACCGATATGCCGTTTGAATTTAAAAGACTTATTTGCCATGACCATCAACAAATCACAAGGCCAATCCTTAAAAGTTTGTGGTTTAAATCTAGAACATTCATGTTTTTCCCATGGTCAATTATACGTGGCATGTTCACGGGTCGGAAGACCATCTGCGTTGTTTGTTTTTGCGCCTGATAATAAAACAAAAAATGTCGTGTATCACAAGGTACTTAAGTGAAGAGCAACCTATGTACTAAAATACAGAAATAATAATGAATGATTAATGTAGGTATTTAATTTTTTTGTATTTTTTCCAATAAAAAAAAACACAAACTGCTTATTTATTGCCATTAAGGCGGAACGAAGTTCGCCGGGTCAGCTAGTATATATATATATATATATAAAACCTTATCTAATTACATGTATACATATTTAAAAATAAAAATTCTTTGAGAAAATAATTTAACCTCAGTAAATAAACAATTGTTGCTACTTATGTTGGCATTTAAATCATATAATGTTAAATTTCAATAATTTTGTAGAGATATTTTTTAAATTGAATGTGCACAATATAATACAAGAGTAATTGTTTACTAAATCATACACGGAATATTGCTCTTAGATTCATCAGGAATGGTGATAAGTTGCTCAAAATGATACTTTTTAGGTTTAGAAATAAGTTGTCAAAACACAAAACCTCTATTTTAAAAACAAATTTTAATTGCAGACTGTAGTTTAAGTTTAATCAATAATTTTGAATTATTATAAAACTTTAATAAATCTATTAGAATAATAAAAAAATACTGTTATACTTATAAAGACTTCAATAGTCTTTAATAACATGTTTTTACTTTCAATTACCTATATGTATACATAAGGTAATGAAATTATAGAATCGGTCAAAAAAAAAAAAAAAAAAAAAAAAAAAAACGATATTTTGCAATTCTTCACGTTTTGGAACATCCCGATTTCAAAAAAAATTATCTAGAAAAAAATTTCTGTCTGTGTGTATGTGTGTACGTGGTGAGCATAACTCTCGAACAACTTGACCTACGATGTTCAAATTTGGTGTGCGGGTTGGTGGTGGCACAATGATTTACCATGAAGATTTTCGTCAAAATAGTGCATGCGCACAAGTAGCTGCCATTGAAAAAAATCATATTTTTCAGTAAATACTTACAAACGGTTCTAACGGTTACGTTCAAAATCGATGGAGTAATTAATGCCTATTATGGTTCACGACATCCCCACTTCCGAAATTCCCCTAAAAATGTTTTAATGGCGTAAAAACGTAAATTGTTGAGAAACGAATGCGAAAACACTGTTTTTAAAGTAGGAAAATTAAAGATTAGAACGATTTACTTGAAAATCTTTCAAATTTCGGTAGTATACAGAGCTTTCAGAAGCAATTGCATAGTAGGGAATAATTAATGGACTATGATTGGGACTACTTGGACTATACTAGCTAGGTAAGTAATTTATATTTTGTGCTGAAAAGGTTTATGTATTTAATTAGGTTTTTTTTTAATTAGGGTAAAATTAGTGAACTCTAGTGATAAAACGGATAGTTTTATTCTTGCATTTTTTGGATTCTTTCAATTTTGACAGCTTGGATTTAGGATTATATTATTCCACTAGGAGTTGGTCTATTTTATAAATTCCATAAATTTTCAATTACACAATCGTATTTTTCCAGTATGATCTTTTCAAACGATGCATCATATTCATATAATGCATTATATTATTCTGATACGATTCTGTAAACTTTACCATTTCTGTATTCTGAATTGTATGCGACATAATTATGCTATGCTAATTTTGTAAAATTGCATATGTTACTAATGTAATCTGCAATTTTGAGGTATTTTCTATCATGTATTCTGCAAATTCTGTATTTTCTATTCCCTGATTCGGCAAATTTGGTATCTAATGTTATATGTAATGTTAAATATAATTTTTCTTTTCTTTTTTTTTTTTTTTTTTGTCTAGGCCATTCCTGTTGGTCTTTGAGCTTACTTTCGATCTTCAAATTTGTATTTGTATTTAATTTTCTTAAAACAAAATTGCATCTGTTTAGTAGATTTTGTAGATGTTACATGTTTAGTTGCAGTTCTGAGCAAAATAGAAATATCAAAAGTGCATTGTCATACGATTTATCCGAATTGGGAATAAGAATGTAATCAACCTTTACAGGGGGAGTTTTTAGTCATTAAAGGTTACCAAATTGCACAGGCTTTGTTATCTGACTGATGTAGAATGCTGCAACGATGCTTTTTATCAAAATTACGTACAATAACATCTATGAATTAAACTCATGGGGATGTCAGAGGCAACTGTTTTTCGAGAGAAAATGAAATAGAATCGTTGTTATTGGATTCATTCAATTTTATTTTGAAAGATGTATTACGTTTGACTGTATTGATTGGAATTGGGTTGTCAGATTTTCGATTATAGTATTTTAACATTGTTTTAAGCTTAATATACATAATTGGAAGTTTGGGTTATTAATAATTTCACTGCACCCTTCTTTTAATTAAACTTTTAATTGCTTTTATTTCAATATACTTATTACATTTTATAAACTATTTTTTACATTGAATGATGTAAGATTATATTTCGGCATAACTGTCTGGACTTAAAAAGGTTTTTTCTACAAAGATTATCAATGGGCGAAAATACTACGCATAAATTCGGCTGTTAAAATTTTTTGCAAATTTAAGCAATCTGAATTGAGACTGTAACTTTCACTAAAATGCTGCTTCGACACACTCTTGTATTTCTATACATCAAATTCATAACTGAGCATGTACAATTTGGTGACTTTATGATTGGAATCTGGTAAATTTGGTAACATGTAATAAAAGAAAGTACTGAGTGACAAACATGTAGTAATTTATGAACAAAAAAGGTAGCCAAGTTGGCTATAAACTTAGAAAGAAAACTTGTCGCCGAATTGTTAAGTTCCAAACTGGTACCTAAATTTGCAACCAATATGCGAACTTCTTGTACCGTTACTATGAAAGTGCTTTTGCGGACAAATTTTAAACCTTTTCCTTTCATATTTAGTCATGGGAACAAAATTAGACCTTTCCCTTGACGTATCATATCACTTTCTAGAATTTGTAGTATTGTATGGCAGAGCCATTTGTATAGCAAAACCTTTGAAAAATCTTCTCACTGCATAAATATGGCGTAGAAACTAAAAGTATTGTTAAAACGTTGTTAGACAAAATTCCAATCCATTAAACATGATGAATGATTTAATGAAAATAACATAAAGATGGGTAAGACATAGATGAAACATTAACCCCTGGAAGAAGACGACACATTTTTCAACTGAAGTACAACGACTGTTGATAAATGTATTCCGATTTAAAGTGCCCCTGTATTAAGATATCAAGATGATTATCGACCAGGTTAGTATGAAAAGTGACTTTGTAGCAACGACAGAAAGATGGGAGATTGAGTTCATAAAAATGTCACGAGAAGTTGTTACAATGTTTTTACTAAGTGATAACAGCATCATAATGCTAGAAATGATGATTGACGAAGTGAAAATGTTTGGATGACTGTATCAGCATAAAAACGTCATGAGAATAAACGATGCGATGTTAAGACTGCCAGGATAACAATCAACGGTAGAATAGTTTCAGAATGTGATTGATAGTGAAACAATATCGTGATAATATACTTTTTCAATGTAAGTGATAAATATAAGTACTATACAGATATCAGCGCCTAAATTTGCACTCTATAAAAAAATAAAAATTCATTTTCTCAAATACTTTTGTAGATACTTTGGAGATTATTGGTTTCTAATTCAAACAGTTTTTTAGAGAGAAAAAAATTTCATTTTATAAAAAAGTGAACCAGATGAATTTTAGGACCAGTATAACCTTTTTAGTTTAAATATACTGCAATAATCTAAAGTTTAACCACTTTATAACTAAAAGCTTAAATATAAATTGCACACAAACTGAATCTGTGTTGTGAACCAGTAAACGGAAATGAAATTTAGAAATATTTTGGAGTCATAAGAAAAAGTTATGACCTGGTAAATACAGATGATTAGACCCAGTAGAATTTTATGCAATAGGGTAAAAAATCCTCAAATCAATTATTTTTTAGAATCAATTATAATATAATTAAATGCGTGAAGAAAATGACTTTCGAAAATAGATCTAGTTCATCAACTTTAGGGGGTTATTATATTATTTAGTTTTCATTCAAGAACCTCAATTTTTTTGGAAAAAAAATATTTTTGGGAAAATGAATCTGAAGATACAGTTACTTTGTTGTTTCTTGATTTACGTAAATAAAAAAAAATTCTTCACCATGCATATTATGTAATCCCAAAAGAAATGAACAGTGAAAAGTTTAAATATCTTATACATATCATTTAACAATCATATTTTAATTTGTATGTTAAACATGCATAACTGTGAAAATAACATAGAATTTTGAACATGTAGCATTAGATAATTTCATTTAAAAAAAGTTTGAAAGTTTGCCCCAAAATACATTAAGGTAATGAATTTATTTTTGCTTGTTGCAATCAATAAATTTTCAAGTATAAAAAGTTTTAGTAAAAATATTGCTTCCACGGACGATATTGATTACGTTCATTTTCAGAATGCATACGAATTTTAAAAAAGGGAGACAAGAGACCGTTAAACAAAATTAAACGGTTTCGTATCCGGGATTAATACTAATCCACTATAGCAAACAGATAGTGCTGTATTAAAAAAACTTTTGAATAAAAATATCTCAAAACTAAACAATTTAATTTCCAAAATAGAAAGGTTCTAACAATTTTATTGAAGTTCCCAGTTGAAAAACTTCGTCTCAAGAAGAACGTCAAGATGTATTTGATATCAATCAAGTATTAAAGCTACTACATCAAATGTTGAGTTTGGAAAAATGGCACTTACTTTAACGGAAAACGAGTATAAGCTAAACATAATGCGTATCATAAAAAGTTTTAATGACTTGCGCCAAGCAATTTCTTTCTGTTTTTCTATTCAAATATATTCATTCTTTTGTAATAGTTTTATCTTTTTTTATTTACGTTAGGAATTAATTAAAAACTTTTCAGAACAGCTTGTGTATCCGAAATAATTTTATTATTAAAAACCATAATTTTATACGACTAAATTAATTATATTATGCTCTAGTACAAGTTTCTTTAGAGAAATTTTCAGTCATTTTACATTTAAAAATATAATAATAGGTACTACGAAGTACAATCAGTCCTCTTACGAAACCAAGTTCTACATAAAATAAGCTCAAAAGTTCTCTCAATACAAAAATAAACTTTTACGCAATTATCATCAACACTTGATTTCTTGTCACCACAAGCAACCAATAAACTTCAGATCAGAAGAGCTTCAATTCGATTCGAATTCTCAAAATTTATATCCATGCCCCCCTAATACCGACAAATCCTCTCTCCGACGTTCCAGCGATCCAGAAACACAGTCAACGACAGCAGAAATGCACGATTCCCATGATTCAGGAGCACATTCCGAAACTTTTCAAGTACCTCCACACCGAGGATACTTCTTGAAGCATCTAATGATGTTCGCATTATACCTACCATCACCCAACCTACGTACACACTTTACAGATGACTCTATATATAGATACCACAGTCTCTATAATAGCACCAGCCCCCCACTATAATACCGTTTCAGAGTACCAGCCCTTGGGGGGGAGGGGGGGGGGGTCTGGAGCATCGAAACATTCTAGAATTTTCGCTCGCTAACGAAGGAGTGACGTGGGGGGTGTCCCCAATTGTTTTGTCATCGTGGGGTTTTTGAAGGACTTTTAGAAAAGGGGGAAGTTTGAATTTGAATTGGATAACGAGTTTTCAATTGGTGGAGGGGAGTGTTACGTATTTCCTAATGAGACACCGCATTGGTGGATCAGCAATTGGTTAATGTCTATTGAAAAGGAGGTTTTCCTGAAAGGAAACTCGCCACCTATTCAATGTTTTTTTTTTTTTAAGTATGTGACTTTGAATATTACTTTCTGTGGTGAGTCTGTTTCTAAATGTTAAAGTGGGAGACAAAGTCACATAAGCCCTAAAGGGCTCGGGGAATACAGATGTGTTTTAATCTTTTTGAAAGCTTCTCTTATTCATCATTCAAAATCTGTTCGGATGTGGGTTTGTATATAATCAAGTGAGTATAGAGTGAAAGGTTTTCGTGTTTGTTGGTAGTTCCGGTCTATTAAGCAATATCAATTGAAGGCTATGCTCTTGTGATTACTTTTGAAAAGGGTCTCTTGTTTGCAAAACGAAAGCTCAAGGGCAGTATTGGACGGACAAGAAATAAATTTAAAATAAAGTTGTTACATAATTTGAAACGACATTGGTGTAAGAATGGTAGTTCGGTGGGTATGTGGATATGATTAGTGGGTGAATAGGCGTATACCGATGGTGTGGGTGGTTGTTTACCCAGAGTTCATAGGCTTGTAGAGAAAGTAAAAGTACACAGTTTTTAAGCACCTAAAAGGCAATAAGTAAGGGTCTAAAAATAATATTTCTGCAATATTTTAAATCGGCGTTATTTTGTGTAGTGTTTCTATGTTAAAATATCCAATTTTAAAACTAGAACAGATTGTGAGGAAAAGGAAAAAGGAGAATTTGTAAAATATGAATACTTTTTATTTGACTTTTTAAGGACCCTTGAGTATTTAGCATTTCCAAGAACATTTGACAGGAATAAGCAGGTTCTAACGATTTTTATCAAGGCCTTTAGAAAACTCATGAGAGAAAGGGTAATTCTTTCAGCTCTACTAAGAAATTTACGAAGCCTGAAAGAGTGTAAATAAAAGTAGTTGGGCCTATGACAAACCCATGAAAGTTCCGTTAAGATTGTCCTGAAATCCTAGATTGATTTTTTTTTTTTTTGTAAGTTTCAGGACACGCAATAAACTATTATTTGGGCAAACTAAAACTAAATTAAGTTGATATGCTTAGGCAAACTAATATAGCCTAATATAAGGTCCAACTAAAATAAGACTAGATAGTCCTGAAATGGGGTTTGGCCCGAAACGTATCCACAAATATGGCTCCACACTATTTTCCCTAAAACTTAACGATTAGCATTTAGGATATAATTACCTGCATGTTGCATATCTTGTACTTATAAGCTTCTCCTTCACATCCCACTTTTCTCTCGCATTTTCTGTTCTGGTATGAGACGCCTCCACTGCAGGTCCTAGAACAGGTGCTCCATTTGCTCCATGGAGACCACCCGTCAGCATGAAAAGGGACTTCGTTGCCATCCTGAAAACGAAAAGAATTTGTCTGTTAAAAGGAATTATATTGGAGTGAGTTACCTTAAGTATCAGTTTATGGTGAAGTGAAACGATAGAAAATTGTCAAAAATGTGCTCTCACGTTGGCATATTAAATAGGTTGCAAGACAGTGTGTATATTCATTACAATGTCCACATTGAGTGTTTATTAACACGTTGAATTTCTTTTCACTGAAATGGCTTAGTAATTTAACAGAAGTAAATACATTTTCCAAGCAAAACTTAGTTTTTGAACATTTTTAATTGCCCTAGTATAGTAAATTTTCTGCTTAAGATTAAAAAAAAAAATCAGTAATTTTTAAATTCTGTGTTTTTGTTTTTCTAATCCTATAGTCTTCTTCTTGAACTGAGAAAATCATTACGTAGATTCAAACTGTGATTACAAATAACACACAAAATGAGAGGCAGGTCAAAATGTCCAGATATTTATGTGTTTCTTTGAACACCAATGTGTGTGTTCTCAAATGTTCAATAGTAAGACATGATTCACACTCTCGCTGAGTAATTTTTTTTTTATCGATAATGATCGATTTTTGATGTTGTTCTATGAAGGCAGAGTATAAGGTGATGAGATCCTAAGAATAGATCAAGTGTATAACCACACTCTACCTGAACTACCTCGCATTGAAATCTGGAACACTCCTTCACCTATCACAATCTGTGTCTTCTTATTGTTGAGCCAGCAATCATGGAGCCTCGTAACTCTAATCTCCTTTATGCATGACGCATATCTTGCTTCTATGAATCCGAAAATGAAGATAGCCTTTACTTTACCAAATAAAACCGTCCACTAACTCACCAAGACACACCAACCAACCAGCGGCGGCCCGTAGTCAAAAATGTTATTGCAGCCGGAACATTGATCCCTCCCCCCCCCCCCCACTCAATCTCCCGTCACTTTCCACAACCATTTATGAATAGAAATTCTTTAATCTCAATTATTCAAACTCAAATTTCCTATCAATATTTGCAAAATGATATGAGGAAGAAAATAGAAAAACACAACTTATTTTAACTTACCAATAACCGTGTTCCATGTTTCAATTATAACTTTTAGTAGTAACTTTAGAAGTAACAAGAAAACACACGTATAAACTTATCATGGAAATTATTTACGTTTGATGAGGACAATTTTAAGAAATGCTCATTTCTCTTCCACCCACACATCCGAATTCTCTTACACACTAGCCAATCAGTACATCGAATTTACACAAGTACTGCCGAAGTTGCGAAATTCGTAAAGGGCTACATGTCGCCACAACGCAGTATACATTTAGTGTAGAGGGAGATTCCATACTAGCAGATGTTACTATGTAAACCTTGCAACCTATTTGGAACTTCACTCCAGTGGACCCTATGGCTGAGGGGTTAAGGCTCTGGCCTCGCATGCCAAAGGTGCCGGGTTCGAATCCTGGGATAAGCATGGATGTTCGAAGTTTCTCGGAATACACCTTAAGCTGTAGGTCCTGTCCTGGTTAGCCGTTATCGTGCAAAAACAAAATAGGTCGTTGAGCGTGCAAACCAACCAATCACTCTAGTGACAGTACCTAGCTCGATGATCGTCGCATTTAGTTGATTTGAGTGAGGGTTTTTTTCCCTCTGAATTGTGTATTGCGCAACAGGCTTGCTATTTATGGGAGATTTTTTTACTTATCGTAGACATTTCATCTTGTGATTCTAATCTACATTTAAGAAAATTAGTCAAATAAATAATCAAAGTTGACTAGTAATTAGTACATTTTATTTTTAAACTAATAATTTAGATGCAACCCGGCTGTACTTGCTGTACACCACGAGCCTAAACCGCAACCAACCAAAGTGGAGTTAATATACGCCTGCTTCTGACAATCACCCCCCTCCCCCCCACACACACCCCTTTCCAATATTAAACTAACGATCGTTCATCATAATAAGCGGAATTTGCTACCGAAGCCACTTAATGCATCGATCCATTTTGATCGCACTTTGGTGACTTAGTGAAAACAAAGGCAAATTCTTGAACAAACAAAAGATTTAATCCAGCTGAGTGGTAATTGAATGTCGCCAACAGGCTCCTCACTTGGCGATTAAAATAGACATCACGATGTCCAGTGAACTGTTCCGAGAGTTTTAAATTGATAGTTAGGTTGTGAGTTTATACCTTGTTATCGATTTGTACAGGGAGAATTGTTTATTGAATATTAATGAGTGATTAAAGATATATCGATTACCTTAGTGTGATTGGAGTAATAGATTATGCACTCGTAATGTGTGTTTCTTGAATGCGCTGAACTAAAATTACTTCAAAGTCTTTTTAATTCTTTCAGTGTTAAAAAAGTGCTATGTATTCAAAATCCCATGAATTGGTATACTTACGCAAATAAAAGTTGGGATTATTTTGCGTAGCGTCAGAAAAAGAAGCAAATTATCAATTCCGGATAACTTTATTCAAACATCAAGCAAGCAACAAAATACTTTAAATTGGGTTTTTGCTATTGTTGGATAATTAAGAGCAAGTCCTAGTAAGGAACATTTACTGCACTCGCTATGTTTCAATCTTCTATCCCAGTGCATTTAGAAACTACTTTCCATAAAACTTTTAAATTCGATGGAAAAAGATTTTTGTGAAAAAGATCACCAAATGAAATGACATAAACTGTTTTTATTAAACACTCCCGCTGCGTAACTTTTTTTTTTTTTTTTTTATCAAAATAGGTTTAAAAATTGCGCATTTTTTTATTACATACTTCAAATCTACATATATATTAGAGTAAAAATTTATTTAAAAAAAAAAAAATTAAGTTTTTTTTTTTTTTTTTTTTTTTTTTTAAATACAGAATTAGATCATAAAAAAGGTTGTCAAAATATTGAAATTGAAGGAGAATCATATAAAAGCAAAATTTTGAAAATTAATCTTGGTTAAATTATGATTTATTTTATTAAATGCAAAGGTAAAACGTATATACTAGAGCAAAATACTTATAAAACATTTATTAGAAATGAAGTCCGAGAGGCGAATGCAATTTTTGGACCTCATCGAACATCATTCTGAATTTTTTATAGAGATTGGAGAAAAGTGAGTAGATGAGGAATCCACTGGTCTGCCGAGGCAAAAATGGCCGAAACTGATCAAACATCAACTTGAAATGAGTTGAATTAAAATCCGATTGCCAAATATGTCATAACTTGCCAAAAGAGAACAAACTTTTTCGTCTGGCAACCCTGCATTTTGATTTTCAAATGAGAAAAAGTGAAAACGATTTTTGATCTCTGGCTTGGAAAATGTGTATCTTTTATAGTAAGCCAAATTGCCGACATCAGTTACATCATCCGTGACATAATGCTTATTGCCAACTTGGCTCCCTTTTAATAGATGCAAGTAGACCGTCGCCAGATATCTGAATCGTCTGCAACCTTCTTAATTGGTAATTAAAGAGTGAGGATTACCAAATAAAAAAAAAATGCTCATTATTTGGCAAGTTATGGCTCATTTGGCAATTGGATTTAGTTCAACTTATTAAAAGTCGATTTTTGACCAGTTTCGGCCATTTTTGCCACGGCAGACCAGTGGATTGGTAATCTACTCACTTTTCTCTAATTTCTATAAAAAAATCAGATTGATGTTCGATGGGGTCCAAAAATTGCAGTCGCCTCTCAATTTATTAAGCATGATAAATTTCGAAACAAGGCTCGAGGCAAAGTCCTACCTCGCAATCTTTGCACCAAATTCGCGTTTCTTTGCGAACTATCTGTTGTCATCTGTTAACCCAAATTTGAATAAACAATTAAACATCACAGAAGAGCCAAAATGAAAGCATGAACGGGAAAAGAGCGGATTGCATATTTAAATAGACGACAAAAATGCATCACAGCGGAAATCGCGGGATGCGCAAATTTTGCTACTTCTACGTTACCCGTGAATATTGTGGGATGCGCAGCGAAAGGGTTAATATCTATCTATTATAAATAAAAATTAAAATATCAATAGACAAAACCAGATGGAGCCACTGCATAACGTATTGACTTAAGGATATAAAATAAAATATCTTAGACGCTATTTTTGAGTGCTCAATTTATGTCATTTAAATAAATGGTCATTTTTGTACCTATTCACTAAATTTCAAGGTTATATACAAAGTAGTTTCTGGGCTAGAATACTGTAACATGGCGCTATTAGGGAATTATCCTTACTAGGACTTCCTCTTAACTCAAAAACTTTTTTTTAAAAACTTAAAAACTTCTTATAAAAACCAATAATGTGTAGCAATTTTTATTTCAATACATTTGAGTTATTTACAGAACAGTTAATAGTTTACAGACTCTCCATAAAAGAACACTTATACACTCTAAAAAGAACTTACGATGCAATTTCTTAAAAATAAGAGATCAGTGTTTACCAGGTATTAACAATTAGCCAACCAACTAATTATAATAGCTATTTTATTAGTATATAATAATACTTTAATACTAATTTCAGAAAGTTGTAGAGATTTTTCTCTGATGATGTTCTTTAAGATAACATAAATTTAATTAAGAAAACGCTTTTAAATTAGGATAATATTAGGAGAAAAATTAAATGAGAATTAATATTAGAAATTAAATCAATTGATGTATTGCACTGTATTTTTAAATTTTATTATCGGAATATAATTAAACTGTATGTAATTAAGCAACTTGCTTATTTATCTTAATGTATCTTACGCACACTAATTTGATTAAAATCCCTAAATTTGTTAAAACACTACTTACTTTTTATGACCAATATTACAATATACAGTGTTTGCAATTTGTTAAAATCGTAGATTATATATATTAAGAAAAAAAAACTCAGAATGGAGGACATGTTAGTGTTACATCATGAAAAATTATCTCCGAAATAGTTCCGCACAATTATTTTAGTTTTAAACACGATTACCCAGAACAAAATTAGACATCTGATACAACAATACCTAAGCGTTGAACTTAAATGTTTGCAAGTATCCAGTTATGTCCCTCGCACCAAAGAACAGTGAAAAGTTTTCCACATATATATATATATATATATATATATATATATATATATATATATATATATATATATATATATATATATATATATATATATATATATATATATATATATATATATATATATATATATATATATACATTTTTTTTGTTGTGAAAATAACCTAAAATAAATTAATTCAGATAATTTTTAAATATTGCAGATCAATTTTGAATTCTTTTAAAATAATTACCCTTTGTTACCAAAAATACAATTTATTGATAAATTTTTCCACTCAATTGATTACTATTGTATACTTTAATTACTTCATTTATTACTGTTGATTAATTTATCCATTCAATTTATATCTAATATTTTACAACAAATTATGGTTAGAGGTTTTAAAAATGTGTTTTCTCCACTAGTACTTTGACTTGAGTTAATCATGTTTACAGGGTATACCAAAGAGGAGGTAAAGCATCGTTTATTTAAACATTTAGATTTAAACCATGCATATTTAAACATTTAGACTAAAACCTTTAGATGTAAATTACAAGAATGTTCAGCAATATTGACTGCATAAAATGTGATGAATTATTAAAAATTTTAAGTTTTTATGAAGACACTTTAGCAAAAAGTTTTCCTTACAATTAAAAACTGTTTTAGCTTAATAAGGTTAAAAAATTAATTGAAACCTTTTAATTAAATAAAAAGTTAAGATTGCAGCACATACTACATAAGTTTCAATTAAAAAAACTATTTGACTTGAGATTTGTGTAGTACTATAGGTAATAGTTTTAATTCTTAATCTTTCACGTCTTTGTTGAAAGTATCATTAAAAACTTAGAGTTGTTTAACTGACAGTTAAAACTGATAGATATAAAAACAACTTATCGGGTGAAAATTAATCTAAATTAGAGATAAAGAATAAATAAGTGTAATTCAGATGTATGAGGAAAAAAACTATTATTATTTTAACTTATTACATTTTTGTATTAAAAAATATAAATAAATTTTGTCAGTGATTTACTTTTCTTAAAATCAAAACACAAAGAACCCTAAGTAGAAAAGGATAAAAAAGAAAAATTATTACAACAGAAAACGAAAGCAAATTTAAAAAAAAAAAAAAATACGCATTTCCTCGCATACAAATGTGTTTTAAGGTAAAATGGCTTTTGGGGCGTTTTTGCATGAGAATAGGCGATTTTGCCTTCAAGTTGGTGCCACGTAGTCGCCAAGCAGTGAAATAGAATAGCGTGAAATAAAAAATGGCGCATTTTGATCGAAAACTTCCTCGGACATTTCGTATAATAACTTTTAGAGTTAGGGCAAAATAAAAAAGAAAAAGTTGTATAAACTTGCTGTTTAAAGCAAAATCGTTTTAGTTGTCACACACATCTTATCTTTAACCCCATCATTTTTATATTTCTAATCATTTTACTTCATGATATAAGAATAGATTTAAACCTAAGCCATCAATACATTGTGTAATCAAACATTAAAAATTCTTTGAAGAAAATTAATTTTAAAAAAATTATACAAAAAAAAACACGTTGTTTTGTAACTACAGCCATTTAAAAAGCATTCCCCCCCCCCCCCCTTCGTTTGAAGTAATTTCCACAAGCCCAGTAAAAACCGACTACTTAATAATATTTAAATATTTTATATCTCTAATAATTTATACACTAGTTTATTCTTATTAAAACTTCTAATGCCTAGTGTGTAAAATAATTGTCGCATAAAGGATTAGCAGATAATTTTTTTGTTAACTATGACGTAAAATTAGTGATCGACAAAATATTTACAAATCCATGTTATTACTCCAATAAAATAGTGAGTTTTAAAATGTTGCTATATGATCTCAAATAAAGTTTATTTGGACAAGAATGAATATAATACGATACAAATTTATTAAATTCTTAATATAAGTTTTGAATTATGTAACATTAACAATTGATAGTAGTATTTTAAAGAAAGAGTTAGAAAGTATATCTAAGAATTTTGAATCTTAAATCTATTAAATCTATGATTAATGAAGAATGAATTTAATGCAACAGATTTTATAGAAAATTTTAAATTTCTTGACCGAAAATGTTATTGAATATATATAAAGGGATTGGTTAGTGCAACACAAAGTTTTAATAAAGTAGATGAAAATGTTTGCCTAATTTTTACATAGATAACTGAAAGGTAGCATAGAGAATGTTTTAAACTAGTAGAGAAAGCTAAAACGAAGGCGATATAATTTAAATAATAATTTTACAAATATTAATGACTAATCTTAATATTACAAAGAACGAGCTATATATGCAAAGCTCAAACCTAAAAAAAAGTTAAAAAGTAAATGAAGGGATGAATTCAAAATAAAAAAGTAGATTTCCTTAAAAATGCTGCAGTTATTATTTCAAAATATTCCCAGTTTCATACGTTAAAAAACGCCAATTTACCATCCCGTTCCATTGAAATCCAGACACCCCAAAACATTATTCGGCAACAAATGAAACGGAAAATTCAAGCGAGGGCTCTTCGATCCGGGGAGAAGGGGGTCACGTGACACTCGGCCGGACATTCCGGCGTCTACGACAAGATACACGTTGAACGTATCTCTCTTTTCCTCTCTTTTTTTTTTCTCTCTCCATAGGCATAAAACTGCTTACTCCCAGTGATTTATCCCTATCCTCCCCACCTCCCTCCTCTCCGGATGAAACCCCTGGAACATTTTTTCCCTGCTGAGTCGACAAACGTTTTCTTTTAAGTCGCTTCTTTTAACAACCTTAGGAAACGTTTTAAAAATGACACTCTTTCGCGTAATAGAGATTTTGTAACTCTCCTGGTGGGTGTTGGTTGTTAGTGAGGTAGTATGTTGAGGTTTTGGAATAGTTTGTTCCTATTGAGGTTGGTAAATGACAATGGAGTTGTTTTCTTTATGAAAGTTCAGTTGCGTCATGTTATCAAAATATATTTGCTCGAAATTGTCTTGGTTTGGAAGGAAAGAGTTCTCTTCTGAGGTTGAATGAGTGTTGGTTATTAGTGAGGTAGAATGGTGAAGTTTTGGGAATGCTTTGTTGCTATTGAGGTTGAGAAATGACCATGGATTTCTGTTTTGTTATGAATGTCCAGCATTGCAAAATATTTGTTAGAGATTATCTTGGTTTGGAAGAGTAGATATTTTGTAACTCTTCTGATGTTTGCTAGGTGTTGTTAGTGAGGTAGTAAATTGAGGTTTTGGGAATGATTTATTCCTATTCGGGTAGGTAAGTGACAACTATTTTGTTATGTAAGTCCAGTGTTGTTATGTTATCAAAAAGTATTTGCTAGAAACTACCTTGGTGCGTAATGAACGCAAAGTGGTACCGAAACGTAAGTCAACTGTGAAAAAAAAAAAGTGCACCATCTCCTACAAGATATTATTTGTTAAAACAAAACATTTGATATGCAACCATCAATTCTTTATTTAGTGTACTCGAGGAATTTTAGGGATAGTCAGTTACTTTTACTTTTTTTCATTTCGAAATACTTTCATTGACCTTTTAGAATATCAATAACTTAAATATGATTTATATATTAAATATGATTTTTTTGCTATATATATTCTTTATATCATTATTTACGATACCAACCAGGCTAGAAAATTATAAGAATAGTCACCCACTTAATATTGGTGTCGGTATTTCTATTACAAAAAACTATGTTACTCTCCAATACGTTAGATTCTCAACGAATAGAAATCTACATTATTTAGAAACTAATAATTGCAGATACTGCTAATTAAGTTTGTACGACAAAATATTGCATTAATAATTGATGTATATCATCGTCTTTATTTTTTGCACACTCCGACGTTACATGTATTAGTATATTTTTAACAATAGTTTATGTCCAGAACTTATTGCGTACAATGGACAATACCCGCATTTTTTTAAAATGAATGAAATTAGTATATATTTATGAAGCATTTCTTTCCGATTCCAAATATTTAAACAAAAGTTCTTTAAGAAAATTAGTTATTTAAATGTTAAGGAAAAAAAATGCCCCAAAACCGAGCCAAAACAAGTACGATCAAAACAGTCAACAAAGTTCTTGACGTAAAGAGCCCCTATCGTTTCTATGGTTATCGTGAGGTTTCTGCCAAATAGTTGGCTTAGGTAGACCATTGCCACATTCCGTACAGGTCGGCGTGATTTGCGAGAAACTTGCAAATCTGGTTTCCGCTGCTGCATTTCAAGCCAAGATGTTTGCGAAGCCGTGATGTCACATTCAATGCCAGCGAAATGAGTCGTTTTCTCGCCAACGTTTAACAAGGTAATTTTGATCGCAAATTAAAAAAAAAAAAAAGAAGCGCACTGAGCAGAATTTTTTGTGTTTATGACCTTTTCGAAACATTTAGAATTGAATAAAAAAATATTAAAAAAAATAATTCGGGAATTGTCCATTATGAATGAAATGACTAATGAAATGTTAAAAGTATTTAAAATGAACCTATCCATCAATCATTCTTGGGTTGTCATGTACTCAATACCTAAGCATACTCTTAAATTGCAATAATTTTCTCATTCTTTCTTCACTTTGCTTAAATTGTATGAATCTTCTCTATACATAGGAATATTTCAAATCTATTTAATACCGATCATTCATAACGCCAAGTTAAAATCCTAACAGTTTAATATGAGCAATGACAATGTAATTCTATTTAACATAAATTTTATCCTGCCTAGTTTTCAACTTCAATTATGTCTGTGACCAATATGAATTTACCTTGATATATCGGAATCAACTGTCAAAATTTAATGCAAGGTATTTTTTAAACACTAAAGCAAAATTGCAGTTGATTCTCTGCCTTGGTAGAAAAAAGTTTATAAAAATAATGACCTACAAAATAATGATAAGGTGATCAATTGTTTAAAAATAAAAAGCTGATATTGTTGTATAGCAATGCTCTCATTTTCCAGTTTAATTTGCTATCTATCAAATGAAAATTAATTTTTAGTCATTTAAAATTCAATATTTATAAATAATTACCAAAAGTGGAATTTTTGACACAATCATTTTCTCTTGTTATTCGTTATTTTAATTCATGCCATTAAAAAAGCATATCATCATCCTTTAAATGTGTACATTAAAAAGTAAGACTTAACATGAAAAAGAATATCCTCCCTACTTATTTGAGATTATTTTTATCTCCTAAATTTTACCTCTTTTTTCTTCAACTTATTCGAAGATACAGTTCATCCTCCAAGAAAGAGCCCAAATATATTTAACTTTTATCGATTTTTTCCCTTAAACAAATATTTGAAACTTCTCTTTTCAAAGAAGTATGAAAAAGTCGCTGACTGAAGATGTTTTTAAAGGAAAGTACACTACAATTAATACTCAGATTAAAATTAAAGCCATTCTCGAATTACAATTTTTTTTTTCCTCGATTAACTGAGTTTTTTTTTTTTTTTTTTAATAATACATTAAATTATATTATTTATTAAATACTAAATTAAACCGTTTGTAGTTGATAGTCATATTTCTGTTTAAAGGAGAGACAAAATAAAGACAAAAAATGCAATTTATTCTAATGCAATTTATTAGTTATAATGTAATTTCATTTTTATATTAAAAAAAAAACTTTTTAACCAAAAGCATGGATAAATTGTTTACAAAAGTTTTTCTCTTTTGATTAATTAAACATTTAATTCCAAAATAAACTACATTGAAACCAGTAGATATAAATAATGCGCTATAATTTCTTGGAGAATTGGAAAATTTTAAAATACGGGAAACAATATAATTGGAATTAATAAAATTGATTTGGTTTCTTATTCGTGAAATTTTTTAATGTCTTTGTACTAAACAGCAGATTTTTCAATTAAGAAATAAATGCATACCTCATCATCTTCGAAATGGCTAATTTCTTCCCCTTGTCTATCTCCCTTATCAGGTGAATCGGTACTTGACTGGCAAACGGGAAGAAGCAGAATCTGTCGAAGAAAAAGAAATAATTAAAACATCATCAGAATTTTTTTTTAATTTGTAATTTGTCATGGTATTAAAAACAGTTTTATTTATCCAAGTGGCGAAAATCGTTACATTTTATAAATCTGAGATGTTTATATGATAAAAGAAACTGTACGTTCATCGTAGCATTGCTGTACCGTCAATACGTAGATTAATATGAATATACATATATGAATTTGACATTCCAACCAATTCATTGCAGGAAATATGAAAATAAAATACAATCTTAAAAAAAAAATAACAATATGCTAAGTTTAAAATATAATTAAAGTTAACTCGAACCAACAAAACTTGACCTGTAGATTATTCAAAATTATTTCAAAATAAACATTAACAACTCGTTCAAGTACAGCAACTCCTAGTTCAACCAAAAATTAATGGACAATCTAAAACTAAAGTGGTTCCAGGGTGTCTCTAAACTAACAACAAAATAAGATGGGATATAACATACTTCATGTTACAAAACTGTAGTATTGAAAACCAGGGTCGCAATCCAATTTTAGTGAGAAAAAATAGGGGCAATGTAAGTTCTCAAGAAGTGGCATTGAATGCTTAGTTGTGTTGTCGCAGATTTGGATTAGTCGTAGTGGATCCACGGTCCTCTGATTATTGTTGACTCTTTGAAAGATATCTTTAGAAGAACCATTGTGAGTTTGGACAGGAGTCCGTGCATCTTCGAGAGGATAAGACGAAACCTTCAGATTTCAATTGTGCAATAACGTTCTTAAACGACATTTACGAACAACTACTGAGGTACATGCCAATGAATCATCATTTTTCCAGATGCTAATTTTAATGGGAGCATGTAAATGTATTATTATTTTCCCATTGAAATAAGGGATTGCTACCCCGGTCACTCATTTTAAAATAGTTTATCATGACATTTATTACCACGCATCTTATTTTCTTGGTAGAATTTAGGGTTTGGTAGCACAAAACAAATCCCTGTACCTTAACAGAGATTTTATATAATAACGTAATTATTGAACCATAATTATTAATTTATTGTATTTTAACTATAAATAAGAATTATTCAATGACCGACATTTTAGTTTTGACTAGTGAGAAATCGGTTAGTGACCACCACAAACGAATGCTGTCACTAAACAGTCATTGACATTACTGCAGCCACCTCATCAAAACCATATTATCCACATTCCAAAGTTTACCAACACCAACTCAACTAGCATCTCACCCCTAACAATTGCCAAAAATTCAAATTCCTTTCCAAACGTCCCCCTCTCTCACCCCAAAACTACCCTCGAAAGCACCCCCACTTTAAACCATTAGACCCTTCTGGCTGGCCGCTCACTAAGTAACATTACATTGTTCCATGGAAAACTCAAGCTTTACCTTTGAATTAATTAATGGTTACACCCTTCAAGACGCTCCGCAATTAACCATCGCCATCATCGCTCAAGAAGTGGAGGTTGCGCTGGTACACAGAACCCATCTTATTATGTGGGTGCTATCCTTATTATGTGCTGCTGGAATCCTCGTCGCCAACACTTGCCACGGCATTCCTTGTTGAGTTTGTTTACGGTCGGCAGGGCGGGAAATTGGTTTTTGGAAGGAGGGTGGGAAGTTTGTCTATTGTATGCGTGTCATCGTGCGGAGTCATCGAATCGAAATTGTCGAGAGATGGCTACAATGTCTCTTCGCCCACTTCTAAGAAGTTGAGTTGAGTTTGACTTTGGATCAATTGTGGTTAAGCGGGATGAGTTTAATTGCATGCAAAGGTGCTGGTAGGACTTAATAAGTTTTAAGAAAGGATTATAGCTATCTTCGCATGGACTTTAACAAAACAGGACATTATATAACTCACACCCTCTGAGACGAATTATAATTTTCTGCACAATTATTTTACTCGAGCGAAAACATATTAATATTATAACATATTATACGATATATGTAGGGTTATTGTCCGAAATAAGATACTCTCTTCTAAATTAATATGTGGAATTAAAATAAAGTGGGGGGGGAGGTCTTGGTAATTAAGTAAGCCCGAGTGATAATTACTTTGATGCAGTACTATTATGTCTTTTTAAATTTGGAATATTTTTAATCCTTTTGAGTAAGAATTTTATGTATTTGTTATTTCTAGTCATTGAATTTCTTTTTCATGTTGTTACACCACGAGGCTTAGTTCCTGGATATGCGTTCAAGATTCTTCCTGCTATGCAGTGAGAAAAACCTCTTTTGGAGTTCTAGGCCTGTCGAACCTCCTGGTGAGAGGCAGGACGGGGCCTCACTGTTCGTTGTAGATTATTTTAGTTTCCATTCCATTTAAATAACAATAATTATATTTATAGAATTCTGATTTTATATATTTTATAGTTATGCTGATTTATTATGCTTTCTTAACAATGCTATAAAGGTATGCCATAATATGCCTCGACTACAGAGATGTAATTCTGTTTTTCCTCCGATTTTCTTCTGCATTATAGTACATAGCGCATTCTTTCATTTGGATTTTTTCATATAAATTTATATTGGAATATATTATCTTTAGTTAACAATGAGAAGTGCTATTAATTTTTAGAAGAAACTATATTATTATCTTCTTGTGTTATGCAAACTCATCGAAATTTTCGAAACATTCTACCATGTTTCTAAATATTCAGAGCCGCTTTAAAGAAGTGGGACACCAATTTTGATACTACGTGGAGAGAGTTTTACAAGTTTAGTGAATAAGTAAAAAATTTAAACCCTTCCATAATATTAGATGATCATTGACTATCATTCAGAAATGCCATACTTTTTTACAAAATTAAGCGCCATCACACAAAGTCATTGACCAGGAACTGTAGAGAGATATTACAACGAAATGAAGAAATTTGATCAACTTTTTTTTCTTGAACGGGGAAAAGTGGAGGGAGGGACGCACACAGGGTTCCCAGCATATAGCATATTTCACTACCTAAGATTGGGAACCATTCTTTAGCTTTATGCTGTTATCTTTCGGGATCTTTTAAACTAGATATATTGCTTGTGGACTTAAAATTGGAAACTGGCCATCGGTGAACTTAAACTAGTGTCCTTTTATCCGATAGACTCACTTAGATGTTTGTGGTTTTTTCAAGATTGATTATTGCACTCTAAAAAGTAGGGGTGTGGAACAACGCACAACTTTCATTTACACTATTATACTGACGTGGATTGGTGTAATTTACCGTTTTTATATTTTCATCATTTCATTTAAAAAAAATTTCTAACTTGGTGATATTTTTTGCAATAATTATTATATGGGTCTTTTATTTAAAAGAAAAGAAAAAAAAAGAAAAAAAAAAAAAAAAAAAAAAAAAACTCCATCGATATGGTCAAAATGATTCCGGCGATACACTTTCGATAATTCTTATATTTTTATATTTTCCTTTCTTATAAGAGAAACTGAAGAAAGGAGAAAAAAAGATCGTTGTTGAGCGATGCTCAAGTAAAGAGAACTCTGTGTTGAAGGCATTCATTTTTATATATAAAATTATATTGATATTGAAAATGGGTCATTCATTAATAGTAAGGTTTCCATCATTAAATATTAACTAGATCGTCATTCTATCTCATGTTCCAATAATTTTAGTTTCAACTTTAAACTAATTTATTAAAAATAAGCTCGCGTAATTCATTAGAATTAAACTATATATTAAACTATTTCCTTTCATAAATTAAAATATATCGTATAATAGCATTTTTTTCAAACTTTTATTACATACTTAGTAAATAAAATATTAAAATTCAGAGATTAAGCAAACGCTTTTAAGTATGTAAATAGTATATAATAACTTAAATACAAGATATTACACAAGACACTATATTGTGAATATTATTCCTATGATTGATCTTGAATAGCAAGTTAATACCACAAATACGGTGGTCAATATTTCTCGACATTGGACAATCCCAATGTAGACAGTTGTAGACTGACCGTTGTTACGGATCTTGGCCAATCTCACCCAATGCTGAATAAAATATACTGGAAGTTTTGAAACATTGATGTACAGTTTTAAAATTGAAATCTATTTTTATGACAAAGCACGAAGTTCTAAAAAATATTATGAATTTTTTTTTTTTTTTTTTTTTTTTTAATCTTATATTTTAGAACGGAATGATGATAAAGTTTCGACTAGGATTGTCCAATACTGTTGAGCTATCTGCAGTGCTAGAAGTGTGGGTAGACGTGGGGTGAGCGTGCCCCCCCCCCCCCACTTCTAAAAACACTGAAATCCATTCCCCCACATTTAAAAACTATCAAACTGCCGAAAAACTGCTAAGGAAAAATAACATTAATCTTAAAATGTAGTGACACTGAAAAAGTGATTTAAAGTTTTCAAATGTGTAAAAAAAAAAAAAAAAAAAAAAAACACCCTATATATGTTGTATATATCTATCAAACTGTTATATCTTTATACAAAGTAGCATAATACATTTTTAAAAGTATTTTTATTCATAAATACTATTACACTTGGTTGAACTTCTAACTTTGAGAAACTTTCTTTTAAGTTAAATTTCTATTCTTGTTTCATATAAAAACAAGCTATATTTTATTATTTTTATTTTTTTAGAGTTATTTATTAATTTAATTTCATGAAAGTAAGCATATTTGGAAACACTCTTTAAATCTAAATTACTAGTTATGTATTTAATGTTGAAGAATTATTTCTTCATTTTATCTAAAAAAACTAAGTAAAAGAATATTCATTAAAATAACAATAATTTTTTTTATTATTTTTGTTTAAAATTAGTGTAAGGAAGTATAAATTATTTCTTTACTAGTAATAATTTTGTATCTTATAATAAAATAATAACATTTATCATAGAGGTTGGGGGGGGGGAGTGCACTTGTCATCAACTCTTGGGCATCCCCCCACTTTTCTTTTCCCACTTCTACCACTGGCTATCTGGGTTAATGACTTGCATATTACATGCTAATTAAAAACGAAGAAAAAAATTACATCGGATATTTTATGATATAAACAAAACTTATATAGATCAAAACCAGTATTTATTAAAACTTGCAATATTTTTGCAATCTACACTGTCAAATTCTATCACACTTAACAGTTACGTGCATCATGAAAAAGTAAAAAGTAAAAAATAACAATGTTGATTTGAAACAGTGAAAGAAAATTTCTTCCACTATCCGATATTCAATAAAATTAAACGCGTAGTATACGTATAATTACACTACCTCTTCCGAAATGTTCCCATAAACTTCAACACCGAACTTAAAATCAGTACTTTAACCTAACTTTTTACGATGGTTATGATAAATATACATATAATACGCAACCTCCAACTTCCTCTACTATTTCAAATAATACCTCCCTTGGGCGTTGTAGAGTAAAAAAAGATTGCTCTTCGTCCCCCTAAAAGTATATACTACATTGCTTTAAAAAATAGAAAAACAGAGAAGAAAAATTCTCATAAATTCAACGCCACAAAAATCCAATGCTACCGGAAAACGCTAAAACAGTATCTTTATCCGTTCTCGGAACTTTCTTCCGTATTATTACCTATAACCGTATATTTCGAATAAAGATATGTTTGGGATAGACAATCACCCAAATCGGTATTTTTCTCCCAGCGATAGGAAGACCGCACGTTTTGTTGTCAGCGCCTTCTACTGGCGTCGATTGGTAATATTCGAGTTCCTGTTAACTGCTATTATTTTCGGCATTGTCACCGTTATATTTTATTTAAAATATATATATATATATTTTCGGTGATAGTAGGTGTCATAATTTGATTCGATGAATATTAAATTTTAGAATTTTTTTTTCTTGTGTAATTCCTGTGAATTTTTTTTTTTTCCTGTAGATACAGTTTGGATTTAGTAAAAGAACACAGAAATTAATCATAATAGCAATTGACGTTTATGGTTAATTTTTGAGAATGAATTTGAATATGCAGAAATAATAATAAAAAATAAAAAAAATAAAACATATTTTTAAGAAGAATGAAAATTTTGTTAATATTTCAAATCATTTCATAAATTGGTTTGTACGCTTAACGACCTATTTTTATGTACAATGACGGCTTAACGTGGATTCCGAACCACAACGAACATTCATGCCTAACCCAGGACTCGAACCCGGCGCCTTTGACACGTGAAGCTAGAGCGCTAATAACACAGCCATCAAGAGGGCTGGTTGTTTTCAGATTATCTGACGTCGTCAGCAACACGAAGGCTATAATGCGCCGAAACATTCGTCATTAGACAAGCCAACATACATTTACAAACACCCATGCCTAACACGGGACTCGAACCCGCAACCTCACGGTCTAGAAGCTAGCACGCTAACCACTATACCGTTTGGTCGGCACCATCAAGAGGGCATTTGATAAATTATTTCTGGATAGTGTATTTTTTGTGATAGCTCTTTTCTCTCCCTTTGTAGAGAACCAAAATTGATAAATGATAAATGCTAAGACCTGCTCTTCTGACGAATAACTTATTTATAATTGTAAAGAGTGTTATTTGTTAAAAACAGTAAATGGCAGCATTATAGAAAGTAGAAAATCTCATTTTTAGCATATTGAGGAAACCTAAGAATTTTGTGTTTTATCTCGCAGCAATAGAATGCCAAACTTAACTCTGATAAACTTTCAAAAAAGCAACTCCTAAATAACTCTTATACTCATTATTTTGAAGTTATAAGAATGGATACTACACGATATTTTGACTTAGGACGACAGTCCATATTTTTTCGAGGATAAAATAATAATATTTTTATTAAACTCTTTATAATTACGATATTTTTCTCGATACATTTGATTGAATAATTGTGACTGTGTCAAAATACTTCTTTGTAGTTGCATCTACAATTATAACTGTAAAGAAACATTATTTGCTGTATAAAAGTAGAGTTATTTTAGATTTATGTTTTTTTATTAAATAGTTTTTAAAAAATTAACACTCATATCATGCTTTGAAATATAAACTGAAGTTGATTATCTAAATAAAAGTTTTAATCCTCACAAAGTACCTTATCTTTATTCAAAGCAACATAGACTCCTTAGTATCTCAAGATATGTTTCTTCATTCATCAAGGCATTCTCTCTCATTATAGAAATCACATGCCTGCTTCTTTTGAGGAAATTGAATCCTAATTTATTAACCCATATCCATGGGCAGTGGCAGGGTTATTTTCAGAGGGTTGCAAGGGAGTTAAAGTTTTGGTTCAAAAAATTGTTTTTCAAAAAAGATAGTTGAATTTCCTATAGAAACATTATTTTTTTCTCAAATAAATAATTTATATACATATTTTACTTTTTCCAAGGAACTCTACAGCTTTTCTCTGCTTTGTTTTATATTAAAAGACAGGGGGGTGCAAGTGCACCGCTTGAACCTCCCCTGGCGGACCCATAGCCATACTTCTAAGTGACCTCAAGTAACAGATTTCTCAATTGACTATTCCACAAAAATTAAAAAGCTACATTAATACCTAATTACTGATGTACTTTTTTTTTTTGTAAGGAACAGTTTAGAATTTGTTTCTAACACTCTTTTTGGTAAATAATGTAAAATTATAATAACGCCAAAGTACACGAATATTTGTACGTCTACTAGAGATATCGTAGATTACATTAGAAAGTGATAACTTCTTACTTTTAAAAGAAATTATCAGAGATGCTAACTTTTTTTCGAATATCCCGTAATTTTTACTGATTTTTAGATCGTTTTACAATTTATCCATTACCAATACGTTTATATTACAATGAATGAAAATAGTGATACAATGGTCACTATTATGCAGAGTAACACTCAGTAAAACTAATGTAAATCTCAGCAATACCGAAAGTATTGGTGAATTTCAAAACTACTGGCAAAAAACTAAAAAAAGATATTTCGCGTATGTCTTTTCTGTAGGTTTCAAAAACAGTCCGTAAAACAAAAATCCGTACAGACTGAAAAAATCCGTGAAAACTACAGGAAATCCGTAGGGAAGTTGGCATTTCTGGCTCATTAATCGAAGTCATTCTGAATATTTGTTGACTCCAACTTCCCAAAGATCTATAAAGAATTCAAAGTGAGAAATTATGACACCAGAATTACCTCTTGTTATAACTCACTGTTCTTCAGACCTATTTTTTGGGAGCAGAGTCTTGAATTATGAACCTATCCCTCAAAGCGATCCAAAAGTAACAATTCGCATTAACTCTATAACTACCCTAACAGAAGCATGAAAAAAAGTCATATAAATACTTAATGAATCCCCTGTGGGTGAGACTATCCCTTCTGACCAAAAACTAACTGCCAGAGCATGTAAAAAAAAAAGTTAAAGAGGACAATAGCCGGTTAGATTAATTGAACTAACTAGAATAAGGTTAATGCCTAACTGGGCTTTCTGATTGATTGGTATAGAGTATGGGTCCTCTTCTGAGGATAAGTGTCAATAGGTTACTGGGTGAATGAGATCCTTTTTGTCCGCGGATGGATGGTAGGACAAGCCTGGAGGACTTCTTCAGATGGTTTGTTGTAAATCGCTTCCATAAGTCAGAGTAATCGATATCAGTCGTTTTTTTAGTGATAGAAATATAAGAGCCGTATGAAGAGATATTTGTAACCGTCAAACTTCAACTTTTGTAACCTTAAAGATATCGATGGAATATTTTTTGTTAAAGAGATAAACGTAATTACGTGGTCAAATAGAAAAAAGATTCTTATTTTACTTATATTCGCGGTATTTATTTTCAGTGAATTATTGTTAATCCAAGTGTGAACTCTTGAGTAATCCAAGAGTGTAATGTCATGAGTTTTTAATGATTGGATCTGAAGAAATGTATTTTAAGCGGGTTTCAGTGTTTAGTTTCTGTTGTGAAAAAATATGAATTTTAAAATAGTAAGAGGATATTAAGTTTATTTTGTCTCTCCGTTGAAATCATGAAAACTACTAACTTATAAGAAAAAAGGTGTAGAGTACTTATTCATTTAGGAAGGGAAAGACTCATCTTTCAAAAATTGTCTTTTTTTTTTAGAAATCACAACTTACAATCAGTCTTCAGACATATAATAATAACAATAATAATAATAATAATAATAATAATAATAATAATAATAAGAGTACATGTGTACAAATTAACAGATGCAAATGTTTTTGATTTGGTATTGGTTAAATATAAAACTTCAAAACATTTAAAATGCATAAACGATTTTTAAAAAAAAAATCTTAACTCGATAAATATTTGATTACATAATAAATAAAAATGAAACTTTCTAATAGGATTAGCATTTTTTTTTTTTTTTTTTTTTTTTTTTGTATTGATATATGTAGCTGATATGACATGTTATTATAGGGTACTCAAAGATACAATTAAAAGTGATTAGGTTATAATCGGGAATTTAGTATTTATCGTTGACATAAATTTATTTCAAAACATTTTCGTGGCAAAGAATATCTAGATATATATAGTTTCCTTTCACGGCAAAAAGCACCTAGGGAAAAGTTAAATGCACCTTACAATTCATGATAATAATAACTATTTAGGTATAGTTCATTGTAGCTCGTAATAAAATTGAAGTTGTAGGTCCCTGCATGACATTCCAATGCTGTACACAAAAATAGGTTGTAAAGCGTACAAACCAATCTATTATTAAATATATTAAAAATATATATATACAGAAAATATTCGATGGTCATTACATTTAAAAATACTTAGAAAAGTCATTCGTAAAGTGTATTATGCCTAAAACGAAATAAACAATGAACATATTTATCGTATGTCAGCTGGCAGTATGGCAGCAAGTAAGCAAAAACAGCGCTGTTATAATATCACTTATATAACAATTTCTATGTGACACACAATTCCAAAATCTTACCCAATATATCACATCAAATTAAAACACACACACACAAAATTCAACAATAACATGACTTCTCAAGTATATTAGGCGAACAAATAAAATTCATTTACAATAATATTTGACCTATGTCAACTTTTAAGTCAGTTTTCAATAATCAGATAAATCTGATAAAAACAACATCAAAGAAAACAAACCTACAACTGCTTACTAGACTACGGAGAACACAATACCCAATTTCACCCACATCAAAGCCAATCAAAATAAAAAATAAAATAAAATGTAACAATAACATGACTAATTTGCCTAGTATGAACCGCAACCTCAAGTCCTTGTTCCACATAAATACTCCAGATATGCAGGGCATACCTACACCAAAAGAAATGTCTTCTTCCACAGAGAAACTCATCCAGACGGAGCAAAAAATGCCAAGTCTGGACCTCCTGTAGTAGCTAAACAAGTGATTTCTTACCTTCTATATGTTACAGCCCACTTGCTGTTTGCGATGTCCTATAACAGCGGCCACGAAGTAGGGGGTTCGTCAATGTTAAATGTTCTTTAAAAAGCATGGATGGTTTCGGCAAGAGAAAAGAAAATCGTGTATAAGAAAAAGAGATTGATTTATATCAGGTAGGGCGGTTTGGTGCCTAACATGTAGTCAAATGGAAGTTTATGGCCTATTGGGGAAGTGGACTAGTAATCTCGCATTTCAGGAATAACAGTAGCCAGATGGAGGGAGGTTCAGATGTTTGGGAGTAATGGTTGGTATTTCTTATTGAAGAGCTTTGGTAACCGTTGTTAAGTTGGTGCTTGTTATGGAAAAACTGCTTTGTAGTCGACTGCTCTTAAGTAATGTCAAAGAGAGTATTAGATGAGTGAACGTTTATCTTTTTTTAATGCTATATAAGGTCCAATGAAAACCTTGATGATTGTCTTAAAATGAAATAGAATGTTGTCATAATCAATTCACAGAGCAATAAAATGTGTGTTTCTTTTGTTTAACAGTCAGAAATAGTGTTCATATTGTATCCTTTTATTATATCTAAGGAAATATCTTATGCTGGCAATGAATCTTCAGTTTAATCAATGTATGAAATGATGTTAGTCAATGTAACTATCAATGTAATAAATGAATGCAATAAATGAATGCAATATAGATATCAGTGTACTAATGATAGTTAAAATCATTATTTATGTTATTAAGACATTGTTTCTCGTATCTATTTTTAGTTCGATAAATTTCATCAATATTTTAAGTCATTTTTCAGGAACACCTTCGATGAAAATGTTTGGACATCAATGATCATCCTTTCTATGAAATTGTGAAAAATTTCCTAACAGCTACTGATCTTTTAATGTTAATAAATGCATTACAAACTAATTCTTAAATATACCGCATTAAATTATCAGAAAATCAATACGGCAAAAATACTTAACTTAAAAAAATCAGGTAATATGACATACTAAATTAATTTGATGCAAAATATCTTCTTAAAAATATACAATATTCTAACTTTAAAAATCCAGAATATATCACTGGGATATTTTATAACAATTTTGAAAAAACCGTACTTTAAAATTAAATGATGGCGAACACAAGATCCACACCCGTTTCACTCCAAAAACCACCCCTTGTAACCACAATTCCCCTTTCTGTAGCACCCCACCTATACATATTTCCAACTATACTAAGAGTTCAGCGGGGGTGTGAAAACGAAGACGCGACGGCCCCAATGAATCAAAGTTACTCATTCCCACATTTTTTATTGTTATTGTTACTGGAAGGTCCTAATCAACAGTTAGGCGCACAACACCCAAAAGGTCGACAGACGAACGCGGCAGTGCAGCCATATCGTAACGCTGCAAACGCACGCGTACGTACACACCGCTGGATATTTTAACGCCCAATAATTTTGAGAAACTAATTGGAGACATTAGGCGCGGTGAATGGAAGTAACGGATGTTGAATGGTAAGAAATAAAAATAAATGGGGAAAGTGGCAAGAAGTTGAGTCATGGTAACTGATCGAGTACCCTAATTTAGCGGTTTGAGTACACGCCGTCTTATTTTAAAGGCGCCAGGAAATAATTCAATGGTGTTGTGGTTTGATCCAATGAATTTTTTTTTCTTCCAATGCATAAGAACAACAATGGCTACAAAACTGAGTAATAACATCGCAACATGTGTCCGAATTTCAGGGGAGAAGTCTTTTAGAAGAACTGCCCCACATTTACAATTGAAATGGATAAAAATCCGAGAATCTTCTTCCAGAAAATCTAACAATAAAAACTAGACCATCTGCTGTCACAAAGGTCATCGAGTTTGACTATTTTTTTTTTTTTTTAAAGCGCTGTTCACTGAGCACTGACGCTCGTAATTGAAAATGATCCCCCTTGTTTACTACACGCGACATCTTCCACTGACCGTTCATTTCGGACAACATTATCAAAAGAATCATCCGTTTGGAATCAAGCAGAGGTTTTTCGGATATTGACTTTTTTCCACCAAAATACAGTTATAGGATTCCCAGATCATTTCCTCCAGCACTTCTTTTTTCAACTTACGCCCTATTGGAGAAATGATGGGTTACTTCAAAATTTGAATAGTAACAATTTTTTTTTTTTTTTTTCAAATATTATTCTATTGCGTGACTTGATTAGCTGCTGGTTGAATAGATCATAATAATGTTTTCGAAATTTATATTGCGTCGTATTCGAAGTAATAAAATTATTTCAAGGCAGGAGGTAGAAAACATCCATGGAGATTCAAAGCTTCAGTAATCGGCAAATTCAGAATCTATCATGTCTTGTACTGAGAACAAATCCTTATCCAAACCTGTCGAGTTTAAGCTTCAAGTAGCTATAAAACTTCATTTGGTCTAGCATTCTCTGACACACAATGAAGTTCGACTTATTTCATAATGGTGAGTAAACAAGTAATAGAATATATACTAAAGAATCGGTGGTCAGAATCTAATACTTTTTTAAGTTTGTATGCTTTTTTTTAGAAAAACTATTAAATGTGGTGAACGTACCATACTTTTGTTACTTTCCAGTAATTTCAGCACTCCATGAAACTGAGGTCCAACTCCTAACACAGCTATATTTAGGAGTAGTTAAAGAAGACGTGAGTATGAAAGTAATTTTGATGAGAATCTCCAACAACTGTTTCTGCTAATTAAATTGGTGATTACTTGTAGTGCTCTGTGATGGAGACAAATATATGACAGTGTTGAGGAGGTGGATAGTTCCAACTTTCCACGTACGAACTTTAAAAAAAAAAAAAAAAAAAAATTAAATATACCGTTACTAAAAACTGAATTCAGTACGATCAGCGCAGTTCTGACAAATATACTCCAACAGAAAATGTTAAGCATATCAATTACATAAAACAATAGTCTTTCTTTAGAAAGAACACAACCATATAAGGTGCTATAACAAAAAAACTTAACACTGTGATTAAGTTACCACACTTTACATTAAGAATTTTAAATTAAATCCAGATTGTACATTATTAATAAATAAACTAGCTTTGGTCAGTATTGTTTATACAAAAGCGCAGTTTAGTATAAATCTTGCAGTGTGGGTACGTTGATTCTGGGTGTGAGCCACTTCTGTTGCTGTGTTGACCTTGACCTGTTGCTGTTTGACCGGAGTGTCAAAACAATTGTAATCTCCATGATTTTTACCTGAAAATTCCCGATTACCCCAACTTTTACAAAGATAAAAAAAAACTAATTTTAAGTAACAATATCAAAACTAAATTAAAAGAATAATATAAAACTACTATAAAGAATGATACTAATACAACAAAGAAATAGTACAGAAACTAAATTTTAAGAAATTTACAGTACAACAATTAGTTTGTTTGTAAATTTTCAAAAAATTATATAATTTAGTTATAGAACAGTAATTTTTTTCTCTCAATTTTATAATTTTGAACTTAATGAAAAAATGTCTTGAATATATAGCAATTTGTCAAGAATTTCCATAAAAATCCCCAATATTTCCAGAATTTCTGATCTCCAAATTTTTCTTACATATTCTCTGTTGCTGGACACTCTGCAACACATACTTTGACCTCGTACGTTTCATATCTGAAATGTAAAACCATCCTTCCAGTAAAAAAAAAAAACCTTCCTCACACCTTTTAAAAAGAAGTTTGATAACTATAGACAGCATCCCAAATTTAAAAAAAAAACTCATCAGTCAAGGGTTACGTAATTTACGGATAGACCCAATCCAAAATACGTGTGAGGCACAAAAACTACATCCCAACAGGTCACATAAACTTCTCCACAAGTCTCATAATTTAATAACAAACTTCCCCTCTGTCCCCACACCCCCAGACGAAAGACGCCCTCACAACATAACGAACCCATATCTCCCTCAATGCCGAAAAGGTTTCCAAATATTAGGCCCTTTAATCGTAATTGCCGACCCGACCCGTTATAATAAGAGGGTCGGGATATACTTTGATACCCCCGGACACCCAATTAGGGGTCACTAGGGGTCGTGGGGGCCCTGCCCCGCCTATAGGGGGTGCCTCCTTGGGCGGGAATACATCTTGCTTCATGTGGCTCTTAGGTGGGGTCCTGGTAGTGTTTTTGTGTAAGAACAAATTGAGTGTGTTTTTGGTGGTCTTTATTTGATGAAGGAAATTGGATGATTCTAAGTGTGGTAATATCTAGAGGAGATATGTTTGTATAAAAAATTTGGGGTAGAAGGGAGGAAGGGCTTTGTTAATTGCAAAGAAGAGATCAAAATTGTTTTTGTAAAATTGAAAAGTATTTTGTTTTGCTAGAAATGTAATAGTGATTTCATTTTATTGCTTCATGTTGTCTGTTTTTATTGTTTTAAATTAGAATTTTTAGCAAAATGTTATTGTATTAATTTTATTATAGAATAAAAGTGGAATAGAATTTGCAAACAACATAACTTATTATTAATATTTCGAAAATAATTTTAACCAAAAAGTTGGAGATAATTCAATTTTAATTTCTATTCGTAAAGTAAAATATTTAAGAATGTTTTTCACAGTTCTTGCAATAATAAATAACAAAATTTAAATTTGAAAATTAAATTGGTTTGAATAATATACATTTAATCATGTTATGTTATTCATAATATTAGATAACTAATATTGCTCAATTTATAAATACATTTTGCTATACTATCACTAGAGGAAATTTTATAGTAAAAATCCAATTAACAGTTAAAGTGCAAAATATTTACTGAAAATAACTTGAGATAATGAATACACTAGAAAATAGAAGATATCCTATTTAAAAATAAAACAAGCTCGATTTTTCAGGACTTGTTTAGTAAAGAATATATTTCATCAAATCACACTTGCAATTTACACTACATTTGTTTAGTTAAGCCATAAAATATAACTTTACAAAGTAGCTTAAAACAATATTTTTTACAATAATATATTTTACGAATGTTTTTTGGCTCAATTTTGAACAAGACAAGAAAAGTTAATGTTTTTTTTTTTTTTTTTTTTTTTTTTTTTTGTTGAAGATACACAAATTCCGTGATAAAATGATTGTAACAACATAGTGTACAAATAACATAGAAACATTTGTTCCGTAACCATCTATATAAACTTAACGTGGCTATTGTTAAAATCTCGAGCTAATTCATCAAAGATCGACCATATAAATTTCAACATAAGGCATCTAACGACTGCAAGCGGAAACTCCTAAATTAATTAAGTAGACAAATGATGAAAACATAATACATAAAAACCAAAAGAGGCGCAAAAAAATTACAACCTCTGACCCTTAAGTAGTCAATGCTTAGACCGCCTCCCCTTTAAAACCTGATGATTTCATTGAAAAGGGCCAAGAAGGCTAATTACGCCCTTTAGCAAGAGGTTTGAGGATCTATTACGTTATTAGGAGGTGATATCCTAGCTTATCTTCAGAAAAACCCTCGTTTAGGGTAATGAATGTACCATGAGATATTTTTTAATGTGTGGGTTATATACTATATGATAATCAGGTGTTAAGTGTTAAGCATGTATGGAATGCTATTACCTTAAAAGATATAAATGAGATTCTTGTTTAGATTGTAGGTATACGGGGGTAGTCGTTAGCTGTTTGAAGTATCGGTACATGTTTAAAAAACGTCGAGTATTTGTGTGCTGCGAAAGTTTGTAATTGATAAATGTAAGATTGTTAGACTCAACTGCGAATATGAGTCTTAAAATGCATAGTTGTTTTGAGAGATAGTAATTCCTCCTAAAGTAATGTTCTTAAATCCCCTCTTATTAGTTTATATTTTTATCATGTGTTTGTGTCAATCATATTCTTAAGGTATAGATTATATGCGGGAGAACAGTGCTGAACGGTACAATGTCTTTTTATTCTATAAAAATATAAATAAACACATTTTAGATTTGAAAATAACTATTTTCAGTGCTTAAATTTGTTTCTTAATTATTTTTTCTCAAAAGTGAACTGTTTTTTTTTTTTTTTTTTAAATTTATAACAAAAAAAAAAAACTTTTACATTTCCTACAGTAACGATACATTTCAATAAAAAAAATTATGAATTAAGTTTTTAATAACAAAAATGTATAGTTTCAATGCCATTGCAAAGGAATACTATTTATCCTGTCGTTATAAAATCCAACATGCAAGTTTAAATATTTAATGGAAACAATTTTTTTGTGTTATTATTTATTACTGTATTCCAATCATTCATATACATTAATTATTTAGAAATAGGTTATATTCATAGTAAAAAGTCTAATAGTTTGAATTATAGCATTTGGGGAATTGGAACAATTACAAAAGGTTGGCAGTTAAATGATTAATTATGATATTTTTTTATTTTTTTTAATAAAAAAAAAATTAAAAAAAAGCACAAATATATTCCACTTAATAACTTAATAATAATAACCCTCTTATAATATTCAATATTTCAAAAACTCCAGCTGACAACTATGGGAACTAAAGTAGCATTCTCTTCGTTCAACTAAATTTTGTCCCTCTACTTATGTAAAGATACCACGCCAAAAATATCAAACTTTATACTTCAATATATTTCTAAATAATCAAGAGGATTGAAAACAAATCGCAACAAAACCCATCAGCTTCAAAATATTTCCACTTAACTATCAGTTACATCAAACAGACTAAAAACCCCACTTGATGAACTTATTCCCCCAAACACAACCATAAATAACTTTACATCTAAAGAAAAACAACATAGGAGATTAAAAAAAAAAAAAAAAAAAAAATCAACATTCAACCATTCTATTCATCCCATTCTCAATAAAAACTTCCAAATATAAACCTAAACAACATTTTTAATTAGATAAGAAAAAAGAACGTCAGTGTTCATCAAATCCTTGCTAATCATCCTTTCGAAAGACTGCCTCTTTCTCAAATGAATATTCTTCACCTGATACAGAGAACTAAAATTTAAGAGGTTAGAAACGATATTTGAAGGTTCAAATCAGTCTAATAAGCTCGCATGAAGAGCCGTCAAGATCTCTGATAATGATACTGAAATTTCCTCATTAGGATTTTTTATAAATGAAGAAAATACGATAACTTTTTTTTCTCTTTCTGCTCCATGCCATTGATCATCAGATCTCATAGAATTTGATAAAAGGAAGCAGATTTTTCGTTAAATTGGGAATTATACCTTTCGATCGATAGGCCTAGTAAGTCGCCTAGTTCTTTCTATGCATTTATTGGCTTCTTCAAAAAAATAAAAGTACCCAAATTTTATGAAATGGTAGAATTTAAAGGGAAGGTTCGTTATATTTTAAATAGTGGCAAGTCGTTTTATATTCAACCCAATGCGATGAACATAGGGATGTGAATTCATATTTCAACGTGGATTTCTCCAATTATAATTCTTAATGGTCTAATATCTATAGCTTGTAAATGAGCTGCCGTACTACTATTGATAGGAGTATTTGAAAAAGGAATTCAAAAAGGTTTAGATGATTTTTACAGCTAGAGGAAATATTTACACTACTATTATTTTCAAAGTAAAACAGTTAACTTGTTCTTGAAATTAATTTAGCAATGGCTTTAACGAGATGAATTAATGAGTAATGGCTTTACTCTTGAAATTAAATTAGCAAGGGCATTTGATTATCTATCAAATGTGAAAAACTTTTTAAAAAATGCATCAGTATAGATACAAATGTAAATGAATTATTGTTTTATTTCAGGAATATAAAAAGAATGTTCAACAATAATTGAATTTAAGAAAACTTTATGTACAAATCCATGTTAAAAATATAGTTTTTATAAATATAAGGTATGAAAACACAGAAAATTAAGCTTCGTATTCACATTGATTATTATTAAAAATCCAATTTTAAAAAGCACTAAATGCTAAAGTAAAACAATTTGAAGACATTGCATTCTAATTTTATTAAACCAAAAAGAAATTCTGGTGTGTTGTATTAATGCAATTGATAAACAAGTAAATAATTTTTCAAATCACTATTCATACCATTAAACAAAATCCAATTCCAATATAATAGATACAAGGCATAGAAAAGTTAAAGCAGATTACTCCTATGGGAAATAAAATGCAAGATTCTGAATAACTTATAGTAATACATCAAATAATTTGTTCTGGCAATGAAAGTTTCAAAAAAGCAGATATTTACAAACATGTAGAAAATAAATTTTTGGCATGGTTTTTTCTAAGATACAGATATATTCATTTCAATTTTTAGCTCAATTATAAAGTGCCTAAACTATAATTCACAGTTTAATAAACTACTGAAATTCTTTTTCTCTTGGAAAAAAAAATGTTTCAGGTTTTTCAAATAATACTCCAACAGGTTGTTTTTAGCCAAAAATCCCTATTCCTCCTTTAACTAATATGCTGGTCTTCAAGATTGATTATGACATTCTGTTTTACAAAATAGTGTCAAATAGAAAATGGGTGCATTTTCATTCAAATACAACGATGTAACAAAACGAAAGAAGCAAAATAACTTATATTTAGATTCAGACAAAATTCTACTTTTATAATGATAATGATACACATCATATAGTTCTCTCACATTTAAATGAATCATAGTTGCAATGTTCTCTTCCAAAGTAAGTCTAGTTGTCAAATCAGAATTCCAAACTCTTAAAACGCGAGTTTTAATATTATTACTTTCAGCTACAACTTTAAAATAATAACCACTTCAAAAGTTACATTTCTAAATAAAAACTAAAAGCTGCTGTAGAGAAAAGTAGACAAAAATAAATGATATTTATATTCCGACCAGTCTCCAAATACCGACTTTAAATATGGTAATACATCACTTCGGAAATAAAGCCCCACATGTCTCCACGCGTCTTGCGGTTCACAGTTAAATTGTAACAGCTGAGGTTAAGTGCAGGTCTGTTCCATAACATCAACCCTTTCGAGCTTAATGAGTTTGGTCGTAGAATTCTTAAAGTTACAGCGACTGACTTTTTTTTGTGGCAACGTGCATGCATAAGAAATAATGCCGTTGTTGGGACAGGGTGGAAGTTAAAGTCCTTTTCCTTGAGTTTTCTTTCTGGTAAAAAGGTAGATGCCATTTTTATTTAATAGTGTTTGGGATAGACTGGTGCCAGCTTTAAGAAATTTAAGCACATTTGTTTTAAAACTTAGTTTATGGAATAAGTTATTAAATTGATTTCATTTGTGTATGAGATCTTAGGCACTAGTTATTTTAAACAGTTGATTTAAGTTTTTTACAAATGTGAAAATAGAGCATAAACATTAAATTTATTTTTGTAGTGAAACAGGATTTTAGAAAAAAGTATGTTTGACCATCCTATGTCGGAATTCGCAATTGAAACTACAAATACTAAAAATGTGGTGGAGATCTCAAAACCCAAAACTGAGTGTGGGCTAGAGCGGTCGCTTTTATCTATGGCCGGTTTAGCATGATGGGTTCTTTGCCTTAAGACAGAATTCCTGCTGATCCTGGCATCTTCTAAAAACATGTGATAATAATCAAACCAAAGGTTTCGGCCGGACTATTTCTCATACTAAACTAACTGGAGATTTCATAAATCTAACTCTGCTGACATCCCACTTTCAAAAGTCCATCCAATCGAGTTGATCCTCAATATCTTCACTAACAAATCACGTAGTTAGTCCTAAGCTTTCTTTTTTTTAAACAGAATCATTTTCTATAGGTGATAGTCTGATGAATAATAAATTGTTCACTCAGTGAATAAATGTAAAAGCAATAAAAAAAATACCCACGCTTCAAATCCGCTTTAAGTCCTGAAATTTCAACTTTGAAGGACAGAGGAAAACTACTCCAGTGTTTCCCATCATCACGATAAAAATGAATATATTCAATCACACTCTACACTCAATATTCTTCCTTTTCAAAATCAACCGACCGCGTATACACCCTTTATACTTCAATGGCGTGTAACGGTGTCGGAAGCTTTTGTATCGCCAAAATGAATGAATGTAAGAGAAATCTGTCGCCAATACGTACGATCAATGCTTATCACAATGCGCCACATTTTTTTTCGCCGGAGTAAGTGAGTTTACAGGGAAGTTGAAAAAAGCAATTTCGAGAAATCAAGTGTTTCTTGATTGTTTTAAATGTAGCGTGAACTGGAAACTCGGTATTCTTTTGTTTGTTGCGCGTGAGGGCTTGGCGTAGAATGGGATATGCTGTGAGTGGGGTTGTTATTTGTCGATCGCGTTCTCATGACAAAAATATAATTATCGGATTTGTTTGCGAAATATGAATGAAAATCCCAAAATGTTTACAAAGTGAACGTTAAGCAAATAGAGAGTGTTTTGACCTCTTAAAAAGCGCACAGAACATAAATGCAAAGAAAACTAACGTTACAATTTTAATTTTTTTTTTAAGTACTTCATTTTTGTAGTTCCACATCTAGTAAACTTGGTTACATATTTATACAAATAATAACCATGGACCAATAACCAAAGTACGCAATACATTATTTTATCTTAGCAAAATAAATTCAAAACTGAATTTTTTTTTATTTATTTTTAACTTTTGCTGTGTTTCTTTCTCTTTCATTCTTTCGTCTCAATGCTCATACTTTATAATATTACGTTATTTGAATTTATAAATTATTCGTTTTTCCTTCATACATCATCGACCACTTATTAAATTTTACTACAAAGGAAGTGTCGAAGCTTACTTAAAAAATATTTTTTGTTTTGCATTATTTTTACACTTGTACTGCCATACTAAGCAGAGAAGTGATATCTGCTACTGTTACCAGGTATTAAGATTACCAGGGATACCTGTATTATTATGTTACCAGGATAGTTATTGTACCAGGTGGTTCTCTATAATTAGTTCTACATAATGTTTAAGCTAAATGGTCGTACCTGCACATAAAACATTACAAAATTTAATAAATTATTCAATAAGTTAGCACAAACTAAATGAAATTGTTAAACTTTAAACCACAATTTCTCATTTTAAGCCCAAATGTAAATATCACTTTCTGTGCTAGGTATAGCAGTATAATTATAATAAAAAAAAATTATTATTTCAAATACATAAAGATATTATTTCGATTCGATACTATTCTTTCCAAAATCCTTACAAACCTCTTCCCTCCCAGCATTTCATTTAAAACCCAATAACAGAACATCCACAACAACACCCGAATCCCAAAACGAAAATCAAGTCAATAAGTAACCCATAACTTGTAACACTTGTATCCAAAAGGCACATTCTCCTAAATGAACAGCTTTTCTCCTCCATCCAAATCCCCAACAGACACAGATCTTTTAAGAGAGTTGTCACCGACTACAAATGTATTGACTCCTTTTCAGTGAGAAATTGAGTCTGGAGTTTATTGCTTTCCAGGACATTAGATACACTAGTGAATCAATTGACGACCTTTTAGCAAAGCCTGGTATCGAATTACGTCCACATCTTTGATTCCGTAGGACACATCAGAAGGTTAAGGCTCTAACAATCCGTGTAGAGAGTTTAGAGGAGAGACTGGAGATGATTTCTTGAAAATGGCGGTGTGTGATGGAAGTTTATTGCTACAAGTGCCTAAGTTGGTTTCTAAATACGTCCTGTTTGAATTTACCAGATATATCCAAGGCAAATACTGGTGATCTGGACTTATAAAATAATGCGAATGAAAACCATTAGAAACATTATTATTCAGGCTCTAATGGACATATACGCTTCAGAGATTACCCCATTTCTATGGGATGTTGGTTTCTAAATGTGTCCTATTTAAATTTACCAGATATATCCCTGATAAATATTGGTTATCTGTACTTATGCAATAATGCGAATGAAAGCTATTAGAAACTGAATTTAATTCTTTCGGCTCTAATAGGCATATACGCTCCAGAAATTACACCATTTCCAATTGGGAAAATAAATTCTACTTTTATATAGGTTTTTATGCTTCTGTGTTTTTGAAGAATTAGGGTATAAAAATATAATTTAATAAAGTTTACAACTCTCTCGAACTACCAAATGACCTACGTTCTTGAGCAAGCACACTATTCAAGTTTCAATGTGTATTTTTACTTTCAATTACCCATATGTTTACATAGGGTAATGAAAGTATAGCATTTTTCCCCCCTCTCTTATTTCTCTTCGTTTTGAAATATCCTGATTAAAAATAAAAACAAGAAAAAATTTATGTCTGTGTCTACGTGGTGAGCATAACTCCCTAAGAAATGGACCTACGATGTTCAAATTTGGTTTGCGGGTTAGTGATGGCCATGTGATCAACCATTAATATTTCGTCAAAATCGCGCATACGCATAAAGTTGAAATCATGAGAATTTTTTTTTTTTCTTATGTAAAAATTATTGTCAAAAATATTGCCAAACTGGTCATTTTTATTTAAATGAGCGAACATATGGAAACGGTAAATAACACCATATCAGATTTTAATGTAATATTATAGCATAATTGAAAGTTGTGCGATGTTTCTCACCTCTAGCTTTTATTATTATTATTATTATTTTACAGTTCTCACTGGTTCTTATAATATAATAATTTAGCCTTTATAAAATAAGATTTAGGAAATTTAGAATACATTTTTCTATTTCGAATATACTGTCCCATCCGTATTGGGGTAATAATAGGACTATCCCATCAGTGTTCAAATTACTTCCATTAAATTTTATTATTTACCCACTTGCAATATATATATTTCTTACAATATCCAAGGCAATTGGGACAAAGAGTCCTAGTCGACCATATGATTGAGATAGATTATCACATATTACTCGAAAACGGGAAAAATAATAAATGTTTAACTCATAGTGTACTTCTTTTAGTATATCAACATTAAATTAAACTACTTTTCAATTTTAATCATACAAAAGTCAGGTCTAAATGATTAATGAAATTTATTGTACAGAAAATTGAAAATTTATGGAAATTTATTGGACAGAAATTGTGTTTATAAGTTATCTAAAATTATAAAAGCTATTACTGCGGTAGCTTTCCCTCTAATGAAATGCCTCTTCATTGTTTTTGACATACGAAGGAAGAAAAATAGAATCCCTAATTTAATTGCTTTTTTTTTTTTTTTTTTTTTTTTTTTTATGTTTCAGTAATTGCAAATTTCTTTGATATTCACATACTTGCATATTGAAGTAAATCCCTCTTCTAAATTAAGATGAGCTTTATAAAATTATAGATTAAGTAATATGCATTGCGTAGGGATTAATATAATCCTTAACAGATGTCTTAGTTTATAGGTTCTTAAATATATATATATTTTTTTATATTGAAATAAACGTCCGTTACAAATGGGAATTATATTTTTCATATCAAGGTTGAAAAAAAAAGTGCATGTGTAATAAATTCTGTTTGCCTTACATTTATTCAATAAATGCCCGCCATTGTAACCATTTTTGCATGAGCCATTTTATGTGAAATTAGCCAACCTTATAAGTTAATTTTAATTAATATTTTTTTAAATAATGAAACATAAAAGTTGGAAATTTTTTTATATATATATTTTAATCGAAAAATGTTTTTAATCAATTTTACAGAAACAATTATTAATTGAACCTGATGATATAAAAGTGAATCAGCAAATATTTTATCGTCTTTTGACCGTTTTCAATAAATTTGTTGAAAACCAGTAATTTAGTGATAATAATGAGATTTGAGTCTTCTACCATCTGTATTCCCTTTAATTTAAAATTAACTTACAACCATTTGTAATGTAAAAGTTTTATTACTAGCAACAGAAAAATTCAATAGAACACTAAATCTTTCAATAGAAATACAGTCGATCAAGAACTACAGCTAAACCAAGAAATATAGTCAAAAACGTATTTATTCCGCTTTATTCCACTAATGAGACTTCGCGATCCGCGTCCGATAATTTCAAAATAAGACAAATTAAGGTACTAGATAAGAAATTACATTAATTAGTTAACCATTAAGAGAGTTTCTTTAGCAATTTTTTTTAGCTACAATGCTATTTCTAAACTTGACTATGCTTCAGTAAAAATTTTCGTTAAAATAAATTTATAGTAATCAAGAAATAAGAGATAAGTAGCTTTTGCTTACGAATAGGTAGAATTTTTTTTAAACCAAATTTATTATCATAGAGTGGTCTTTCTTATTATTTATAATAAACATTTTCATAAATAGTAATAACTTAAATTAAATATAAGCATATAAATTCGTTCGATTAACTAAGCATAAAGGAGAAAAAATCTTATTCATGAAAAAAAAAAAATTTAGCTCAAAGTCACAAATAGTGTGCTCCACACAAAATTATAGGTAAGCAAAGAGTTTTCATTCCTGAAATAATCCAAGATAGTTTTAATTGTAAAAATCAATCTAATATTTCCAAGTTCAAAGAGCATTTTTTTTAGAGTTTTATAGTTTTGATTTTACTGAGAAAATATGTTAGTTTTACTGATTTTTTTTTCAATCGAAAATGAGAATTATCAATAAATCCCCCGTTTTAAATAACAAATTGTAAAATAATTTTAAAATTTTAGCAGCTGCTTTTAAAGTTTCTTCTAATCCTAAACAAATTAAAATTGCAAAATTATGATGAATCTACTAGTTATGTTTTTGCTTTATGCAATATCAGTAAATGGTAAATTTATATGGAAAAATTATTATTTTAAGTAGGTCAAATGTGCATTTATGACCCATTGAGGCACGGGAGACGTCTGTGTCCTTATAATGATATCTTCTAGAAATCGCCTTTTTAGGACTTTACAAAATTCGGAATTCAATGGCGTTGTATCAGAAGTACCAATCAATGGCTTAACTGTTTATAGAATCTGAATCTGTAATAATTGTTTTAGAAGGATAAGGAGATATTTTTTTTTTTATCTTATGTAACTCAGATTTTTTTTTTTTTTTTTTTTTTTTGTGAATTAACAAAGGTAAAATTAAAAAAATATTAATAAATGTGATAATTACTTTTCTAAAAAGGATTATAAATAAATATCCCAAAATCTCTTCCTAACTCTTTAGTTAAGCATAAAAAATATTGAAAAAATTTAAATAGTAAAGATATATAGAAATTTCACCGAAGAATAGTAGTTTTAAGAAATATTTGTTTCGGTTAAAAAAAAAAAAAAATGAGTTACAATATGGGGGGGGGGGGGGAAGAGAAAAAAAAACATAATTAATAATTTCTATGTATTAATGTATTACGAATGAAATTATAATTATGAATTTATGTAATTTAAATATGGTTGCCCAAGAAATTATTTACAAAAAAATGTGTTCGGGTTTCCCGAGAATTTAATAAGAACCTTTAAATACTTAAGAAAAAACCAATTAACTCACTATACATTAGTATAATGAAATAAGTGACTTGCGGTTCTAAAAAAAATAAAGAGAAATTGATGAAAGTTATATATATATATATATATATATATATATATATTATTTACTTTTATATGATAAAAAATAATTCATAAACAAATTTTTTAATGTGTAACTTAAGTGGCATTGTTGCACAGGTTAAAACAAGCTGCTTTTTGCTCCCGAATTACGTAATTCCAGGTAAGAACGTGCAAGATTTATGCAGCACAATATTCTTGAAACCTATTGAATTAAAACCCTAGCGACACACCCACTGCGAAAGTGCCAGAATTTCAAAGTTTGCCATTTGACTGATGGGATGTAAATTAATAAATACAAAAGAAGAGAGTACCTAAAACAAACCATATTTGAGCATATAGTTAGAACATTCATTCACCGAAACGAGTTAATTATAAAGCATTCACCTAAAAAGTTTATGTTAATTTGTGTAATCAACCAAAAATAATTAAAAAACATATTCGTGTAAATAATAAAATATATCAACTGTAAAATAATCAATTTGATGTAAATTCGAAAAATTTAAGCCTATATAATCTATTTGCTTTTCTGGAAATCTCCAGTGACACTCATTTTAACCTAACATCAAAAATAAATGTTAAAATCATATCAACGAATGTGTGGTGGTCGCGTGAACAAATGACAGATACAACACCTAGGCACTAGTGGTCACTTTTATCTAGTGGTTAACTCATCTGTCTACTGATGTAAGGAGTCCCTGGTTCGACTCCCCGTTAGCGCACATCGTTACACTAGTGATTACCGGACAAAGATTTATTCTGCTATCCATCGGCGCCTTCTAAAAATACTGAACAATTCCCACACAACCACCTCAGCAAGCAACCTCTGGCGACTCACTACCACACGCAACGCACTCAACTTACACTCAAGCAACTCTATCGTTCACCCCTTTGTGACTCACTTGGAAGCGGCTATGTGGTGGTCTCGTGTACAAATAACAGATATAACACCTAGGCACTAAGGGTCACTTTGTCTAGTAGTTAAGTAGTTAACGTTCCTGTCTACTAATCTAAGAGTAACTGGTTCGACTCCCGGTTAGCGCACATCAATACAAATGCAAATATAAACTCTTCTCATAAAAAATAAACAAGTTAAACCAAGAAGTGCACCCCCAAAAATTTACACAAATAAACTATTCTCATTTTTTGAACGAAGCTAACGTTTTTTTTTTCTCCTCAAAATGAAATTTAAAAAAAAAAAAAAAAACTCTTTTCTTCTTCTAATGACAACACCCACTAATAACTCGAACGAATAGCACCAACAAATATTTATTTATCCTTCTTTCCTACATTGTCCGAAAACACAAAAACAAATTGACCTCTTAAAAATACAACAATTAAGTAATTAAAGGATGGCAACATCTTGATCGGTTCCCACAATCTATTTCCCGCGTTGACACGCATTTTGACGCGCGTGGTACAACGGGTGAAACTAGATTTCCTGTTCCAAAACGGGCGTGTGCCTTTTCATTTTTAGCGGAAATATCTTGCCGAAAAAAACTTCCAATTGACGATGAGCTTATGCCGTGACACTGGTTACAGGTTACCGGGGAAACAGTCGAGATTTGAGGCTGAAAGCTGTATTTTGTAAATTTGGAATATGGAAGATTCAGTTGATATTCCGTTAATTGAAGACGGTTAATAATCGAATTACCATTTAATCGCAAAATTTTAAGAGTTTTTCGTATGTTAGACTCAAAGACTGAACAAAAGCGTTTTCGGTCTCTTGAGTTTAACATTTATCGAGGAAAAATAGAAGATTATATTTCAATATATTCATATTTTGTTGGTTAGTTATATAGTTTCAAAGAAGAATTATTAAGTGGATTGTTAATAGTGGACCTTTATCTCAACTAGTGACCTTAACTATTGACTTTGGTTGGTTGTATTCAGATTATCTGGCGCCGTCAGCAACACGAGGGCTATAATGCGCCGAAACATTCGTCATTAGACAAGCCAACATACATTTACAAACACCCATGCCAACACGGGACTCGAACCCGCAACCTCGCGGTCTAGAAGCCAGCACGCTAACCACTATACCGTTTGGTCGGCACTATTGACTTTGAACTTTTCCAGCTCGTAAACACACACACACAAACTTTAGCAGAAGAAAATTGACCATTTCTTTTCGTATTTTCCATAATTTTAGTATTTGGCGTACGATGAACAATACCGTTTCTTTTAAAATTCATGCACACATAAATTTACACAGTTAAGTAATTTTTTAGGATCAAGTGTTTGGATTATTTATCCTTATTTGTATGTTATATATTAAAAACAATTTTTTTATCGTATTATGAACATGAATTTTTTTTAAGTCCTATTCAGTCTTAAGTTCTCGACTATGCAACTTTAATATGTTGAAGTCCATTCTGTACATGTTACCGTAGATATATAAAACTAAGAGTGTTTAACAAATTATTCTTAGAAACACGTTGATTTAGGTATTTAAAAGTCCATTCTTGAATATTATTGGAAAATACTTTTTAAAATTATTTTTAAAATCCTTGGGATTTAAGAAAATGTTCACTGAGACACACTTACACTACCCTCTTTTAATTACAATTGCTCTTAAGTATAATCTCGATTTAAATAAAAATATAAAATTTCCCTTTTGCCTACTTTGTATAGAATATTCTTATTCCCAGCTTTTTCACCAAATCATAAAATTTTGTTTTTAAAAAAAATAGTGTAAAAAGCACTCGCATCTCCACAGAAAAGAGACAAAGTTTAAAACGCAACTGTTTAATTTAAAAAGCACGTTAAAACAAAAGGTTAAAGGTTAGTTGGTTGGTTTGTACGCTCAATAGACCTATTTTTAACCCTTAAATGCCCAAAATTTCAAATTTGATACCGGACTTTTAAATCAAATTGTACACTTGTCATTGGTTTTAATGAAAGTATAGTCGGTCGGGGAAAAAATGCGATTTTTTTTTTTTTTTTGTGTGTGTGCATTTCTCCACGTTTTGGAACACCCCGATTTCAAAAAAGTGATCTAGAAAAAATGTCTGTCTGTCTGTGTATCTGTGGTTAGCATAACTCCCAAACAAATTGACTTACGATGTTCAAATTTGGTGAGCAGGTTGGTGATGGCCCAAGGACCTACTATTAAAGTTTTCGTCAAAATCGCGCATGCGTATAAGGAACCTTTGAACAAATCATGTTTTTCAATGATTGCTAAAAAACGGCTCCAACGATTTTGATAAAAAAAAAAAAAATGCTGTGCTAATGCTCTTAAGGTGTTTTAAATATCCCCACCTCCGAAATTCCCGTAAAATTGCTTTAATGGCGTAAAAAGTTGAAAAACTAATGCCTTCAACACAGAGTTCTCTTTACTTGAGCATACCTCATCAACCATCATTCTTCCCTCAGTTTCACTTATAATAAAGAATAATATAAGGATTATCGTAAAGTACATTGCCAAAATCACAATTTTTTTTTTTTTTTTTTTTAAAAAGATCCATACAAGAATTACCTCAAAAAATATAGTCATACTGTCCATTTTTGTTAAATAAATGATGAAAACATAATAACGGTAAACGACGCAAATCCACGTCAGTATTATAGTGTAAGTGAAAGTTGTGCGATGTCCCACACCCCTAGTTAATATTTGACTGTATGTATGTTACCATTACATAACGTTACTGCAATAAATACAGGCTACGGTAATAAATAAAGGCCACGGCAATAAATACATTATTATTTTTTTTATTTAATTTGGAAAATCAGGCTTTTAAGGGTTAAGCACAAAGACGGCTAATCAGGTTGGGACCTACAGCTTACCGTGGATTCCGAACCCAAACGTACATCCATGACAAAACCAGGATTCGAACCTGGCACGTTTAGTAAACAAGGCCAGAAATCTAACCACAGAGCCATTATAATCACTCGGCCATCATATTAAAAACTACAAAGAAAGAGAGGGAGGTGAATCTACGAACACGAAATATATACTGAACCGATCATAAGTTATAAGCGTGGCTGTCTTTAAAATCATATACATATAGCAGCCAGAATTAGTTATATCAGCCGTAGTACAACCACTATAATAGTATAATATATAAATATATATATACTTTAGTTAAAAATGTTTGTATTTTGTAAAACACTCTACAAAATGCTTATTAAGATATAAATAAATTTTAAATCTCGATCAATAGTTGAAATCAAAGATTTTTATTTCTTTTCTTCCAATCAAGTATCTGAAAAAGTCATTAATTATAGTTCTTTGGACAAAAAAAATAATATATTTCAATCCCTGTCGTAAAGTTTAGATTTAATGTCCCATAAATTAGTTTTTATTCGGGAGCCTTAGAAAAAGTCGTTAAATTATTTAGAAGCGCCGATTGCTATACTTTACGCTTTAGTAAACATATATGTTGACGTCTCATGCTATTTTTATTACTGATTTCATATTGCCGCCATTAAATAATTAACTTTTGACCTTTCATTTTAAAGATTTAGCGTCTTTCTACACCACAAAGAAAAAAAAAAAATTTAAAAATAACTAGGATAGTTCTTATCAAAGCCTGTAAAAAGATTAGGGTAATGATTAAAAACTTTTACAAACTAGTGCATTCTTTATGGGTTTTTTTAAATATCTATTTTTTATTATCATCGGCTGTGACTCTAAGCTGATATTTTTACGAAACGCGCGGGTTCACATTGTAGTTCTTTTGTCCGGGATAATGGTGACTGATTGTTATTCTTAAGGCGTCCGTGGCTTTTTTTTTTTTCTTCTTTTTTTTTTAATTACCTTCTTATCTCTTTACAAAGCCACCCGTAGAATTGAAGCATGAATATGCATAGTTTATTAACTTAATGATTAAATTAGTTTTTCCTTCACGCTGTTTTTTTTTTTTTTTTTTTTTTTTTTTTAAATTCGTTGAATTCTAAAATGACTAGTGTCTTTAAAAACGATATCCTCTTTAATCATATAGTTACTTTTTAAATAAGTCTAAACAAACTCAAAACATTAATAAAGAAACAAAATGTAGTCTATTGTACAACATATTAAAAGGACGCCGGAAGGATTATTTACAAGGGAAATACAAAGTGTTAAGGGTAACCTTCATTCTTCAAATAGGATAATAGGATTTCCTAATGAAATATTAAGAGTTATGCATTAATTTTCCAATCAAATGAATAATTTAAAATTCATATACTTCATTTTCCTGTGAACTTTAACACTTTCCGACACATTATTTTTAATTTTGGGGGTTGTAAGTGCATCTTTCTGACCCTATCTGGTGATTATGCAAGAAATGATCAGGAAGTTCCAATATTTTTTTATTTATCGATTCGTGTATGAAGTATTGGTAAGGAATGGTTCATTAGGCAAGTAAACATGTTTAGTTGGTTGCCTTGTACGTTCAACGCACTATTTTCATACACAATGACGGCTAATCAGGCGGGAACCCACAGATTATTGCGATTTCCAAACCACAACGAACACCCATACCTAATCCGGAATTCAAATCCAGCTCTTTTGGCATGCGAGGCAAGAGCTCAAACCATACAGCCATCAGGTGGGCTACGAGTAAGCGTGAAGTATTGACAAAGAAGGATTTATTAAGCACGAGTAAACATGAAGTACTGGTAAAGAATGGTTTATAAAGTCAAATTATACAATTTATAAAGCATCCCAATAGAAAACTATGTTTGTCTTCCAGTTCTATAAACAAAAAATGCTTCCTTAGCTCTAATAGCAAAGCAAATAAGATCCAACGCAATTTTTTTTATATACCCTAATTAATGCGCTACTACTAGGGTAAGGTGGAAAGGTTTAAATCTCAATAATTCTGTTAAAATGTTCCACTTTATAGTTGCCACAGTGATCTGTTACAATAATACATTTTTAAAACAAAAATAAAATTCTATTTTATTCGTGACTAGATTTTATTTTAAGTATTTGAAGAAAAATTGCCAGTCAGTTTCCAGAAAGAAATACAGTAACTATGTATATAGAACGCGATATACTCAACAATGCTCGGGGATTGAAAAATAAGTTCTTTTGAGGAAATTCTTCCTTACTACACAACAAGAGGGCAAAGAATAATTTATTCTCAGAACGCATTTTTTTCTTCTTTGCACCTTGAAAGAGATACTGCGCGTATTTTATAAAAGTACAAAGGTGCATCGCACCCCGAAAAATATCAAGTATCCGTAACCGAACAATCAAAACAACTTGATGTTAAGAAGCAGCAAAGACTTTTATATTGAAACCACAGAAAAAAATGTAGAAAGTCTATCCCTAAATAGATTGGATAAAGAGGGGTTTTTTTAATACCAATGTGTAATTCCAATAGACTTTTGAGGTCAGATTTTAGATACTGATAAACTAGGGGAAATCTTCTAAAAAAAATATTATAAAAAGTTACGCGTTTTCAAAAAAACACCCAGAAAAAGGTTTTGGTGGCTCGTATTTGCTGAGTTTATTTCTAAAAGAAACTGAATAAATTTGGAAAGAAAGAAAACCTTATAAAGTCACTTAAAAAGAGATACATAAAAAAAAAGGTTATGACATATATGGGATTTTATGCAAACAAAAACATTTTAGGTTATTGTCTGTACTATCACTAAGAACCGCTTCTACACATATTTATAATGCGGCATTCCAGGTCCAGTCACCTAGCCAGTGCAATTTGGCGTAATTTAATAACAGTGTTAAATTGACAGCATCCAATAATTTTTAGGAAAAATTTTAAGTTTTTTGTTTATTCGATCTGTTCTATGGCTTAATCCCAATTAAAATATGCCAGAATTTACTCGATTGTAAGCTCGCAATTTTTCTGTACAATCTTAGATTGTCAAGCGAAATAAATTGGAATTTCCCTAACATTTTCTTAACTATATATTGCAATATTTTTTTTTACAACATTTCAAATATCAACCATTGAAAACTAAATTTAAAGAAATAATCGTTCTAAAAAAAGTAAGTGATTGTAAGTTTACTAAATATTCTACTTAATAAAATGCTGTTTCGACATTCAATAAAAACTTGAAAATAATAATTTTTTCAAAACTTTATAAAAATTGAAAAGAAAACTTAGCGATTTGACTAAAGCACAAAATATTATTTCTTGCTCCTTTCATTTTCTTTTTGTTATTGACTTACTTTTGAATGAATTTTTTTTTTAAATTCCCTTGATATAGAGAAATTTAAAGAAGGAAAAAAAAAAAAAAAAAAAAACACTGCTAAATCAACGATATTTTCAGAAAAATTGATATTTTCCATATTTAGCCTGTTCATCCCTGGCATAGATCTGCAAATTCTCCAAACATGGATATTTTGCTTAATGTGCAAGATCCATACGCATTCATATCGTAAGAGTTTAACACACAAAAGTATTCAGCCATACATAAATATACAGAGATTCTCCATTTACACCATAATACTAGCAACATCGTGAAAATAAGATTTAGTAAAAATATCAGCCCTAGAGCATTCATATTCAATACTGAAGAATACTATCTTGGCATTTTATAGGAACCATCTCCTGTATACATTGAGCTGTCACTTCTGAGGCCGTCAGAAGTGGGGGAGGAGGGCAAATCACAAAACATTAATAATTCAACGATCTATGCCAGTCGGGGGAGATGAAGATATGTAGTGTGACAAAGAACATTGACTTCTTTTGCTTTTGAGCTCCCACAGGGTCAAAGACACAATCCGGGAAATTTGTAAACACGTCTTGGTGGAGATATTGGGAAATAATACTGTGTCCTGTAAAATAGAGCATTTTAAATAAAAAAAATTTAACATTTGAGTTGAACCGGCGATTATTTTAAAAGTACTTAACAGTTTTTAAATAGAAGAAATTATTTTGTGTAATTTGAAGTGTGCAGTGCTTTTTTTAGGGAAAATTAGCTACACTTTTTCGATTATAGAACGTGGAATAGAGTCAATAAAACAAATAAGAAAATTTAATTAAATCTTCAGAATTGAATAAGTTTGCAGAATGATAAACGTATAACGCGCAAAAATTGTAGAAACTCAATGAAGTCAAAGCAATGCCGTAAAAGAAATGCCGTTCATGGAATTAATTCCGTAGGATTAAAAAACTGTGGTTGGTTGATCTAGTTTAAATTACATTAAATAGAGATGTAACAAAATATTTTAGTAAAAAAGCATACGTCTATGTTTCCGTCATGAATTAAAAAGCCCTAAATTAAATCCAAAAAAATTAATTTGCATATTTTGGTGCTTTGCGTTTATCCTTTCAAATTACATATATTTTAACTTTCAATTACCCATATGTAATACATAGGGTAATGCAAGTATAAGATTAGGTCCAAAAAAAAAAAAATTATATATTTTTTTTCTTTTTCCCCCCCCCCATTTCTCCACGTTTTGGAACATCCTGATCTCAAAAAAGGGATCTAGAAAAAATGTCTGTGTGCACGTGGTCAGCATAACGCCCGAAAAAATGACCTACGATGTTCAAATTTGGTGAGCAGGTTGGTGATGGCCCAAGGACCTACCATTACAGTTTTCGTCAAAATCGCGCATGCGCAAAGTAGCTGCCATTGAAAAAATTATGTTTTTCAATGATTGCTAAAAAACGGCTCTAACGATTTTCATAAAAATCGCTGTGATAATGCCTCTTACGGTGCTCTAAACATTCCCACCACCGAAATTCCCGTAAAAATGCTTCAATGGCGTAAAAAGTGGAAAAACGAATGCCTTTAACACAGAGTTCTCTTTGCTTTAACATAGCTTACGAACGATCGTTTTTCTCCTCTTCTCAGTTTCACTTGTAAGAAAGGATATATAATATAAGAATTATCGAAAAGTATATCACCAAAATTTCCATTTTGACGAAGTTTTTTTTTCTCCCCCTCCCCATCCCCTTTAAAGTCCCATGTTACAATTATCGCAAAAAATATCGCCTATTTTTTTCTAAACGAATGATGGAAATTTAAAAAAGGTAAACGACACAAATTCATATCAGTAATAAAGTGTAGTTGAAAGTTGTGCGATGTTCCACACCCCTAGTTTTTATTGTTGTATAGGTCTGCATGACCTAAGAACTTGAGCCAATCAATGAAATAAAAAGATTACTTTCTAAGGACTGATCAAAAGGTATCAAAATATAAATTTACATTTTTTCTTAATTTACGGCTTCGACGGTACTGATTGATGACGGCAGTATGTGTCGTGAGAAAATTTATAATACACTTAAATAATTTGTTTTAAATGTTTTCAACTTAGCAATGATGTTAAACTGTAAAAAAGCAAAGTTTTCCAATCTTTTCACCATAAAAACATGTATACAGAAAGAAACTTAAGAGTGTATATTTAAAACATATTTATTTTATACACACGTTACATTATTTTTCTGGTTTCTTATTTTAAAATTTTATATTAAACTCTTTAGTAGATTCCCTAACTAAAAGATCGTAATAAAAGTAACAGTTTTAAACCATGTGCACTGAAAGTAATTGAAGGTCATACCTATTTTTCAGAATTAACTTATACAACATAAACAAATTTGTAACATGTCCTTATAATTCCTAATATTTTAACAGCAGTGAATGCCTCTCATTTAAATATTGGTCATTTTTGTACTAATACATAAATTTAAATTCCTGTAATTTTATAAATCCTGACACATGCGCTACCCAGGTTCCAAAACCGACCTTGAACTAGATATCTTTTGAGAAGATAACAAAAAGTTAAAGGCGACAATGGACCCTCTTAATCTCTTTTTGTCGTGTCAAAAGACGAATCATGCCAGTTGAAAATGTGTGAAATGACAGGCGTTTCGCGCCATTTTTTTCACAATTTGCAGCAAACCTTGACTCACGGAAAGTTTTTAAAGACATTTGCATTGTCTAAAATGATATACGCAAAGAAATGTCTCCAAGAGCTAAGGGTGGTTCTCATATTTGTATCTTCGAAATAAACTTTAAACTTAGGAGCAAATCATTTTTTAACCGTAGGTGTAACTATAATAAACCTATATAATAAACCCTGTAGGTGTGTCTATTTCCAGTTTAAAGAATATTTGTGCCAATTTTTTTAGCTTAGGTGTTTGGATTTCGAAATGTTCCTGACACGCCCGGCTTTCAACCAATGACAATCGGGATCTATAAAAAGTTTATCATTTTAGTTTTGTATGCGAAGACATATTTCTTCGCACTAGAAATGTATTAGACTTTAGAATGATTTGACAGACGAATCACTTGGTTTAATAATTCTTTTAAATGACCGCGTCAATGATAACTGAGGAGATGATATTCCAAAATTGCTTTTTGACACATTTTTTGTATTTTCAGTGAAGATAACCACTGTTGCTTAGTAAATTAACAGGAGTTTTAAACTAGTTAAGTAGTAATCTTAAATATTCATGAGTACTTTAAGGTGTGCAGAGATCTACAACTGAGCAGCATACATTCATTTGGCAATTGATTTGCGCAATTTTTAGATTTCTATTCGATCCCCTCATTCCAAGCCTAAATATATTTTCAGGCTGATAAAAATTTAGTACGCCATTGTCTCCATATTTAAAGTTAAAGTCCTCTACCATATTGTGAAAAGTAACATTCGAGTATACGTAACATACGTATTTAAATATAAGTAAGCAATATAAAAATAGATTATTCGACTAGGTTCTTAGCTCCTATACAAGAATTAAGTAAGAAGGCCAGCTTACACAAAACGTCCATCTGTCAAACTTTCTCATTCAGTTGATTTCATTATACGATACTCTCCTGTCATGGTTATAAAATATCCACACACGATTATTTTTAACAACGATACATCGTCCACTCATCGTTTCTATTATCATTTCGCACCAACATTTATAGTGAGCAATGACTAAACCAAACACAACACTATATTCATTCGTTAGCTAAAAGGCGGCTACCTCCAGTAACAGATGACCAAAGCAAAGAATCTCCACAGCCGCATTCCTCCCCTATCTTCCCCACCAAAGAGGACCTTTAATAAATATCTCGGTCTCGCACACGAAGCGATATAGTTGGGCCACTTTGTCAGTTCCCTGGTTGACAGATACCGCTTGTCAAGCAGCGGCCACATTGAAAGGGAGGTCTGGCCCACTCAACTTGACAGAAGATCCAAGGCCCAGATAAAAGTAGGATTATATCCTTCGGATCCAAGCTTCGGAAAAGCCCCCCCACCAAAATATTTATCTGTTTTTGTTATGTCCTGTGTCACAGATCTTTTGTCGAGATTGGGGGGTGGCAAAAGTCACGACCCGCTGAGAATGAATCTTTGGATGGCTGGTTGGTTGCATACTGCAACAAGTTTGTGTAAAGTAACGGGACCTTATTACATGGTGTTTTTAGGTGAACAGGTGAGGTGTGGTTTTGTTTGCCTTATGGGAATTCCTTGAGAACGATAGAATGAGATAAGGCGAGGAGGACGAAGTCAAGGTATGTGGTTCTACAAAACTCTACTTCACATCATTCTTGTTGCATCTGAAATTGTTTTCGAAATAATTTGATGATGGCATTGATATTACTTAAAATTGGGCATTTCAATTTTATCTTTTAAAAATTAACCAAACGTATACATTGAAAGAATAAATTCAATTTCAGTGGCACCTCACTACATTCTTGAGGGACTACCACAAAAAAGGGACACAAATTGCCTCAAAATTTAAGTTATCAAAGCCCACCTAACTATTGCGTTGAAATCTATGTCCTGTCATAAGAGGTAGAAAAGAACACTGGACCTTTTTCCATTGCAAAGTCATTATTTTGAAAATTCGAAAGGAAAAAATAAAAATCTATATTTTCTACATCCTACTTTTATCATTTGTACCACAATTACAAAATATGTACCAGAATTTCAAGGTTACAAATAGAAACCATAAAAAGAGACAAATATCTTTTGACTAAGAAACAAAATTGTCTAATTTCCCAATAAAATATAAACTGTCAAATCTGGCTGTTTAAGATGTACTTAATGAAACCTTTTTTGAATACATTATTTGTTTCAATTAGTTTCCAATATTTTACACCAGCTGAGTACACAGATTTTTAATTAGCATTAAGATAAATCCATTTTCATAAGAATCCCTTCTCCAAATATCCGAAATACTTACTCAAAATATTTACAACTTTATTAGTAAAGATGAAACACTTTGGCTGATTCCCCAATATTTTATATCGATAATATCTGAAAGAAAATTTCAGTTCTTGATGCAGTTCGCTTTTTAATACACTTGTATCTTAGCAAATCATCTATCCTTTTCGATACAAATGTGTTTTAATTGAAGAAAATTGTTGTTGCAGAATATACCTATAATCAGATAAGAAAGTCAAAACTCTGTCCATTAATTTAATAAATTTCCAAGACCAGAAGTAAGCCTACATAAAAAAAATAAAAAATAAAAAATTATGTCACAAGTTCCGCTAACTCAGCGACCGCTTTTATAAAGTGCTGAGTAATTTTGGCACGAGTTTGTAACTGAAGACAGCTACTCGGATAATACTGACCAATTTCTTTGACGATGCGGATCTTATATCAGAGGCGTGAGTTTATCTTTCTTAAAAGCCAAGAGGAAGAAAGTGGAAGATTGTAGTTACTTTGTGGTCACTGCGGTTTCTGACACGACAACTTCCGTTCTGCGACAAATGAATAAACACGTTTTCACGGTCATTTGTGTTTGCGTTTTAATGACATTGAGTCTCGCCGTATTCTTTTCAGAGAGCAATGAAGCGTATTTATCGCAACATAAGTGAACTTCTTTAAAGTGACTAAAAGATAAAAACAAAATTTCATTGCTTTCTATGTATTTTTAAATCCTTTATATTAACTTCAATTTTGCTCGATTGTGTGCGGCTGCCGGCAAATCTGAGGAAGCCTAATTAACCCACTTTCTGTCATATGATCGGGTTAAAACTTGGCAGATATATTCGATGTCGAGGGCAATGCATTCAATCAAGTTTTGGGGGCCTGTCACTGTCACTAAAAGTGTCGCTTTTACCTAATAAATCCCATTCATCCGTTAATTGTTGAAACTCTTCCGTGTCGCAAAAATTAATTTAATCAGAATAAATAAAATATAATTGGAGGTGAATGCATAAATTTATTATGGAGTGTGGTACAGTCAATTCAACGTTAAGTAGTAATGCTGTAAGTGAAAGAATGTTAACTTATCAATGTTGAAACACTTTTCTGTTGTCAAAATTGTTTTAATCAGAACAATAAAAGATATTTGGACGTGAATGCATAAATTCCCATTCGTTTTTAATAAATAAATTTTGAAACCTAGTTTGCCCCATATTTTGTAACGATGTTAACCCTATATTGATGAAAATGTCTTTAATATTTAAAAATAGATGCAAACACCAAGCACACGGTAACAATAGAATAGTCTCTATATTGTTATGAATTTTTCCACTGAGGCAATGATGGCACAGTTTTTACGGTATAAAAATATTTATTCTCTCTTCACTGGCACAAAATTTATTCAAAGACAACAGTGTAATCAATCTCAAGCTTCAACACAAGCTTCAGCAAAAACAACTTCGAATACAGAGATTATACAAGCTCACTCCAATAGGTAAACAAAGCGATCAGCTTTTATCGAAGTCCCAAGTCAATCTGAATCTTTCCCGATCGCCGGTCTTTATATAGTAGGCACGTGAGAACATTCCCGAAATTTCCAGCCAATTCATCGAAAAAGAAACATCTCGAAATTTCTCGATTGCTTTAGGTGTTGCCACCTTTTTCTAACTTGTATAATCGCTGTTAATAAATAAAATAAGATAAAAAATAAATTACAATAGAATTTTAAAATAATACGTCACTATTTACACTATATACAGACAATTTGTTCAACAATATTAATGAATATAAAAATTGGCAATGCATATAAACTATTTATATTAAAAACTTGGTTTTTATGGGTTATATTATTAATAATATAACCCATAAAAACAGAGTTTTTAAAAAATCCTTTACATGCATTGTCAATTTTAATATTCATTAACACAACACCGATATTAAAAACATTTCTATCAGCAAAATGAGCGGCAAACTACGTTTCAAAATTTATTTATTAAAAATTAACGTGAACGTCGTCCAATTATAATTTATTTATTCTGATTGAAGTAATTTTATTATTCATAAAAAAAAATTGTCAACAAGAAAGAATTTCAACAATAGTCAGTTTAATCCCATTTTAATGCGATTGAATGACGGCAAGTTGGTTCTTAAGTATTTTGTAAAAGCGGTCTTTTAGTGGCAGTAACAGCCCCAAAATTTGATTGAATGCATTGTTATCGACATCGAACCTATCTGCCAAGTTTGAGCCTGATTGGATGACGGCAAGGGGGTTAAAAAGGCCACCGCAGATTCCACTCCCATCGACAAACAAACATACATACTAAATCGAAATTAATATAAAAGGTTTTAAAAAGATATATTGAGATGGGTTATAAAATAGTAAATCTAGCTTGTTCAACATTTTAATGTATCTACTGATGTCTATTTCATGTGTGGTTTAAAAAATAATTGATAAAATGAGAGTAAGGCGATCGCAGAATTGTACAATTTACAAAAAAAATACTATATATTAGATATTGTTATATCTGCATGTGAAGCATGTTAATGTTACTAAATATGTAATATCTTATGTATTATTTCTGGACAGTGTTTTTCCCTGTGACGATCACTTCTTTAATTTTATACAAAATCAAATTGATAAATGATATACCAATACAAAATATAAGACCTCCGCTACTGACGAATAGTTTATTAAAAATTACACGTTGCGTTATTTATTTGAAAATTGGAGATAAAAATTAGAAATAGCGCAAGAATTGTTAGCAGTTGTGGTAGTATACAGTAAAAGGCAGTATAAAGGGGGATAATCCTAATTCAAACACGATTAGAAAACATTAGGAGTCTTATATCTTTCAGCGATAGAATACAAAATCAAACTCGTGTGAACTTTCAAAAAAGTAATTCCTCTAAGTAATCTGAAATGAGAAGACTGGGCACGGGGGCACTAGTTTAAATATATAATAAATTAAAATTAACAAAAAATGGGAATTTTTCTCCCATTACTTTTAACAAATATAATTTTAATATTTAATAACTCCTAAATTACTCATAATAAATATATATGCTTATAAACTAAAAACTACGTTATCGTGATTGTTTTATGGCAATTTTATAAGTGAATACTTATCTACATTTGTTCACCTATTTAATCTTTAAAAATCATTTGATAAACAAATACATGCTAGAATGCTCATAAAATACTTTCCAATTGCAGTCGACTTGAAAATAGAATATAATTTTAAAATAGAGAGATAATTGATTTGGTACTTAATTTCTTGGGAGAAAAGAAATGACAATAAAAACTCTAAAAGAAGATTTTAAAGGGGAGAAATTATGTTATTTTACCACGTATGGTTCTAAACAAGAGAAAGATGATAACCTGACCAGGAATAACATGAAAAAGTTAGGCAATAACTGTTGAAAATTTAATGACTAACAATAATAATAACTTGTGAATTATTCATTAGTTCTCAGGTACCGGGTAATTCTGAAGCCCAAAGCAAGTGTTTATTAGAATTCAAATCACTGTATTTTCTTTTTGATTATAAAACCTCACTCAACCATACTCAATCAAAACTTCCAGTAGTTAATTTACGTCAACAACTACAAATAACAACTCTAAAATTTAACAAAAAAACGTGAAATGGCTTTAAATATAACCAAACTAATGAAGGCACTAACCAAGAAGAAACAAATGAGAAAAACAAGGAGAAAAACAAGGAGGAAAATACTGGCGACAATCACTTAATGGCGACTTGCGATTCCGAAATCCTCATTGGCACTTAAAACAGCTCATTTACAATGACCAAAGAGGAAGAAGAGTGAGAAAACCCAGCCACCATTCCTGAACACAATAGAAAAGAACTAAAAGACAGGGGAAAAAATCTCGCCAATCTATTCAAACTTTTGTTGTTCTCTATATCTTCTATGATCATTTTAGAGGCGCCAAGATGTCTGGAAGAGGAGAGATTTCTACACCACATTTGTCATTTTATCGCCTTTTTTTTCTCCCTTTGCGTTATTGTTCTGCTGATAAGCACTGTGTCTTTTCTATCCAGAGACAAATTTAACGTTCAATTGACTTCTTAAAAATGCTAATATTTTATATCGATCTCAATCAAGAAGTTGGGGAGAGAGTCTTTTTTTTTTTCTTATTTAAGGTTTGTTGGTTGTATTCAGATTATCTGGCGCCGTCAGCAACACGAGGGCTATAATGCGCCGAAACATTTCGTCATTTAACAAACCAACATACATTTACAAACACCCATGCCTGCACGGGACTCGAACCCGCAACCTCGCGGTCTAGAAGCCAGCACGCTAACCACTATACCGTTTGGTCGGCTCTTATTTAAGGAGTGATTCTTTTCGTAAGACTTAATACTTTTCGGTTTGTTATTAACTTACAACATCTTTTATATCTCCAGACACGATGCAACTTTGGTTATGGAAAGCGACTTGATGGGTGAGGTTTGGATTTTTTTTTCTTTTTCTTTTTTTCTTTCTTTTGAGGGATTATTTTTTTAAACATGTTCAGAGAAGATTTTGCACAGAGTATCACAATGTTAAAGAAGAAAAGTATTGCTAAAGTCATAGGAATGAAATGTTTTTGAAATGGAGTGCTACTGAGAACATAAAATAACTTATTTTTATTTTAAAAAATAAATTTTTGTTGTATGTAAAACTGAACTAAGCAACTCTTTGGATATACTAGTTATAAATTTCGAAAGCACTTTAATAAATTGAATTGTAAATGTTTTATGTTTCTGATGTGAATTTTTCTTCCGCTTTACCCTGTTTATTGCTGAGAAAAAGATGCAACCAAAATATTTTAAAGACTGCATTGTACATTAACTTTTAAATAGTACTATTAAAATCAAAAATTCTTATAAATTTCTTTGTATACTTCTTTTCAAATTTACAAACATCATATAAACAATTCAAATATTAAACATTTAAAAAAAAAATCATTGCACAATGACAATACCATCAATATAAAAAAAACCATTTAAGTTTGAAATATAATCACCAAAATCATTAAGAATTTACTTCAAATTCCCAAACAACTCTTTAAAAGTATGTCAATTTTTAGGTTCAGTATTTTTTTAAATACCTATTATAAATCCCAGTAATACAATGATTTTCATATACTAAGCAATTTATTTACTAATGAAACAACATTTTATTAACTTTATTGTGCAATGCCATTAGAAAAAAAAGTAAATTTAAGTTCGAAATATTATCACCAAAATCACAGCAAATTAACTCCTAAATTCCCAAACAATTCTTTAATTATAAGTGAATTATTAGGTTCAATCTTTTTTTGAAACACCTTCCACAAGTCCAGTAATATATAATTTGCAATTAATTTACTTATTAAATGATATTTTATAAACTTAATTGTACAATCCTATCAATCAAAAAACAAAATCAAAATACGTGTACCGATAAGCTCAATCTTTTCAAAATACCTTCCTTAAGTCACAGTAATGTATAATTTGCATATACTCAACAATTAATATACTTATTAAACTATATTATCTAATCTTCATTGTATAATCTTTTCAATCAAAAAGTAAATTTAAATTTCAAATATTAACACTAAAATCACAGAGATTTAACTCTTTAATTCCTAACCAATTCTTTAAAAGTAAGCGAACTATTAGGTTAGATATCCCCGCATTTAAAGCCTTTTTAGAAATTCCAAGCCAATGTCGCGGCCGTCTTTCCACTCTGTGCAAAATCAGCGCTTTATTTCATGAATTACGTTGGCAGAAGCCAGTGCAACGGCGCCGTGATGTCGTCGAGTAAATATTTTATGCTTTCATTGCGTGGGACAGGGGGTTTAAAATATATCTCTTCGATCAAGTTTTATCCTGGAACCAAGGATCAGATTTTGTGTTCTCGCCAGAGCTTTAGGAAGTTTATTGATATTATTTCGGGGAATTATGTACCCATTTTTTCTCTTCTTTCGGCACTAATATGGGGCATATTTTGCGTGGATTGTTGTAAAAGCGAATAATAAACAACAACGGTGGTTATTATTTTAGAATCTAAGTTGAAAATCTGTCCATAACTTACTCAAGTGTGTAAAATAACTTAAAAATGTCAATTGTTAATTGCACATTGCACAAAGCAAAAACGAAATATATAGGTATAAGGAATTTCTATTGTCGTTAAGAATAACTATTTTTAAGAAGGGAAATGTTTCTAAAGAGACTAAATTTGTACAAAATGTTTTTAAAAATCGATATAAACCATGTGATTAAAGAAATTCTGCCTTTCCAAAAGACATTCCCTTGGTATGGGAAATGTCTAATTAAATTTCATTAGAACACAGAGAAATGCTCGACTTTTATGGATTGGTTGAAAGTTATATAATTAGAATTCTTATTTAATTAAATATGTTCTTTAAGTATATGTACAATGGAAGAAGCTTTCATGATAGGCAAGTCTTTAAACTTTCACAGTAACTTTATATAAATAATTTCGGTATATAAAGTTAATGATCTGCTGTAAGATATATATGCATGGTGAATTAATGCATTATCATATGTGTGAACTAATGAAAATATATGTCTTAAAAATAAAATAATTTTAAATTAACAAAAAAAAAAATGACGAATTCCTCTTTAATGAATAACGATATTAATTAGATTTCTAAATTTGAAAACTTTCATAGCTATTGATAATAAATAATTTTAGAGAAGAGTTTCTAACATTCAGGGAATAGGACAGGAGAGAGTTATTCTCAAGTTATTAGACCTTATTATTTTTTCTTAGTTAATAATTGATGCCAACTCATGCCATTAATACAGAAGACATCTATTGGGGTATCCCATAGTGTTATTGTGCACATTATAATCAATTAAATTATGTTTTTATACTTAATATGCATATCGATTGAAATAGTAAACATGAAACAAAAATTAAAATTACAAAGCTGTAAATCCAAGTACCAAACATTTAAAAGCAAAAAAAAAAAAAAATATTACACAATGCCCAGTTTATTTGTTATGGATTTACCTTATAACGAACATTCTTGGTAATCTTGAAGCAGAAACTTAATACTTATATCAAAATTAGCCCAGGCCGTTTTAAACATAGAAAAAAAATTCCAATACACAAAATTTAATCATCCCAACATCTGGTCAACATTGAATAAACCTTCCGCTGCATCAATTTTCCCCAGTTTAACTCTAATTAAAAGGAAGCAGAAGGACCATGATATATAGAGTTTAATCACCCCATATCTGTTGGAACATTAACTATCACAGGAGGGAAAACAGACTGTCCCTCGATTGCAATTAAATTAATCGATTGAGCGACACCCGAAATGGATTTACTATGCGATGAGGGTGTGCACGTGATTTGAATGAGGGAGTGAAACCCGATTTATTACGTTGATTGATTGCTTTGTAAGGCAGTGAAGAGAAGGTGTATGGAACTTGGAAGTATGGTGAATGAAATGTCAGAATTTATTAACTCTGATACCAAATCTATAGGGAATAGAACACAAAAAAAATTGAAAAAGAAACCCAAGAGCTCTCTGAAAATGACGATAAAAAGCAGGAAAAAGAAAAAAAATTTACATTGTTGGAGGCAAAAATTGTGCTAAAATTTGTCTTGAAATTGATTTCGTTGCAGTTTGAGTTTATGTGGTTAGATATAGTTAATAATATTATAATTATACTTATTTTACCTATTTGATGTTCGCGTCAAAGCCCTCACACTTGCTTAAAGTAATAAAATATAGACAACCAAAAAAAAAGAAGAGGGAAAAAAAGTGGTTATTTATAAATAGGTAAGGGAACCATAAAATTTTAATTTCTATCATAATACACAAAGAAGACACAGAATTTATAAATCAAAATATTAATTTATAAAAACCTGTGCATATTAAGAAAAAGAAAGAGGAAATATTAAAAATAATTAAAAGTGAAAGTATTTTAAATAAAATTTAAAATAATTAATTAAAAGATAATTTTTCAGTGATCCATTTTTGAATTTTTAAGATCAAAGCATTTGAGAGCCAATCAGACACACCCTAAAATAGTTTTACAAAAATATCATGCCATTTGTATTTGAATTTCACCTCTTTATATAGTCATGATGAGGGAGAATCTCTCTCTTACATACATACTATTATATATATACATGTATGTAATAGTATATATATAATAGTAGTATAGTAAAATAGTAAACAGTCACCGTTGCAAATGGGTTATCGAGGATGATAAAAAAAAGTTTAAAAACTAATATTGCAACAGACATCGCACAGTAAATTTTCATAACTTGTCACAAACTCCTAACTTCACATTGAGCAATAATGATGCCTATTTCACAAAAAAGCCTTTTAACTTCGAAAAAAAAACCGCAAGAACATTAAATCACAAGAAATGTGTCAATTTAATCTTCTCTAACGCTTCCAAGGCGTCATTCAGATAGTGCATCCGCAACCACAATTCATAATTGAAGTGCTCCAACTGCTAATTGAATTCAACAGATGACATTCACATCACTACAGCTCCGAGATATATTTACGCAACTCAATAATATACCTATACCACCGCCTATCGAGAAAGCACCGGTTAGCACGATGCATCCACAACTGAAGATCTAACTCGGCGATATCAGGTAAGTGAAGTGCTTCCAGAAGTGAATTGTGGTTCTTAAGAGCAGTCATCAGGGGCTAAAGAATAAAAGCCTTTTTATTTATGTCCTTATATATATAAAAGACTTTGGGTTGAGCAATACCAATTGCCTGATGCAGAGATAAAATTGAACGACAGGTTTGGCTTTTTCTTTTTCGCTCTGTTGTCGTAGTTGTCCCTGTTATCCGGGCAATGTCCATCGAGAGAAGTTGAAGTTGTAGTGTATTATCGTAGTATGGAATAAAAAATGGGATAAAAGGGAGTAGTGGTAGAGCGAAGGATTGGATCAGAGGGACAAAATAAAAACAGGAAAGTAATTACAAAAAGATTTAGGGACCGATTGATGTTGTGTTTTTTTATCTGTAGTTAATGTTTTGGTATTCTACTTAATCAGTACAGATGTATCCAAACTTAGGTATTCTCATAAACAGTATATATATTACATTCGAGATTTTAACTTAAAATGCAATCTAATAAAATAGTAGTTTCTTATATTTGTAAGTTTTTATCTATTTTAACATTCATATGTTTTCATGTTTTGACCTTTGTATGCTTATAAGATCATTTTATTACAAAATAAAAGCAATTCAAAATATTTTTCATTCACCAAGATGCTTCTATAAATTGAAGAGGATGCTGTAACTAATGATACAAAAGTAGCTAAATTTTGCAATGTAAACCTGCTTATGTATTTTTTGTCATTACTAAGTAGTTGATTTTATTTCCGATGCCAAAGATAAGTATTGAATTCCATAAAGAAGTGGATGTTCTTTGTGGATGAGAATTCATTTCCAACCATTCTGCATCCTTGTAAAAGTAATATATATATATATATATATATATATATATATATATATATATATATATATATATATATATATATATATATATATATATATATATATATATATATAGTAATAAATACAAGAAAAAGGAATAAAGAAAAAAAATATAGGAGAAAATCAACAACCAAGGGGAAGAAACCCAGGATAAAGAGACTGATCACTTCTTTAAGGGGCACAATCAGCCGCAATATCAAGACAAAACGCTTTTTATGTTATGGGACACATACGACATGAGCCTAAAAAGCAAGCCCCATTTGTTGAATCATAAAATGATAGTTATTTTATGTTAAGCTATTATCATCCACACCAGAAGGAGGAATACACAACTATATTTCTCAATTACTTAAAAAGATTGAAAAATATCACTGTATTAATTATTTGAAAGGAAAAGAAGATATTAAACTAAATGTTAAACTTAAGGCTCAAAAAGAGACAAAAGTATTTCTGACCGTCTTTCAAGAACTCAAATATCTTTACGGAACAGTAAAAAACCTACGATCTCTTAAATTGATATTTTTTTTAATATTTGAACGTGGAATTGATAGACGTATTATAAAAGAACCATTAAGTTAAAGAAAACTTCCCCTTTTACAAACAATAGTATTTCTATATTGGCAGAATACCAGAAGCATCGGTCTCTTTTCGAAAAGTCGAGCAATCAACATTGAATACTGCTACTTAATCCTACAGACCAAAGAGATATCGCGATAACAATTCAGGGATGTTACATTAAAAAACAGTTGCGTGCCTTACTTGTCCTTTCAGACGTCTTTCCGAGTTTTAGAATCAGGAACTTGGAGAGTATCGAAGTTATCTTCACACACACAAAAAAGTTATAATTGTAAAATATTTAGGCTCAAGCATTTAATTCGTGTATCAAGCTATGTTTTTTACTTGTTATAACAAGAATTTAAAACGCGTTTCACTTTTTATAAAGAACACAACGCTCCAGGAAACATACATTAGCAAACGCGAAAAAAGATAATTAAATCTAGCTATTTATTAAAAAAAATTTGTGACTGCCACGATTTCAACATACACCAAACTGTTTTTTATTTTGCATTCTAAAGCATAAAAGCTTGAGGAAATACAAACCAGAAAATGGAAATGGGAAACTAATCAACTAGCTATTTAGAAACTTTATTTGTTATCTATGTCATTACAACAACAAAACTAATTCTTATTTCGTATTCCAAATCACAAGAACTTAAGCAAAATCAAATCAAGAAATGAAAAGAAGAAAGTTGCCAACTAGCTATTTGAAATACAAATTGGTATTTGTAGTAATAATAACAAACAAAACAAATGTTTTGTTTCACATTTTAAGGCAGAAAAGAACTTGAGGAAACGTAAGTTAGGAAATGGGAAGAGAAAAATTACTAACTAGTTATTTCTGAAACATAATTAGGTATCTGTTGCAACAATAACGATCAAAATAAATGTCTTGTTTGACAAATCTAAAGCACGAGACTAGAGGAAACACAAGTTATAAAATAATAATAAGAAAGTTACCAACTAGCTGTTTTAGAAACACAATTTAGTGTTGTAACAATCAAATCACAGATAACTCTGAAAAGGAAGTCGACAATTGGACAATGAAATCTTTCATGAATTAAAACAAAATGACAAAAAGAAACTATTAGCGCTGCAAAAGTAAGTTATTTATTTGAAATTTGTATTGGACAAAATATAACAGACGTACACATCGAAACAGCTAAAAATCTCACAACCTAAACTCTTAAAAAAAACTATTCTAAAAAAAAAATTAAGATATATATACTATGGAAACAACAAAAGAGAACTATAACATTGTTTAAAGTTGTTTAAGCTAAACACAAAAATTATAAGATGCCGTAAAACAAAAAAGGAGTTCCGCAACCCCAACCCTTAAACCGAAAACAATAATTACACCAGAAAAAATCTAAAGATATAAATCAAGCACATGGGGGCAAATGGTAGGAGGAAACAATGGCACACAGAAGGGAGTCGTCAACTCCCGCTGTTCTAGAATCAAAGTGAAACATCACCAGTGAAGACTCAAGCGTATAAATGTTCTTGTTCGTCAGTGATAGCGAACATGTTCGGCACCCCCGGGGTGGAGTGAAAACTTTTGCACGTACCCCCACTACACAATGCGTGGGAGGGGAGGATACACCACTTATATCAATTGGAATCATCTAAAGGAAAGGGGATAAAGACATTCGAAAAAATGAATTGTCTTCTAGCCCTGAGCGTTTGTTTGGCAGGGGAGAGGTTGGGAAAGGGTGTTGTTGGTCATTGAGTGAATGTTAAGTAATTTGGAGTTTAATGTGCGTTTTTATTTGAGGGTGTGATTTTTTTTTCTTTCCCTAGAGTGGAAGATGCGGTTAGAAAGTTGGATCTCATTATTCAGAGGTTGAAATTCTTTACAGTAAAAAGGGAGAAATCGTGTTTTGAAAACTCAATTTCTTTTTTTCAGACTTATTTGTGAACAGAAAGTAAAATTAAATGTAACACATTTTTTCTGACAAGGAAAGAGAACAACGATATAAAAAGTTTCGCCAGGTTCATTTCAATTTACATTGCATTTTGGATGTACTAGCATCAAACTTCACTATAATTTATTTTATTTTGTACTCATCAAATATGCTAATGGTATAGCGTCACGAATGATAAAAATAGCAATATATAAATATTTTATTGTGAACAAGATGAATCGCTTAAAGATATGAACTTTAATTGGATTAATTTAATTGTATTAATTTTAACAAAACATTTAGCCATTAAAGTAGTTCCACTTCTTAACAATATGTCATTTCCATTCGATAATTGCATTTGGTCATTTTTATATTATTACCAAACACATTTTTTTTAATTTAATATTTAAAAGTTACACACAACATTTTATTTAATCAATAAGTAAATATCTTGCAATTTAATCAAATTATTATTTTTTCTTTTATTGGCTTGCTTGAAGTGTTTTCAATGGATTTACATACTTTATAACAACATTTTGAAACAATTTAGTAACTTCGAACTTTGGCCAGGAATCATGTAGTAGTACTATAATTGAGGAAAAAAGTAACATGGAGTTATTTTGCGTCCATCATGGATCCATGCTCATCCCTTTTCACTGTGGCTTTCTCAAACACCCAGACAGAAACTGCATTGACTAACATAATAGCAACTACAAATTAAACTAAAAAGAACTTTTCTGAGGACCATAGAATTCCTCACTGGTCGAAACTGAGACCCGTGGGAAAAGAAAGCTTTGAGTCACATGGAAATGATTTGTAGAAAGCACAATTTAAAGGTTTAGAAACGTTTAGAATCACGTTTATTGTTCCTCCTTGACGACCTACTATTGCTACTATGCCAACAGATAAGCTCCATTTTTGAAGAAAATAAGTCTTCAACCGTTCTTGGTCTTCAATTCCAAATGAATGCAAGACCACACGGATCCCTACAAACAGTACAAAGAAATAACTCAATTCCACCCATTTTGTCAGTCACTTAAGCAGAACTGACATTTACTAAAGGCCTTTTCAGCCGTTCATCCTAAAGAAAAGCTCTATTTCGGCACACTTAAGAAGTGATGAAGGCGTATCGTGATTTACTCCTCCGAAATGGCCTATCAAATGTTTAACTTACAGCCGCTTGAAAGTGGAGATGAGTCAAGCCCGCTCCAACCCAGAACCCAGCCCACCAAAACCTTATTTATGACCTTCGCAGGATATTTGCTCAAGTCGGATTTCAGTCTTTACTGCTCCTCACCCATCCGTTTCCTACCACTGCAGGACAGATTTAGGATGGACTTTGAACGTCCGGTACAGCAAGGGAAACGAAATGTGTAGAAAATCGCACAACTTTCAATTACACTATAAATTGACGTGGATTGGTGTTGTTTACCGTATTTATAAATTCATTGTTCATTTATGAAAAAGGGGCAGTTTGGCAATATTTTTGGCGGCGATTCTTATACGAAATTTAAAAAAAAACAAAAAAAAACATCAGAAATGTTGATTTGGGCTATTTACGTTTTTATAATTCTTACATTATTCTTTCTTGTAAGTGTAACATAGAAGAAACAATCGTTGATGGGCGATGCTCACTGGAAGAGAACTATTATTATTATTATTAGAACTATGTGTTAAAGGCATTCGTTTTCAAACTTTTAACGCCTTTATAGCATTTTTACGAAAAATTCTGAGGTGGGGATGTTTAGAATACCTTAAGGGGGTATTCTGGTTTAGAAATTCGAAAAATTTTTTTTTTTTGCTTTTTTTTGTGTGCATATTTTCATAGTATAACCCTTCAAAAACATGTCCCTAAAAAGATTTTTCGAAATTCGAATTATTTTCGGAGTTACAGCTCATTTCAAGGCAGCCGGGTCGCGCGAGCAAACGAGGTCCGAGGTACGAGCTACTGAGGCTTCCAAGGAAGCTAGAACTGCTAAATCATCTGAAAGAGCTTCACTAAACATGACATTTGAAGTCGAAGAAGGTACTTTGTACGGAGCAGGGATAGCTGATTAATAACAAGTGAGTATAAAACATCAGTAAACGACTCCGACTGCGCGCGATTAGTCCTCAAACTTTAAACTCGTTTTTCTCGTAACTACTTTTCTGGAAACGGTGTGCATGATATCGTTAATTCTACTCAACCGATTCACTTGAAATTTTACACAGAGCTTCTTTATACATTATAGTATCGCACTACAAAGAGTTTTTAAAAAAAATTGTATTTTTAAAAAATTCCGAACGACAAAAAAACAGGGAAAATACGAAACTTTTTTTTCCAACCACCGCTATTTTGTGAAAAAAAAAAATTCTTTTTCAAAAACGTTTCGTAGTGCGATAACTACACCCTTCCTCTTTACGAATTATTTATGGATTTCCATTTCAGGTCATGGGAAGGATTTATATCCTGCACACCAGGACAAGCCATTTTTCCATCAGTCCCCACTTCGCCGACCTGCAGTTTTTTGAAATTTAATTTTTTTTCTTATATTAAGAATACAAAACATTAATAATATATCAATAAAAAGCTTATAAAAAATGAATAGTAAAAATAATTTTTTTTTTTTATCGCGTCCGAAAAAATACCTAAAATTCGGGCTTCTAAACCAGAATATCCCCTTAAGAGGCATTACCACAGCGTATTTTGTCAAAATCGTTCGAGCCGTTTTTCAGCAATTACTGTGACTTTTTTTCAATAGCGGCTATCTTATGCGCATACGCAATTTTGAAGAAAACCTTAATAGTAAGTCTTACGACCACCATACACTAAATTTGAAAATCCCATGTCAATCCGTTCGAGATTTATGTTGACCAAGGATACAGACATTTTTTTCTTGACCACTTATTTTTAGTTAGAATGTTCCTAAACGTGGAAAAAAGCACACACAAAAAAATTGCCGAAAACAATACTTTCATTACTTTATGTAAACATGCGGACAATTGAAAGTAAAAATCCGTTCTGAAGACTTCATTGTTTGCAGTTTTTAGAAACAGAAAAGAATTTCGGAATAATTGTACGACTTCTTACGTTATACAGCGTGTTAGATTTAATGTTCTCTTCTTTAGATGCGTCGGAGCTCTGTAGTAATCAATTCATCTTCATAGAATTTTGGAAAATGTTATTAATGGACTCTTGAAGAAATAAAATGTGATAAAACATAAGATCATAATTTGGCAAGCAGATAGAATTGTGACACTTTAACAGACTCGTATTGAAATTAACTTTAAAAGATTGAACTTTATCGGGAAAGTTGTAAATGAAGTTTTAGAAAGAAAAAAAAGAAAGGCAATCGAATAAATAGTTGAATATCTACCAAAAAAGTGTTGTCTTGAAGCATTGTTTGCTAAAATTGTAGCCGTTTTATTTTTTAATTTTCATTCCCCCCCCCCCCCCCATTTTTTATATTTTAGAGTTTTCTTAGCAGAATCTCAGCAGAAATTAAATTATAACCTACGGCTCCAGATAGAGAAAAATAAGATAAAACACACACGACCTTCATAATTTAATTCGGCAGCTTTCATTTGATATTTGACACACACAAAAAAATTACAAAAAAAATAAATGATTAACTTTTTATAACTGACCTTTATTCGTATTTATCTAAAAGCTGTGTGCATTTCATTCAAATCCAACATACCAACACGTAAAACGTGCAGTCAGACGCACATTAATTGTTTGAATGAAAAACTCACAGGTGGAAGTTGATATAATAGATCTATAAAAAAAAACATTTATAAATTGAATGTGATAATTTCATTGCACTGTTACTTAAAACGTATCTTAACAAAAGCCAATCAAGGGATGAAATTTCAAAGGACCTACTCTGTTCTGCTTTAATAAGAACTTTAAAATAATGGCAATATAAAGAGAATAATTCCTCAAAAGTCCTGCTTAAATATTTATGCTAATAAGAAGATATTTAACTGTTATATAAGAGCTCGTGCTTCTTAATAAGAAGCATTTTGTTGAGCAATATTATTTCTTAGAAAAATTGTCTTAATTCAATTAAACTGCTAATATAACGTAATACAAGAGTAACAGGATTTTTGCAAATTAAATAATTCACAAACATTTGAGAGAGTAGGAAAGTGTTTTGTTTAGGTATCTTAATAAAATAATCTAAGGAAAACAGTGGATGATTATCAATAGGTTATCTTTTTCTTTGGGTTTATACTGCATACCTATATATTGTAAAACTGATAGCAATTTCACTTTTTCTTAAGACATATCGTCAGGTTGTCGTTGTCCCAGACATCTAATGCTTCATTTTTAAGCAACAACTTCAGCGAAAGCATTATTTTAAAATATATGAAATTTTTACAAAGTATAGAAACAATAACGAATTATTAACAAAAATTTATTGTAAAATAACTAGTTTTATTTATTATTAATCAATTTTTTATTATGTATTAAATTTTAAAAACTACTTTATAAAAACTTTTTTTAATGTAATAAAAAATCCACCTATTATGTTGCGTCAAATATTTTTTTTTTATTTCATTACTGTTTCAATGTTATTTTTGGTAAAAAAATATTATTTTTAAAGCAATATCCAAGATATTGTGGCTCAAAAAAAATTAAGCATTAAGTTAAAAATAATCTGGAGTGGAGTTTCCTCTTAATAAAAGACGACAAGACATCAGGGTGTAAAACCAATTGTATTTGAATAAATATGAATGACTAAAGAAAAATAGCACTAGATAACTATTAACTCCAATAGAAGATCTTATCTTCATTTTCTTCCTTCTAAGATTACAAAGTACGTGCACACGTATCCTAGATAAAAGTCATGCTGCTGATATTCTCATACAATTGCTGCTTTCTTCAGTTTCACAATCAATAAATATCAAAGATAAGCAATTTAAATAATTATATTGCTCCAAGATGTACTATCATAAGAGGTGTGAAAATTATAAGAAACATTACAAACATTAAAAAAGTATTTTATTCTAACATTACAGAAATGAAAAGCCAAAAGAGATGTATTACATTATTCATACAGTTGATTGATCCTAAGCTGCATAGAAACAGATTTTTAATATAGTTAAAGTAACTATGTTGTTAAAAATTCCAGGATATTTTTACGAAATTGACATGATGAATTATTGTGATGGATTAAAGAAATAGAATTATTTATGTACAAGATCCCATCTTTGTGCAAAGTACTATTCTAAAATTCGAATAATTTAAATGCGTGTTTATTAAAAAAATTTTACATCACAAATGGTAAATTTTCTCCACCAATCAACAAAATGCCTGCGATACAGTTCATTAAAAGACCTTTGAATGATACGAGTTTTCATTTTACAAATTAAAAATATATATTCATAGTTAATTCTAGTATCAAATTTCAATATTTAGTTATTAAGTTATCTTTGTGAACGCATAAATATTTACTTGCTGTAATATCCAGGTTAGAAAATGTATTTTTAAATGTTACATTATTTTGTAACTTTAATTGCACTAATAAGTTTTCTTTTTTAAAGTGAAAAAATAATGCAATTAGAGGCATATTAAATGATTTTATGAATTTTTGAAAATCTTATAGTTGATATATTAAACTATAAATACAATAATCTATTCATTAATTTTTGCTTATGCAACAATTTTACAAAATACAAGCGTTGCAAAAAGTTTTTTTTTTTTTTTTTTTTTTTTTTTGCAACGGAAATGCGAACATGCATCATGTTGCAATACGTCTCATCGCATCATGTAGCAGAATAGTTTTTTGTGGTTATTCTTTGTCTATCCATAATTCCTTCTGTGATTCCAGACAAAAAAAAAACAATTAAACGTTTGTATAGTTTTTATGCAAGAAGAATATAACACATTTTCATATTTTATTACCCATATTACATAATAATACAACTCTCCCAACTTACCAAAATAAAAAACACATTTTACAGTTTCGAATTTTCAGTAATTAACATTTAAAAATCTTAAAGTTAACGCTATTCAAAAGACCAAAAACTGTAACCATCTTTGCTACCTTAAATATTCGCTTCGCAATGGAAGATTTTAATTTATTCGCAGACATTTTCTATTTCTATAGACCTTGATTTTTGCGAATAGAGCAGTTTCATTTTTAAATCGTTCATTATTAACTTCGATTTTATTTGTGTATGTGTTTATTTGCAAAGCTGCGGAGGGAAAATTAACACTTTCGTCGTCATCCAACCGAGCTGAAACTTGTTAGATATACTCATCGTTGATGACAATGTATTCTATCAAGTTTTGGGGAATGTTACTTAAACGTCGCTTTTACACATCCGTCTATTCACTCGCGTCGAAAGACATTTCACCAACTTGTCATCATCCAATCAAGCTGAAACTTGGAAGATATACTCGTTGGTGATGATAATTTATTCTATAATTTTTTAAGGGTGTCACTAAAAGACCGCCATTACACAAGTTTCAATTGTGTACCCTGAAGACTAATTAAACCACTTTTCGTTATCCAATCGAGCTGAAGTTTGGCAGATAGACGCTGTTAATTTTAATACGCTCATAAAGTTTCGAGATCAGAAATGAGTTAGTCTATAGCACGAAAATAATAGTTTTATATTGTCATTCATTTTCAATGAACCTTTAGATTAGATACTTAATCTTTAATGAATTTAAATATTTATCACGATTTCTGACACATGAAAACAATTGATTAACAATCCAAACATTATTCCCTTAAGTAATCATTCATGTAATGACCTCAACCAAACAATCAATCTCTATTTCACATGTTAAAAAAAGAAAAGATTTCACTACCATGTCCCGACATTCGGTGGCTCATGGAAATTTTCTGTAGCCGTTTTCCATATTCTCAACCAATGAGCTTCCATCTGTAACGACTGCAATTGTACGATAGTAATCCAGCAAAAGCATCCAACGAAAAACTCAGTAAATCGTAGGAAATAACCTCTTCTCGCCCCATTTATTAACAGTGGTAAAAAAAGGAGAAAAAAATCAAAGTCAAACTATAAATCAGACGAAGGAAATGGCCTATTCTGAATCGAAATCGCCACTGTCCCCCATTGTAGGACCAAGATGTTCTGCGCCATCTTCAGAATCCCTTTCCCAACCATAAACTGCAACGTCCGAGTCCCTAAGAAAATTTATACAACTTTCATTTTAATAACAGTAATGAAAATAATAGCGACATAACAACCATGGAGCATTGTAGCCCAGAAAAACGGGAGAAATAGAAAAGCTGGTACCAATAAAACTGGAACGGCTGTATGTAGACGTACAATCCCCAATGATACCACTCTGTGGATCTATATGAGTAAAGAAGTCCTGTTTGGGCAGTGGCCAAATGGTCTTGTACCACCAACAAAGGCATCGTCTTAAAAATACTAAGCAGTGATGAATGGAAGATATCTGGTAATTGTTCATTTCAGAAGACCCCAAGCATTCTGGCCAATGTTTTGGAACTAGTTTAAAAACAGCATGGTAGATATTATTGTGTCGTAGCTTAAATAATATTGTTAGCTAGTATCATCATGAATAAAAATGAATTTTGTTTCAAATAGATCAGAATCTTTGTTAAATAGCAATTTAAGAAATGTTTTTGTTGAAAACTTCTATGTATCATTAATTATTAACGTAAGCTAACTAAAGAGATAAATAGCCCTCTTCGTTTCAGAAATTCTTAAATAACTGATGCACAGCGCTTTTGTAGCTTAATAATTAGAAACACAATCTTAAGGGATTTTGAAGATTAACAAAATAGTCTTGATTAGATATTCAACTTCAAAAGAGTTCAAATATAATTCTCTTGGTTGGGGTTAAAATGTTTAGTTTGAAATAAGTTATCTATCATTTACTGGGCTTTGAAAGCTAATTTAGCACCGAAATAAAATTAAGATATCTATTGATGAGTAATAATGAAGAATGACTACTTTCCTACCAATAAGTTATGAATTAATACGAATAAAAAAACTCGTATGATCTCTTTTTAATTGATATTTACAATATATAAGTGATATCTAAAAAACATACGAATATTCACAGTGAATGAAAATGAAAGTTAGGCTAATTGCTAACACTACCTTGGCTCTCTAAAACGTAACTACATATATTTTGGATGATGACGGGACACCTGTTGCATAACAAAAGAAAACAAAAATAAAAATCGTAAAAGTCAGTACCTCAAAGTTACTTTCTGCACTTAACTTTTTAATTGATTGACAAAGTCTAAATAAAGTAATTAAATATAGAGATTTAAATAGAGTCAATTTTACATATACTTAATATAAAACTTATTCTTCTACTTATACTTAATATCAAACATATCCCCTTCTGCACATAGTTAATAATAAAAAATATTCAAGATATACTTAATATAAAACATATTTTTCTCCAGATGCTTACTATAAAACATTCTTCTACACATTCTTAGTATAAAGCATATTCTTTTACATTTACTTAATATAAAACACTCTTCTTCATATACTTAATATAAAACATTCTTTTATGTATACTTCATATAAAATATATTCTTCCTGCATATGCTTAGTATAAAACATTCTTCTACATGTGCTTGCTACAAAACATATTCTTATACACATATACATATATAAGCACATATACATATACTTAATGTAAAGTATATAAAATAATGCCGTCAGTTTAGAAAATATGTCAATTGCTTTAATAAGGGACATTTTACTGAGAAGACTTTAGTCTGATGCTAATATTGTTAGAAAAACCTTAAAAGATAAAATAAGCATACATAATGCGTTGAAAATTGAACATGACAGCAGGGAATTCAATCTCAGGTGCAACTCCAACTTACAAATCATTCCTCTGTTTCACCATCCAAGAAACCCTTTATGTATCAAAGAGCTGGAAGCATTGGATCTAAATTTATTTTGAGTACCTTGAAAAAGGGCAAACCGGAGAAACTTTAGTTCCAGACATAAAAAAGTCGGGAATACACTACTCTATTCATTTTCTATCACTTCATATAGAACCAAAGAATTTTGACATTTGTAAGTTGTAGACTACAGATCCGAATGACATGTCAAGATGTGGAAAAAATAGACTTCGGTTCAACTCTTTCTTCTTGCCTTGATTGTCTGTCAGATTCGTTGTTGCACTACAATGTGACGTGCACTTTCAAAAGAATTTCATTGGTAAAGAACAGTAACACAAGCTCTGGCTTTTTTCCTTTGTCATTTTATAAGTCGTAGGTTGATTTGAGACACACAGCAGTTTATGATTATTAGAAAACTGCCCGGTTATGGGAACATCAATGAAAGAAGCTTTTCTTCTTTTAGAGCAATTAAAAAGGAAAACTTTCAGAAAACGTAAAAATAATCAACTTACTATTAAGCATACAATTTCGTATTCGGGAAATTTAATACACTCGAGAAATACAATTATTTTTAATTGGAACTTGTGTGTATTTATTTTGGAAAGGTGCCTCTTTTTAAAATAGATAACTTTCCCACGAGAAAAGTTCAATCAGCTAACAATTTGAAATGTTCACAGAAGTTCAATTATCAATGAGAGTCATTTAAGTATTTGTATAATTGATTAATCATATTATACTTGTTTTTTTAAATGCACGGGTGTCAAGCGTTTTACTTTGTGATGAGAAAATATCATAAAGATAGTCCTATAAGATATACACATAAATAAAAAAAAAAGGAATTACGCATTAGATTCATTAGTTTATCTAATTTATTGTGCTTTGAGATGCGCTTAGATGGACAATTTTGATATACATTTAAATTAGAAATTTGCTATATATTTCAATTGAAATGTGACTACATGACAACAATAAACATTCGTATTAACTTATCATTATACTATATATATTATAATTCTTGGATATATTCAGATGATCATTTTGTGCACACACAAAATTGATAAGCAGTTTAAATGTGAATATATGACAGCAATGAAAACTCATATTAACCCATCATTAGTTTATATAATTTTTTATTTAAATTATTATGCTTGGATTTGCACAGATGGTAAATTTTGTGCAAAGAAATTAGATACGTCATGTAAAGGCAAATATATGACAACAACGAACCTTCGTTTAACCTAGGAAAACTCGCCGTATCAAGTTTTCTGTCATGTACTTAAAATACTTTAATAATTGACTGACAAGAGATTATCTCTCTCGTTCTAAAATTTTCACTCTCTCTCTTCTACGTACAGAAAGAATTGTCGTTATGCACGGGTCTATATTAAGGAAAAGAGCAGTAGTAACGGCCTGTTTATTCACAGTAAAGGTGAGTACGCATGAGAAAAAATCTTACATGCAAGTTTTCTTGTGCCAGTTATATTAGAAAAGTTTTCCAGGAAATGCCTCTAAAATTCTAACTCATCAGGAGAGTTTTATTTAATTATTCTATTCCATTTGAAACAACCACGTTAAATTAAAAAAAAAAATTAATGGCATTTCACGAAAAACTTACTTTCCAAAAGTGTGTTCAAATCAGTTTTGCCCAGTGTATCTAAGACAAAACGAAGAAACCAATTCTTAATTCGAGAGTAAACAAATAAATCTTTGGAGGCTTTTGATTACAAAGGAAAAGGAAAATAAGCCTGACGAGTTACTACCGAACCAATTCAATAGTTCCAAAACTCAGCAGTATCGATCCCAAACCGTCTGCAATAACTTTATTTCTTTTCCAGCAGCAAAGCAAACCCGAAGCAGCCTCAGTTCCTGCCAATCAACCCGTCTCACAAAACCTACGAAAAGTCAATTCTGACATTCCCAGTGGTCTTCAGCGGCAGTTTAACCCGTTTCCAAACCAAATCCCATCACAAAGCACTTAACCAATAAGTAAATTCCATTCAACAATCGAATTAACGAAAAGTATTCCCTCCGGTGGGACGCAATGAGTACACGGGCTCCTTTTAATTCCGTTACTTTGCAAAAGAGTGTAGGTTAAAAGACTGACTGCCCTAACTAGCAATTACGTCAATAACTTTAACCAAATGGCTGGGAAGTTCTTGAAAAGTTTCACCGCATTTCGGTTAAAAAGAGAAAATGAGCATAAAGAAGTCGAAGTAGTAGTAATTGGATTCGTTTGTTTGTTTCTGGGATGTGAGAGATGAGTTGAATTGTTCGTCTGCTGATTGGAGAGTTTTAACGAATTATTTTCAACGATTTCTCAATTTCAGGCGAGGTTCCGGTCGTGAAGTTTGCGTTTCCGCTTAAGTTGAAAGTATTAGGGAATTAAGATGTTTGTCTTCAAGAGATATATGTTAAATAGAGAAAGGTCTAGAGTAGAATGTTACTTAAATGCTTTTGTAATGTTAATAAAGGTAGAAATTACTATTTTAGAACTGTTAAACCTTTATACGAGACATACTTATTACAAACTTATACTGTAAAACATGCTTTTTCCTTTAATTAATTTCTGTTACAATTCCATTATTGAATTAAGTATTTCAATCATTAATTGTTTGAGGTTGAAAAAATAATACATTTTACTTGTAAGGTATCTATGAGCCAATTGCATAAATCCCAGTGAACAAAATGTAATGCAAATAAACTCTAGATTAAAATTAATCGCAGTACATTTCTGTAGTTGGTTTGGCAGAAAATGAGCCTAATTGAAAAATAATGACTGTGACGTAAAAGAACATTGGGACACTGCAAAACATAATTTTAGTTTTGAATTTTATAAACTTCGATTTTTAGGCTATTGTATTGAAAAATATCCCAATAATTTCCCATGCATATCCGGAAAAATTAAAGTAGTAACCATTGTTTTCAAATATTATATTTTTTAACAGTGGCAGTTAAAAAATATCTATCTGCCTTACTTCATTTAAAATAATAGTGTAAGTCATGGGAAACTATATAACAGACATGCTATCTGTTTCGTTGCAGATACAAATAAAATATTAAATGAATCTACTGAATGAACTAGCTAAACTTATATTGGACACACACACACAAAGGTGGTAAAAATTACATTGCATTTTGAAAAACTAATTTTCCTATGGGTTTCTAACTAACTCATGTTTCAATGTACTCTACTTATTGTACGTTTAAAAAAAATCTTGCGTAGTAATAATTATAATGAGACAAAAAAAATCCAATGCTTTTTTTTTTCCCAATATTACATTTTATAACAGAGTTAATTTAAATTAATATGTGTGATTATTGCGTAACGCATAAGATTAAAATCTAAGTAACAGTGAAGAGAAGCTTTCCACACATTCTACATACACATATCAAAGTATATATAGCATTTAGTTTCAAAATCGGTACAGTTTAGCAAACTGCATTTCAACGGTGTCGGTGGAATCCTTGAATTCACAAAAGGAAATTTGTTGGAAATCTATAAGAAAATGCCCTTGATGTCAGATAAAGAGCTCTGATAAGGTAGCACAAAATCTATAGTTATTAACCTAAACATACATTCGTTTCCTGCTTTGAGTACTGTCCCAGAGGAAATGGTCAATAAATTATGGGTTTGAAAAATCTGAGGGGATTATTCCTATAATAAAATCCTATCCCATACAGCTCTACATCAGATTTAGTGTGGGAAACCGACGAAATCCGTTATTACGCTCGGTTACTCGATTATACAATAACATGGAGACTCTGATGATAAATAAGTTGGCTGCGTCTGTTTGTTTAAGGTGATAAGACAAGCTCAAAGTTGTTATTTAGGGCAGGGATAAGGTAGGTTTTGATAGCAAAAAGGAAACGATCAGATACTTTTAAATGTATTTCGTCTTTTTTTATTAAGACTGGAAGCTTTGAATTTTAGATAGATTTCGTTTAGCAAGAGTTTATAGAACACATGCCGTAAACTGGGTGACTTTGTACCCCGATTTGAGGTTTTTATATAAAATTTACCTTAATATTGTGTCATACAAATGTGATCAAACACTTAATACAACTAAGATGTAGTTCTCAACTTCCAGTTCATTTTGTATTAACTATGTGGTTCGAAAGGGTGTGTATGTTTGGAACAATCCTTGTTTTATTGTCGTGAATGTTTTAAATAACTGCAAATGACATACTATGTCCACAACATTTCCAAAAATTACAAGAATAGTCATCTACAGATAAAAACTCAAAGAAAAAATGTTTTGATGGAAATTTAAATTTTTAAACTTATATATATGTATAAATATTTTGTAAAGGACAGTTTTTAAAATCCTCCTTCCTAATCTTAAATCACCGAATTAATTAACTGGAACTTGTATGCACTCTTTCATGAACCAATCCTCACAAAAGCAAAAAGCGTCCAATCTTATTAACATAAGTTTACGAAAAACTAAAAGTCTTCTGCAGAAGATAACTTCAAAGTATACTCCTGAAACAGACAGTAATGCTTTGCCAACAAGACTTCATTCTAAAAAAAAAATAAGGCTCACCAATTGGCGAAATTAAAATTTCGGCAGGTCTAATTAAAATCTGCAGTCCCCGCCATCAGTTCCAGTACTTAAGCCACTAGGTCAAACACTACTGCCTTGGTCTGGACAAATCTACCACCTATTCTAGAAATTAAATAGCGACTTCAACGCGGTGATTCGATCTAATGAACTCCGACAAGGCACAGGGCAATCCTGAAAAGAATCTCCTACTTCGTCAAGAACCATATTTCTCTTCAAACTGGCTCAATCCCCGATGTCGGGGTGACAATCCCCCCACCTCCCATCCATTCCAAAGTAGGCGTGTCCTCGACACTCGATCCCCCGACTGATGGGTCAGCGATTTTTTAGTTTTAGTTCTGCCACCCCTCACCCGGTGGCGCCCTACAAGGTTATCAGGTAAAAGGGATGCTGGTCTTGTAATTTCCTTCCATCTTATGCTGATTGTACGAGAAGAAGTCATTATTCTACCATCACAGATGATATCCGAAATAGGATTAATTTAGGGCAAGTTCCGTACACTTTTTAATTGAGAAAATCATTAATGCGATAATTAATACACACTGGGAATAAAAACTTGATAGTGCGATTCTTCTGCTCTTTATGATCAATAATCGTTTATGATCAATTTCGTTTCTGATTTCCAAAGTTCAATTTTTTCTTCCTTTAAAGGGAAACTACCAAATTAGGAGTCTATATACAGAAATTGAAGGAGAATTTGCAGTTGACATTACACCTTTTGATAAAAGGGTGCAAGTAAGACTTTCTGAAGTATTCTCTACATTAATTCGTTTTTAATTTTTTCGTACCTACGTTGAGTAAACCACATAGTAAAAATTGTAAACGAATAATTAAATTTCAAATATTTTATTACCTAAGTATGTGACACTACAATTTGATCATTCTTTTCAAGTCATAGATGTATTTACGTAAACCACGTAAAAATTTTATCTCTGAGGTCAATTATCTCGGGCCAAAGATGTAACTGCATGTATAAATAACATATTCTCAACTATGCCCGTATTCTGATTAAAAGAATAGATGAATTTTTTTAAGTTTATCCCAAAAGATATTTTGCATTAAACGCTTTTTATTAATTCTAACGCTATTTTTGTATTGTTTTTCTACATTATGGCAATGTACATAAATTACGTCACGCAACATTTTTACTTTTTGACCCTTCTTAAATGTTTCATCAACAGCATCGCCCGTCAACTACGACACGCTTCTATCATTCCCCCTCCCCCTCCCTACTAAATTTAACAATACCTGTCTAAAATTTTAAAATTAACCGAGATCAAATAAAGCTTAACTTATACAGCAAATTGCCTCTTATCAATGCAATTCGTGGTGAAACAATCTATTCAAATGATTGAAATTGGATTTTTTTTTAAACCTCAAATTAAAAAAAAAGAACTTGATTAAATTCTTCTCAAAAAACGTTACGAAAGCGATCACCCCCTCTCTCTCTGTCACTGACCATCCCATTGACCACTCCCTCCCCCCTCCTTCTGCACGTGATGTAATTTAACTATGTCCTTTATGATTACACTTCGACTTTCATCCGTCTACATCAAACTCCCGGATTTCAGGGACAACACAACACGTAGTCAATCGTAGCTCTCTACCTGCTTTAACCAATTGTTGTATTCTAATGACGTGTTCCTAAATGGCAAAAGTTATGAGATAGCTATTCATTTTGCCTCGTGGCCTTGGACGCCCTTGGCATCCATACTCCCACCCTGGACATAAATGGAGTAGGAAATGATTTTGTTAAATTGCTGCTACCGCTTCTGATCCATTAATGTATGAGGATCTCTTTGTTCCTCAACTTTCGCGATTTTTCTTCTTTTCTCTTCTTTCCATCTCTTTAACGCGTTCTTGGATTTATTGTGGCAATGGTTCGTTCGCGACTGGCAACGCCCGCTGAGTGATCACTGGGGTTGAATTGAAAAGTAAAAAAGAAATTTTTTTAAGTAGGGAGAATCGGTTAAAAATTCGCTTATAATTCGTTATTGCTAAAAAAGTTTTGTTCCGGGAAGTAATTGTTTACAATAATGAAATCAACAGAGACTCGATAAATAGGCTGGCAAATAGGAAAGAGTTCACAATAAAAGTTTTTCTGTTTAAACATCTTCTGCAGCCAGTAGTAAAAAACAGCATCTATTCATAAATTTTATATAACTCACAATATTTATGTCAAAATGTTTAAGATAGATTAAATGTTTGCCTTTTCAGATAGAAATGTAGCACTTTTAACTTGCAAGAAAGCTACCTTTATAATTTTGTTTGTTTTTAAATTGCAAACCTTGTTGGGAAAGTTTGTAAATTAAGTTTTAGATTAAAAAGAAAAATATCAAACAAAGTCTTGAATATCTGACCTAAAAATTTTGTCTTGGTTTTGGCTGGCGAATTAAACGACAAGGCGAAATTAAAAAACAAGAATTAAAATAAGTTTCCTCATGCTCCAAATTGCATTAGCATTATAGCAATTTACTTTTACTCAAATTAGCATTTGGAAAGTTAAATTAAAATCATTACTAAAGATAAAAATTTGAGTTGAATAAAAAATAATAGAATCAATTGAAAATATAATTATTATAAACTAAAAATATTACTAAAAGAAACTAAAAATATTACTAAAAGAAACTAAAAATATTACATAAAAAAAACTAGAATTAGTATAAAGAAAGAAAAAGTTTTATTTAGCATCCGATATAGTGACATTTACAACTCAAAATAAAATAATTTATGAAAATATAAAACTTTTTTGGAAAAATACCTAGAATGAAGCATTTGTTTCTGTGAAGCAAGGCAATAAATACTTCGAAAAAACATAATAAAATAGCGGGGAAAAAAAATTTAAATTATTTATATTAAACTAAAATGATAAAAATTTATATAATTTTGAATCGAAGTTAAATAATTTAATATAGAAACGCTCGAATAATTTTGGAGGAATCAAATTTATAAAAACAAAATTTGGGTCTTCCAATAACAAAATTAATTTATAATAAAAAAAATGCTGATTACAAAAATTACAATTACGAATGCAATTAGAATGAAATAATTATTATTTCCAATTAAATAAAAGAAAATCAACATCTATATAAAAAGTGATTTACTAATATTCAAAAATATATATAAAAAGTAAACCTATAATAAAGCATAAGAAAATGTCACAATATTTTTTTCATAACCTATTTAAAAAAAAAAAACCTGGAGTGTCCGACTCTTTTCAACAACAAAATAATTTCTTAAAAAAAAAACCAGCTATAAATACAAAAATTTTCATCATCAGCACTTGAAAATATTTTTTTATGGCGCGGCCTGTTTTTAAACGTTAGTGACCTTCAGTGTCCAAATATATATTTCATTCATTCGTTGAAATGATTCAATTAAGTAAGTGCTTTCGGGATTGGTAGCTAGGAGACATCTATTAATAATATTCTTCAACAGTATGGCCTCTCGGTGCGGAACGATGAACACAGTATTCAGAGAATAAAAAGGAATTCCCGAAACAATGGTACGCGATGATAGTTTCAAAATAGCAAAATACCAGATGAAAGGTGAAATCTAGATCATTTTCTGATGTCGTTGTTTTTTGTAGAAAAAGTTAGTTTCACAAATTTGGTTTAACTTTGAAACTTAAATTTTAACAAAAGAAATTATTTTAGTCAATGTAAAATCTTGGTTTTTGTATGGTACATTTATTGTGTAGATGGTTGTGTGATACAATGTGATAATGCATTTGAAATATTGAAAATTGCATAATTGAAATTATATCTCGCTTTTTACTTGGAAGTGATTTTTGTTTTAAATATATAACTGAAAAAAGCAAAGTTTTTTGGTATAAATCCTTTATATACATTTACATTAGGAACTTTTTATATGCAATTGCATTCTATGGCCTTCTCGTAATTTTTTTTTTTTTTTTTTTTTTTTTTTTTTTTTCAAAATCTCCCAGTGCAATTTTATCGAATTTTAACAAAAGAAATTATTTTTCCCAATACATAAATGCTTTTATGTATGTAGAAGATGTATTGTGTAAAGAATTGTGTGATATAATATGATAATGCATTCGAAATGTTAAAAATCACATAATTTAAATTATATTTCAGATTATACTTTAAAGTGATTTTTGTTAAAAAAAAAAAATAAGTTTTGCACTATAAATTCTTTATAAACATTGCCCCAACTTTTAAGTGCAATTGCATTAAACTATAATCTTCTCGTAAACATTTTTTTTAAATGTCCCAAACACTTGAAAGAATGCATCGTCATCGACAACGAGTCTGTCTGCCAAATTTCAGCTCTATTGAATGACAGCAAGTGGGTTAATCAGCGATAAGAAAATTTGTTCCGTCTTTCGGTTAATAGAAACAACATCAAAATTAATAAGAACTTTGTTTAAAAATCATTGGAAATTCTATCATTTCTAGAAATTCTCATTAAAAAATAACCTTCCACTTAAATAAATATAATTATGATTCACTTAAAAATTCAATTAGGATACAAAAACAATTTAACAATTGTTTGAATCAGCATTATAATTTTCACGCTTCTGAAATGTTTACTAATTACACTACGTTTTTGAAAATAGCACATGTCAAAGTTATTTTAATTGCATACTGCCAAACGACAAAGCTTTTTTTTTTTTTTAGATGCTTAAAATTAGTACCTTTGGCCTTTATTTATTTTAAATTATATGCAAGAAATTGAAAAGTGTGATAACACCGTCATTTTGTCGTAGCCTTAAACTAAATTGTCAAACTAGTTGTTGGATAAATAATGTTAATTACTGTATTCACTTACAACAACTCAGTTTTAAGACTGTCGCATAATATCCCACTATTCAATTAATTATACTAATTTAGTTTAAAAGTTTAAAATATATTACTTTCAATAAATTTTAAACTATACTTTTTAAATTTAACATATTTTGCGAAAAGAAATTAATTATTTAAAAGGCATGACGTACCATGACTGTCTTAATAACAAAAATAAAGTAACAAACTGAGGCCATAAATGTTTAGAAATTTCCTTCATACTTTCTTTATTGATTATTAAGAGTAATAATTGTATTTAAAATTTTTTTCATTTATTTGCCTAATTTGTAAAAACAGCTACAAAAATCCAAATGGTCTTATTTTCCAAGAACTCCTCAAAAATATTATTTTCTTGAAGTGTATTGTTCTACTTATCGAAATGATCAACTACACAATAATTTATGCATATAATAGTTTTAAAGAAATACTTTTTATAATCCAAGTATTTTGAGTATGATAGTTTTAACATATTATTCAGGGATAATCATATTACTTTTTTGGTAATTTATGTATTCGGAAATTTTAAATTGGTCTCAAATTTTAGAAATCGTACGTTTCATAAGTTTGAAAGAATAATATACTGCCTTACTAGTTACTTTATATTTTTACACAAAAACATCACAGAGTAAATAATTTTTCGCGATCCTTAAACATTTTCTTGTGATTCACAATCTGAGAAATACCGCTCCAGAGCTAAACATACACCAAAGTGGACCATTTAAAGATAGTTTAATTTTTACAAAAAAAATGTAGTGACCTAAATAAAAAAAAAAAATACATGGAGCAAATTTTTCCGAAGGGCAATACATCTATCTCCTCTTACGAGAGGTAACATTTTACTGGCATCAAATACCATCCATCAATCCACGTTTTGTGTAGATAAAAGAAAACCTACGCTCCCAAAGAAAGACCAATAAGAGGCTGTTACTCGGAAAACTAAAATACAAATTAATATCCTCAGATAGTGAAATTGTTTCAGGACGCGAAAGGCACTTACGTAGCTGTTATCGACATGGAGTCGAATAATGATTGAATTATAACAGATTTTATGATTTATCAATTATATGTGTTCAATGCATGTATTCCATCAAAAAACTTGTATGTTTATATAGACTTGGGATTAGATGACAAAAGCAACATTTCACAGATTGGTTTTTGGTATTACTCTTTAGAACGAAAAGGAAAAATAGTTTTCTTTTACATCGAAATTTTTCTTGTTAGATTTCTTCCGACATTCATGTTGAATTTCTAAAATATACATGCGAAAAACGATTTTTTAATAAAACATTCTGAAATTATTCGTTAGAAAATATAATAAATATTATACTATCACTTAACTAACATGGCCTTGATTTTTGAACCAAATAAATTTGTACAACATCACAAAACAAAAGACAAAAAGCAATTTTGGATATATATAACACTCCCTATAGAGAAATTCAGAAATTGTATTGAATGAGACATAACTTATTCGATTAAAAAAATACGTATATAAAAAAAAAATTGCCTAGTCTTATAAATATGTTACCGGAACCCTGACTTTAAAATAAAGACGTTGGGTTGGCCTCACAGGATATTTAAGTGCTTTTTAGTAAAATAGTCTCGACTTTTTATTGTATATCGCAGATTGCATTGCCACCATTGATTACATGGAAAGGTTTACTCGAGCATAACCACATAAAAGCAATGTCTAACACAGTTTATATAAGCGGCATATTTTATAAGCCTAGCAAAGCTATCAACTTACTACAAAGTACTAGATTAGCTTTTGAATCCAAGTTTAAACCTCAGTCTACAATCATCTTTTAATAAGTAAAACATGTTTAAAAATTCACGAATAAAATGTTACGAACTTTGGGAGGTAATTTTCTATTAAATGGCGAGTGGGAGGCGAGAACATGAAAACTAACCTTTATTTTCTCCCATAAAAAGCTCCTACATTATATTCGCTGATAAAAAAAATTCACGGCTTTAAACTTCCCATGCTCCAGCTGACATTTACCCAAATCAGTTATGAAACATTTTATATAAGGATCCATTTCATTTCCCAACCAACTCTGCCTCACTTCCTCCGCGACAAAGGGCGTTACCACTTCCAGAAAAGATATCGGGCAGCATCGTCTTTCAAAAATTCAATCCCTCATCAAGATACATTTAATTCCAAAAGTTCAGACACTTAACCGCATAACCCTCATTGATGAGAAAGGAAAAGAAATATCTTAAATAGACATTTGACCCGCTCGTGATAATCTCCAACCTTCCGGCCTCCGGGACCATACGAAAACCTCACCTATATATATATATAAAAAAAGAAATATGACCAAAAATTCTCTCTCAACATTGACTCAACCCGAAGATAAGGTTACAGCATGTAGCTTATCTGTAGGAAGGGAACCCCCTAAGACAGGTGTGTCTTGTGTACAGAGGGCAGCTCTAGTTGATGAAAAGTCAAGAAATAAGAAATTCTGGAGAGAAGCATTGACAGCTTTAATGGTACCGAAACTTGGTGACATACGCTGTTATGTTTGCGCGAGAACTTTGTTCTTAAAGGAAGTTTGGTTTGAGGTTTTATTTGAGCAGTATCAATCCACCCTGCTATCTTGTGGTGTATGACTGGGAGTGTTGACGGGTGGAATACAATCTTCTCTGGATAGAGGAAGCTAAAAACATTGCAAACGTCCTCTTTCGGAAATATATGGTTCCGTTAGAAGTGATTTGCGTTCTTATGTTTCTTCTTGGAGCTGGAAGTTAGTAAAAGCATGTAGTGTTGCTTGTTTTACTATTGTTGTTGAGATAATTGGTTGGTTGGTTGTGCGCTCAATGACCTATACTTGTGCCAAATAACGGCTAATAAGGCCGGTACCTACAGTTTCACGTAGATTTCGAACCACAGCGAACATCTATGCTAAATCCGGGTTTCGACCTTTGCATGCGAGTCCAGAATGCTAACCACATAGCCATCAGGTGGGCCGTTAAGGAAGTTGGATTTTATACCTTAGGGTCATCACAAAATTGAAGCTATTTTGACTTTCAAAATTGAAATTGGATTCGATATTTCAAAAGCATCTTGAGTAAACAATAAGTTACTTGAAAAACACAAAGGAAAATGGGTGACCAAAGTAAAATGGTGTGACACCGTGATGTCGTAACAGTGAGAGGAGAAGTTCGTGATCACTTGCCATCCCCAATACAAATGCGTTAAAACTATGTAAATTTTAATAAAAATAATTGGTTAAAAAAAAACACTTGACATGTCATTAGAATACTGTTTTTTTACACCTTTGTAAAGGTTTTTCTTGAAACAGATGTAATATTCCTGCATTTATGTTCTGTACATTATCAATAATCGAATCTTGTATCCACTTCAAATATTTAACGAAACTAATTCTCTGAACCAACGCAATTGGTTGGAAATTTCGCGCTTGACGGAATAACCACAAATATAGCCCCTAGAGGCGACCCATCACGAAATTCCCTCTCTGAATCCATTCACATTCGTCAAACGGAATTGTCACTTCGCTGCCACGATGTCATTATTCCTCAGCTTTACAAAGCGATGTCGTGTTTGAGGATTTGAACTTTTCCGTCTCTCCTTGGAAACCGAACAAGATTGGTTTGTTGCGCTGTACCAGGTTGGGAAGTCCTAATGTAATTTACTAAGCAGAAGCAAGGATCTCCTCTTGCTATCTAAAAGTATGTCATTAATCTCACGTAAAGTCCTCTATTCAATAAAACTGTGGTCGCAGAATTCTTCGATGAATAGAATTCGAATATATGGTCTTTGTTACTAAATAACTTGATTATATCGCCGACTCGGTGATTTTGCATCTAGATTACCTCTTGTTTTGTCATGAGCAAATTGAGTTGATTTTATCAGTTTTAATTTTGACAGTGCCGTTAAATTTCTGCGATTGTATTCTTATCGAAGAACTGAGGTCGATTCCTAATGTTAAGTAAAGATAAGGACCCCCTTATTAAAGACACTTTATTAGTAGGGAATATTTGATTATCATTTCATTATTTTTAATGGTAAGCAAATATTCCATATTATGTGAAAATTCAGATAATTATCTTTATCTTTGAAATAATGGTATTAAATTAATCTTCCGGTAGGAAGCTATTTATGCTACATTTTGTAAATCGTAGCTCTTATTGAGAACAAGTAAGAAATCTTGCCTATTTCAGTGAAGCATTAAAAAAATCATGTTCAAGAGTTACAAGAACTAAAATTAATTCTTAAATTACAACTTAAATAAGTCAATCTTATATATAAACTATTAAAATAATTGGTATCTCCATACATTTAATCAGTCTTACATTGAGCCTGAAATTTAATCAACTGTTCTTGGATGCACATATTTATTATTAACATCAAAGGCGTTCTTTTTTGAGCGAAAACCTAACACTTCCATAGTTATGCATTATGTATTCAAAGAATTTATATTCAGTAATTTTTATCATACACAAAAAATGCATTTGGATATTACAGACACTCTCAATGTTTACTAACATAAGACAAAAGATAAATACGATACAATTACATGTTTTCAGACCAGAACATATTTTATGTCCATTTCCAGACAAAAAAAATTCCACCTCTTCGTAAATATTACGACAGGCAGTAAACAAGCACGTGGTTGATGCAGTAACAAGAGTATTTATTCTTGAAATGGCCTCAAAAGGACCAACTCATAGTTCATTTTCCGCTCGTGGTTTCATTTGAGAGGAAAATGAATAGCCCTCAATTTAAAGACCGACGAAGTACAACATTGTGGTCTTCAACCCGAATAAAATAAGTTTTATTCTGCTGTTCTTTTTCTAAGAACTTTATCCATGCTGTAACATATTTTTTTTTTTTTTTTAGAAATTCGTTTCGTTTAGCTTGAAAGGGTTGCAAATCTTTCAGAAAACTACTCGTATCAAGTTGATTTATAATACCTATTTAATTTATAGACGTTTTAAGTTATGGAATCTCTACATTAGATGAGCTTTCATTATTTTCATTTACGACCATGACTGGATGATTACAATTATTGATGTCCGTTGCCATCGATATTCATAAAGAGTAATTTTTAGTAAAAAAAAATATTCTTGCGTATTGTTATGAAATACTAAAAATCGCATCATTAATCTGTATATTCTAAAATAAAAAAGCATCTTCTCGTTAGTTGTTTAAAATACGAGTGATTAACGTAACCAAAGAAAACAAATAATTGTCTACATTCGTATTGTAATCCAAAGTTAATTGTTATTATTTTAAATTTACTAATGTACATCTACAACTTTTCTTGTCTCAGATATTAGACATTTTAGTCATTTAGAGACCTTACCTTTAAAAGAATGTCCATTTTTGGAGTTTATTATTTTGTTCATCTAATGAATATTAGTATGCAAGTATTTTGATTCCTTCCTTATTTTTTATACAAAATGTATTTAAATTTAATTATTTTATTTATCAATTAATTATTTAATTAATTATTATAATTTAATTATTTATCAATTTGATTTTTTAACTTTAATTCAATTATTAACTTTAATTTAATATTTAAACTTGAATTCTTAAACTTTAATTTCATTATTAATCTTTACTATAATTGTTAAACTTTAATTTAAGTTATTTAATTTTAATTTAGTTTCAAAACTTTAATTATTAAACTTTAAATTAATTATTACACTTCAATTTAGTTATTCAATTTAAATATTAAACTTTAATTTAAATATTAAACTTTAATTCAATTCTTAAATTTTATTGTAATTATTAAACTTCAATTTCACTACCAAGCTTTAATTTAATTATTAAAAAGGAAACAACAAAAATGCAGTATTTATTTTTTTAGCTTTACCAGTTTTGTGATATGAGTTCAGAAAATATTATCTTGTTCAAACCCAGACAACCGAACAAACCTAACAATTACATTGCAGGAAGATTTGGCAAAACTAAATTTCATGCCATAATAAGAACAAAAATATTTTATGGAGTTTTAGTACTTTCTACATACGTACTGTGTTCCAAGAATAGTATAGTTTTAATCGCAAACGTAAATGTGTGGATTTTCATCTCTGTAAAAAAAAAGTTACCCTTTACCCTCCCCCACCACATATAGTTCAGTTTCATTGTAGTTGTCGATTTAACACACACGTTAGAGAATGGCTTGCAAACGATATTCTCTAAGGCTCCCTGATCGGCGATCTGAAGTGAAAAGAACTACAGTCTGTTCTGTTGCCACCCCAGGGAGCTTAATTTACGATCAGTAAAGAAACGGATTCTTACGAAATTACTTTCTTTACGTATCCGTAAAGGCTGTTTTGCTTTACATGTTTTAACGATAGTTTTCTTGAATATGAACGGTTTTACAAAATGGAGGATTTGAGGATAAGACAGCATTTACGAAATCGCTTTCTTACAAAAAATATTGGGTTCTTCATTGAAATTCTATGAATTGGTTTTGAAAGGCTTAGTATAAATTGAATTTAGAAAACACTTTATCGTGTATTTTTATTTAGGATTCAGATGTTTACCTACCGTATTCTGCCGATTTTGATTTATATTTAAATTTGCATTGCAAATTGGGAAAGTGTAAAATGTTCTTTTGTGAGGAGTGAAATATCATTTTATGAAGTAAATCTTATTGAAATGTGTATCAAACAAATTTGAATCGAACAAAAATCTCATTTAGAAAGAACTTGCATTTAAATAATCCAAATGCTCAATTATATTTTTATATCGGATGTTTAATTTTTAAGTACATACCTCACAAGTAAGCAGCGTAGAATCATTTACATTTCTTGTAAAAATCTCTAAGCCCTTGGTTTGGTTAGGTTTGTTTGTACGCTCAACAATCTATATTTGTGTACAAAAACGGCTAATCAGGCCGGGACCTAAATATTAACGTGGATTCCGAACCACAACGAACATCCATGCCTAACCCAGGTTTCGAACCCGGCACCAATGGATGCGAGGCTAGAGCGCTAACCCCACAGCCATCAGGTTGGCACTTTAAGCCCTTGGTTGGTGGTTGTTAACAGATTATCTGGCGCCATCAGCAACACGAGGGCTATAGTGCGCCGAAATATTCGTCATTAGACAAGCCAACATTTACAAACACCCATGCCTAACACGGGACTCGAACCCGCAACCTCGCGGTCTACAAGCTAGCACGCTAACCACTATACCGTTTGATCGGCCCTTTAAGCCCTTGGACTTTTCATAATCAGATTATGTACCACATTTATAGCAGGTTACATACATTTCATTATATTTCTTCGTATCAAATGGTAGAACCGTTTCAATTTGGCACTGAAAATACAAATTTTATTTCGTAACAATAATCAAAGCATGAATAGCCAATAGTCAAAGTCTTAATTAAAGCTCATCATTCGCCAATACCATGAAAATACCATTTATTAAAATTCAATTTAATATAATCAAAAATATTGCACAATTACAATACGAATGTTTCTTATATAAATTGATCCGATTCCATTTTATTTAAAAATGTATTCATTCATATATTCATAGGATATATTCATAAGATATAAGATAGGATAGATTTATGTGATATATTTATAGGATTTATATGTTCATAGGAACATACACTCCTATATAGGCCGTCTTATATTCTTAGGAATATAGGCTCACCTATATTCATTCACACATTTATTTCATATGAATTTACAGGAAACAGTACTTATGAATTGAAGGAAAAAAAATGCATTCGCTTCACACTCATCTAATCCTAAATCGTTATACAAACTATACCTTAAAATGTCGACCTTTTTTAAAGGATTTTTATTAGCTACAAGATTATCGTATTCCATGCTTAGAAATCCGTACTGAATCTCAATAACTACTTAATTCCTAAAAAATAGTCAACTGCCGCGGCGTAACTCGAACAGAAAATGCTCATAATTGCGACACAGTCATAAAATGGAAGGATCCTCATGAAGAAAGAAGATCGTTACATTGATTACTCGCAATAGGGATCTAGAGATTTATATCATTACTTTTAAATTCAGTACTCTTAAGAAAAAAGTTTCATCTATGTGCATCTTCCACAGGCAGGAGCTTCTGTGGAGTTATGTTTTAGGTTCTCAGAACTACTAGAAATAAAAACTACTAGAAGGTTTTCTAGTAGAAATACCGCAATTAGTTATGCAAATTTGAATCTATTCTAAAAGCTGAATATATGACTGAATAAGGGTCTACTTGAGAAATATTACAGGAAAAATGAGAAGAAGTAAAGCACTATGCACTAGACGTAATCTAACCAAATAAATGAATACAGCGTAGAAAACTCTCAATGGTATAGTCCCAAACAGTTCCGCTCAAAACACATTACCTCGATTGGTATCTCCACAGCGACTACAAATGGTGCGGACCCTAAATTTGACGCACTGCTAGGGACGTGAGGGAATGCTCGGAGATTTGAATGGTTGATACGGTGAACATAAAAACGGTTTGTGGATGGGATTACAACTGCGGAGACTGCAAAAAAATCCCCATATAAATGAAATACCTTGTTAAAACAATAATATTCGCGTATTTTTCAAAAGATCGGTTGAGGTTTTATGGCGCAAAAGCTACACAAGGGCTATACTGCTATTTATCAAAATAAATGTGAACCTATTCTTTTAAGATTAAAAATTTTACAAACTACGAATTTATCAACAGAAGTAATAAAACGTAAATGGTAGAAAATTAAAACTATAATTGCTCATTACACATACACTCAGTAGATCTGCTGCACTACTACAATTTGGATTACCAACTGGTTTATATTTCAATGCCAAAATTTTTTGTTTCCCTCCAAGTATGTATAATTTCTTAAGAAACTTCTAAGTGTCTTCGACTTCTTAAGAAATCCTTAAAATTGTCAATTTTAGAAAATACCGAAAATGTTGTTGTTACTGAAATTTAAAGTCAGATGCATTCAGAATGCCGACACCTTCCAATTATATACAGTTCTGTTACGATAATCAAAATTAATTAACAATTAATTTGGAAAAAAAAGCCATTGACAATTATTAGAAAAAACACCATTTCTAAAAATTAAACTGTAACTTACTTTTGGACATTCTTCCTTAGTTGTTGTTTTCTTGTCAAGATTCGATATATTCGATTATGGCGAGAACCGCCCATCATAACAATCGGTTCACTTCACTTTTCTTCGAGAAACTTGGTTTATTTGAATGTATAATGGTTTACTACTTTTACAGACTGGGTTTCTGGTCGGATATGTTCTGAATTTGGAATACTTGGTAAATTTGCAAATCTTTGTTACTAGGTATGGGACCGTCTATCAGTGTATAAAAACTCTCTTTCTATTGCAAGTGAAATAGTGTGTATTTCATTTTTCTGGTGCTTATGCTTAGCGAACAATTTACAAGATATTCTATCTAATTTTTAAACATTAATTTAGATACGTAAATATATATTTTTAAATTGTAACCAAAATGTATGGTCATTTTCAATTAAACTCACCGCATAAAGAGTTTCTGCAGTTTTAGATGGTTTCGCCTTCACTTAACAAAAATCAATAATTAAACAATTTAATTGATAATAATTAAAACAAATTAAAAGAAACTTATGTTTTTTCACAAAATGAAAAAAATTAACAAAACCGACGTTTAAAAAATACATTTCGCTTAATTATCACTCATATTAAAGTAAAGCAAGAAGTTCTAGGTAGAGAACTGACAAAAATTTTAATAAAAATAAAATGCTTCGTTATAAAAAAATTCCTACTATCCAAACGAATCAACATAGAAATCTACTTTCTTACCACATTAAAATAAAGGAAGTATATGCGTAAAATGTGCTCCCTCATATAATATAAGAAGAATGGGGACTTTGTTAAGAAGTGAATTTTATAGGATGTTTTGTAAAGAAAAGGGACCGGACTACGCCCTCCGTTTTACAACAAAACGCCCACTTTTAGTAGAGTTTTGCTGTAGTGAACGCGGTCTTAACTCAAGCCTCTATCTGCCTCGACATCTAAACATTTTATTCTTGTTTTGTAAAAAAAGATAAGCGGATTTACAAAGGTTGGGGAGCTTGAAAGGAGGTATCATGCTTAACTTTCTGTAATTTCACCTTTCTTGGTACGATTTTGATCTATCCGTTAAAACACTCATTTAAAATCAAATTATTTTATCAAAATGTGAAATACGCTATTAGGTTAATTTTTAAAAATAATAATGGGTTATAATTATATATTTGAACCTTTGCACAAGAACAACCAATGTAAAAATCAAGCTGAGATTTGTACAGAATCTCAATGGTGGTAATATTTTGTATTCAAATAGACGCCAGTATATAATGATTCCATTTTAAGAGAGCTGGTTAGTTTGCACACTCAACGACCTATTTGTGAGCACAATAACAGCTAATAAAACCTAGACCTACAGTTAAATCTGGATTCTAAACCAAAAGGAACATCCGTACCCAATAAAGGATCCGACCTCTGCACTTTTGGCATGCAAGGCCAGAGCACTAACAACAGTCAAAACGTAGTCCTGTTTTAAGAGACATATTCAGACAGTCTCTGCTCCATAATGCTTAATTTTTTTGGTCATAATAAATGTTGAAATATTGCTTTAAAAAATATGAATTTTTATAGCAAATATACAATAGTAATAAATAATTATGAAGGTAAAATACTTAATATTTATTTATTTATTTATTTATATTTTTTTTAATTATTTAGAATCTAACTTTAAAAACTTTTTAAAGTGTAAGAAAAAATGAAAAAAATAATTATTCCCTAATATTTGATAAGTGAGCTTTTATTACTGTGTATTACTGTTGTTTGCTAGACCTGGTAAATTATATGTTTCAAAGTAATATTTCATCTAATATCATGACGAGAAAAGAAAAAAAAAGAGGGGGGGGGGGGAAACACAACGGAACAAGCTGGCGACCGCTCTTAATAATTCGTTTAAAGGTCACCCACTCATCTTACTTCAAATATAATATTGAGACAATCGGTACACACATATCTAACGATTTTTATAACATAAAGAATTAAACTTTAGATAAAGAGTATGATAAAAAATAAGAGTATTGAAGATTTAAGAGACTGAACATAAATAAACCAGTAGATGGACTTGGGACTTTTATGCAAGAATTATAGAAAACCAAAAACAAAGACACCAAGCAAGCAGCTTTATTCCGACTTTTAAAACCAAAAATACAGTCATTGTTAGGATTATATTTCGGAGTACTGTACATTGCAGTAGCGCTCTGTTTTTAAAGTTAGTAACCATACATGTACTTTGTTTATTAAGTCTTTTCGTTCTCGAGTTCACGCATACTTGATATATTTTTAAAACGATTTATTTCGAAAATTGTTTTTAAAAAATTATTGCTGGTGACATTTGTCGTCGAAGCACTGATGGTCCCCTTAGAGCAGCGTAGCCGGACCGTATAGCTTAAGTTGGAGCTTTCAGCGGGCAGGATACACCAATAAACGAATCTTTAATTATTATCTTGATTTAACAATGCGTAGCACTTTTGAAAACTGAAAAAAATATTGATTTTTTTTTTATCTCAATAAAATTAAAATTGATAATTGATTTTTTTTTTTTTTTTTTTTTTTTTTTTTTTTTTTTTTTTAATTTCAAATTATTAAAAAATAATAATTTCATTATTAATAAATTAAAGTTGAAAAAAGAAATAAACCTTTTGATATAACGTGACAAAGGGATTTGATCTAATTTTTAATAAAAGTATTTGAAATGTACTTTCTGATTACTCTGTTTTAGTTGACATCAATTCTGAGAAGATTGCGGATGAAATTGTTGAGTCTATGTCTGTCGCAGTAATCTTAATAAATTGTCTAAATGAGATTCAAGTCAGTTAAGTATTTCTTGTATTTATTCTTGATGAAAACTACCTCGTTGAAAACTTTTTCATATAATTTCTTCGGGCAGGTAGTGGAGAACTATGTTCTAAAAAAGTTAACACATACTGTTTTGGATATATTACATTTATGTAAAAAAAAAGCCCATACCATGAAATTTGATTTTTTTTAATGTTATGTGCTGCCTTCGGGTCGTAGAAAATTCTGTCGTGGACCAAATCCGACCCGCGAGTAGCATAGTGGCTAACGCAGCCATAGAGTTATTCATTGAACAACTTCGTAATTATTCCCGGATATCTTCAGAGAAATATATGCTACTCTTGAACAGAACTTAGCAAGCAATGATTCGAGCAATCTAAGAAATTCGGTCACATCCTGCATTCTGAGTTGATCACTCAATCCGTGACGATTTTGAATTGTAGTTTCTATAAATTTAAATTCAGCAGGACTAAGAATTATAAATATTTAAATAAATGTGTAGACAGTGTTCAGACAATTCAAAATTTTTACATTACACGTATCTCAAATCTCAAAAGTATGCGATGTTTATAGACCTTTCATATATAAATAAAGATCGTATATTTCTCTTTCAAAAACAGAAAATAAAAATCTAATCCACAATTCCTAACTCCATATACAAACAACAAATGTTGAATTCTGTTTTCTCAACATACAAATAAATAACCGATTATTTGCGTGTTTTTCCAAAACATTTTAACCCAAAAAACTAACCGTACTTTATGCTGTTATTTTTTTTCTTTTCTTTTTTTTTCTTAACGCTAAAACATTTCATGGAAATTCTATACACTCCCGCACGCAATGATAAAAGCTATACGTTTCTGTCGGCTCCGTTTTTGTAAGTCAAAAAAATGTCTTAAACTGATTGTACATTGAGAGCATTGAAAAACAGTTAAGTATCTAGAACCTGAAGAATTTAATGCCAGTGAACTTCTGATATGAAATGTCTTGTTCTAGATTAGTGCTTTTTTTTTTATTGATAAGATTGAAATCAATGATTCATGTTTTATTGAATTTTATATTCTATTGAACAGAATTGTTGTACAAGTTTTTTCATATTTTAAGGAGGTTCAAACAGTGCGAGTGTAAAGTCAAGATCTTTGATGGGTCATTTAGTAGTGCTTTTTTTTTTATTGATAAGATTGAAATCAATGATTCTTGTTTTATTGAATTTTATATTCTATTGAACAGAATTGCTGTACAAGTGTTTTCATATTTTAAGGAGGTTCAAACAGTGCGAGTGTAAAGTCAAGATCTTTGATGGGTCATTTAGTAGTGCTTTTTTTTATTGATAAAATTAAAATCAATGATTCTTGTTTTATTGAATTTTATATTCTATTGAACAGAATTGCTGTACAAGTGTTTTCATATTTTAAGGAGGTTCAAACAGTGCGAGTGTAAAGTCAAGATCTTTGGTGGGTCATTTAATAGTGTTTTTTTTTTTTTTTTTTTTAGTAAAGAAAAAGATGTGCCGTAAGGAAACTAATTAGTCAAAGGTTTGTTATATTTGAAATATAGCGTAGTTTGGTTGAAGATCATCACAGCATGAGGTGGTTGGTTGAATTTGATTTCCTGGCGCAAGGTCAACACTAGGGCCAAGCTGCGGGTACGTAGGAAGAGCTGGACTCGTTGCGCAGTTTACAACTTACTAATTTGTTCTATTTTAAATCGTGCACACTTGAAAATATCAGAACTGAGTTAAAACCACGTTTCGTTAAGAATTTGTTCCTTTAAAAACATGCCATAAAACATTTTAATACTTTTCATTTTAATACTAAAAATTGGTGTTAAGTTAATAGTACGCGCTCGAAAATATCAAAACTGAATTGAAACCACCATTTCTGTAAGAATTTTTCCTTTAAACACATAACTATAATTTTTTTATACTTTTAATTTTAATATTAAAAATTATTTATGGTAATAGTACGCGCTCGAAAGTATCAGAACTGAATTAAAACCACTGTTTCGTTAGGAATTTTCTCCTTTATATAATATTTCACCTTATCCTCTTTTAAAATTTATTCATATTTATAAGGTTTTATGTCAGGGTTGAAGTAAACGATGGGCCCACGAACTTTAAATGAATTTTTATAAACATTAATTAGTTTCGAACCAAATGTGGAATAAAAATTTTGTTTTATTTTATTAAAGTTCTTTCCGTGTTTAATACTAAAAATTGATTAGCCTAGACTGGGATTTCAACTTCGTTGAAGAAACTGATCTATATTTAAAAAAAAAAAGAGCAATATAGCATTTTCTCTGAACTTCTATAGCTATGGCATACTTATGTAACATTTCTTTCTAAAATATTATAAATTTCTTTCACTAATATTTTTAAGATTCTACGTGGGAGGTTGAGGCAACATGCGGACTCTCAAACCTTGTAGGAACTTTAATAAATATTTAAATATTATTTACTTTCAAACCAAATGAAGAATCAGAAGTGTATTGTATTTTATTAGAGTTCTTTTCGGGAGGTTTTTCAAGAGATACTATCTCGCTTACATCTTGCATGAGAGGGAACCCGGAAAAATGCCTACCAGCAGTGCGGCAATCAACAACAATCAATCAACATCATATCATATAATAAATCTGAAACTCTCATACTAAAACACTATAATTTACTAGATATGTCAATGTTATATGTCTGAAAAAGTAGAATTATTTTAATAATGTATGTATTTTTAGAAGAAAAAGACAAAAATAAGTTTAGAATATAATTGAACCATGCTTTATTATTATTATTAAACTTTCTGAATCTTTACTATAGTTGACTTTACCTAACATTGAATTGTCCAAATTTATTGAGATTTATTTTATATGCTTCTTCTGTCAATTTATTAGCTGAATGTAAATTAAGCTTTCTATTTAAATTGGTCGATTTTTGTTTCTTAACGGAAAGTGTTGACTTTTTTTTATCCAATTGATATTTTAGGAATAAATACCAGAATTAAAAATTTATGAATGCTAAATATTAACGAAAGATATTTCACCATTAACTTGATGTTTCCAAATTATATTTGTGCTAGGTTACTTTTCAAACAAACTTAATAAGCCAAAGAATCAAAAGGTTTTATCTAAAGTATAATTTTTATCTTAATACACACACAAAAAAACATAGCTGAACATAAAAAATCGTCAACGTATAAAAATTTAATATTTTATACAAAACCGTTTATTTTAATGGAATGTGCACTTGGAGCAGAATAAAAATAATTGGAATTTTTCGGCTTCTTACCTTGAAAACGAAAAAGATAATAGAAGGTAAAAAAAATCCAAACGGAGAATATAAAAAACTCCTAATGGTAAGTCACCCTTAGCAACGGAATCTTACGTGGTAATCAACAAAAGTATATATTTTTGCAACTACCAAGAGAAATACAGAAACGTTTACTTACCGATAATGCAGCGACGATAAGAGCAAGCATCATCATTTTGGCTGTCATTTTGAAAACAGACTTGTAGTTGTCACGTAAAAATCTGTAAAGTCGTTCGCCTATGAGAGTTTAGGTTTCGAGTTCGAAAAGAGAAAACTTACTGCACAAAATTCGATGTACCAAATTCTGTTTCTTGGATTATAAATTTACCGCGGAACTTGCTTTTCTTCCACAGTTAATGATTCTAAGTTTCCAGCTATAATGTACAATTTTGTTCAATTAATTAAGTTGAGAACCACTTTGTTATTTCACTCTTTGAAGATTTTTACATTTGTAAGTTGAGCTAAGTTTAAATGTTTTCACATTTAGAATAATCATCATCAGACCGATTTTCCTAGATCTAGCGAAATTGCATTAACATATTTTGTAATGTTCTGCGTATTCACCAAACGATTTTCTTAGAATTTCTGTTTGTCATTAGCGTAATTAATCTCAGATATAAGTTTATCAGAAGATAGTTCTGTTTTCGATCTTGGAGAAGTTTAGAAGTAATATTCTAAGTCAGAATACAACACACACCTGTTGATATTTTCAAATTATCACAATGCCGTATCTATTTTCAGTTTTCACAGTCAAACACATATTAACTGTTAATAATATCCTTTCTCATTTAAAATCCGACGAAAAATGACCGATTGCAGCCTCAATATATAAATTCGATGTTATGTTCCAATTAATGTGTCAATTCTTCAACACCTTCACATTACGCACTTTTGAAAATAAAACTAACCAAAAATCGCAAAAACTCTTCCTCATAGCAAGTTTTTCCAACTTTTTCAGAACTTTCCAAAAAGTTCTTGACCGTCCCAAACAAAAACCCAGTACTTTTTTTCCACGTGCAATCACAATATAATCCTTCGGAAGTTAACAGTACTCAAATGTTCTTAGAGCAGTTTCGAAGTCTATCATCAAAGAGAAATGGTTTACTTGTACTGATCATTGTTAGGAGTAGGGAGTAAGATATGATATCTGCGTTTCACGTGTTTTGGAAACCCTAGAGCTTTAGATTCTGGCGCACAGGTTCTTACGTTCAGGGTTACAACTTGAGAGTTGGACACATCGCCAAGCGCGCCAACCAGAATCTTGTGGTCCGAAATTTTACAGGGTTGTAAGGTTTGGGGGGGAAGTTGCGTAATTTCGAGTTACCGCAAGCACGCTTCTTTAATTTAATTCCAGGTTGTTGTTTTTTATGTTTATTTGTAAAGCGCGCGCTACTTAAGAGTTGAGATTTAAAAAAAAAAAATCATATTTATTAAACGAACTCAAGCGCAACATTATTTGGAGTACGTTTTTCTATCATCATAAACATCAACCCAAACACTTGACCAATCACAAAAACCTCTATAAAAACAAATGCGATATATCAAATTCCATTAGCTTATCACAAACGCGTATTTAAATTTTTAGTTAGTCGTATTTGGAATTTTATAGAGCGGTGTCCTGTAAATCTAATTTTAGCATATCTGAGTTTCATGTTTTTTACGGTAAATTACAACAGAAATTTACTAAAAAAAGAAGTAATCTTGTTAAAAAGTTTTACTGATTATATTAAATATATCTCTTTTTTATTGAAATGAATTAATTTAATTCTTATATAAATGTTTTACAATCATTCAACTTAAAAAAAAAAAATAGAACAATAAATATTTCGGTATAAATTTACGTTTTTCAATTATTTAAATTGAGTTTAAATAAGAGAACATGAAACAGTGAAAGGGTTTTTTTTCTTCTTTTTTTTTTTTTTTTCTTCTTCTTATAAATTTCAGCTTATATTCCATTGTGTTGGAAAGTATAACAATAATTACTCATACATCTCTGAAAAATATAAGAATGGTAGCCACTGTATTCAATCTTAACATTTTTATATAGTGAACAATTTCAAATTTGAAAAAATCTACTTCATTCCTCTAAACCAGTTACGAACAATAAAACCTACAAACTGAAACTATGAAGCAACCATTTTCTTGAATGAAATTAAATCTTACTTAAATAAGTCTGTTCCAACACCTTTTCATTAATTGAAAAAAAGTAAATATTACATTAAAACACATTTTCACTTACACCTCTCATCTATCAAATCACCATCGAAACTTCTTTATACGATTCTTAACATCAAATTGCACCAACGCGTGACCTATTGTTTATATTGTTATTTATAGTTTTTGCGTATTATTTCCTTTGTTTAAAAACTGCTGTCTGTATTCCACATCTTGTGGCACCTTGAGTTATTTTATTGTAACTCACAATGAAACTTGTATAAGGTACTTATGTTGGAGCTTTTTCCGGGCCGGATACTCCAAAATATGTATCTTTAATTATTATCGATTTAACAATAGATAGCATTTCTGAAAACTGGAAAAAAATATTATTTTTTTTATCTTAATAAAATAGCAATTGATATTTGATTTTTTTTTTTTTTTTTAATAATTAAAAAAAAAAAAAAAAAAAAAAAAAATTATTAGTAAATTGAAGTCTAAAAAAGAAGTTAATCTTTTGTTTTAACGTAGCAATGCAACTTAACCTAAATTTTGATAAAAGTATTTAAAATGTATTTCCAAATTAATCCGTTTTAGTCTATATCAATTGCGAGACGACGGCTATCGAAATTGTTTTGTTTATTTTATGATAGAGTCGATGTTTTTTGCAGTATTTGTTGCTATCAATTTTAATAAATTGTCCAAATGGGATCAAGTTAAGTTATTCCTGTATTTATATTCTTGATGAAAACCACCCTACTGAAAGCTTCTTCATATAGTTTCTTCGATCACGTAATAGAGAACTTTATTCTTTATGGTTAATACATATTATTTCAGATAAATTGTATTTATGTAAGAAAAATTCCATATCATGAAATTTGATTTATATATATATATATATATATATATATATATATATATATATATATATATATATATATATATATATATATATATATATATATATATATATATATATATATATATATATATATATATATATATATATATATAATCTTCTGTGGTGCCGGTGGTCAGCAGAAAAAAATGTCGCGGAGAGTATAGCTACTTCTGGTTTAGATTAAGTCACTTTGTACTTAAATTTTAATATAATTTCATCTCTCTAAATTCGAGCAATCAATTCAGTTTGGCTTTCGTTATGTACTTGAAATTAATACGTTAAGCACTCCTGAATTTTTGAAAGAAAGAAATCCAAAATTCACTCAGTTAGCCATAACTTTAATTATACGCAAAGTCACTTATGTGATATTCCAAAAACTGTTGTGAGTTTAATTTAGTAAAAAAAAATTACATTTATAATGAAAATACATAACATTTAAATTTTTAAAACGTTAGTTCATTTTTATGACTGGCATTTTTTTTTTTTACAGCCTTTTTTTTTTTTATCATTATTAATATTTTTATTACTTTCCATCATAAATTTAGTTATAATCATTATTATACATACATATCAATGGTACTGTAGCATTGATATCATAATCAGTATTAACAATTAGTTATTATCATTATTGTGCATGCATCGTAATGCAAGAATTAAAATAATAATCAGTATTAATGTTTGCAGATTATGCAAAGTGAGGTATAACAATTACACTCAAACGAATGAAAAAAAAAGTTAAACCTCATTTAAAGTTTTTTGGATTCAATGAAAAACAAAGCTTACATAGCCTTCTTAGAACTAAGTCCTGACAAATAATATTTAATTTCAATTTCAAAACAAAAATATTTATTTTCTGTGTAACTTACGTTATTTTATTATTGTTCCATTTAATTAAAAAATATTGGCTTTAACACAATACACTCAATTTCCTTGTCACATATTTTTTTTTAATACAGGACGATTTTAAGCAAAATTCATATTTAAAAAAAACTAGAAAAAAAACTGGTCAGAATGACTTGAACATTTGCGAAGAAATCGGGAATGGTATGCATTTAATATAAAAATGCGGAATCATTTTCCTCATGTTGAGTCTGAAATTCTCTTTATTATTCTCTCAATGAAGGGAGGTGCTCTGCTTATGAAACTTTTTTACAAGAACAATAATACAGTAGCTTTGAAGAAGTTTCGGACAGAAAAGGGCATGGAAAAAGGCTGTGGTCAGAACGAAATGGAGAAAATTATTAAGAAATTTGAAGACAAATGTTCAGTTGAAGTGAAATCTATATATGAAAGAAAACCAATAGCTTCGGCATCTTAAGAAGATGTAGCCCCTACATGCATGCGCCGGTAGACCATGCCATTTCCTCCCTCTTTGCGTACATGGAAGGCAAATTTCATGTTATCCTTATTCTACAGAATTTTTAAAATTTAACTTTTAATTATAATAACTCTTTACTTTATGTTGCTGGAGGATATTTTTTTAAATTTTTGTAATTAACAAAAAAAAAAAAAAAAAAAAAAAAACATTTTTTATTCTACAAACAAAAAATATACCGATTTTTTATCAAATTTAAATTATGACTAGTTTAAGATTTAAATATAAATGTTTAATGACGTAGATGCTATTCTCATTGTACCTAGAAAATTCGAATGTTTTTGAAAAATTTAAAATCCATTGGTAAAAGCTAATTTGTCTAATAATAATGAAATAATATCAAGTTGAAAAATCACTCTTCCTTGGACATTAATTTTAAGGATCCAAAGTGCAGTTTTCCTAAGATTTATAAGACGTTATACATATGCCCATCTACGGCAACCACAACCTTATTTTAACAACAGCTATAATGATAATAATAAAGATAATAATGATGATAATTTAATACGTGAGATTCAAAAAGGGGAGATAAGTACTATATAAAATGTCTTTTATTACCTTTTGATTCCCGCATATTCGATTTATAAACACATACAACCTTAAAATAATCTATAAATTGGCATCTATTATAGTACGTTCCTATTTAAATATAGAGTTCTTGACAAACTTCTTATAAAATAAAATGGGATTTACAGTTAAGGACATTTAAACATCACTTTTACACGTGCTATTTATTTCCTTCGGAAGTTTACTCGGATCGTGCGTATATGAAGTTTAAGTCGGTACTTTAGGTTGAATTTTAGAATAGTTACTACCTTTACCGATTTGTTTCGAATTTTAAACACGGGAGGATATCCGATTGCAATTAATTTCTGACACTTTGTCAGATATACAGGTTGAATTTTGGTACTAATTTACTTTTCTTTCAAACTTATAAGTTAAGGGTTCAAAAGGAATTTTGATTTTTGTGAAATTAAAATCAACAAAATTTCAGAAAGGAAGAACCTCAAAAGCAGTTATACTGTGTTTTCATTAAGGAGATGTTTTAGATGTTCATCAACAATTCAATACGATTGTACAATAGTTATAAAAAGACTACAAATATGTGCCTGATAAAAAGACTGCGGAATATGCTAAATATATAATATATTTTTATTTGAAATGACATCTAATAAAAATAACAAATTCCTAAAATTTATACAATAAATTTTCACTGACTTGAAATAATTACGTCTTCTACAACTCAGCAACACGACAAAACCAAATTAGGTTTTTCTATAAAATAACAATATTGCGGTTGTGTGTCAAAGAATTTTTCTCACCGGCGAAGCAGTGTGAAAAGTAAGACAGTAAGATATTAGTTTTATAATTTGTTTTGTATTAAAACAGATTTGGCGTTGCTATTGTATGTTTCAATTTACATTTCTAGTTGATAAAACTTCCGTTCCGTTTACCTGGTGATTACAGCATGAGCTTATCAGTTTCACTTAGGAAGCGTCTCACAAGTTCAATCACCTACGTATAGAAAAACTTGCTGGATTTTTTGATAAGTACAACAACAATCCTGATAATGTGCATGAATGAATAAATCTGAAGTGTAGTAGCTGAGCTTGTTTTGCAGCTTACTAAATCAAAAGATATTTCTTACAATGACAGAGTGGGTTTAGGTCATATTAAAACCAGAAAGGAAGATATTTTTATTAAAATGTAATATAACTTAAAATAATTCATTTATTTTTATTTTTGAAATTCAATTACGTAGCAATTAAAGGTTAGCCGAATTTAAATTTAAGGTGGGTGGTTTCAATATAAACTTTTATTGTATAGAAATTTTGAAAATAATTAAATTAACTTTTATTGGACCTTTCTTTTTTTAATAATTTTATGAATAATTTAGTTAAATTAATAAATTCTATCAATATTTTATTAAATTTTTATTTAATTGAATTATTTTCAAAATTTCAATGAATTTAAAATTTACTTTACCTTTTTTAATAATTTTATCATTAATTTGGTTTTATTTAAAATTTAATCTAAATATTTGGTTTCATTTTGTTCCGAAATTTAATTTATAGATAAATTTTCTAATTTAATTTAAAAATGTGATTCAATTTTATTCGAAACTTTATTTTATTCTAAAAATTAGTTTCGACATTTGATTCAGTTTTACTTTTAAATGTAATTAAATTTTATCCTAAAACTTATTTTAACATTTGACTCACTTTTATTCTAAAACTTATTTGAACATTTGACTCACTTTTTTTCTAAAACTCATTTGAACATTTGACTCACTATTATTCTTAAACTTATTTGAACATTTGACTCACTTTTATTCTAAAACTTATTTGAACATTTGACTCACTTTTATTCTAAAACTTATTTGAACATTTGACTCACTTTTTTTCTAAAACTCATTTGAACATTTGACTCACTATTATTCTTAAACTTATTTGAACATTTGACTCACTTTTATTCTAAAACTTATTTGAACATTTGACTCACATTTATTCTAAAACTTAATTAAATATAATTCTAAAATTCAGTTTAAAAATTTAGTTTAATTATATTCTAAAATATAATTTCATAATTTAATTAGGATTAAACTTTAATTAAAAGTTATTAACCAATGCGATTAATTCATCATTCGATTTCATTTAGTTAAATGTTATAAGAAAATCAATTGAACGAAAACGGTCACCCTTTGATGTTCATTTCATTCTGGATTTGAAAGGGTTAACACTCATGTAACTTCCTCAGTCTAAAACGTCATTAAAAGATTTACATTGGTGTTAATATTAAATAATAATAAAGAAGTATAACGTCCATGAATGATTTTTCAGACTCTGATAAGCAATAGTTAATCTGCTTCTTTTTAGACAAACCCACAACTGCGTCTATTACAAGGATAGCATCCGCGAGTTTGTCTAGCACAGCATCACTCTACATTGGCCAATTCCGATGTGGAGCATTGTAAACCGGTCAATACTGGTTAGTTACCGATACTGTCCAACCTGGGTAAAATATAATACACTGAAAGTTTTAAAATGTGTATGCACAGATTTAAAATTGAAATGTTTTAATCATAAAAAAGAACGAAGGGGTTAAAATATGTGTTAGGATGTTTTTGAGAAATATTTTTTTTTTTAAATCGTGTGATTTGGAACGATACAAGAGTTTCGGCCAGAATTAGACAATCCTTGTTTCCATCATTGGACAATACTGCTGTACTACCAGGGGCTTTGTATGTTTCCATGGAAACAAGGCTAGCCCTATTTTCTCCGGGTAATTTCAGGAGAATGATAACTTTTTGTGGGATTCGAACGTCAATTTCCTGCATGCGTACCCTTATTCTAAATCGAGAGTCTTTTTTCTATAGCAACCTCCATCAATCAGACTTTCTAGATAGTAGATTTTCTCCAGATAGCACCTTGTAGACAGTACCTTAAAATCCAAGTAAATAGAAGCGGTTTTAATTTCCAGAACAATTTTCAGCTTATTTCATATAATCATGAAATTATTGTTAACACATTAAAATGTCAATAGCTATGTATTTTTCAAACGTTAGAATTCAAAAAATTTAAATTTTTGATTGTGAGAGCAATATATATTTTAAGCTGTGCCTCTATTTACAGCCAAGTCGTTGCAAACAGAAATAGTCATCCTTTCTTTTTTATTGGGTTCTAGATAGGTAAGGAGTAAAATTTAAAGTTTCAAAGAACACCTTTGTAATATTTAAAAAAAAAAAAGAAGAAGAATGTATAACAACATAAAAAAATTTGCAAAAAGAAAATTTGCAATAAAATTGTTTGTATTTTTTTAAAAATATTTAAACTGAACAATTACAGACTAAAAGGGGTCCATGTCCGTAGTATTTTAAATAGCAAACTATCAATAAATAACTAAATAAAAACAGCACAACCAGTCTTAAAAAAACAATTGCCAAATTACTCTTCGATGAAATCACTCTATAACAAGAAATCAGTGATAGAAGAAATATTGAGAATCTTGCCGAATTACTAGAACGAAACCAGTACAAATGTTTTAAGGCACAGTTGCAACAAGCTCTAAAAATAACGAATCGAAATAAAATATTTTTCAAAAACTTTTTGGAAACCAAGAATTTTCTGCCTATGGCAAAATTCTATGTCATACAAATTTACTGTTACGAGACTACGTAAACGATAAGGACTTGGAGGAGAATGGGGATGGGGGGAAGGATCCTAACTTAATCCAAATATTCTTGTTTCTTAAATCGTCTGATTGCGTACAGTCATTCAGGGTAACTTTGAACCATAGGGTATAACTTTGCGCCACCTCCTAGTTTTCAATATTTTTGGTTTTAAAGAGCTGTTAATGATCCACTGCTGCAAAATGATGGCAAGATTGTGAAATTAGATTTTTGCTCTATAGTTTAGAATATGAATTGGCAAAATAGTACATAATTTATTTGGCCATTCAGTTGCTTTTCTGAAGTACTGTTTGCAAGTTCCATTTAAATGCTTATTTGAAGTTGATGTAAATTAATTAATTTATGCAAGTAAGCATCAACTTACCACTTTATCAGTTATATAATTTTCTGGAAATAGTGAAATTGTTAGTAGCTGATGGTTATTTATTTACTAACATTTGGTAAAAAGCAAAAAACTAAGGCACTACCATTTTACCACGTATTCAGTGTAACTTTGAGCCGGTTCAAATTTAGGCTGATGACAGTGTGTAATGCATACACTGCTCATATAATTCATATTTTATTCCAATTTATTTTTGGTTTTGCTTTTAAATACATTTATATACATACAAATGCAATTTACTTTATGCAATCTTCCCTTGTATGCGAAATCCGATAAAATGAAAATATTGAGAGTGAATCCAAGAAGTACATAAAAGTATTAGAAATAATGATCTTGCAGTCATTCCCAGAACTAAAATAAAAATCTGCCTACCTGTGATGGCCTTTTAAAAGCGTTTCATTTGAGGAAGTGAAAAATTTCTATGCAAAAAAATAAATGGTAAAGGAATATGGACATGAGGAGATCGTCCAAAGTCCTCTACTATATGAACTCCTGGTAGACAGCAAGAGTATAAGTCCTAAACCAGATGATCCACCTGATGGCTGTGTGGCTAGAGCTCAGGCCCCGCATGCCAAAGGTGCCGGGTTCAAATCCCGGGTTAGTCATGGAAGTTCGTTGTAGTTCGGAATTCACTTTAAGCTGTAGGTCGTTGAGCGTATAAACCAACCAACCTGAACTAGATGGTGCAGATGACAGTGTATATGCAACACTATCATTTTCGGAGAAGATGAAAGTTGGACAATAAGGACATGACAGAGTTTTATACTGCTGAAATTGTTATGGAGAATGTTACTGAAAAATCAGAGATTGTTCGAGTGGTGGCTGTTGAACACATCAATGAGAAAGGAATTTTATACACAAAGCATGCAAGTGTTTTAGATTTTGGTTATGGCATATGCAAAGTTTACGACCACATAATTATTCAATACGATGGAGAAATGTACCCAGATCAAATTGACTTAAAAGACAACGTGAAATTTGGTGGTTCATGAAGAAATCTGATGCATATTGGAGATGGCACAATATCATTGGTGATCTGTGGTATGAAAAATTATGAGTGTTTAAAAAAATTATCTCCAGAAATTATTATTCCAGCTAGAAGACGAGATGTTTTCCAGATCAATAATTCTTTCTTTGATGCAAAACTATTAATTTGAAGAATGCCAAAGTGGAATTTTATGAAGTTTGAACTTTATTTTTATACTGTCATACTATTTCTAACATTAAGAATATAATATTCGTATTTGTGCCACATTGGGACTTGCATTACCATAGTACTTAACTAATTGCATAAGGGCGGCCTATCAGTTTTATTATTTTCTATTTATCTTTTCAATTTTTAATTGATAAAATGAGTTTATATTTAAGTGAATGAACTGAATATTGTTTTTTCACTATATTTGTATGTTTAAACTGAACAATAAATAGGTTTTTTTTGCAATATATTCATGTGATTCATCATCCATTGTTCCGACCTAATATATTCTTTGTAGTATTATTTAAAATATACAAACTTTAGGATGTTGAAAACTGCAGCTGATGATGTTTCAAATATTTAGAAACTTAATTTTACTAGTTCAAATATTGAATAGTCCTAGACTGAATAAAAAAAAGGTATTTTATATGAAACTGCTGATAGTGGTTCAAAGTTACCCTAAATGCCAGGGTAACTTTGCACCGGGTTATTTTCCTATTATTTGGTGCTTTCATCATCAACATTTACTAATTTATGTAAATTAAAATATAATGTAGGGTTTATTCTTCCATTTTATGTCACTAAGTCTGAAAATTCTATAAAAACATAAGTAGGGAAGAAGAAAATACTGAAAATGTGGTTCAATGTTACCCTGAAAAGCAATGCTTATATTTACTTAAAAAATTACTCTATTTAATTAAAACCATAATAAATTAATGGAAAACGGTAACATTAGTGTGTCATTCCAAAATATAAGACTAGTACAGTCTGAACACGTGTTGCATTAGAGGCTCTTAAATCAGTGATGGTGAGAATTTTTTTTATAAACATCGATTATAAACAGTTTGCTGAATTTTCCATCCAGTGATGAATGATTTTGATCTTTGTATTTTCTAGTAAATTTAACATTCAGTGGGGTAAATTATAAACAGTAACAGCTTTTTCTGCAATACTTCTTCTGTTAACTAAGTTTTATGGTAGTTTCAATTTTCGTGAGAAAATTAATTTGTCCGTGGATTTATTGAAAGCGGTCCATTTTCTTTCCGGCTGAAAAAGTGACTATAAAACCGTCCGAGTCTGGTAAATAAATACAGAGTTTTCGTATTGAATAGAAAGCAGGGTATCAGAGACAAATTAACAAGTCGCTAGTTGTAAAATATAAATCAGATTTCCTTCACCTGAATTTTCTGTCTAAAATAACACGACGATATTGTCTCATGTCATTTTAAATATCACCCAAATTATCAATTGAAAGTGCTTTATGCGAAATCAACAAAGCACCCGTGTAAGTTGAATTCGAGGCATTGTGAATCTGAATAACAAAAATGACTTTTTCAATCTGATGCGATCAGAATTACGTGAAGTTTGACTCACTTGAAAACTTCGTGTAGCAATAAAAGAATATTTGTTTGCATGTAATTTGGTCTTAGAAATATGCGTTGACAAAGCGAACCAAAATATCTCCATGTATACTTTTTTACACAAACTGATCAATAATGTTTTCTAGACGATTAATTGATTAAAAATTTACTAAAAGATAATTATTTATTATTATTGGAATTATTGAAAAGTGCTGAATCTCAAAATTAAAGATTATGTGGTTTAAATATATAAATATATCACCAACTATATTTACAGATATTGACATACTGTTTAACGTTCACAATTACTTTTTAAGATTTCTTAGATTTATTATTTTTAACTACTTTATGTATATTTTAATGAAGATATTGTATTCGGTGAAAAATGTCATTTTTATGCACGTTTTGGTGGTTGTTGTTTTACGTTTCTACATGATTTTTACACTTTCAGATTCAAAAAAGTAATCAAGAAAAAATATCTGTTGTCAGTATAATTCTCAAAAGGATTGATCGATGAAGTTAAACTTTTGTATACGAGTCACTGGAGACAATGGAACCAGTCATTAAAGTTTACGTCAAACTAGGCAAACTAGCAATTGCCAAAAACATCTCCAAGGATCTGGATCAAAATCACTGTAATAATACCTTTTAAAGTCTTCCAAACAACCCCATATCTAAATTCCCATAAAATTTCGGAAAAGACAAAAAATTGGAAAAAATGAACATCTTTAACATTGAATTATTTTCTCTTGAGCATTGTCCCATCACGATCTGTTCCTTTTCCCTTACCAGAAATGGAAAATGTAATTATCATCACCAAAGAAGACAATTTTAAATAATGAAAGTATGAAACAAAAACGGTAAATTACACCTATCCATGGCAAAGCGACGATTTGCTTTCTAAATTTGAATGATGTTTTTATTTTTCAAAAATGTGTCGAAACGCTTTTTCCTTTTATTTAACACAATTAAATGTTGTTTTTAAACTTACAGTACACAAACTTTTAGTTAAAAAAAAGTTCAAATACTGAATTTAAAATAATTATATCAATTTGGTCACCCTGGGCTGTCGTGCCAAATATGGGGATGATGTATATCCCTTAAATAATGCCAATCCCTTAAAAAGTAAAAAACTTAGTCCCATTAATCCCAGTCCCTTAAATAATCATCACATTTTTTTTCTTTGCATCATATCATATTTACTATACTTATATTATTTAAATTAGTACATTGTATAAAACTGGAATATTTCGGAAACTAGACTATCTACGAGAATATAGAAGTACAAAATTATGAATGCTCTTTGAGTAAGAAGTGGTGAGGAAGGGTAACCAATGTTTGTTTGTTTTTCTTTGTTTTTTTTTTTTCTTCTAATTTTTCAAAAAGTTTATACGGCGACTTGATATGTTTACGCTACAACAAAATTTACATAAAACTATAATAGATTTATCTGTTTGAAAAGAAAGTAACAAAAATAACAAGTTTATTATAGAATAAGATGATTTATAGTTTATTCATGAACTCGTACAAACTATCAATCAGAATTTCAATCGAAATTCGAAAATAAAAATAAGTTTTACAAAATTCCCCACACAATACGACCAAAAATAATTTTACTTATTATAATTTCTATATATAAGATGCATGCTTTCTCATTTTTCATTGTGACATTAACTAAATTTTCGTATAAAGTAACGAATAAACTATTTTTGACGCAGTATGTTATTCTGACTTTATAGTAAAGTACAAATTATCCTTACAACTAAATTGGAATAAATCTAAAACTAGGAACTAATATTTTATTTGGAGATAACACTTTTAACCACATGATGTTATAAATGTTGAACGTTATTTTTTAATGGAAATAAAAACAACCGAGTATTCTATTTATTTAGAAAGAATTTTGACAAAAATGCCTTAGTAACAAATTTCAAGGAACTTTTGGATCTTGTGATAAGGAGAAGTTATTTGTCTCGTGTGACTTCCGAAATATACATTGTAATACTTTAGAGTTGCATATATCATACTTGACTATTCATTGTATTTTGTGACTATTTAGACGAACTATATATGATCCTTTTTGTCAGAAAAAGAATTTTCTTTAGTGTCGGTTAGCTTAACTTTATAAAAGTGTTATAAAAATGTATTATTATACTTTTGTCATAAAATAGGGAAGTTGACAACTTTTTGTATTTCATATTTTACTATTAGTTATTACTTTTATATTTTTTGTACTTTTCCCACTAGAAAGAAATTTTCATGACAGTGATTAATTATCCTTAACAATCATACATAAGAGTATAAGAATGCATGCTAATTATTTTTTGAAATTTTAAGAATTTTTTAAAGAATTTTATATGTTCTTTCATAAGTAAAGCTTTGTTCAAGATGTATGATAGGATGTTTCAATATGTTGGGTGCGCGACATTCAAAAGGATTTGAATTGCAATTAAATCAAAGAATATGAACTCTGAAATTTTTACTCAAAAAGTTTTCAAATTTCTACCTCAAGGTTACTGGGTGAGTGCTTCTGATATCTTCAGACATTAGAAATTAAAAGTAATAAAACAATAACTATTGGCATCACTTTCAAAACAACATTTTTTTTTACTTTACAGTATTTCTGAAAACATTTACTTATATTTATATATTTGTTCAAAAGTTATCACTTGTCCATTGAAAAATTCAAATAATCTAATTCTATAAGTTTGTTCTTACATGCTGCATAGAAAATCTTTAATGTTTTTTAAGGACCAATTAGATGTTGTTGTTCTTTTGTTTGGTGTAGAGAACCGATTTAAGCAAATTTGTTGCACGAAATGGTAGTGTTTATGATTACTTATGAAATCATATAAAAATACTCACATGAAATAAATAATCTAAATTTAAAATATATCTAGACTTTAAAAGAATTTTAATAACTTAGTCAACGTAAGGATTTACAACATTGAGAAACGTTAAATTCTTTAAATTTTGATATTTTTAAAATTTATATAAATTGTGCAATGAGCACTATTGAACTAAAAAAGAATGTTTTAATGAGAAAACCCCAAAAATTATCGATGTTTTCAAATACAAATAGAAAATCAAAAAATTATCGAAGGTTATTAAATTTAGGTAATACAATCAATTTGGAAAAAGCTTATACATATTTAAGATCACAATGCATGTCGTCAAAGATTCACTCACTAGAGACAGATTGTACGATCACTCAGATTGTGCGTAAGGCCGGGAAAAAAATTACCGATGCTGCAATTCTGCAATTTAATAAAAATATTAAATTATAAATAATTATCAAATTTTCAACATTGTAGTAAATATCACATGAAAATAGAAACCATGTTGTAACGACAAACTAAAAGTATAAATTCGATGCAAAGTTTCTGTTTAAAACGCCTCTTAAATATTAATTCCTACTAATTACTTTAAACTCAGCTGCATTCTTGAAAGTTATCAAATCATATTCCTAACTACTACAATCAATCCTAACTATGATATATTTTAGTAAAAGAAAAGTAAACCTCAAGTGCAAAATCAGATAACTTTTAACTCTTACGTATTTCTCCCCACTAAAAACTTTTCAAACTTTTTCCCAACTTCTCCTAAATTTCTCTTATTGCCAATCTGGACGATTTCAAACTCAATCTAGCAGCCCCTCCCCCACAGTCTCCTCAGACTCGATCGTGGCGCCAAAACCAAATCACACGACGCATGCGCGATCCTTTGCCCAAACACTGAGAAGCAAAACGAGACGATTAAATACAAGTCTTTGAGCAAAGAGATGAGAAGGGGAAGGGAGGGCTTATTTTTATTTTATTTCTTCGAGACGTAACTCCCTCCCTCCCCCCCCCCCCTTATTCCCTTTTACACAGACTTTTGGGGGTGGGGGGTTGTATTGTCGAATCCCTTCTGACAGGAGGCAATGCTTTGGGGGGATATACTGTGCTTTTTGGTCAAGTTCTATTGCGTCTAGACGTTGCTCTTTGTCATATTTCAAGCACAATGCGCTATTTCGCCTGGATCGCTTTCTTAAGCGTCGTTCTTTCGTTATTTATCGTCCCCCCCCCCCCATCCCCTTCAAACTTATTTTCACTTTTTTTTTTTCTTGTATCAGGAACTCTTCATGTTAAAATGAATTTAATTGGAGAGATAACACAAAAGGGAGGAATGATTTACTCCGTAAATTGTTGAGGCATCTTATGCAAATGCGATCGTGTTAGATGAAACTTCACTTCACTGGGTACATTTCATGTTTGTTTGTTTTTTAATTAAACATGAGTTAACAAAAATGGATAAGTTATAGTTTATGCACAAAAGATCACTAACTACATTTGAAGCTTATATTTAAAAATAAAGTTTTCTTCTAAAATTTACTTTTAAACAACATAAAGAGTATGAATTGCATATACATAAGCATGACGGGTAAAAACTTTTTTTTTTTAATTTTATTGGAAAGGATTAACTGCATAACTGTTCTTCATGCAATTCATACATTTGGAATTAATTTTAAATTTTCTTTGATAAATCATTTTACTCTCTGTAAATAGATTATCATATTTTTGTGCACTTCATCAATTGAGAAAATCTGTTGAAATGCATGATACTCTAAGCGCATTGAACCAACTCCAAAGTATATAGTGTTAGATTTCGAAGGACGTTTTCAAAAGAAATTATTAATACCGTTCGGATAGCTCTGTTCATTGATTGGCTATTTTCTTAAGCTGTATAAAATATTTCTGCCCCCACTGATGTTTCCGGAAATATACGGAAACAGCGCACAAGATACTTTTGTGAGGATCGCATTATTACGATTTTGACAAATGAAAGAGTTAATGACGTACCAAATTTTTAATTTTTTTTTCTTTTCAAAAATAACATTTAACAGCCACATTCCTCAACTGCCCCGTCTCCAAAACACACACTAAAAGCCCTACCACCAAATTCAAGAACACGATCTATCAAAATCACCTCCCGACAATTCACAAAAATCGATCCATTCTGTTATACTTTTATCATCCACAAAAAAGTCTTCACCGGGAAAAGGAAGAATATAAATTTATACGATCCAACCACACACAAAAAAAGATTATTCCTTTACGACCTCTGGCATGCACCCATTATGTACCACCCACAAAGAATTGTCTAAAGTGTCAGAGTCGTGTCGCATATTGAGACCATATACTTCGCAGGCTTTGCTACAGTCCATTTGGGGACTCTTGTTATCTTGAAGGTACAAATTGCTAATGGAGTCATGGTATGAGCCCACCGACGAACTTATCTAGAAGTCATGGATGGTTTTCTTTTTTTTTATCATCTTCTCCATATTTTTTGTCGATCCATGCTATTGAGGTAAGTTTAAACGTGATGTCTGGGGTCTTGGATGACTCATTGGTTGTGTAAAAATTAACAGTTTGGGATTTTTGTGAATATTTATTTGCTGGTAACTCTTTTACTGATAAATGTTTTTTTGGAATAACGTGCAACGCTTGCTGAATTAGTTTCAGGCTATTTTGTAGAATTGAAAGACGCCGCTTATACTCAGGGGCGTACTGGGATATGAAATCGGCACGGTGATTTTAGATTTATACTGGCCCAAACTTTCAATATAATTATGAATCAAATTTTGATAATTATTTTTAATAAAGTAATTTCAATAATAATTCATTTTAATAATTAAATTAATATATTTTTTATTTAAATACTTATATTTAATGATTAAATAGATTTATTCATTAATTATAATTTTAATAACTAAATTCTTTTACTAAGCAGTTTAGTTTAATCAAATTTTCTCTGTCTCTACTACTTATGCCTCCCTTAAATGAACTTGATTTCCATAAACCTTTTATATATATTTAATCTTAAAAGTTATAAAATAATTAAATATTCATTATGCGATAATTTATAAATTTAACTTAATCTATTTTCTAGATTCCACATAATCTATAAAATTAAAGTAATGGGAAATTTTAAGCAATTTTTAATATGCAAACTATATTTCTGAAAGTAAAATAATAGCACAATGATATTTAATAGTTTTGGTGGGAGTGATTAAGTTTTGAATGCATTGAGCTTTTTTTTAAAAAAACCGTTAAAGAGGACAACTAAATATATTGAAATAATTTTTTGAAAATTTTTGTAACAGCCTTTAACAAACACTGACCAGCCCGGTGATTTCACCGGACTACCCTATGGCCAGAACCTCCCTGCTTACACTGTATATCTTTTGTTGCCGATTTGAATAAAATATAAAGTTCAAATATGCATTATTACAGTAAAGTGTGTATGTATGTATACTGTGATATTTCGCTCCTAAGTTACAGGATGTCCCAAAAGTGGCTTCCGGTCTTTAAAAATAAAGACATTATTACCACTACCCACTGAGAATTGCAACTATTTGAATGTTTATTTTGACAGTAAATATAGTTTAGAAGGATATTCTGAAACTTTTTGACTATCTAATAAACCCACAAGTGAATTCAATACCCTGGGATCAACAGTTTCGAAGATGTTTAATTTCAAAGATCGGGAGTCACTTTTGGGACACCCTCTATGTAGAAATGATGTTTAGAATTAGCCAAAACAAAATATAGTATTTTTTGGTGTTAACGTATTATCCTATCGACCGTTAGTCCATCGAAGCGGTCAATCATAACTGATGCCAGACTGTCGCACAGTTCACGGGAAAGCCCCAAAGCTACCGAATTGGACCTCCAAGGAGACCAGACGGCTCAAAATTTTTGTTACCATTAAAAAGTTCGTCGAAGGTCGATGGATTTTTGGATGGATGGTCAAAGTAAGGACGAATTTTTAATACCACGATATAGATATAAAATATTATAATTTTGACTAATTGCTGCTTGTCTAAAAAGTCATTTAAGTTATTAGCCAAATTTCCTAGAAATAACAAATGAAACGGCAATTTTAAACACAACATTAGTTCTACTTCTAAAACATTAGTTGATAAAAAATTCAAATTTGATGTTTAATATTCTTTGCCATTTAACGAATTCATCATTCCGTGTTTTATATAATCTAACTTTCATTTCAAATTCAAGTAAACAAGCTCATTTCCCTACGCAAGGGATTAATAAGATTAGGGTTGTTTAGTAGATTCGAACAAATAAAACTACATTAATATAGAAGACCATTTTTGGGTTTTCCATGGCTAGGGACGGAAGCAAGTCGCTAACTATTTTCAATGAAAGTAAGACATTTTTATTTCTTATTTAGTTAGATTTCTTGACTGGAAAAAAAAAATTAGAGTGCTTTTCTTAAGTCATATAAATTTTCTTTAAAAACTAAACAATTTCGGCATTTTATTTAAGAAAACGACTTATTTTCATTTTATTAAAATATATATCAAAGAAGAAAATAAAGCGTATTTAGCATGTTTTCTCAAAGTGAACTCTTTCAATGTCGGTTTTGTTAACTTATATTAATATAAATGTTATTAAAATGTTAAGTAGGTAATTAAATTTATTGTTTTTTGTGGTGATATTTTCTTTGGTATAAATTTAAATAAATGTTTTCAATTGTTCTTTTTTGAAAAATAACTAATACAATAAACTTTTATTGGTAATTATTATTATTTGGCATATTAGTTGTATAATATTCGTTATAAAATAAATTAGTATAATCTCTGAAATTGAATTTTCACTTAAAGTAAGCCATCAATACAATTCTTTTTCATAGTAATTATATCATCAAATCACACATTAATGTTATATTATTCATTTCACAGTAACAACAGAAAATTTTGTTAGGGAATCAGAAACTCTTCAAAGTATTATATAAAATACTTCGTAAATATATTTATTAATTATTTTATTTTTAGAAATATTACTTTTTCTTCTAAACGGAATTTTTTTAAACTTCTACATGAAAAATACCATGCAATAAATTTACAAGTATCTTAATGCGAAGTATTAAACCTTACAAATAGGTTTTCAATGGACACCATAACTGTAAAGAAAAAGTTAACTTATAATAAACAAGTAGTTATTGTATTTTGCTATTGGTTTTGAATATTGCCCAGAACAGATTTCAAATCACTTGACAAAGAATGAAAAAATCTCTAAAGTACGCAACTCTTTTTGCAGTAATGTTTAGGTAATATTATTCGATAGAATTGAATATCTGAAGTTAATTGCTTTTATGTTAGTACATATTAGAAAACTTAAACCTCAAGAAAAATATCTGCTTATGCATAATATCTTTCTGATGCACAAACTTTTTTTTTAATCCTGTTTAGCTTAGTTTTTCCTTTCATTATCATTCGATAAAATTGTAAGTTTTGTTTTCAATTTGTTTTTATATTGAAGTAGCTCATATTCTATAGTTTGTACATTATCCAACAAAAACGTCAAACGCTTCAAAGTGATAAGAAATTGTTATTTTAATTCTTTAAAGCGGCATTACCCAAACTGCGGATCAAGGGTCAATTTTTGGTGGATCATTTTGGTAAAATTTCATTCAATAATAAATGTATTTTATTAACACGCTTTTATTAGTTTCACCTGTATGTTTGCTTGTAACTGACTCTTTTGGGCTCGATTTTGCCCTACTTGGAGCGATCAGATTTGATTCAAACTTTGCACACTTGTCAAAGACCGATGACAATACAATAATTCAATAAGTTTGTCGCTTTATCACAAGGATTAGCTAGTGTTGCCCTTGCGCCGTTAAATTCCAACCAACCAACCTTCTCCAGAATCGAACCCTGGTATGCCGTTACCCGTTACAATCTCAGTAATCACAGAACCTATCATCGACAATTGATAAGGCAGACATTTAAAAGATTCGTCGTGGGCACGACGGTTATACAAAGCGTGTTTTTTTAGTCGCATTATCCTTACTAGGATCTTCAGGATTAGTGATTTTTCATATTCAGAGACACGGTAGTGTTTTATGCCAAGTAATACGGTAGTGTTTTATGCCAAGTAATACGGCGTGTACTAAGGCATACACATGACATAAATTTGAGACAAGCATGTGACTATTGGCAGGAACAACTGGAGAGTTTTGTATACTTAACTAAAAAAATTAACTAAAGAAAATTATAGTTTACAGAAAAAATAATAGTTTAAAAAACTAAAAAACACGCTTCAATAGAAAACCAAACTAAAAAGTAGAAAATAATTAATAGTTTAAAAAATACGCTTTAATAGAAAAGTGAACTAAAAAGTAGAAAATAATTTTAAATAAGTTTGAAATAAGAATAGAGTGATTAACAAGAAATATTTATTTTATCTTAAAAAAGCGTGGGGTGCTTGATGTCAATTGTTGTAAATATTTAATGACAGATATTGGTAAAAGTAGAGCCATTATGAAAATATCTTAAAAAGCACCCCACGCTTTTTTACGATAAAATAAATATGTCTTGTTAATCAATCTATTCTTATTTCAAACTTATTTAAAATTATTTTCTACTTTTTAATTCACTTTTCTATTAAAGCGTGTTTTTTAGTTTTTTAAACTATTAATTATCTTCTCAAAAGTTCGTTTTTGCCGCATAATCCCTCTTTCTGAAAGAACGTGTGCTATCGTATACAACACTAAAAAACTAAATAATTTTATCCATATCCTATGCACAGAGTGATTCCTGAAGTCCTTTTCAGCAATTTAAATGTGAAGCAACGTCTCGTATAACCAAAGAAGTAAGTATACCTGCAGTGACGTAAGTATGCTGATTATTTTGAGACGTAAATAGTCTGTAATTTTAACCCCAAATATCACCGCCAAATTTACAGATAACTTCATGAAAATTTTTCCCGTGGTTTCGTTACATTATTTAGAACATTTTTCGATTTGGAATCTTTCGCCAATCTCCTTTAGGTTTTTTAGTTATTTCTTGCAACTTCCATTAATCGCCGCTAGGGAAATATTTCGCCTAGTCATTTTACTATACTTCCCTGGCTATATTAGACGATGTTTCAAACTTAAAGGTCTGAAAAAGACATTAGGAATCACCCTGTATACATACCAATAAAATGATAAATTATGCATTCATACATATGCCACTGCATGAAACATTTCAAAACTTATTTAATAGGCATAAAATACATAAGATTCTACACTACACTTTTTCACTTCAAAATAACCACACTTCCTCGACTTTTTAGATCGGTTTGGATCGATGTTCAAAATAGATTCCAAATCACCCAACCGAAAGAAAAAAAATACCCTCCCCCCCCCCCCTTCCAAAGTACACATCTTTTTCAACGGGAGTCTTATTTAGATTAAATTATTCCATTTATTGTTATTTCGTCGGGACAGAGCCAGAATGTCTTCTTCTCACGAAAAAGCGACATGTGCTCAACACTTTTATCACTCCCTGTCACGACAAGAACTTATAAATCGTTGCAATCTGTTAAAAACTAGTCTCCTGAATATGCGTTGAAACTGGAAGGGGAAAAAAACTTGTCCATTTCTAAATATATGTCCACGTTATGGGCAGTAAAATGCCACCGACAACGTCGGGCGAGGAAAATGTGGCGGGAACTTTTATGCCTAAACTTTTCTTTGATTGTGTTCAAGTGCAAGCTGGATAGAGGTTTTATGTGGATTGGTTGCTGAGCTAAAACTGACTGAATGCCTTATGGTGGAGCTCGAATGTGTTGTTTTCTTTCTCTTTTTATCATATTCAATAAATCTAAATTCCAGGGGGAAATAGAATTTCCTTCGAAGTGTAAATGGATTATGTATATGTAGAATGGATATGCATACTGACGTGAGGTCTTATTTGCATTTTTGCCACATATGTCGGTACTCTTCCGTTAGCCAGGTACCAGTTGATGCAGTTGTCGCGAAGCCTAAATGTTTGCAAGATTAAATGATGCGTAAATGTATCGCTAGATCTAAATAATTGCTCTTTGTTATAGGGTTGTTATAGCAACCCTGTGGCGGTTTGTTATAGGAATTATAAATGATTTGAAGGTTGTTAATTTGGATTAGTTATAATCGCATTTTGGCCATTTTTTCGTGGTACCCGGCTAACGGAACAGTATCCAGATGTCGATTCTGTATTATTTGGTCAAACTGAGTTATTGTTACCAAGTGGTTCTCTTTAATTTGCTTAATGGAAAAAATTAGTGGTAGAATCTGCACGGGAAATATAATGGAAGTTAACAAGTTAACCATTAAATTAGCATTAAAGTTATTAAACTTTAAACAGCTATTTCTCACTAGGAAGTTGTAAGGCTCCCAAGACTCCGGTTGAAAAATGATGAATATAACAAATATTTTAATTTAATATACATGAAGTATTTATTAAAATATCGATTTTCTTTTTAATATTATGCAAAAGGAAAATTATTTCTGATATATGTTGAAATGACAAAAAAAAATATTTCACAAACAAAAATTGTTTTATATGAAGAAGCTATTGAAAAGCTACATTGTTTGTGAATTCAACAAGAAAATTGAGTGCATCATTTGGATCTTCACTGACAACAAAATTGGCATTGTACTAGATTTGAGAGTTACCATCAATCAAATTGATTATTATCCTATTCATTACCATAGAGACGATTCTGTTGTCAGCTTGGACATTTTGTAGTATCTAATTTTAAATAATAGTAACATCTCTAACAGAAAAATGTGCTGTAAAGTACGTTTCAAAATGAATTTATTAAAAATAAATGGGAATTTATACATTCAAGTCTAAATATCTTTTATTTATTCTGGTAAAAACAATTTTGGCAACAGGAAAGAGTTTCAACAAGGATCGGGCTAAAATTTAACTTACATCGTTACAGAATGAGGCAGCGAGTGAGTGAGTCAGTCAGTGATTAAAGTAATTCTTATTGAGATTTTGAGTTCTGTTGCCGATACGGCTCTATGCTTAGATAGGCAATGTATTGGTTTGTTGAAGTCATTGAACTTTCAAGGTTGCTTGTTAGCCAACCTAAGTATAAATATTGTCGAAATTAGTTGAAAATTGTTTTTAATGAGATAAAAAACAAAGTTGTGGACTTATTATTTTTTCAATTAAATTTAGAATTCTGCAAAATATTTATCATATATAGTTACTTATTTAACTGATTTGTTTCTCAAAACTGAATACATTGATATACGGTTGTTAAGTTAATGTTTCAGAAAGGATAAATTTTTGATTTTCAATAAGTTTGCATAGAATATCAAAAAAAGCAATAGTAGGTTTTTCAAAAGTATGTACTCTACGTAGTGTTTGTTATGAATTTTTTAACGAAACATTAGTAACGACTAATACATGACATTACAGTTCATTTTAATAACTGCAAATATTACATTAAAATAAAAATAAATTATTTTAAAATACAGATACAGTTAAACAACACGTCCAAATTGAACTATGTTTTAATGAAAAATATCAAACTATGCCTCAAATTTACATTTATTAAACTCATGGGAAGTATATTTAAAATGTGCCGATGTGCTGTTATTAATATATGTTAAATAATTATTTAGTTTTTTGACTTTTTTATTTAGTTTTATTATTTTCTTAGTGAAATTTTATTTTACTGGTTGTTTTGTGGCTACGGTGTTTTGTTTTTTTAATGATGCGTGATGTGATTATAGAACACCACCATATTAGTTTTGAACATTTCCTGTTGATACAATGACTATATTTTTTCAAAGCTGAAAAAAGTTGTCGAGATGTTTTGTTTAAAATACTTGCGATTCACAGACACCTTAAAATCTAATAATATATTTCATAGGTTGTTGTTGTTGTTGTTTTTTTTTACTTTTAAGAAATTAATTTAAACAATCCCGTTTGTAATTTCTAACATAAACTCTCAGGTAGGACTTTCAAATCCGATTCTGCGCCAAGTGTTGTTTACATAAAACTGTAGAAAGTTACGATATCCATAGGCAGTATGGCACGTCAGTAAAAAAAATGGCGGTGACTAAACGCCATATAATTAACGCGATATAAATTTGCATAAATTCTGCTCCCCTAATTTTTCTTAAACAGTAGTTTATGTTATTTTAATAAAATAAATTAATTTACTTTTTTTATTATTTGATTAGTGAGGCTTTTAAATCAGTGTTCTTTCATGAAGAAATCAATACTGATGTCGCTAGTTTCGAAAATACAAAGCGATTTTGCATAGAAGTCAAAAAAATTTGGTCATATAAGATTCAGCATTGTCATATAGGAGTCAACATAACTGAGTCTTTCAAAGCATGTGCATCCTTATCCCGATTTACTCAAACATTTTTTTTAACCCACCAAATTTTGAAAAGTTAGCAACTATTGTTGTATCAAGATCCGATAACTTTTGCGATGACACAAAAACCAATAAAATGTTTCTCTTGTTCACAACCAATATTGAGCGTTGTCAACACTGCTGAATTTGGCAACGCTTCAGTTGGCTTACAGCCGCAATGCAAATTCGAAGAGAAAATGGATATTCCATCACACCATATTCATTAATCGGTTGTAGAACTCCATTGAATTAATCTAGTAAATTGATACACACAAGCAAAACGCCTTGAATAATAATCAAGTCTTCGTACTCATTTGTTCAGGGTATCAGAAAAGTAAAGGGATATAAAAATGTTTGATAAAGCGTTCTCATTATTTTATGATGAAAAAAAAAATTTAAGCTTCGGACATGAACAATTTAGAGCAAATATTTCTATTTTTGGAAAATGGACGTGTAAAAATTAGTTTTTATATTTTACTCGTCTAGGCTTAAACCTACATAATTTTTTGGAGATTAATGTACATTTCTGTATAAAATTCCGTAAAAATTTCGGTGTGGATACTGCGCCAAGGCAATATTTGCAAAAAAATGATAGCAGCCGCTTATGCTTACTAGCAAGTGAATTGCCTATGGTTGCCGTAATTTGGCCCGATTTAATGCAAACAACTCCTAGTGCAAAATCCGTCCTGAAGTTGACTGGGATGATATTCATTCAAATGCATCTTGTAAAAATATGAGCAGAATTCACTTTGAGGAACTTCAACAGTTCATTCCTTTTCTTTCTTATAAGACCATTATGAAACTTTGCATGAAATTACTTGGCAATTATGTATTTCTTTCAAATAAATCGGGCAATCAATTTTCAGATACTTTTCTCCTTTCATAATTTTTTTAAATATATTTTAAGAGCTGTGTCAAATATTAAAATAATAATTTTCAAAAAATGCACAAGTGTTCAGTCACTAAATTTCAGCCGTCAAGTGACCCTCGTTTATTTTGTTACAAAACAAAAATTGTAAATCTAATTTAATTTATTTTTTTATAAAAAAAGATGGATTAATTATGTGGATTTGTAAATATGAATATTTCTAAAAAAAAAAAAAAAAAAAAAAATTTAGGAAAGCATTGCGATATTTTTATGTTTAGAATATACACTTCAGTGTGCGCAAAAATAATTTGATTTGTATAATTAGAAATTATACCCTGTGAATAAATAAGTAAAATTTGGTTAATTTTTTAAAAAGATTACTTTTAACTGGAGCATTAAACATGGCTTCAGCTAAACATTAAATTTTATATTTATTTGGCATTCAGTAAAGAGAGGAAAAAAATATTGAAGCTTTCTTAACATCATAGCGTAAGTAATAAGTGTAATGGCTTTTTTGTTAAATTATCTTGGGAAAGAATACGCTTGATATTTCTGTACATATGGCTATTAATAAAATGTAACTTATATTTTTTTATAACTATCAAAATTACTTGATACGTGATTTAAATAAATGTTTCATTATAATCAATTTCCTTTACTTGAATTACAGCTACCCCTATTTTGTACTAATATTATATTGGTCCCATTTGTATTAATATTATATTTCTGTAAATTACTATTTTGAAAATTGAAACTTTCTTCAATTATTCAATTTAAATACTCTTAAATATCAAAGGGTTTTCTTAGAAACCAGTCTAGTATAAACTAGTTAACTATTAAAAATAGTTTAACGATACACAATCATCATAAATTTTTCAACAAATATTTGCCAAAAATAAAGTATTTCACAACACTGTTTTCTATAGTTTTTTTCATAAGACAAGAAAGTTATTTCAAAAATATAAAAAACAAGAACTGAAGGGAAAGAGAAAATAAAAGAAGAATATTAACGATCTTTAAACTTTTCAAAATGCAATACAGAAGAAAGAAAACAACCGCGTTTGAATTTTCAGATATTTGTCATAAGGTACGCTTGGCGAGACCAGGGATTCATTAATAACATACCATATCCATTGTCTGGCCACAACTTATAACACTAGCCTCTCACAGACAATCTTCAAAAAATCTTATATTCTTGAACTGCGCTCAAGAGTGGCTTATATCCCGAATTATTATTCTTTGAAAAGATTTGGGACAATGCCCTATAGAGTTGATGGTAATGCATCAAACCCAAATGATGCTCGTAATATTTGAACCATAAGATGGCTTCTATTTTACGACCAAAAGAAATCTGTCTTTATAACTAATTTCGTATTCAAATAATAAATGGTTTTCTGTATGAATAGAGCCTTTGAAAATCTTAATAGCAGTGGTTTAATAAGCAGTCATAACTGGAGGGTAATTTAAAATAGAATTAGTTTGAGTGCATTTTAATAGTCCTCGTCTATAAATATGAAGTAGTTAGTATTATGTTTTTAACCATTACAGCGTATTTACTAAAATTTCTAAGAATTGTATTAGTAGTAGTCTAGATTTAGTTGCATTAATTCAAATAATGTTAAAATAAAATAATACAATGTTTCAGTAACTTTTAAGGATAATTGTTAGTCAAATTCAAAGATAATTTATTTTTATAAAAAAAAAAAAATTTAAAAAAAAAAAATTAGATTCCATAGTTGATTTTATTTTGTTTAATAGTACGTTTATGAGATATAAATTTTTATTTAATATTCATGAACGAGGCACTTTTTCTTTTTTTAGTTTTAAGTGAAATTTTTGAGTGATAGTTTATAATATTTAACAATTAGTTCTCAGAAAAGTCACAAGTAAATTTATATCATGTAGTTATAAGTTGTATTTACGATTAAATAATATTTTATAAAACGTTAAAAATGACTCATGTATCAAAAGGATCAAATTCTCAAAAAGTTTTAATCCAGAGTTGAAGCAAGACATTGTGATGAAAAGCGTGCGGGTATTAAAAGAAATAAGAAGACAAAAGCAAAGGAAGTCTCAAATTATCATTGAATAACTTGCTGTTATATTACTTAAGACGTTAATAATTTCCACAAAATTATGATTGTCATTTTGATTTCACCCCACAAAGAAATATAACAAGTTAATAATTCAGATCCTTAATTCCAAAACAGTCGAATATAAGTATACAACTTTAAAAACTTTATACTTACAATAAAACCAACTATAATATTAGTTATAATATATTTCGGTTACGTAAATACACAGATACTTCTATCTTGGAATGTGACATAATGTATTTAATAAAATTTTAGTTGAGAAAACATCGTTCTTATGGCTTACTAGCAAAAATTTAATTTCTAATTTTATTCGCTATTTAAACAAAGAATGCTACATAAAATTGCTCTAAAAAAATCCAATTTTTGTGTATTAGGTTTTAAATTAAATTTTATATTTACTGAAAAGTTGTGAATATAGAAAGGATCAAATGCATCCTACAGTGTTCCTTATTTAACTTACAAAACATTACTTGTTTTTTTAAGAATAATATTCAATTGAAAAGGGTTCCTATTAATATGACTATTGGTTGTTTTCAGATTATCTGGCACCATCAGCGACACGAGGGCTATAATGCACAGAAACATCCGTCATTAGACAAGCCAACATACATTTACAAACATCCATGCCTAACACGGGACTCGAACCCGCAACCTCGTTGTCTAGAAGCTAGCACGCTAACCACTATACCGTTTGTTCGGCCATTAATATGACTATAATGTCCTTTTTAGATTTGTACCTTAATATCATGAAGCAATATAAATTAACTTTTTATAGCATAAACTATTAGCATAACTATTCTAAAACATCGAATTACTTTTTAGTCAATATGCTTTTATTTCAAATTTGTCTAAAAAGAGAAAAGTATTTCAATAAAATCAAAGTTGTTTAATAAAATAAAAGTTGTATAATAAAATCAATTAGGTTATTTTCTATTATTTATTAAAATGTTATATAATATTACTACGTCTTCTACTAAGCCATCTTGTATATTATCTTATATATTATTCCTGAAATGAGTGTTTTGGAACGACATCTTTTCTCGCTTTATGCCAAACTAAAAATGATACCAAATTAAAGCCTAAGACCTACACTCCTGACAAATAGTTAATTTACAACTGCACATTATATTATTTGTTTGAAAATATAAGTTAGAAATTTTATTTTACTACTCTCTGTGGGAGAACTCTATGAAGAGGAAATTGTAGTACTCTTATAAGAGGGTACTCTATATAAAGGGTATTTTGTTTCTATGAGAGGAGACTCGAAATAGAGAGTACTCAATGAAGAGGATTCGTTGACTCGACTTGGCAATGATCCTTTCTAATCCAGTCGTACTTTAAACTACAATAACTAAATGCATTACTGTTAAAAAGATATAATTCTCCACTTTAAATAATACCCTTCATTATTTGTTGATAAATTGTACTTGAGATTAATTAAAGTTCTTGAACTTAATAAATTGAACTTAAGATAAATTATGTTGATAAATTAAAATTCAATTGCATGCTATGTAATGGATATATTATAGGTAATTCGATTACTTTGGATATTATACATAACTGGTTGTGTTACAAAATAAATTACTATCACTATTGGTTAATAAGACATATTAATCATTTCTTAGTATTTATCATATTTACCAAATATTATACAAAAATAAAAGCACCTTGTTTAGATAATTTTTTTTTATTTATCTCAAATTAATCATTATTAACCAGCTATTATGTATAATAACTAGTTAATACAATAACTACTGAATTTTGCACAGTTCTACTGTTTATCTTTTCGTCTCTGCTAAGCATGAGCATTCATTCAGAGATAACGCTGTTTTGGGATTATTCTTATTATTATCATTAATACGGAATCACGTTTTAATAAAAGAATTATGAGAGCACTTGGGAATAAAGGTGAAAATTATTGAATAATGAGTATGAATTTTATCGTGGATTGATTGAAAAAATACGAGAATGAAATTTTTTATTTGCCTTATTAACTAGCCTTTTTGGGTATTTTATAAAATAACCAATAATTTTAACCAAAATAACAGATTTATAAAATTAGTCGTAACAGATATACATCATATAATTTATCACTAGACATACCCTCTACTCAAGCCGCTCTGTATCGAGTTCTCCAAATAAAGTTTCATTCTATCTCTCAACAATAGAACAAAACATCTAACTTCGATAAACTTTCAAAAAAGTATTTTTTATAAGCAATCTTAAATGCGCAAGCTGCACGTAGGTCCACAAATAAGTTCCTATTTCAGTATGTGACCAACTTATATTTACTTTTTTCCCCGATTTTCTTTTCTATTTCTCATCTATAACTGCCCACCTAATGGCTGTGTGGTTAGAGAACTCTGACCTCGCACGTCAAGGATGCCGAGTTTTTTTAATCAGAATCCACCTTAAGCTGTAGGTTCTGGCCTGATTAGCCATTATGGTATTATAAAATGGCATGATAAAATTTTTATAATGCCATTATGGTATTATAAAAATAGGTCGTTGATCGTACAAAACAACCAAACAACCAACCCATCTATAACTAACTACAAATTAACTTCAAACTACAAATGCAATGTTTTATGTTATTTAAATTGGGATACTTGTGTCATTATTAGTAGTGAAAGAAAATTCGGGCTTTAATACATTGAAATATCAAAACAACATTGTATGAAAATACGAGAATAAACAAAAATAAAAGTAGGAACACTTACAGGGATATACTTAAAGTTAAAAACTAAATTAACTGCTCCTAAAATGTGAAAGAAAAAAAATTATTTAAGCGAAACTAACAATAAAAAAAAATATGTTGAGTCCTAGTAGAATGTTTCAGAAAACAAATCGTTACAAAAATACTCTTATAAATATTTCCAAATAATTTCTACAATAACACTATACCCAACACAAAAACGAGAACATGTATAAATAAAAAAGTAACAAGGTATTGAAAGGGTTAAAAGCTAAAGATCAACAAGACAACAACATTTTTCAATTACGATCTCTCGAAGAACTATTTTGACACAACATCCGCCTCGCCAGATGCAACTATCAATGTGATTAAGTTGCAAATTGGAGACAGGTGAATTCGAGATTTCACCACCACCCTCTGCTTTCTTACGTCTTAATAACTATCCACCTAAGATGTTCCAGTGGCCTGTCTTGAGCAATTGAGTGACACCCTGTTAAGGAGGGCATGTTCTCAACCCTGTTTTATAACCCTTACTGCTCTTTCCTTATCTGAAGCGATGGATCGTGAAAGACCCGATTGGTGAATTGACAGGTATCTTAAGCAGGGTTGATACATTTTAGATTGCATTGTCAAAATGTTTTCGGGATTGTGGTGTAATATCCTTGTTTGCCATAGGCAGTGTACCTGGAAATGTGCAAGAAGTATCTCATTGTCAAAGCTTTCTTCGCTCTTCAAGGTGCTTTTGTCTTTTTCTTAACTTGATTTGTTTGGTGATACATTTGATTTAAATATTACTCAGAGTTTTGAATTTATTAAATAGTAAGTACATGTTTCTGAGTTTTAAACGGTGATTAGAAGGAAGAAACATTTTCAGGAATAAAATATTTGAATCATAACACAATGCAATTGAATTTTAATGGAAAGTTTAACTGATAATGAATTGAAAATATTAAATTGAAATTCTTGTGAAAATTTTTTCGTATAACTTTTTAAAAACCTTTAATGGATATTTTAGTTATATAATTGTTGTTATATAATTGTTGTTTGTTTATAAAATAAAACATATTACACATACTTAAAAAGCTAATAATTCTTATTTTTAAAAGAGGCTAGAGCTCAGATAATTATAATATTTCTATGTACTTTCACGAATTGATCAAATATGATGAATGAAAAAAAAATCTGTGTATGTTTTGCATATAATTACCTGAAACGTTGTTTATAATAAATATTTTGGAAAACTCTTGCAACATAAAATTATATTATGGGAGAGTTCCCCAAAACGGGATATTGAGCCTCGGATCTTGACTGGTGATGCTATCTCGTAGGAGAAAGGCTAAACTGGTTCCCGACCGCGATGACTGCATTCTCAGTTGATCTCTCAACGCTAGCCACGTGTTTCGCAAAGAAATATTTTTTCAAAGTTTTCAAGTGAGATTTTTACTTACTTTGTACTTTTTTCGACTGCAGAACAACTATTCTTGTGCTTCTCCGTCCTTCGGAACAATTCCGGTAAGTACTGTATTTTGTTCATAGCTCTTTTAACAACAATTTCATGTATTTAAATATTGCTAGTGAGTGACGGTTCAGGGGTCAGCCATTTATGTTGTCAAAAGCATCAGGGTCGGGCAAAACGGGACACTTTTGGGGTGCCCAAAACGGGATACAATTTTGATGTGTCCAGTCTTACCCGACCATTTCTATTAATGTTTTGGCAATGTGTTTAAGTTATTTAAATTGAAATAAGTAATGAATTAAAATATGTATAATCAATTACAACAATTTATTTTAATTCTAAATAATTATATTTTCAGGGTGTCCACAGATCGGGAAAACCGGGAATATCGGGAAAAGTCAGGGAATTCGGTATTTCGGGGAAAATCAGGGAATTATCAGGGATTTTGTCAAAAAGTTTAAAGGAATTTTCCGAAATTAAAATGAAACTTTTAATTGTGACAATTAAAGATACACTGCTACCAAAAATACAAAAATCAATTTGAAAAAAAAAAAAAATTAGAAAAAGTTAAAAAAAAAAATAAAAAAAAACGTCGAAAATTCGGACCGCAAGACCGACCACGTAACTTTTCGCATTAAAATTGCCTGACAATCACTGAACCTGCTTGCTTTCAGATTTGCCTTAAATCGCCGATGGAATGACTACATTTCTTCCTCATTTTTCTCTTATATTATAGTAATCTATCGGCATTATTTACGTTGATATTTGATGGTCATTTTTCTGAACGTTACGATAGTAAAATAGCCGATATTTTCGTGATTTTAGAGGGCAAGAAACACGTTCCTGCATGCTGCTCATTTTCGTGATGTGTCCCTGACGCTATTTCAGAGATTGCACCTGTCAGCCATGGTACAGTTCTGCTTTTTTAGATTTCGGCATTTTTTTAAATTTTTTTTTTTGAAATTTCTATCATTCCTGAGACGGATTCAAAACTGCATTACAATTTCATTGGGTTTACTTGCTTGTCTGACAACCAAGGAACCTACATACTTTCAGACTTCCCCAAACTTGTGATGTAATGACCATTTTTCTTGCTGTTTGCCAGCATGTATCACTGTTATTTATGCTGGTGTGTGGTGGTTAGTTTCGCCGAACGTTACTCTGATGTAAAGCTTGTTATTGCCGAGATTTTCGCTGCTAAGAAGGGAGCTTTCACCGAGATTAACATTCTTGTGATGTTCATTTTAGTCCCTATTAATCACTATTCTAAGGTTTGCGCCTCAATAGTTGTCTATATCGCCGAGATTTACATCACTTGTGATTGTCAATTTCGTAGATTGTGACGTCGATAGAATCGCGTCTATTTCAGCGATTTCCATCGACATATTGGATGCTAACGTTGATATTTACGTTGGTGTGATGGTCATTTTTGCCGATTGTTGCCTTAATGCAGGGATGTGATTGCTTCCGCCGATTTTAACGCTTTCGTGAATTTTTCTTATTTTTCCACCTATCAAAGTTTTCCACCTATCAAAGTTTTCCTCCTACAACCGACCAAACGGTATAGTGGTTAGCGTACTAGCTTCTAGACCGCGAGGTTGCGGGTTCGAGTCCCGCGTATGACATGGGTGTTTGTAAATGTATGTTGGCTTGTCAAATGACGAATGTTTCGGCGCATTATAGCCCTCGTGTTGCTGACGGTGCCAGATAATCTGAAAACAACCAACTTTCCTCCCACAAATTTCTCATTGATCTCGTGGAGATTAAAATTTCCTGACAATCATGGAACCTGCATGCGTTCAGTCTTCCCCAAACCACCGATGGAGTTATTATCCCCTCCCACCTTATTTTTCTGTAATGTTAGACTCTATCGGAATTATTTACATTGGTATGTTATAGCCATTTGGCAAAATGTTACGCTGATGAAATGGCAGTTATTCCTGTAATTATGGCGAGCGTTATCGCCGTTATTACGTTGCTGTGTGATACTCATTTTCGTCGAGTCTTACTCCAAAATAATAGTTACTGACGTTATTGCAGAGGTTTGCATCTGTCGGACATAGTACAGTTAAGCTAAAACGCGAATTTCGATTTTTTCTTTTAATTGAAATTTTGATCATTCCTGAGATCGATACAAATCTGCATTACAATTTTGTAGGACTTACAAGTCTGACAATCACGGAATCTTCTTACCGGGCATTTTGCCTGCACCGGTACGGGCATTTTTGCCGATTGTTGGTTTAATATAATTACCGAGACTTGCGCCCGTACTGCGGCCGCTATCACCGATATTTAAGTTGAAGTAGTTGTAATTTTCACTTAGATTTAAGCCGTTTTAACTGAAGTTATTGGCGAGATTCACGACGTCGTTTTGGTGTCATTCGCCTAGACTTCCGCTGATGTGAAAGCCGCTATGTACGTTATTAGTGTGTATGTGAGGATCTTTTCACCGGTTGGTTTGAATTAATGATGAATGATTAGAATTTTAATTTAATTTTGCACAAGAAATTAATCCAAATCGTCCCAGTTTTTATTATGTATCCTTATTTAAAATTGTCGTTTTAACTGCTATTGAATGTAAAATTGTTTATTTTAATTTGAAAAACAATTTTACATTTTAACCATGGATGTAAGTAATAGTTTAAAGTTAAAGCAATTTTTTTATGTATAATTGTTTAAAATTAATTGTCTGGGGAAAATGTGTTTATTTTGTAAAAATTTTGCTTGGGTATTGTACTTAAACAAGCGGCTACCGCTGATCTTAAACAAAAAAGAAAATTTCAAATAATGCATATAATGAAATTGAGCAATTTGGACAACGAAATTTATGCAAACTAAAAAGCCAATGAAAATGGTTTAACTCCCCCAATCCAACTACATTTAAAGACAGGGAGGTTTTTTATATATATATATATATATATATATATATATATATATATATATATATATATACACAAATTGATATATAATTCATAAAATATAAAAATTTTACTTTACGAAAATATTTTAAAGCAATTATTGATTTTTAAAATTTGATTACAATTTCAAGTATTCAGAAAGCAAAAATAGTTAATGTAATATATAGAGTATTTGTTAAATGTGTGTGTGTGTGTTTGATCCATTTTGACATGATTTATGGTTTGTCTTTACTTTTAAAATTTTATTTAAGAAAACAGCTTATTAAATCTGAAATTTAATACTAGAGTCCTCTTTTCTTGAGATTAGATTGTAATGAAAAACCGTGTGATTTTAAAGTATAATTGCACATGCACAGTGCAGGTACACTATACATACACTACACTAAAAGAAGCAATTTAGTATTTGTGTCATAAATGTGTAAAGATAAACAGTACATGCATCATAATTTTCTTTATGATGGTGAATTTAAATGTTCTTTTACTTGAAAGTTTATTATTTATATATACTTTGTCGATAACTTATAATCAGGGAAAAAATTGGGTGTTACAGGAAATAATCAGGGAAATATCAGGGAATTTTAAAATAACTTTTCTGTGGACACCCTGATTTTCGAAATAAAATAATTTACTTTACTTTTGGGGTACAAATAATTGGCCTGAGATATATACAAAATTTAATAATAGGTTAAAACTGTAAGTCAGAAAAATGTTTTGACCAAAAATTTAAGTTTTAAATTAAAAAAAGTTGAGTTTTTTTTTAAATATTTTTTAGGGGGGCGGCGTATACAAAGATAAACCAGAAAACCACACGTTGTGCGCACTATAATATTATAAAAACATAAGCTATTCACAACTAAACTTTGACTATATTTTTTTTGGCTATTTTTAAAAAGCTAATAATTTATTTTGGTTTCAGAATACAAGATGCCTCGCAATTATCAGTTCAGTCATAGCATCTAAGAGTTTGCAGTCATCACAACCACTAGGGACAGTATTGAATGAATCACCTTGTGATGGTGGCACAGATAACACTAGCACAAACGAAGGACTTATCCAATCGTCCACTTCAACAGGAAACAAAGGACTTGGGCTATACTATCGTCCTTCACTGCCATTTTCTATATCACCCAAAGAAATTCTACCTCCACCACGAGTGATTGGACCAAGACCTCAAAATAAACACGATAGGAGAAGAGGGAAAACAGCAATTATAACAGGAAGCCCATATAAACTTGAGTTGGAAGAAGAAGAGCGTGAAAAAAAAGAACGAGAAAGAACTCAAAAGCTGCTAAAACAAGTCGCTTGAATGTTCCGAAGAGAAAACAAACGAGGCGTAAAAGAAAACCAAGTGGAGATGCAAAACAGGCAGATAAAGTTAAAAAATGTTACTCTGAACCTGAAAAAACACCACAATCATCATTTGCAAAAATCGAAGAAAATGGACCTAACATAAGAAAACCTAAAAAAAAAAATCATCAGTTAGCCAAGGTTGGACTTCGTCGTCTTCAGAAGATGAAGCTGAAAAAGATGAAGCATGTATTTTTTGCAACGCTCTGTACCTTGAATCGAAATCTGGAAAAGGCTGGATACAATACTCGAGCTGCCAGGGATGGGCCCACGAAGCCTGTTCCAGAGCAAAATAAGAAGACACATTTTTATGCGATTTCTGTGTTATCTAATTTTTCAAATTTACAATAAAAAAGTTTCTTCCTATAAAAACGTAGCCTATTTTTGCTCTAAAAACTAAATCAAAAGTAAAATCAGCAAAAACCTAATAACATAAAAATCCCTATCCCTTTTTACCCACCCTTGGTAGGGTAAAACGGGATCGTGTAAGACTTTGTGAAACCAGTATTTTTCACATAAATATTATTGAACAAATGTGACAAAGTCCTATTTTAAGTAGTTGAAAAGGTATACTTTTAAATGACGTCTAGCTTTGGAATGTACCTTGTACACAACAAGAAATAAAGCGAAGAATAGATAAGCTATCCCGTTTTGGGGTACTTTCCCCTACATGGTCTGTATCAAGAAACAAATCTCGAAGGATCTGAAAACATTAAATTGAAAATCTTATGGAATTTTTAGTAAAACCTTTTGGAATGGAGATTTTAAATTAATGATTACAAAGCAAAGTATACTGCACATATTAAATAAAAAGCTAAATCACATATTATTTTCTTTCTTTTAATAATGGTTACAGCTCATCTATTAAGCGATTTTCCTCTACTTAAACAAATTGCTCGTGATGAACGAAAATCAATCTATGTGTGTGTTTTGTGTATCATTACCCTGAACGCTGTTTGTAATAAAGATTTTAAGAATGTCTTGCAAAATAAATTTATCTGAAATGGTTGGAATATACAAAACTCTAAGGCATATCAAAGGACCTTTAATGTTCCATATCGCATGTGACTGTAGAATTTATAGTTTTATCTAAGAAAGTTGACCTAAGACGGATGAATGTGCAGAGACTTAGTAAAAACTTCTCATTCCATTGTAGTGTAGAAGCTAAAAGTATACTGATATTTATTTGTGTATTTAGTTATAATAATCTGTTGTCTTCTCAAATGCACCTAATATTTCTCTATTGGGGATTTTTATTCGAAAGAAACCATGTTGCAAAATATTGGGTTCAACAGAAAAATTAAGAGTACATAAAATAACAAGTCGATTTTTATGCTTTATGTTCGTGCGTTTGTAAAGAATTGTATATAATGTAAATGTTTGGCAAAATTCAATTTTCCAATTCAATTTCAGTTCTGCAATTATTTATAATTATGGATTTTGTTTATTGTAAAAATTATAAATAGTATTAGATAGACAAGTATCAAAGTAATGACAACGGCTAGGTTTATTTAAGAGAATGGGGCCAACCTATAACACTCTCGCATGAAATAAATCAGGGCAGCAGCGTATCAAGACACATCATTTCGGCGGAAGGATGGAGCTGTAACAGCTTTACTATTTATTTTTTTTTAAGTATTTTTATTTTAGAATATTTAATAAAAGTGAATCACTAAAAATATTTTTAATTAATAAACATTTAAATTAAACTAAATTTTTTATAAATAAATGAAGAACAATTTATATATATATATATATATATATATATATATATATATATATATATATATATATATATATATATATATATATATATATATATTTTTTAAATCTAGAACCATGTCATCAGATATTTTATGTCTCTGTAAAAGGACAAAAAATCCAGTCTGTTCAATCTTGTTGTTTCGCTTATAGAATTTCTTAAATATAATTTTATAATTTCAATGATCAAGAAGTTGAAAAGTTTCTTTCAGCAGTTACGCTTGAAAAAGGGAGAATACACGAAATTTTTAATAGTTGGCGTATATTCAGAAATACGTCTACAAAACATTCCGAGAAACCATCAATAGAAGTAGAAGGCCTTTCTAAATGACAGACTGAGCTCCATTTTGTCTTCCACATTTCTCATTCTTCTTCGATGACGTCTTGAAAACCAGGCAAATCACTTTCATAAAAAATTACCATACTTTCTCTAGCAGAAAATTCTGCACTACCTGTGTTTATTGGTATCAGCTTTCTGAATGCTTTAAAGTTTCTTCGTAGGATAAAAATCTATTTTCTAAAGACGAAAGAATGTCATCTGAGAACGGAATGAAGATCTGTAATATTCTTCAGCTGTTTAATGAAGAATATTTTTCCTGTGAGTTGTATTCCACAAGTTTTGGGGATACTCTCATCGACATTTAAAGCTAAGACGATCATTTTAACTTCTTTATAAAACGGACGAAATTTATTTTCCACCACATCTCTTGTTTTGCATTAAAATTGATTTTACACTATTATATTGAGAAATATTGTATGTATAAGATAAGACTTAACATGATATAAATAAAGACACTATAAAATTAAAATTGCTCACAGTATTTCTCTGCTCTGACCTTTTCATGGGCTTCACGGTCCCAGAATATGGAAATGGGAAAGGGTAAAATCGAGAGTTTGAGGTAAAATAGATGTGTTTGTGTCGGTAATCGTTGTCTCGATTACTTTGAAAAAATTGCAGATTTGAGAAGTTTGTTAAATGCGTATTCTATTAACTATTTGCAAATAACTGCAACATTGGAAATTTAACGTATTGTTTTTAAAATTTCATTGGGGAGGGGGGCTCTAGTCCTATCATCCCCTCCTCTGGATACATCACTGAATTAGGATTTAGTTAAGTTCCGCTTGATGTTTTATATTAGGCTGATGGCGAATGTGCAGCTCTGGTTTTTCGAACACTAAGAAGCTTGTGTTTTAGCTGTTGGGTCAGGATGATTGAAGCTCTGATGTGAGCTTGTTCTCGATTTGTTAATGCTGTGTAAATAGCAGTAGAATTTTTAGGAGAATTATAAAACGATTTATTTTTGCAATCCTGTGTCACCAGTCTTCGAGAATAATTTTTTAACAATAGGTTAAGTTCCAGATTATTAAGAGCTGTAATTGTCTGTAAGATATATGTTCATTGTACCATATAAATATAAGTACTATTGATTGGAAAGAAGACAAAAATCAAGATTTTGAAAAATGGCCTACAAGAAAAATGTGTTTTTCAACGCTGCTCAATGAAACTACCCCACTAACTAGTTTGAAAACATCTTAAATGCTTTTTTTACCTTTCCGCCAACTGTTTGTTTCGTCTGCCTCCTTTTCGGCAATCCCCGTAATTTGCAACATTACATAAAACTATAGCATAAGCATAGCTTCAAGTATAGATCTGTTTATCGTCAAGCTTGTAACTACTGCACTTCATCATCGTAGAAGCAGCTCTCAACGAAGAAAAACGATGCCATCTTTAGCTAATAAGGATCGGGTTAAAAATGCTCTTCCCTCTGTCTTTCGTAGTTTGGACGTCGGCTGTCAATAGGGCCACATACAAAATGGCCCGCCTTTTCTGATGAATGCTTGTGGGTGGAATTTGCCGCCGAGGTTATTAATCTTGAGATGCTTGGAGATGTCATGATTCTGGTTTATGGGTACTGATAAGGCTGGAAACATTTTAAACCGTTTATTCTGTAAGTCAGGCTATGATTGGTTATCTTTATTGTATTTTCGTACCTCAGCCAAAACTCCAACTAAATCACCAAAACTCCAATTGATACCTCGAGATTTTGACTTATATTCGATTTATATATTTTTTTTTTAATTAATTAACAATGTATTTAAATTTTTAACGCATTTCGGACAGAAGTCATATTATAAGACAATATTCTATAATTTAGCACCTAATAATTTTTTTTTCCTAGTCTTGATAATAGAGTCCAATGGAGGCCTGACCATAAGGGTCGTACTCTATACCTTTATATAACTCTATGAAATAGTTTGAATTTCAAGAAAAAAATTGCCCATTTTGGAAATCATTTAAGAACTTCCCATAAATAAACTAGAACCGGTAACGCATAAAAACTTCCAACGGGAAATTCTAATAATCCTTTTGAGACTATTTTTCATTATATTCATAGTATCTACTTTGTAATGCAGTTGTAAGATCTAAAAATCAAACTTGAGTCACTTTGCGTAGTCCTCCTTTATACCAAGAGTTACATTGGTTGTATGTGATAATTGGTTATTAAAGAGTTTTAATGATTTTAAATCATTTTAACTGTGAATTTCAAGATTTATATTCAGCTTTTTCCTCGTAACATCATCGTTGGTACTATGAGCCGACTTAAAGTGAGGATTTTTTCCAATACTAGAAGGCATTTTCCATAAAATGTTGACTTCGTGATATTATTCTTATAGTTGTCAGTATAATGATTTAATTTTTGTCCCTCCCTTTCTATTTTACCAACGATATCGAAAATACATTTTTTTTTTTTTATGTTAAATTTAATAAATGTGAACTTAACCTGTAGATAATTATAAATGTTAAAAGGTTATTCAATTTATTATGGTTTTCAAAAACTAATGTTTTCTCCAATCTTGTTGTTATATGCGTAATAATCTAATTTTATCTTTATAAGTCCTTCTTTTTGGCCACCATGAAAAGTTCATAACGCTTTGACTTCTCATTTCAAACGTTCTGGTATCAAAACAAATCTAACTTCATTGATCAATTTATAAAAGAGCAACTAAATAATTGAGGAAAAAGTATGTTTATAGAAATGTTAAGTACAACAAATAGAATGAAAAATGCATTAATAAGAATAATTAAAGCAAATTTTAATGTATTAATATATTATTGAATAAATAATGTAAAATAAATTATAATTCTTATTGAAACCAAGGGAGAATAATAGAGTCGGTCATTAGGAAGTAGTTTTAAGAAAACACAGTTTCAGGATTCGAACTTAAAAAAATACTTACAATATGTTTTTTCTCTAAATTATCTTTCAAATGGAATTTTTCTTCTTCAATGAAAAACTGTTTAATCCAGCTATTTTCACAAAAGGGGGAATTTATTCTCGTTGGTCACCCATTGATCTTCTGTCAATAATAATCTAAAGAAGAAAAAAAAACTTGACGTTGTAAAAAAAAAAGCCCGCCACGTAAAATAATCAGTCAGAAAAAGTTGTAAAATCTAATGTTTGCCGCCAAGCGACCACGTTTAGTTTCTTTGGGGTACTTGTACACAATAAACTAAATTGGAATTATTAGGAGAATCCCCATAGGCATTCAGTAATTGGCAGGCTAGAGTTTTTATAAAATTAATCTCAATTCAGTGCCATGGGTGCAAAGCAGCTGAAGGAAATGAAATGAAATTAATCCGGAATAACTCTAGCCTGTCAAGTTCTGATTGCCTATGGGAATTTACCCTAATTATCCCAATTTAGTTCATTGTGTACAAGTACCCCAAAGAAACTAAACGTGGTCGCTTGGCGCCAAACATTAGATTTTACAACTTTTTCTGACTGATTATTTTACTTGGCGGGCTTTTTTTTTTTTTTACAATGTCTAGTTGTTTTTTGGGAGATATAAATTCTTTTTGTGGCGTTTGTTATGTTCTAAATGAGTAAGATATGGCCTGTCGATATTTTAGCGTGAATAATCATATCGTCTCTCCAAGAAAAAAAATGGTGTAAGCGACAACACCATTAAATTCACATACTACTCTTTGTATTAAGAGTGACAATAAATATAATGATTAAATATTATAGAGAGGTTTAGAGTTGCAATCCAAATCCTTTTCATTTTATTTAAGAAGAAATCTTCCTTACCACAACAAGAAAAAATTTTCATAATAAAAAATGTGTATCTATTATAACTTGTACCCAAAAACATGTAATTATATTGTAAAAAAAAAGTGATTATACAGTTAAATATACAAACAAATTACTTGTTTTTATGCGAAATTGAGGATTACCAACCTTTACATACGATTAAATATATTAAAAAAAAAATGCATTTCAAAACAACTTTTGCTTTAAGTTTGAAATATAAGGCTTGTTATTATTTTAAGAGAAATTCAACAAGTTTTAGTGATGGAGTCGTTAAGATATCAGGCTAGTGATCAGAAGGTGCATGGTTCAAATCCTACCAGACGCCTAGGAAACTTTATGTTAAAATGAAAGTGGTTTTCTAAGTAAGAAGTTGAAACACTTGTTTTAGCTTTGATAAGCATGCGATTTAATTGAAAATATGCAATTTTTATTTTTTCTAATTACATTGTTTTGATAGTTCAATTTAAAATATTAAAGTCACTTCTTGAAAGTGAGCGAAAGGTGAATATCGGAAATCCATTGACCTGTTTTAATCAGTCATTACCCGTGATAAATTTCATTTCAGGGGGTATAGACCCTCGTACTCATTAGTTTATACAAAACGAACAGAACTTTCTTTAATCAAGCTGAGAGGAATAAAAAAAAATGGTGTGAATATATTAAAGCGTTTAAGCTGTAGGTCTGGCTAAAGTTTTGGTGATAACCAGAAGAACAAAATTCCGGTGACTTCGGCGATTTTCAAATAATTATTTTTTACCATGTTCCCTAGTGCAATGTTAACTATTACGTTGTTATTTTTCATCTACTCATCCGAGGCAACATGATGGGGGAAAAAATCAGGGTTCTAGCTATAATAGAAGCTGAGCTGTGAGGGGTCGAAAATGGGCCTAAGCTTTGTCAACACAACAGCTTTGACATCGGACTGGGCGGCGGAACAATGCCGCGTTCCTAGATACTTAATGATAGTTGTTGAAGCAGTAAATACGATTAATGTGCAACAAATTGCTTAAACATTTAAATACATTGTATTAAAACAATCTCCCCCATGGAAAATAAGTGTATAAAAATCCAATCGAAATATATATAGAAACAAAGAAACCATTTAACGTAAACGATAGTCCAGCAATTCTATTCCTTGGTAGATTCTCGCTAGATCCGTAATTCCATTGGCCCTTTGACAAATGGCCCCAAAAATCCTCTATTTGTTAATAAATAAAACTGCAAATGAAATACGATGCAGCAGAGATAAATCCCGGGAGTAGGCCAAAGTGAGGGGTCGCCTAACGAAGACTAATATGCATCTATCGTCTGACAACTCGCCTTTTCGAACACTTAGAGCTTCCCCATCATGCGCCTTTTTCATTGTTTCACTGCGAGCACAACCCCCATGCTTCGCTGCTTTGCTCTCTTTTCTCCCAAGAAATCGTTTGCTGTAATTTTTTTACCCCTAATGTTTTGTTTTGCAGACGATTATGGCACCCCCCTTTGGGTTTCGAATAGGGTCAGAGAGAAGGCGTCTTTCTATGACAAAAGAGTAACCCCTCATTCTGACGAGTATGAGGCGGTTCAATTAATTAATCGTATGAAATCAGAGGAAGTTGTTTAAAAGACGGGAGGGGGGGGGGGCTTTTAAGGGGGAGGGGGTGTTTTTTGGCCGGATGACAGGAGTGTTGTGGCAAGGTGTGTGTGGTCTTTTGGTGTGGGATCTAATATTGTGGCTTAATTATCTTGATTGAATATTTCGTGGTGGTTTTGAAAATCAAAATCCATTTTATGGCTAAGAGGATTTTGCTTATTTAAGAGCAGGTTTTTTTTAAACACTGATAATAAGAATGATAATGCTGATAAGGGTTATGATGGGGATTATTTTGATGATAATTATGTTGCTGATGGTAAATAACAATAATTACAATAAAAGCAACCATTATGGTATAATGATGATAAAAATACGAATAATATTAATATTAATGATAGCAATATAAATATATTAATATTATTAATATTAATTGTTGTAATTATAGTAATATAATTAATATTAATGATCGCAATATTAATATATTAATATTATTAATATTAATTTTAGTTATTTTATTAGTTTTAAGTATAGTAATATTATTAATATTAAGACTATATTTATAAGATTAGTAGTAATAATAGTAATAGTAATTATTATATTAGTAATAGTAGTATTAATAGCAATAGTATAAATAGTAATAATAATTATGAGAATAATAATAATAGTAGTAACAGAATATTAATAATAATAATGTGAAGTATAATAAAAATTAGATATATATGTACATAAATAATAACTATATAAATGATAATAATAATGGCAGTAATAGTAAAATCAATATTTATGATAATTGTAATAATATTAATTGTTTTAATAATGTTACTGTTGTTATTATTAATTATAATAATATTAATAATAAGAGTAATATAAATAATAATAATAGAAAAATTATTTTTAATAAGAATAGTTATAGGTTGTAGTACTATTAATAAGAATAGTTATTGTATTTTTAATAGGAATAGTTATAGTATTATTAATAAGAATAGTTATAGTATTATTAATAATGATAGTAATACTTTTATTTACATTAATATTAATGAAATTAGTAATAATGATATTAATAATTTCATATCATATGCCTTTTAAAGGAGTTTTACAGAAGACATTGAAATCTTACAAATTCCTTTTCATACAAAATAAGTATTTGTGAAATTAAACGCGAACTAGATGTAGTACGAAATAGAATTTCTTCACTATTGCTTATTTTTAGAAACTTTCGAGGATGTGCTTTTTCCCGTTTGAATCCCATTAAAATCAAGTGTTTTGATGCGAAAGCATAACGACAGGAAAACAATTATTCTAAAGGAAAGAGAATGAAAATATTCCAAAACATACTTGACTTCGAATGGAATATGTAATTCCAAAAGAAAATCTAGGACTCTCGTCAGTTTGGAACAGGAGACAATTATTTAGTTTAATATGTAATAAATTAACTAAAGACCCTATTTCTTCTGATAAAATTGGTCAAGCAAAATTAGTATTGAAATAAGTATTGATCAAAATTAGTATATACAATGTGGAAAATACTACACTAATAATTTGTAATCCCAAGCTCTGGTATAGATTTAGCGCAGCTTTTATAAATTTTTAATTCCAATTACCTCCCTGTATTAATACCTTTTTTCCTAACATGTCATTAAAAAAGGGAATAAAAAGGTTATTAAATATTTTTTTTAACTTCATATATTTGACATTTTATTTCAACCACAAAAAGATGCTGCAGAACTAAATTTATTCTGTTAAATTTATTCTGTTGTACATTTCAAGGATAATGAAATTAAGATTTTTTTTATAACTAACTTCCATCTTCCAAGGGATAAAAAGTGCGAAAAAAAATTATACAAAACTAAACATAGCAGATATTTAAATTTCTAGAAAATTCTTGATAAGTACAAAAAAAGTTAAACTGAGACAATCACTAAAAGAACGCTTTAACACATATTTCTACAGCAATGACAGCAGTTCATGTTTAGTCTGTGACATTTAATGACTAAAAGTACTCCTATCACGGTTAATTGCATATTGCAAGCAAATACCAGCCAATTTGGAGTATTTTCTAAGTTTAATTATTGCTAAGTTGGAGAGTTTAGGGACAATCTTGGTTCGTAATCCAATTTCTCAAATTGGTGCCAAGTTTAAATTTCTTATTACGTTTGTTGCATTTGTAGTTTGGCTCAAACGTCAACTTTCAGTCATCATTTCCGGTTCTCCTGGTTGTAATTTCATGTACAATTACGCTTCAATAAGACCTTTCATTTGACATATCAGATGAATTTTTAGAATTTGTAGTTTTTTCAAGAAATATTGACTTTATATTGACATAGGGGTGGAAAAACAATGATATCAAATATTTTTATAAAGTAAAATTTTAATGATAAAAGTCCTGTATTAGCATCATAAGATTTGTTTTCTGCTAGGCAGATCTTTCACTTTCTTAAATACCAACACAAGATAAATTCAAAATTTAAATATTCAGTTATTAATATGTTGTGGGTTTAATGTAGGAAGTAACGTATTCGTTTAAAAAATTTACCATTTTTAGGAGCAGGGGGGGGGGGGGTAAAAAATTTATACTAACTCTTTTAAAAAAGAAGGTTGATTACTGAACAAAAAATGATGGTAATTGTTTGGCGAGTTACGAGGGTTTTGGCCACCGAGTTATAGTTCAACCCATTAGAGACGTTTCTTAACACTTTCGGTCATTTTTCTACAGATAACCTAGAATCCACCACAATAGAGACATCTTGCGGCATTTATCCATCTTTTTTTTATGTAAACAAAGTTTCATTTATGATCAAATAAAAATTTTCAAAATGTTTTCAATATTCGCTCATCCTTCCACTTACATCGCTAGTTCTTCAATCAGCTGATGGGCTATTCACTGATTCATAAATAACCACTAATATCACTCAAGCTAGTTTAACTGTGACCATATGACTGACCACTTTGTTCCATCAGCTCCCTAGCTATTAGTCGAAAAGATGGCTTATTAACCATGTGGACACGAAATGATAGTTTCAAGGAAACAATTGCTGAAATCAATTATTCTACCTTTGATTGTAACAGGGTTTGAAGTAAAGTCTTGATACAATAAAATAACTTTGAATGAATGAAGATAGAGTTGTGTAAAAATTGTCCACTTTTGCTGTTAAGGTACGAAACATTTACATTTCAGAACTTCCAATTATTAAGTTTATGTAACGTCTACTATTTCGTAATTGATTCTTTCACGCTATTTCACTTATTTTTCAATATTGAATCGATAATTACCTACATTCGACACTAAATACACTGCAGTCACTCTCTGATGATAGCACATACTCGTTTAACTATAATAAGACACTTGTTTCACAACTTTAATTCATTCAAAAGTTATTTTAAAAATTTTAGTGTATTACTTTGCATTCTATCTAAGGTTTTAGAAACCTTTTCAGTTTAACTCCTTTGTCAAATTACAATAAATAACAATCCATGTTTCCAAGATATTGATACAGATTATATATTTCTCCCCAACTCAAACGATGACATCTTTTGTTTTGTCAAAGCAAGCATCTGGAACCAACAGAAGAAATTTTGAAGGAGTATGAAGAGGTAATCCCCCGACAGAATAATCAAGATAAACGAAAACAAAAATCCGACATCTTTGTCCAACTTCTCTTATAACAAAAGAAAAACGGCTTCGCTTCGATTATCAAAGCTTTCTGGCACACAGAACTTTTTTTGTTCCCCTCTTATAGCCATATATCTTTAGGAAGAAGAATGAATTTTATTCTCAGAGGGGGTAATCCTTCGAAAAGGCGGGAGTGACCAATCAAATCGTACCAAGCGATCTTCACTCAAGAAACGTTTGATTAAAAGTCAGCAGTCACTGAGAGAAAAGAAAACTTAGGAAATCATCACAAATGTCGTGGTATCGGAGCTGCATAACTTCGTTACTTCATCCTTAGCTCGGTTGTTAATTGGAACAGAGCGATGATATATTTTTATTGGCGGTGACTTATGAAATTTTGTCACTGGCAAAAAAAATTCCATACTGGAAATAGGAAACCAGGTTTGCTTTCTTATGTTTGTTTATTAGTGGATCCAAATGGAAATGAGTTACATTTTCCTTCACACCAAAAAAAGAAGTCGAAATGTTATTTTGTATTTTAGGATATGATAATTATATACAGCTATTAAACTTTGTAATAAACTAGGCAGTTTTTTTACTTGAAGTTTAATTTTTGTTACAGTTCGTCTACTGTAAAACTATAAGAAGAGTCTCCAGCTACATTTGTGGGAATATTCAGCTCATCAAAGTGCCATTTGCATCTTTATAAATGAGTCAAAAGTAAAGGATTTTTTAATGTTCATTGGAAAAATTACAGTGTATCCCAAAATGGTCTGCCACACTTGAAAAATGAATTTAAAAATGAAACTCGATAGAAATGTACCATCTGCTGCATTCGACTTGAGAAAACTAGTAAACTTTAGCCCATGAATTTTCAAAAATAGCTACAAAGTTCACCAACAAATGGCACTGTTGATTAAAAAGAAAACGTCTAAACAAACAACAAAACGATGTTTAAAAAAAAAAAACATAGTTTCGATAAGCAAATATAGAGCAATAAAACATTGTAGTTTTTGCAACGTGTCTAGATCATTTTTTTAATAAGTTCTAATTCAACAACGCCATCTATTAGCGAACTTTGTAACTATTTTTAAAAATTGATGGATAAAGTGCTGAAGCTGCTCAAGTAGAATGCAGAAAACGATGTATTTCTACCGTCTTTCGCTCCCCCCCCCCCCACATCTCCCTTCCTTTCTTCTTTTTTTAAATCCTCTTCCTCTTCGTATTTGAGTGCGGGGGGAGGGAGGGCTGCATATCGATGAAGGGCAAATCTGTGGAAAATTAACCCCCTTGCCATCATCCAAGAGAGCTAAAACTTGGCAGATAGATTCGATGTCGATGACAATGCATTCTATTAAATTTTGGGGGCTGTCTCTTTCACTAAAAGGTCACTTTTAGGGAATACTGATAAACCAAATTGCCATCATCCAATCGCGCCAAATAGTATTTAACCGATCATTGAAGAAACTCTTTCCTGTTGCCAAAATTGTTCTAATAAATAAATAATAAATTTTTTTTAATCAGGATACATTAAAGACATTTGGATGTGAGTGCATAAATTCAAATTCATTTTTAATGAATACATTTTGAAAGGTAGTTTACCTCATATTTTGCTGATCGAATAAATATTTAAAATTAGATACATACACCAAGTACACGCTGATAACAGAAACGGCGCTATGTTAATTAATATAAAATTGGACAATGCATATAAAGGATTTATATAAAAAAAAAAAACTTTGTTTTTACGGGTTAAATTTTTTAAATTTACTTTTCAATTGTATCAGTCCTTTTTGGGACAACCTGCATGTAAAATACTATAATAACACGTAAATGACATTTAATATTATTTTCAGCAATGATATAAAAAAGCTTTGCCGGTGATTTACAAATTATGGGGCTGTAAATTGCTAGGAACAATCACTAAGCTACAAGGCTATTTAAGCTTATGAAATTGAGTTCTCAATTGTTGTGAATAAATGTTGGCAAATAATAAGTCATATTCGTGGCCACAGGAAAATGAATATTTCTTATCTACAAGAGGTTAAAACCAATCAGGGTAAGTTTAAATTATTATTAACCTAAGGGTATGAATTAATGGAATGTTTAAGTTCGTAGATTAATGGAATGTTAAGTTAAATAATATGCATCATTGCAGAGTAGCAATTAAAAAAGTTTGTAGGATGTTAAAATTCATCCTGAAGACTATTTTCATTTAGTATTATTATTTTACCACTATATAGAGAACTGGTTAAACTGAATCGAATATTCAGTATAATTCTTATTCCCTCATTTTAAAAGAATATAAACTTGTTAGAAAAAATTTGGTGTAAAGGAACAAAAATGATACAGGGAAATTCAAGAAATGGTGCTAGATCGTGATAACTGTATGAAACTAGAGGAAAAATACTATATTTGATGATTAATTCAGAAGAAGAATTAATATTGTCAATACTACATTTTACTTCCATGCAGTCATGAAATTTTTATCCTCTTTAAAATGTTGGGTAAAAAGCTTCAATCAAAAACAGTGAGAGTTAAATCAAAACAAATAAATCAGTTGAATAAAAACAAAAGGACAACACAATATTAAAATATTCAAACAATATGAGAACAATATATTTAAATATTCCCACAAAGCACTTGAAGCTGCTCAGGACGAGTTTTGGAAATGGATAAAATATATAATATTCGCGTATTAGAAATGTGACAAATTAAATTTTGTCTAAAATGTGCATTGTAATCAATGCGCATTGGAAAGCACGTTAAAAATGCGTATTGGAAAGCATGTTAAAAATGCGTATTAGAAAGCACGTTAAAAATGCGTATTGGAAAGCACGTTAAAAATGCGTATTGGAAAGCACGCTAGAAATGTTCATAGGAAAGTACGCTTAAAACTAAGGTTATAGAACATCGCACAACTTTCAATTATACTATAATACTAGCCATTGCATTCAATTTGTCATGGAATGGTGATAATTTTTTCATGGTCCAAAACAAGAAAACCCACCTTAAAATGCCAAATCGGCGGTTTGTCATTCGATTAACATTATCCTTTCTTGCTTTCTTGTAAGTGAAACAGAAGTAGAACAAAAAATCAATCGTTGATGGGCAATACTCAAGGAAAGAGAACTCTATGCTTAAGGAATTCGTTGAAATACGAAGAATATTAGGTATCTGTGAGCTATGAGAAATGATAAAATAATAAATATAACTTTCATGATGAAAGGTAATGCTCTTTGCATGATCTTCTGAATCGTTTTTATCCTTCGGCTACTGTCTCGTAAAAAATAAATTTCATATTTCTTATTTATTTTTATTATACTAAGAACCTTCAAAATAGAATAATAGACTCTATATTGGCTCGATACCCATAAAATTAAGCCATTAAGAAGAAATGTACTGACCATATAATTTCCATCTGACATTGAAACTTTAATTTGTTCTTCAGGCTTTTTTTTTTTTTTTTTTTGTCAACAAACCCCTCTCATTTTTCCCTTTTATATAACATTCTCTGCATTTTATCATCATTCATCATCAACAACAACAACAACATCCATTTTTCAGTCTGAAATACTCATCCAGACAGAACTTCACTTCAACTCCACTTCGATCTTCCGAATGGGACACGACCCATCTTACCCCTATTCATCACCCACTGATACTCAGACTATTTAATCTGAGCAATAGAACCAAGATTTTCTTCTTGAATAATAATGCCACTTTGGACATGTTATACGAGCGACTCGCAAAAATTATTATCGGTGCGTCAGACTAAGACGCCCCCCCTCTAAAAACTGCTCGAAAACTAGGCCCACCCCCTCATTCTCGTCTGACCATTCATCTGCCTGGGGGTCTGATGACTAATATCGTCTGAGGAGGCTATCGATCTGGGACATTGCAGCGGTCATTGTGAGAAAGGTCACCACTTTTGAAATGAAATGAGGAACTTGCACAAGTGAGGAAAATGAATATTTTTTGTATTTTCTAGTGTTATCCAACGAATATATTTGAGCAGTGCAATTATTTTTTTATCTTTATGCTTTCAATTAATCAAAAATCGAGTTTGAAATTAGCCGAAATCAAAGCAAAGGTCACGTGACCAAAAACGCATGAAAAAACCGTGACGTGGTTATGCAGAGATAAAGTCGTAAAATGAAGGAGAAACCATACTTATTCTTCGTCTAAAACAGGTTTTAGACTGGTTCATTATCAGCGCGTTGACGTTTCACGTAAAAGTGGCTTTTTCCCGCCAAATCGCAAAGTGAAAAACTAAATATTTTTTTAACTATCTATCCGAGCTCAAATTTTTGAAAGAATGGTATTGTTTTACATGATTTTTTCTCTACTTTTATTTAAAAATAAAACCAAAAAACGTGAAAGTTCCTCATTGCCTTAGCCGGATACTGTAAGCAAGGAAACGCATCATCTTCAAAAGTAGAGATAAGCTGTCACTCCTGCAATTAAGTTTCCAATCTGTAAAATACTACTTCCAGGTCCAAAATTGAAAACTATGCTACTATGGCAAAATGGCTATCTTGATCGATATTTAACTCAGTTTAAAACCCTTCTGGTTTTACCAAATAGTTATAACCCTTCCATATGGTTAGAGCAACGGAATAACAAAACTTAGTAAATATGCTATAAAAAAAACTTTTCTCTCCCTCACATAGATTATTCCAAAGATTACTCCTAAAATTCAGATGTATAGGAAAGCATAAAAACTGATGAGAAGGCAAAAAATATATATATATTTTAACTCTTAAACATAATCTTAGTCATATTTCCTGCACCATCCGATTACATGGTTATTATGAATATGAAGTAAGTATGCCAACTTATTTTTTATTCTCTATAATCGTTCTCAATGAGATCATTCAAAAAGTTAGAAGAAATATATAATTAATTAGAAGGAAATATGTAACCAATTTTCTCATAAAAGCCAAGCTATATTTAATACATTCGTTTCCTTCACATCGAATTAAATTGAAGTATTTTATTATTTCTCTACATCCATAAGTAGGGCATTAATTAAAAAAAATGCTGAAAACCGGCATTAATAGAAATTAATTGAATGATTTATTTGCGAAGGTAATCAACCAGATAATCAATAGATATATTTTTTTCTTCTAATACATATTCAAATAATTGATTTCAGTAATTAATTAAAAGTATACTTTAAAAAAAAATGTTGTTTTTTTTCAATTAATTTTTGAAAAGTGTTTTAATTTGCTCTCAAGAGTGAACCCACAAGTAATTTTTTGCTCATTATTTTTTGGACTATTATGAACAGATGGATTAAAAAACTAATAAAAGTAAGATTTGGAGAGTTACAATAATTAAACAAAAAAAAAAGGATTTTGAACTTCATTATTATTGGGAACAAATTAATATGTTTCATTATTAGAATGTTAAATGAACAACTAGGAACACAATTCACTCTTGACCGATGAACAATATCCTGTTTAGTCCAAATAACTTTGAACGACTAATATTAGGTTAACTGTGTCTAAAGGGTATCTTCATTTTCCCAGAAAAATTTAATTGTGTTAAAAAGTTGAAAAACCGAAGTCAAATTAATAAGAGTACTATTTACGTATTTATCAGAGCTGAACTACCATAGTTTTCATAATAGAAAAAGACAAATTATTTTTAAAATGGAATCTAAACACTTTTTTCTCGACAAAACTCTTTTCCATCTCCAGAAAATACTCTAAAATGTCCATTATACCAAGTCATAATATCACTTCTATACCAGGTCACCACGTCTGAAAACTACAAAAAAAAAATCTTTTTCATAACATTTTGAACTCTTGACCAGCCAGCAAGCCTATTTATTTTAATGTGAAAATAGTTCTTTAATTTGAAAACTTCACAATATCTTAAAAATAATTACTCTTATTGAGCGCATTATTTCCACATCTATTATAGAACAAACACGAGCACTCGACTCTTCTGTCTGCCTTCTCCAGACAGAGTACTTAGCGTTGATTGCAGCATCACCAAACACATCGTCTACTCATACGAAGACTAAAGAAATGCCCAGTTGGAGAGAGTCCAACGAGTGTCCGACATGCCTCATGTATGTCCCTGGTAGCCCAGCCATGCATGTAATGAGTGAAAAGTTCGACACTTCACAAGTGTCATTTTAATAGCATGTCTAGATGTAAGACTCAGATGAAAACAGAATGAATTATTCAGCAAGATAAAGAAAGACCTTTCCTTCATGTTAATATTTTTTTTTCTTTTGTAAATGAGTTCGAAAATCGTTGATTGAAAAGAAAGGAACCCAATGAATATGAAAGTTAAAAAAAAAAAAATATGCTTTACAAGTGTCATCTTAATAGCATGTCTGAATATAAGACTGAGATGAAAACAGAATGAATTATTCAACAAGATAAAGAAAGACCTTTCCTTCTTGCTAATAGTTTTTTTCTTTCTTTTGTAAATGAGTTGATTGAAAAGAAAGGAATCCAATGAATGTGAAAGTTCAATATATATATATATATATATATATATATATATATATATATATATATATATATATATATATATATATATATATATATATATATATATATATATATATATATATATATATATATATATATATATCATGTAGAGAATTTAATTTCCTCATTTTCATTCTGAAATTCATTTTCAATCGTAGAGTGGTTTTTTTTTTATGTTTTTTTAATTTATACTTACGCATATCGGACATGAATACGTGAGATTTTTATGATTAGATAACTTACATGTAGTTTTACTGAAGTGATTATGTATTTATCAGGTTAGAGTTGATTTCATAACTTTTCTACTTCGATGAGTTGCAAAGTAAGTCAAACTCAGATCTCCTGGTTCAAGTTACAGGTGGGTAAATCTCTAGTTACATTACATGTTGATAAATCTTATAATTAGAAGCCATACGTCTGTAATTTATGAATATTGTTTTTTATTGCTTAAATTGATTTTTACAGAATCGCTTTTCGCTTTAAATCCGAAGATTAAACGTAAGGAAAAGTTCGTCAAAAGCATTATCCCTTTTTAGAAGCAAGTTGGGTTTTAAATTTTAAATTTCAAAATGTAAGGTAAAAATTACATAACTTGAAAGTCAAACTACATATATCAGAAGACATAAGCGGAAAATCAATAGGTCGTAAATTTTTGAGTCATAGCTTAATAAGTCCAAAGTCATTATGTCTTCGAAAACTACACTTCGAAACAAAGCTTTTGAAGAATTTTCTGTTTCCGATTCCCTTTAGTCTTCCATTTTCCGACAAATTTAAAACTGTCATTTTGCTCTTATGTAAAATCCTTAGTGAAGATCGTAAAAATTATAATTTTATAAGTTAAAAATCAGTAATTCTTGAGTAAGTCCTAATCCTTAAGTCAAAGTCAATAGGTCACAAATTACTAAGTTAAAAATATAATAAGTTATTAATTTAAGTTTCGATTCTATCGCTCTTGAACGCACGAGATCAGTTTAGTATTTCGATTCGTTGTGAATATTCCGAACTGAAACATCAAATCAACGTATGTGAAAGAAAATGGTGTCATCTGATGCAAAAATTTTGAAGCTGATGGACTGATAGGATTCTATCAAACTGTGTGACATGTCGCACTGACATCAGAAGTTAGAGTCTGTGTGATTGAACTCATTTCCGCCCTTAAAACCAACCCTTCTGCGCATTCGCTAGTTTATTTGGTTATATTTTATATGAGGAGGGTACTATTTTCAAATAGGCCCCATGACAAACAAAAAAAACCAAAAAAATTTCACATTAAAACCTACACAATTCTGTTATGTAGAAAAAACAATTATGTAACCTTATTTAACTCTTTATTTACTGAAGGGACTTGCAAGTCCCATCAGTTTTCTTATGGTACTGTATTAATTTAAACGCTTTGAGACCCATTAGAACTTTGAAATCTACTTCTATGAAGTTCGTTCTTCAGTTATTGGAATGTAGCATGTTTCTCTTTGGAAACTTGCAAAAACCATCTACTCATTAAAGGAAGGAACAAAAAAATATAAGGCATATTAGAAGTGCAATAAAATCTAATATTTTCTACAATGTACGAAAGCAATTCACGATTAGCAATTCCCGAAAACTGTGATTCTTGAAATCTATTAATTCTTAAAAACTAGACAAGCTATTGAACTTTTATAATGTTTATTTGCAATAAAAGTTGAGTTTTTACTTCATTTAGATCTCTTGTGTCTATGTCTCATATTTTGGACATTTTCTATATCCAATCAAACTTATCCTATGTAAGCTGATTTCTGCATTTAAGCCAGTTACACAAAAGACATCCTTTTTCAATTTGATGGGAGAGAGATGGTTAAATCCCCTTCACCGTTTCTCAGTCATTCACAAAATTCAACAAAAAATTACGGACGGCAAAAACCGTCAACTTGTTAGGCATTTTATTCCAAAGCTCTACAGAAGAAAAAAAATTAAATACGTTCTTTCTCCATCGTCAATCTTATATTTCACAATGCGCTGAAAACCTTAGCACAAACACAAGGGTAGTCAGAGCCCGTTTATGTTCGAATGGAACACACCCTCGCAGCCCGAGGGTGGTTTCATTGAGAATCAGACGATAACTTAAACTTTTGACTTTATTTATCCCCCCCTTCACATCGAATGTTCCGTATTGCCATTGTGTGTGGGGGGGGGGGGAGGGTTGTCTGTATTATTGGGCGGAGTGTGTAGAAGAGATTCGCGAGAGATCAAAACATTGCCGCGCTTTTGAAATCCATATCTCAAACAAAGAAGAGGAACCGTTTCGAGCTACTTAAAGTGGCAGGGAGCGTCTGTGATGTACTAAAGATTAATTTAAGGTTTAGATTAAGGGGGTCATGCTTTCTGTAAGAAACTGGTGGTGAACAGAGAAGGGTAATAAGGCATCATTAATCCCCTCAAACCAATTTATCCAATAAAAGTGTAGCGTTTCTACCCGCTAAGTGAACCTACATACCTAAACCGCTGATAAAGAGAGTTTGTGTTATATACAGGGTTGCAATTAGGGAAGAGCAACCGAAACATCTGCCAGGGCGCCGAGCTGGGGCAACGCCAGGGTATTGAATGGTTATTAAAATTTTTTCGCATCAAAATGTAGATGCTTTTGCAGTCAATTCCAAAAACCAATTTTTTATTTTAAATATTTTATTCAAATATGATTTAATTCGCAAAATTAAGAAAAATCTTTATGGATTTTATTTTTAATGATTGTACATTTAAATTATTATTATTATTATTTTTTTTTTTTTTTTTTTTTTTTTTTGTAAAAGTAATGTCAAAATTCAAGGCTAGAAAATATAGTTATTGTGAAACGAGTTCAAAGATATACAGAAAAACACAATGAAAAGGTTATGTTATAAGAATAAAAATTTTATTTGATTACTTATCAATAGCTAATTTTTAACTACGACAAAAAAAAAAAAAAAAAAAAAAAAAAAAAAAAAAAAATGATCAAGAGATTTTATAATGATTTTTTCTTTTGTTAGGTTATATGCCTTTTTTGGGATTGTGGCTTGTCGGGATTTCGACCCATTCGGGATTTCATTCCATTCGGGATTTCGGCTTTCAGGACTATGTCCGAAACATGTTGAAGTTGTATATAAACATTTTGACAAGATTAACAAGGTCTTGAAAAAATTGTCTGTCAGCCCTTTCACCAATTCCTAGACAAAGACTGAGGTTACCTCTTTGCTAAAAAACAATATACAGTTTGAATTTGCTGTAATGACCTGTTTCTTGTATTATAACATTCCACAGAAAATCGACCGTGTAAGCAAATTTCTTCAAAGAGATTATTTAACTGTATACACGGCAAACAGAAACATTCAGGGTATATTCAGTTCTTTGGAATCAACTAGAAACTATCCACCATCTGATTCTATCTTAGAAGGAATAAAATTTACAAGATGAATGGAAAAGAATGGAGCCTAAAAACTCTCTGACACAAACCAAGACGATATCAATACAGAAGAATTACTTCAAGAAATGTAAAGTTTTAAACACTATACCTTAGCAGTTGATAACACTATGAAAACGGCACCTCCAACAACCCTTTTGCGACTCATTTCCCTACACAGACTTGAAGAAGGGTATCCAAACCTGATCGCTACCCTTAAAGATGTTTTTAACTCTTCCTGTAACGATTGCTTCAGGCATAAAAGTTTTAGTAAGTTGAAAATTGCTAAAAAATCACCTACGAAGCACTGAATGGCAAGAGAGACTGACAAATTTGAGCCTTATTTTCATTAAACAAAAGAGAACATCATCATGACGATACCAGCAAAATCTGTGCTGCAAAAAAAGCCCTTAAGTTTAGTTTGAATCTTTGATTTTAAGGATTAGACTGGCGATTATACTTATTTATATAAGTGCATACTGTATAAGCTATTATGTAATTGGTAATAAATAACATCACAAGACATGATGTTTTTATTCAGCTAATTGTCTCTTAAATTTGCAAAAAGCACAAAGTTGAACGTGAACTAATTTTAAATAAGATAAAACAGATAGGACATTGATGTAGATCAATAACATGGAAGGGGGGCGCCAAAATCTTAGTTTGCTCCAGGCGTAAAAAATTCTAATTGCGCCCTGGTTATATAACGTCAACAAAAACCTTCAGTTTCCTCAATCGACACTAGTGGGCGCCTCTCACGTTAATACATTTGAAAAAAAAGTACGTGTCCTAACGAGAAGAGATTGGATGAGGATTTTGAAGAGAGACGTTGGATGCTTTGCAGAATGGCAGAAGAAAGCTAAGCATTTTTTGTAAAACGATATCATTTTTCGTAAAACATAAATTAACTTATTAAGTTTTCTCTTGTAAATTGTGGTATGGTGATTATGTGGAATGTGGTACTTGTGATGTCTTAAATGTGGAATAATAAAGAATATTCATCCCTAAAAAGGACTTGAAATTGTTGTAGTGTGTGCGAGTGGGGGAATTTTCGAAAAGCAACACCCCAGGTAGCACAGCAGTATTGGCAAGTGTTAGAAACGGGGGTTTTGGGAAGATACTAGTCCATGCCTAATATCGAGCATCGTTCCAAAATACACGATTTTTTACAAAATAAACACGTCAAAACTGTGACAAAACATATTTTTTATCCTTCCATCCTTTCTTATAACACTATATTTCAGTTTTAAAACTCTGCATCAATATTTCAAAGCTTCCAGTATATTTTATCCAGCACTGGGCGAGAATGGCCAAGATTCGAAGCAACGGCCAGTCTATAACGGTCCACATCGGAATTGGTCAGTGTCAATGCAATATTGATCAGCGGATATGTGCTACTGTGGACATAGTTTTGAAGTGATTCAGACCTAGGACCGCAATGATAAGAGGCAGAGCCTGAATTTTTTTTTATAGTTGTGAAGTTTGGCCAGAGTTGAAGCCAAACTAAAAGAAAAGTCAAAATTTGGTTAGCCTACAGAAAAAATTGTCGACATTTTCATGTCGACAATCCAAGTTGACAAGGATATCGGACAAACTTCCTCTCTAAATCTCTTTAATAATTTGCTCGTATTCATTGAAGTATGAAATATATAAGTATGAAATATTACGATATAAATAAGTCAAAAAAAAAAAAAAAAAAAAAAAAAAAAACACGCCAGAAAGTCGTTTTCTTTCTCAAGAGGTATTTCTATTTGCCAAATTTTCAGCTTTTTAAGGTATCATATTTCAGAACACATGATTAAAGATTCTATTCTTGATCACTACCCATATCAAATATTTTGTAGTGGTTCCAAAAATTTCTAAATTTATCCTGCATTCATTTCAATTCGGGATATTCGTCAAAACTAAGGCAGTAGTTTTTCATTCCTTAGTATTTTTCAGTAAAATTTTACTATTCCTATATCATCAAGAGTGTTACCTAAAAACAAATATGCCCCTTCATTTCATGTCATGCAAATATTCCAAATATAATTTCACTTTTCGAGAAATCTCTTTCAATTCCTACACTAATCGATGTCTCGCAGTAAAATTAAAAGAACCAACATTTTAAGTTGAAAAGATCTTTCCGTGTATTTAACATTGAAGCCTCGCAATTGCTTCTGAAAAGGGTATTTTGGAATTCCAAATGAGTTAATTATGCATGGATCTGCTTAATTTCCAACAAAAAGAGTTCTTTTCCGTTACTTAACTCCAAACGATTCTTGTAAACTGCATTCTTCCTGATTCACACACAGAATCTAATTACCATATTTCTATCAGCACGCTGCTCTTTCGAGCATTGAGAATAGGGATAGAAAATTTATTCATAGTTGAAACTTTTGCCCGAGTGATCTAATTTGTTCCCTTGAGGGGGGGGGGGGGGGAGAGAGGAAGGGATAGTCGTCAGACGTCAAAGTAAAGATTGGGTTGGAAAACGTTGAATCCTCTACGTTAAAATAAACTTCTGTTTTATTGGAATAAATTGTGTGGCTTTATGTAACTGACAATAAATTAACATTACACAATGAAATGTAGCTATTTGATTGTGCTATGTTACTTTCCATTCAATTAATAAAAGCACATGTATTTTCAGTAGGTTGTTCTGCCTGACGAACTTTCTGTATGAGGTGGAATGAAAGGATACTAAAAGTAGGATTTGCTAACATTCAAAATGGATAAAGTGTTTGGAATTGATAGAGGTTGGTTGCTTTAAGTACAACAACCATTTTGAGGTTGGATTTTGAAGAGGTTTGATGTAGATCATGCATTTTTATTTGTTAAATGAGAGTTGACATGGAGAAAAACCCTGAGCCGTGACTTTGGGGACAGAAAATTGAAAGTTTGTGATTTCTTTTTACCACGTATAGTGTTTCTCAAAATAGAAAGTTCAAGTCTTTAAGAGGATAGTACTCTGTACTGGCAGTAAAAAGTTGAAATCACAAGTATTATATTTAACTAGTTAAAGTGTTCAACGTTGCCAAGAAAGAATCCGGTTCAAATGTTTTCAGTAGATCTCAAATTATTATACAGCTTTAGGAATGGGAGAGAGAGATGGTCGTAGTTTATCATTGCTCATGCTGCAAGTGACCTGCTTCTTATATGAAATTTTACGAATCAAACTGTAGATTTCAAGTTAGTATGATCATACCCTTTAAGGGGTGAAAAGGAAAGAGAGAGGATGATTTCCCCACTTAACCATTAATCTTTCTCTTATTTTGAAAATCAAGTGTGCAAAATCGGAATAAAATTGTAGATTTCAATTAAAAAATACGTATAATTATTCGTTATATAGATAAATAATTACGATATGAACGTATCCATATTACAGTACAGAGTTTTTGGAGCCACAAAGTTTATTATATTATTTTTAGCTAATACGCACGTAACACAGCGGTATTGGTCAATGTAGGAAACAGGGGTTCTGGGAAAATTGCCCAGTCCATGCTGAATTTTGAGCATCATTCCAAAATAGACGATTTTTTTTTAAATAAACATGTCAAAACCATCACAAAATATATTATTTCCCCCTCTGTCCTTTCTTGTAACACACAAATTCTTCAATTCAATTCAAATTCAATTCAAAACTCGGCATCAAAATTTCAAAACTTTCGCAGTATGATTGCCGATCAAACGGTATAGTGGTTAGCGTGCTAGCTTCTAGACCGCGAGGTTGCGGGTTCGAGTCCCGTGTAAGGCATGGGTGTTTGTAAATGTATGTTGGGGCTTGTCTAATGACGAATGTTTCGGGGCATTATAGCCCTCGTGTTGCTGACGGTGCCAGATAATCTGAAACAACCAACCAAAGAACCCAGTATAATTTATCCAGCACTGGACGAGACTGGGCAAGATCCGTACCAATGGCCAGTCTACAAAGGCCCCTATCGGGATTGGCCAGTGTCGAGCTCAGTTTGGCCAGTGGATTTGCGCTACTGGGATAATAGTATAGACATAGACATCAAATTTGAATAAAAAGTTTCTCCTAGTAGCACGTTTTGGAAACGAAGTCCAAAATAGTTTTGATTGGTCTTTAGATGCCTGTGAACATATTTCCTCTGTAACTTGTTTAGGTTCTTTCTTTTTAAGTTTTCAAATTATAAATCGGTATAATCTTTTTTTTTATTTTTTTTTTTTTTTTTTTTTAAATCTAACTTGATCTAACCTTCGGCTGGATTTTTAAGATTAACATTTTATCTTCCCAGTGTATCAAGGTACCAAAAATTATGCGAGAAGAGCATTGGCCTTGTAAGCAAAGTTTTTACTTATTAAAAAACAGATTTTTGTAATTTTTACATTCGGAATATCTTGAATCAAAAATCTCAATAGAAGACATTTATTCAAATGGTATAATTTAATGGGAATAAAATTTGACTCATGTTGTTGACTTTTATTAAAGATGTCTTGCATGAAATGAAAAATGTTCCGAAAACAAATAATTCTTTAATTAACGGATTGATTTGTAATTAAAAGTCTTCATTAAAAAATTTATTAGATCTAACCATACGATTATTACTAATTCCGGAATAGTAATAAACTATCTTTCAGAAAAAAATTCAATAACTTAAACCACTAACTTTGTATGTGGTTCTTTTGTGTGTATCTGTTGGATATTCGACGAGTTTCGACGAAGACAAAATGTTTCCGATCGCTCAAGAAATAAAAACATTGTTCGATTAGCGAGATCACAATGTTTCTGGGAGAGGATGGAACTGCGAAACCGGATAGCAGGTTTCTCCAGAAGTTTACCGGACTTGAGACATTCGGGAGCCGGATATCGCCAACAGGCGTTGGTGAAAGAAAGGGACCATGCATATATTGCAAAGAATATACTAAAATTTCGAAGAACAGCATTTTGTTTTAGTCTATGAGTTTAAAGTTAAATTATTGTATGGTCTTGTTTCTTGTATTTTCACAATGGAGCCAAATCTACTAATAACTACAGAGGGTATCCCAAAAAGAACTGACATATTTAAAAAAAATTTTTAAAAAAAAAAAGATAGAAAGAAACACGAGAGAAACATCTTTTGCTATATATATATATATATATATATATATATATATATATATATATATATATATATGAGATATCTAAAATGTGTTATAGTAAATTTAAATTATTTAAATTTAAGACCAATCAACTTTAATATAAAACGTAAGTGTAATATCAAAATAAAGACAAACACACATTCAATGCACATTTTTCAAACACAACCTTCACCCATACAACCTAAACTACAATCCGCTATTTCAAAGCTGAACTACACTCGTCAATAAAGAAAAAACATCTAACCTAACCTAAATTACTATAAAAAAAAAATTAAAAAAAATCAACAGTAAACACATAACAAACTCATTAATAGTCATGGCTTCATTTGCATTTGAAAGTCCTATCCTAACTCCTTGCTTCATTTAATTCGTGACAAAGGACGTACATCCATCCCCAGGCAGTCGAACGAAATCTCCCCCAATTCAACTAACTCATCGCCCGAAATTGTCTAGGGAAAATGAATCGTTTTCTCATTTTTTTTTACTCCCTCTATCTCCTTTTTCGCTATCCCTTGAAAGAGTTGGAACTGACAAGACGCACTTTTTGATCAATGCCAAAAGGGGTGAATGACCAAACAGTTCCGTCAGAGCTTTCAGACAACGGTCTCTATTTTTTGTCTACTTCGGATCAACCAATAACTATTTCCTTTACCGCGTTTTTACAAGGCAAATACTGGTGTCAGTCTCGGTGTAGTGAGTACAGGCTAATGTTCGATTGAGACTAATGGATTAGAAATTTATCTGGAGGAATTGAGGGGGAACACTTAAACTACTTGGTGGTAATTTTTTAAAACATCTTTTAGCTGGTAGTAAACAACAACGTTGAATTATTTTTCCTGGACTGGCTTAAGAATAAGGCAACTTAAGGGTGTCTATTCCTTCTGTAACGTCAACCAATAGTCTGTTGTCAACAACAACTGTCTGTTGGAATAATTGGTAGACTACTTATGACGAATAATATTTTGTAATTAATTCTTTGGGTGGTAGTTAACAGCAACATCCTTGTTTGATATTGGTTGAACAAGTTTGATTCATAATTCAGCAATTGACTTGATGTGGCATATATCTGTCGGAATACATTTGACCAAGAATTTGCTTTATATCTTTTAGTTTATGCGATGGTAAACAACAACATCTCAATATTTCATCAAATTTTAGAATAAAGGATTCTTTGGTTGTCTTAGTAACCTAAGGGAGTCATATATTCTTTCTTGACATTGTCTGAAAAGTTTCATAACGTTTGATTCATAATTTGACAAATGAGTCAGTGACAGAAATCTGTCTGTCGGAATAATTGGTGGACTACTTATGACAAGTAATATTTTACAATTGATTCTTTGAGTGGTGGTAAACAACAATCTAATTAATTTCCCACAGAGGTTCAAAAAAAGCATTTCTTAGTTGTTTTTTCCTCCTGTAACATTAATCAATTCCTTTCGCCTATTTTGTTTGAATAGATCTGCACCATTGTAGTTCATCATAATTCAGGTTATGTCTATCTGTCATATGCTGTTCAAAAGTCGTAGAACTTTTATAACCTCTAGATAACTTTTTCAGCGAAAACATTAGGAAAAGTTAACAACAACATTGCAGTATTTTCAACGAATTAATCCCCAAGATGCTTCTTGGTCATTTTGGCTTTCTTTAACGTCATTCAAATATGTCTGCTTAATTCATTAAAGTTGAATAAATATTTTCATTCCCGTTCGGTCTTACTAGACAAGTTTGTCAAATAGTTAGTCATCTGATTCAGTGGTGGTGACTATGGAGCCAAACAGGAAATATTTTCTCCCTCAGAATTTGACATTCTTCAAACACTTCATTACTTTGAGATAATGAGCTTTCATAGATACTTAAGGAGATGTTTAGGATCTAATATTAAGTAAGAATCCTTTGTAAAAGTTTTCCAATACATATAAATGCACAATTTTATGAAAAACATCTTTCAATTAATCACCACGTGAGTATATATCATGCTTTGTGACATCGTTAACTATAAAAGTACCTTCAATTAAAAAAAAATCGATTTGTGAATATTTATTTCAAGTATTGCTTTTAATAATATTAATAATTAATTAATAAGTATAACATTTTATACAGCTGCACGACCAATTAATGGAAACAACTATATTTACGTTAGTTTTCGACCTTCTGAAAGCATAGAAAATTTAAAAAAATTTCAAAACTATTATTTTTAAAAAAATAATGTTTCATTTTAATCTACTCAATATAATTACTTTTGTATTTTCTTCATTCATTAGTAAGATAATCATAAGTTAAAAGAAAATATAAGTTAATAAGATCCAGAGTTAGTTGTCCTCTTAAATGCTTATCAAAATCTGAAATTGCAGCAAAGAATTAATAAATAATAAGAAGAAAAACAAATGGGAAAAAGGCATATTTTCGATTATAGCAACTTCGTCACGGGGTGACTACTATAATCAACGCCAAAAATACAAGTTTTTCTGTATATGTCATGTAAAAGTCTGAGTGGCTTATGTTACCCCAAAATTCTCGTTCCACACTTTATATACCAACTATGCAATCAATTCTTGTCTCAAAATTAACTTCTGAAGATTTCGATTGACCTTGCTGAGTCTAATTCATACTAAGAGGAGGGGGGGGGGGGAATAGAAAAGGCTCTACCAAATACGCACATACATATACAATTCCATCTATTTCGTAACTTTTATGATCGTACTGATCGTACTCTATCTACAAGAAATAAGCGCAAAAACAAATGATGTCAACATTGCTAAAATTTCAAAGAGACTATGCAACTTCTCCCTTCTCCGGTTCTTGTTTACTCAATATTTATTGAAAACTTTCAATGTACCAGAAATAAGGCTTAAATTGCTACAACTTGAATTAGTTTTAAAATAATGCATAAACTTCAACAGGTAAATAATCTAAATTGCGATTAAATGATAAAAAAAATTTTAAATTTTGTTTTAACTTCTACATTGCTTTATACCTTAATTCATTACAAGTTATGCAGTAATAATATATCTCATAAAAACAGAGTTTTTAAGAATTCCCTTATAAGCATTATCAATTTTTATATTCATTTACACAGAGCCGATATCAAAAACATTTCTATCAGCAAAATGTGCGGTACTCTACATTTCAAAATTTATCTATTAAAAATGAACGTGAACTTATCCTCACATCATAATATCTTTTGTTTATTCTGATTAAAGTAATTTTATTATTTATTTATTTATTTATTTATTTATTTATTTATTTATTAAAAAATTTTGGCAACAGGAAAGAGTTTAAGCATCGGTTAAAGGTTATTTTACGCGATTGTGGATGACGTCAAATTGGTTTATTAGTATTCTGTAAAAGCGTCCTTTTAGTGACAGTAACAGCGCAAAAATTTGATAGAATGCATTGGCATCGACATCAAACCTATCTTGCAAGTTTCATCCCGATTAGAGGACGGCAAGGGGGTTAATTAGGCCTCCGCAGATTTACTGAGCAGGTTCTCAAACAAACATAATCAAAGTTTAAAGGATTTAAAAAGTTACAATGGTTGAATTCCGATGAAACTTTTTGAATTACGTGAAGCACTTTCTTAGGTATTAGGTAAAAATCGAAATTGTCATTCTAACTCATACTTCTCTGTCAACGAGATATGTTTTTTTTTTTTTTTTTTTTTTGCAGGGTTTCGCATCTTACTCTGCAACATGACAATCACGTGCATAACACAAGAGGCCAACATATTGCTTTCATGTCATATACACTTGATTGTGATCTCCAAATTGGAAGAACAGCATAGCAAACATCAGATTGCTTCGCAATTGCCCAAGAGAGAGGATGTGTCGTTCCTTCCTTCCTCATTCATTCTTTATCGTATAAGTTGTACCTTAATTTTCTATTAAACATTTTGATTCAAATATGGATTCAGATCAACCCTGAATTGATCTGATTGTCAATCTCAACTTTCCAACAGCATCTTCCAGAAGTTTGGTTTGATGTATTGGAAATCTACAGTTAGTTCAAATTTTATTGTAATAAACTTTGAAAATTATATATGAGTAAATTCATTTATTCCAAAAACTTTCTAAAACTTCAAAGTCTTATGAATTAATCCTTTTCAAAACGTGGCTGCTCAATTCAAAAACATAGTATCATAAGATGACTTAATTTTCCAGAAGCTAGCAAAAACGCTTTATTTTGTTGAAAGAATAGCTTTTCCTGCTTTTTAAGGGAACAAATCTCCAAAACTATCGACTTTTCTAGCTTAATTTATAAATGCAATAAATGTTAAAAGAACTTACAAAGCCACAAACATATTTTATGATTTTATCAGATACGTTGGTTTTTAATTTAATAGCCAAACATAGCACCACATTTTATCAATTTTTGTATACAAGACCACAAAACTCAATCATGGTTAAACTTTTTCTCGATTATATATGTATATATATTATTAAAAAATTATCCAAAGACGTTTTCGTCTAAATCGGTAAAATATGTTCGTACTTAACGAAAACTATTCAAAGCCAACCATAAAGTGTCAGTGAAACTCAATGAATATTTCAAGAATGATATTTATAACACTAGATTTTCTTTGGAAAATAAAACGGCTGGGAACCTGAAAAATAAAATTGTGACTCCAAAATTGTTATGCAGTCCAAAAAAAGGAAAATATGCTTAGCATATCATATTCATACCGTCATGTTTTGTAAGACCTACTATCAGCCATTTTTGTCGTTTACAGGGAATTTGAAAAATGGTAGAGACAGAAATATATTCTGCTTTTTATATTACAACGAAATACGTGAATCACTTTTATAAGATATACCCATCGTTACATATTTTTCATATTTGCAATGACTAGTGCTTGAGTTATATTTGCAACATATTTTTAAAGTCAACTAGAAATATTTCATCATATTATTTAAACGAAGAGCTGGCAAACTATTACAGTCAATAAATTCAAGAATAACTGCAGTTTTTTTATTTATCCTAAGCATATTTTATTGGTGCCAATTTTCTAGAAATATTTCAAAAATAGTTTAGAAAATTGAGTTTGAAATAGAATTTTTGTTTATATTTTATATCTACCCTAAATGACGATTGTAAGAAACACCTGATACAATAAAATTCAGAAAATTATTTTATTCGTGAAAGCTTAAGACAGTTTATCGATAAAAAAGTATAACTGTTAAATGCATTATAATAAGTCTTTTTAAATATCTAAATGTGAAAGCGGTCATTAGCTTTGAAAGTCCTAAATTACCTTATAACCGCCATTGAAAGCTTTTTAGTTTATTCCCAGTTTCATTATGCATGGTTTAGGACTTGTGTTACCTATCTTTGAATTAAAAAAAAATAAAGTTGAAACTCACAGCAAAATTATACTGTTAAAAAATTGTGCATTATTTATTCATGAGAAAACTTCTAAAATTTATTGGAGGTTTATTAAAAAGCATTTGTAGGGAATTTTTTATGCATTTTATACAAATTTACTAGTTTTTATTCTTTGTGAAAATTCTACTACAACCCCTAGCAAAAAGTATCCGATCACCGAAAGCAGTGCCCACGATAAGGTGCCCACATAAAAGGTTATTTTTCTACAAATTCAATATATCTTTCAAATTAAAGTATTTTATTACAAAATTTAGCTCATTTTGTGATATAATCAATAATAATACCATAAATTGCAGTTAACTTTAACAATGCAAGGAGAATATTAAATAGAGTCTTCAAAGAAAAAAGTTTCCGATCATCATATTAGTGAGAAAAAAAGTATTCGATCAACTCTGTTTAATATTTTGTTGGTCCTCATTTTGCCTTGATTACTGCATTTAAGCGTCGAGGTATAGATTTGACCAACTCGTGATATAAATTTGATGGAATTTCACCCCAGCTTTCTTTTGTGGCTAGGCGTAGTTCTTCCATATTGATAGATCTTCTCTTATCAATGTTTCTTTTCAAAACATTCCAAACATTTTCGATTGGATTGAGATCCGGACTATTTACAGGCCAATTCATAGTCTTTATTGGATAGTTTCCTTTTCGATTTAAGAAATTCTTGATCTGTTTACTTCGATGACAGGATGCGTTACCATTTTGAAAAATGAAATCGGAGAAGTCATCAAATGCTTCCTCAATGCTAGGAATCAAATAATGCTCTATAATGTCAATATATACTTCAGAATTAATTGTTCGCAACACAATACACAATTTACCCACTCCTTGAGATGTCATGCAACTCCACACCATAAATGAACGCTGATATTTAGTCTTAATTTTGAGGCAATCTTCTTTGAACTTTTCATCAAATCTCCTCCACACAAAGATTCCAGTGCCATCCCCAATTCCTAGGCAAATACGAGATTCGTCACTAAAAATAACCTTCTTTCAATCATCAAAAGACCAGTTTTCATGTTTCTTGCACCATTGAAGACGACTTTTCTTATGTTTTTTAGTCATTTATGGTTTCGTTTTGGCTTTGCAGAAGTGATATCCTTTGTCATTTAAACGATTTCGCACTGTATGTGCACATACTTTTAATATTTTGACCACTCGGCATTAAGTTGTTTGGACGTATTTGGCAAGATTAACCAATTTCCTGTCTTGCCTACTTGATGTTGCACGTGGGTGACAGTTTCGAGGAAGATTTTTTACATCATTACTCGAGCGATATTTTTTCACAAATTTCGCAAACAGTACTTTGAGCACATGCAAAGGTCTGAGCAATCTTTCTATGAGAAATTCCGCTTTGTAAGCGTTTAACAATTAAAAGTTTTAGATCTTTAGATAATTCTTTCTTTCGAACCATACTTCCGCAAATGCATAACTAGTATTTAACTTTCAAACCACGATTTGACTTTTTATACTCTCTTCTTAGAACTTGAACACATGAACAGAGTAATAAAAAATTTGCATATATCACTAAAAATGCGTTGCTTTTGTTTGCGATCGAATACTTTTTTCTCCACAAAGTGATGATCGGAAACTTTTTTCCTTCGCGATTCAATCTATTTTCTCGTGTAAATTGTTAACGGTAATTGTAATTTATGTTATTATTTAATATTCTTTGACTAAATTAGTCATATTTCACCAAAAAAAAAACTCGAAGGTTTGAACAAAAATATTGAAATTGTAGGAAAATTACCACTGATGTTAACGTATCGTGGGCACTGCTTTCGGTGATCGGATACTTTTTGCCAGGGGTTGTATTAGTTATAACACAGATTTTAATTTTTATTTATAACCTAAATATTACTTTTAGTTATAATAAAAATGATATTTTTAGTTATAACATAAATTTTACTTTTATAGTTATGAAATAAATTTTACTTTTCAGTAGAACTAAATTTTAATTTTAGGTAAAAGATAAATTTCTCTTTTAGTCATAACAAATTTTGTTAGTTAGATCATAATTTTTACTTTTATTTGGAACATAAATTTTAATTACCATTGAACCTTTAATGTAAAATGTAAAAGGGAACATGTCAGTTTTCAATTGGACATAGCCTCTTTTAATTACATATACCTATTCATAACATGAATCGATTTATAACATGAATTTAACTCTATACTTTAAAAAAAAAAAAAAAAAAACACTTCACAATAGGATGAATATAGAAACTATAATTTCAATTTGTTAGTTTAAATAATTAAATAAAATTCATAGCCAAGTTTGATTATTGAATAAATAAAAAACGCTAAAGAGTGAAACTATTTTGTTTTAGGTTAAATTAGATCAATTTATTGAAAACACAATGAACCTTCACTACCTTAACTATTTTAGTTTCGAAAATAAATTTCATCTTCCTAACCACAATGAACAGATTTAAATATTATAAAATACTTCCACTTTTATACAATACTTTTTTTTTTACCTTATACAATGAAAGAAATGAAATACATAATTTAAAAGTTCTTTAATAGTGATTCGACATATTTATTTAAAACTTTTCGATGACTTACATTAAAAAAAGAACATCAGTTTGTCCGTTCCTCATATGCCTAATATTTTTTTCTTCTACAATATCTGCTGGAGTATTATTTCTTTGAAGCATATTAAATTTTATACCAGGCATAACAGCAGTAATAAAAGCGCATTAAAAAATTTCTAAATAAAAAACCTACTTGTTTTTTTTTTAATTATTATTACACTTTAAGAGTTTTCTTAAGCTAACTTAAAATTACTAAAAAAGGTTAATAAAAACCAGTTAGAAAGTTTGCCATCGAATTTTTTAATTGACTATTTTTATTACTGTTTTTATGCCTCTTTATTAAACATCACACGTTTTAAAGTAATACTCCGGCAGAAATTGTGTCTAATAAAATGAAACATCATATCTATGGGGTAGGAACAGACTGAAAATATGAAAACACTGCTTAGTATATTCTATGAGCAAATAATTTCAAAAAGTCAAAAGCAGAAATCATACCAAATCTATATTCATTAAAATATATCATTATCCATATTATCAATTCTAATGGCTAACGCCTACTGAGTTGATGATATATAAGATCGTAAGTAAACTACACATGTGCGTTTGCAGCCGTATTGAGCCTATTCAAGTGAACTTATCTTTATTTATAAAGTACGATATACAATATATACTAGTTAGTGAATGTGAAAGTGATATATGAAGAAAAAAAGTAAACATCAGAATAAAGTTTTGTCTCCAGATAAAATAAGCTATTTAAGGATACCAAAAAATCCTATCAAAAGTCAGATACCAAAAAGTTTTAAGAAATTCAAATTTTGTTTTATAATTCAAAAATAATATACAGAAATTTCTTAGTTTTTTTCCAAGCATGTTGTAATACTATAAAGTTCAAAAGCTCATATCTTTGTTCGTGCTTTTCAAATGTTGCCAACATTAAAAATGCTAAGACTTTTTAACGATTATACTTGAATCTATTATTATTATTAATTAATTTTTTTTTAGTTATTATTATTATTATTTTTTTTAATTATTTTTTTATCCTGCAGCAATACAGCTATGCACAAAATATATGTATGTATTCAAGTTTTCTATTTCTGCCACAAATATCTTATAAAAAAAATCTCAAAGTTGACAATTTTTGTCATGCATTTTTGTCGCATAATTGCTATAAATATTTATTATTTTGTTTAAATATTATTTAAGTTCACATGTACAAATTTATGTTTAAAAAGTTGAAAAAACAAAGAAGTAGGAATTTTAAAACTTTTAAAAAGTTGTAAACCTTTCAATTTTTTTCAAATTGTTTAAATAATTTGATAGTTTTAAATACTGAAGACTGTTTTTATGTGTGCTCATCAAGAGGAAAAAATTAGGACAGTGTTACTGCAAAAATGAAAATGTCAAAGGTATCTCAAATTCAAAGGTTAACTCATTTTTTTAATTAAGTATTTGGAATCTTTTAGAAGGGACTTTTAATAAAAGTGTAGTGCACTAACTGATTCCAATGAGGAGTTTTTCAATTTAATCTATTTTTAATTATGATCCCCTTTTTGTGTATTATATGTACTATACATCGAATAGGTCAAGAAATTTTTTTTTATTCGATTGAGCAAGTCCTTCAGCATCAACCGACTGGGAAGCGGTCAACTATGAACTTTTAAAGTTGTGTTTATATGAATGAACAAAAAATAACTTCTACAACAATATTTAACTCAACTTTGTTTATCAACTTAGTTCAACAACAATATCAAATGATATCTTAAAAAAAGTTCTTCATTTATATTACATTCCCTGATCTCTAACAATAACTTTTGGATAGCTTAGAAGAGGTTTCTGCTCTGCAAGCAGACGAAGCCAATTAAATACTTCCTCTCATCTATGCTATCAAATAGGTTATCCATAGTTACAATCACATTCTAACTGGTTTGGGGGGAAGTAGTTAATACATATCTTTAGCGGCGATTGTTCAACCTTCTTTTGCTTCAAGTCAATAACTAAGCATGCACTTATCCAGAAGTTTCAGTTTGAGGTAGGTGATTACATTAAAATTTACACCTCAATAAATGAAATTTCGTCCCTTAAACCTCCAGTAAAAGTTAAGGAAATCTAGAAAGTGGTACAAAATCCTTCTATCTTGTCAAGAAATATACTTTCAAAACGTTTACCCTCTGTATTTCATCTTGTAAATTTTCCCTTGATTGAATTCCTGGAAGACATTCCCTCTTTCACAAAGACAGTTTTCCAGGGCAGTATTGCCCTTATGTTACTTTTAAGGCAGACAATTTCAAACCAATCCATCAACTCAACTACTAAATTTCCAAAACACAAAATATATTTAATGTCCCAAACAGTGTAATATTTAAAGCTTTGAGGAACTCAGTTTTTATAAAGTCAATGAGAACTAGTGATGTTGCAGAGACATACGGTATTACTAACCTTGAAAAGTCAGTTTGTATTTACTATTACTGGCGAATACATCAGAATTACTTTAAGTGTATCTTAATTCTTACTAAAAGAGACCTTAAACCAATAGTTAATTTAAAGTTTCAATAAATGACTACAATATTGTTACGAATTTTCTTCTCAGAGGAATGATGATACTGGATTACAAAAAATAATTCCTTTTATTCTTCACAAAGATATTTACAATTCCTTAAACAGCACCAGCAAAATACATTCAAGTCCAAGTCAAAGCTTCCAGTTGTCCTGACTCAACAGCGAAAACACAAGCTTCTTGTCCCCCCCCCCCCCCTCCCCTCCCCCGTTCGGAAAAACTCAGAACTTCATCCACAGTAGTTTCATTCCAAAACATCCACCGACGAAACGGAACTAATTGACACTGGTTAATTCTGATACGCGAGGCTTTTACAAGTTGGCGACATTCGCCAAAATTCTAGAAGGTTAGCGTGCTAGCTTCTAGACAGCGAGGTTGCGGGTTCGAGTCCCGTGTTAGGCATGGGTGTTTGTAAATGTATGTTGGCTTGTCTAATGACGAATGTTTCGGCGCATTATAGCCCTCGTGTTGCTGACGGCGCCAGATAATCTGAAAACAACCAACCAAAATTCTAGAAATATCCAGATAAACCTAACCGTTCCCACTACTTTAAACTTTGTATTTCAAATACTATTTACAATTTTTACATTAAAAGCAAGCTATAATTAAAAGTTATTGCAGAAGTAATACAGAATTTAAATAATTACATACATTGTGTGCAGTTATTTAAAAGTTCTCGTTCGTAACAGCACTATGAAATGATATTGGTATATAGTGCTTTTTTCATTGCATATATTGCAGTGACGAATTCGTGACAGAAATCTCTACAGTACACACTCAGTGACGAATTGGTATAGCTTATGTAGGGATTATAATAGTCAATCATACAACGCAATTTATTTCTTTGAAGGCACTGACAGAAGTGGGATTTTCTTTTGGAGGGAAGAATTTAATTTCCAATATTTGCCACTCATCGATTTTGATATCACTTTGCAAAATAAAAGTACAGTGGCTATGATGCCTCAATGGAGGGGCGGGAGTTCCCCTCGGGATCCATTTGGAATATTAGGTCATTTATCAAGATGAGCGCCAAATGCCTGATATGACAGTCTCGAGTAGAGTCATCTCAAGGCATTGTGATTTCTTTTATTTTTGTTTATATTTTTTGACAAATTGCAAATTGATTTTGTCAGAAATGTGAACTAATTTCGCCAGTTTTTTTTTAAAGATGAGTAAGAAATTGGGATATTTTTGTTTATGTGAATATTCATTTGTAGTATGCGAGTGGTTTGTTGAAGTTGAATATTAAATGGAGTTGGAATGCAATCGTTGTAACTTTATTTTGTAATTGAACCGATTATAGTTTGTAGTTGAGCTGGTGTCAAAATTTAAATAACCTAATTAAGTTCTTGTCTACAAAGATTAAGGTAGATCCGTACCTTACATTTCATGAAAAACCTTCAAAATTGTGATTTTTTTTTAATGCAGAAAACAATTCTAAATGTAATGATACATGGGCAAAATATCAAAACTCGACGGCCTTTTAAACATGCTATTTCCATTAAATGCCAGCCAAATATTAGAATGTTATTATTCAAATACCTTTTGCTCGGAATTTTGTTTTTTATATTTGTGACTCAAAAAAAGTCCTAAGGCTTTTTTCCATATGAATTTAAGACTATAATTATTTTTGTCAAATACACTCAATACTATACCGAACAATATTAGGAATTTTTTTTTTTTTTAAGTATTAAAATTGTTTTTAATGCACTTAATAGGAATGAAAATGACGATTTTTCTCAAAAATTTTCTTTCGTCATGTATAAATATTTAATAAAAAAAAAAACTCTTCATAATACTTTTCACAACACTTTAACCATTCTAAAATGTGATTTTTCTATGTTGTAGCTTAAAATGCAAATAAAACAAAGCTTTTAAAAAACAAATAATTTTTTTTTAAATTAAATTTTTAAAATAAGTTTTTAGTGAAATAAAATTGTAATCTCAGAATATTGTTCATTTTAAAGTATTTCATAAGTATACCAAAAGTTTCATATTTTTCAGAGAAAAAATATTAGTAGGATTTTACCTACTGATTAAACGTGGAACAATTTTAAAGATGGATCCACTATAGATTGTAATTGATTTGTTAGAAAATTGAAATTGTAACGTTAGAATTCGACTCACTGCAATGAAATAATGTATGAAGGATCTTAAACTAAAATAAATTATTTTGCATTTGATATGTGTAGTATCATTTGGCAAAAACTGAAGGATACTGTCGTATTTCTTAGTCTTTCTTGTAAATGTACATTTAAAACTAGTTTATCTATTTCATTTCATATACAAGAAGATAAATTCACAGTTAAAATTTAAAAGTATCAAATAATTATACAACATATAAAATACAATCTTTTCAAATTTAAGAGCTTCTTTGCAAAGATTCCTCTTTCGCCTTGGCATATCTGCTTATTTAAATACTTATATTACAGTATCTAGAAAATGGTTAAACGATATTAGCATTAAAAGCTTAAATTAAAAATACACATAACATATATATTTGTATAAAATAGAACATGTCTGTATGTATACACTGTCAAGGCGTAATGTTAAACAAGTTTCATCAATTAACAATCTGTTCTAACGAGATGTTGACGTCTTGGAGATACTATCAGAGGTTCTCAATTCCCACTGAATTTCACGGACATCTAATTGAAGTTCATTGATCAGGATAAAATTTGAATATCTAAACTACTTGCATATGTAACGTTGGCAACGTTTCGAATAGCGATATTCTGGACGTTTACAAGGCTTCTAATGAAAGGGCTTCGTATATGAAAATATTTCGTAGCAACATTTCTGTATTATTGGTGTGTTTTATACTCACTTTACTTCCTCTTTTGCGAAGCAATACTTTATTATGAATTTGTCAGTAGAACAGTTCATTTCATTTCGAATATATAATGAATGACTTTGATCAATAACTGAAAGCGAAATTCTGTATCAACATCCAACACCATCGTTCAAAATGTGGGCCGACTATTGTCTCCAATGTATTTGAATATACAGGATTTTCTTTTCTTCTTTCTTTTTTTTTATTTATTTCTACTTTTCCATTGCATTATCAACCTTTCCCTTTCAACCCCATTTTTCATAAGGAAGGAAATCATGAACAGGAAATCTCTCATCTCCCTCACTGTTAGATGTCTGTTTAAGCAGGCGAAAATTATAGTTCCAATGTTTTGAAACAAACGGGCAAAATAACTCAAATTTACCAACGATTCACATAGTAGCATTTTCTGGCAAAACTTTTTTTTAAAAAAAAAATTCCATTGTGGATTAAAATTCAAACAAATAATTCTAGACAAACTTCATTACATTATTAATAATGGAAAATAGAGTATACTTATCATATTTTTACTGTTTTTCCACAGGTAAAAGTTACTAGACATCAAATACCACCTGTGCTGCCAATACACCTATGAACTGAAATATTTCTATTTAAAAATATATTTTTCTATATTTATTTATTTTGCCCTCAATTATTATTTTCTGAATGAATAATATAATTCTTCAGTTTCTTTCAACTATTACTATAAGAGTTACCTTGATCACTGACTCACTCACTCAGCCTCATTCTGGTAACGTTGAAAGTTAAATTTTTACCAATCATTTTTAAACTCTTTCCTGCTGCCAAAATCGTTTAAATCAAAATGAATAAAATATATTTAGACGTGAATGTATAAATTTACTTTTATTTTTAATAAATAAATTTTGAAACATACTTTTCCGCACAGTTTGCTCTTAGGGATATTTTTATTATTTAAAATTAGGTGCAAACATCAAGTACACGCTGACAACAGAATATATGCTATGTAAATAAATAGGAAGATAATCGATTACATTGATTGGAACTCTCAAATCTATTACAGCGCCGATTTTGTTGTCAGTGAAGATCAAAATGATACACTCAATTTCCCTGTTGAATTCACGCGCAAAGTAGTTTTTCAATAGGTTCCTTATTAAAAACAATTTTTTTGTCGATTTTTTTTTTTTTTTTTTTTTTTTTTTTTATCATTTCATATATTTATCAGAAATAATTTTCATTTGCATAATATTGAAAGAAAAATTAAATTTTTAATAAATCTCGTGTATATTATATTAAAGTGTTTGTTATATTCATGATTTGTCAACGGGCGCCTTAGGAGTCTTACAACTTTCTAGTAAACAAAAAAACCAACTTACATTATTACACAGACGTGATAATCTCAACACAACAGGAACAAATCTCTTAACAGTTACACCAAAATGGGACAGCTTTGTAACGACACTGCAACAATGTCGAAAACCAACCACATTCTGACAATTCCACCATTTAGTTAAATAGCCAGAGATTACCAATCTGAACGTGAGAGCAAACGAAATGGTCTCTTCATCGCTCAAAAAGGAATCGACTCGACAGTTTTCTATGTATAGAAAATAGAAGAGTGTTGTCAGCTCTCTCTTTTGACAGCAAAAGGAACATCCCTTTATAAATTGTCTCCCACGTATTTTGTCAGTTCGCATTAACTATACCACCGTCTGTCCTAGCTCTTTGGTTCGGGCATTTTTATTCATTGGGTAATCGATGTTACGGACCAATTTGCCCGACCTCCTTTGACTTTCAAGGGACTGGAGACACTAAACTTGTCTAGACGAAAAGCTCTGCACTTGCTTAAGGTAAAACATTGAAGGTGAATATGATTTACACGTAATGAAGTTTGAACTTGCTTGTAATGACTTTAAGCTGTATCGAGAGATTCTAAAGTTTTATGTTCGAATGCACATAGAGCAGCTGGATTCATTTAATTGGTCTTAACACGGTTGCTGCCAAAGCTAATATGATAGATCCATTCATATCTGTATTCTTATACTTTTTAAGTTAATATTTATTATTTTATTTTTAAATATAGATCAAACTAATTAGTTTTAGCAATAAATAAATTCATACGTGAATACTCGTAGTTGACAATACATTGTTTTCTGCTCATTGTGCTAACTGCGAGTATTCTTGTAGTAGGAAGCAAACGAGTAGGCAGCTTCACTTTACAATTCTACTTGAAATAGTAACAAAATTCTCCTCTGGTTAAGCTAGACGACTTTTGTTGCTATAAGCCTTCTCAATTTGGCACTATTTTAAAACAACGACTTGGAAAATTAATGGTAATTTAGTGAAACAAATTATAGCTCTTTTAGAATCGTATTTTGTCGACAAATATCCAAGTTCTAACCCAATATCAAAATTTATAGCTAAAACTGTGAATTCCTCAAATCAAATTTAAAAATCGCAACACGGAATACAAACTCATTATTAAATAAAATCTCTTTCGACGAAGAAAAACACGTTGAGATCTAAACTAGCTAATCGCTTTCGTAATTAGAAACAAAAACAACCAGATCAAAATGAATGTGTACATGCAAACGTTTTCCATGTCTTTTTCTCAAAAGCTTTCTTCTGTGTAGAAAATTAACATTTGTAATTATCCAAAACCCAACATTTCATTTTGTTTGAAAGTTCAATCAGTTACAGATTATGTTCCATCCGATAAGGAAAACCATTATCACATCTTCACGCTATCATCCCAAAGCTAAAAAATCAGCATTACAAACTCCCCGAAAACTAGCGAAAGATCTCAACGGCGAAACTTTCAAAACTGTGATCAAACATTGGCGAATCAAGGGGCTTCGCAGAAGAAAACTCAACCCCCCAATAAGCCTCATTTGATCCCTGGACAAAACTCCAGGAATGTACCAAGTAATAAAAATCCCGTCTTTTCAAACGGGAGAAGTATGGACGAGGAAATTTCGTTGGAGATCTTCCAAAAGCCCTGTTCTAAAAGTTTTCAATCGTCGCAGATGAAATCCCTGTCTTCTTCGGACACATTTTTCAAGGGAAAACTTTTCTTTTGGGTCTTCTTCTCTTTTGAATATCCTCCTTTGATTATTGATGTTTAAATAAGAGATACTGCCACAAGATGCGATAAAAGAGTGGTTTATTTTGCTGGGGAGATTTAAAAACATCGACCTCTGCGTGGGTGGATTTTATCGGGGGTATTTTTATGGGCTTTTGCTTTTAAATGCATTTTCGTTTCGCTTCATAGGCTGCTATCTATCTAATTTAGTAAGAATGTACACAAGAGATTGAAGTAAATGGGAGTTTCCGGTAAAGAGTTGAAAGTCAGGGTCTAACTTGGAAAGTAGGACGGGGATTATTTTGTTATCTTATTGATCGGATCCTACTGCCTTCCTGCAGCATCGTTCTAAAAATTAGACAGGATGTAGAAATATCTCTGACATAAATTATTTTAGGTTATTGCCACTAATTGATATGATACGATTTCAATTAAAAATCATAGTTATCTTTGATACTTTTTGATTAACACAGTACATTTACAGTCGTTAACTTTAACATCCTTTCCCTCTATAAATATTGTTATATACCCATGAATTTTTCCGTTACTTACTTTGTACCGAATATGCAAATCCTCTCGCCAACCACCTGCATGTTAATTCAAAGGCATCAGCACCACTTTTCATATTTTATACAAATAACTTAATCATGTGACATATACTTTTCATGTATATAGTATATATCCGAATTTGATACATTTTGATAACTGATTCGACTGAACACGTAGTCAGTTCTAATTAATTAGACTTGTATTATTCAATTTGGAAATAATTTCTATAGATAATTTGTTAGTTATTTAGAGGTCGGCGATGTATCGATACGACTATATTTTTATCGATATTTCTAAGAAAATATCGATATTAAAGATATCCATAAAAGTCACCGATATATCGATATTTTCAAACATTTTTAGTTTTTTGATGATCGTTTTGTAGTTTCATGTGTTTTTTCGATTTTCTTTATTCCCTTCTCAAAAGCTTCGAAAACTAAAGTTTGAACTTGGCTGAGAGACAGTTAAAATGTCACCAATACTCAATATTTTGCCATACACTTAAAAGCTATTGAAAATTATCTAAATTTTTCTTAAAATCACTGCACCAATTAAGTGAAAATATAACTTTTTTTATTGTAATTGATCCATTTCAGTTGAAAAAGTAGTCAACATACAAAAAAGCAATCATAAAAGGTAGAAATTTGCCCCGAAAAACTTTGTTTCTGGCAAAATTGAAAATCAAATTTTAAAAAAATCATGTATCGATATTTTTTTCTATGCAACGATTTAGCATCGATACTTATTTTGATCGATATTTCCGATAACAATTTATGTAAGTGCTATTCTACTTTGCATAATTAATAAATAATGGACGCGACTCTCTATCGAAGGCTTGACTTTTAGAGGGGATGAAACCCCATTATAAGATGGTTTGCGTAGCGTATAGCTGAGTACTCTTTGCTAGACGTCTTCCCTAATCAGCACGTCAATTTAAACTCATTCCAATTATTTCATACTTTTCTCTTCTAGCGGCTAAACAAGCAGATTGGTCAATATTGAGTTATAACTGGCATTTCAATTGTTATTTTAGCCTTTATGAATCAGCTAGTTGGATTTCATCAAAGTAGTCGGCTTTTGTAAAAAATAACAAACATATATACATATATACACACACACAAGCACCACATACTATATATATATATATTATATCCAAAATAATATCCTGGCTGTAGTATATGAAAAAGTAACTTCCAAAACACATTGTATTATAACCTTTTTTACCACATCCTACATAATTATGAATGCCACAAAATAGGAGAAAAAGCCTACATTACACCCCTGATGCATGCCTGAGTATGAACACCGCAACTGAGCTTCTGTCATTAACATGGCAGGGGGGCTCTTGAAGCAGACAAAGGCTTTGTGCGATCGTCTCTTCACTTCGCTAGACCGTTACCAGGAAACCGTTCTGACTCCTTTATGAATCGCCATTTCCCGAAGGTATTCATTCTTTCGGGTGGTTTATTCTCATCTTTTGTGTCGTCGGCGTGCTGGTGTGTGGTCTTCTGCTTCAGATTCATTTGCGGCGGATTAAAGATGAGCTTGATACAGGGAATCGGAGTTAGTACCGACTATGTAGTCAATCGACATAGGACGTTATTAGAAACATTGGCAGTGGAAACTTTTGGTAAAATTCAGCCACATCTCTTGGAGCATGCCTTTAGGATTCAAATATCTGATGCCACATATTTTTTTACAAATACTAAAAGTAAATTTTTTTCTAAATTTCAAAAACATGGTTTTGTCTTGCATTTTTAATAATTATATAGGTGTTGAAAATATTTCTATGTGGGATTGAATTACTTAAAAAAATGTATACAAACTAGTAATTTTTAAAAAATATATAATTAAAAGCAAATCATTATCAGTTGAATTTTACGATTTAATTGTAGCTCATATAAATTCGAAACAAGCTACCTCAGTTTTAAAAGTCCATTAAAATCATTATTTTTTTTTTTTTTTAATATTTTAACTGCTATGCTTAGCGAGTTACTCCTGCATCAGATTTTTGTAAGATATTTTGAAAATATTATTATGTGTGGTGCTTAGCGTGCAAAAAATGTTACACAACAGAGAAAGGGAGCATGCATTTCGATTGAACAAAAGCTTGGTATCTATCTTATCTGGCACTATACATCTAAAACTATGTTAAAAGCAGTGTTCACAACATGCCTTGGCGTTTCTTCCAACCCTGATATTCTTCTTCTCGGGCACTTTAAATCGGTTTGGACATCCATTGGAGGTCTTGTCACCAAATAGACGTTTTTACTCGTGCATAAGCATTTTTGTGCGAATATTTGTGGAAACTTTTATATTTAATAAAGGAATAAAAAGTAAGGGATTTATAGCATTGTGTACTTCAAATGATTTCTAAAAGCATTGCTGCATTTGAAAATAATGATTAAAAACACAGATACGAACATGCTAGTAATGGCTGGCGACATTTACTTAAAAAAATCTCACCAATAAATCAAGCCTGATGGTGCCATTAAACATATATATACTTATTTGAGGGTTCGGTGACAGTTCTGGCTCTAAAATGTATCCTCAAATCAATCCTATAGTGACTATATATCATGGAATTACCAAGAGAGCACTAATTTATTCAACATTTTAGGCACTTCTATATCCTTGCTAATGTCTACAAGTTTACCTTGAGTTTCATACATAGAACATAACTGGTTACAAATGTTGTTATTTCTATAAGTACTTTTTTTTTTATTACGGATACATTTTTGTAAAACAAAACGCTTCGTAGAGTTCAATTTAATAAATAGTACGTGTTTGTAGCATAGGTAGTTTCATCACCCCTGTAACAAATGGATTAGCCAATGCAATAACCTCTCATTTCAGTGTAGTAGTGTAAACGTAGTGTAGTGTGAATTTTATTACAAACAACAATGTATATTTCTTTTCACATTTCAGTAATTTGATTAAATAATAACAATTTCGAAAGTCCCTTAATTGACATAATTCATTCATTTATTTTCATACATTGAAATTTGTTTTTACTGTCGTGAATTTATTTTAAAATCATGTTACAATCAAATAAAAGAACGATAAAATTTTCATTTCCAAAGTATTTAAGTGCCATATCATGTAAAAATATTTGCACATCATCATCCCTTAGGAAAGTATGTTCAATTTTAATGCAGTTTTTACTTTTTTAAGAATTGATCAATACAAGTTATGGAAGAAATTTCAAATAAACCGCCTATATAAACATCCTTGCTATCTATAAGAATTCTTTGAATTCCAAATAAAAAGTACACTGGAAAATATTGTTTACTCAAATTTTAACCACAACAAATGGAAAACGCAAAACGGGAATGTTTTCTCCAGATGTTAAATAAAGTAAACAACGCTTAAACTCAAACTTCTATTTACAAATGTCAGCGCACATTATGAAAACCATATCTAACATCCAACCGAGTTTTCTGCTAGATTTGCCCCTTTTTGAGCTCTACCCAGCAATGCAGTGTCTCTATTTATAACAATGGGGGAAAAGCGTTGAGAGGAAAATGCAAGTTCCTGACATGCCACATGATTGATGACGTAAAAATAAAATAAATGTTCTTCTTTTCCCGTAAAGACTGTGTAAAAAAAATAACGCAACGGAAAATATCTATACTGTCATTTACCCGGGCATTAGACAGGGGTGGACACATTAAACAGACTGTAATAACCGGTTAAAACAAATAACAGGAACTTGCCCTTCCTAATTCGTATTCATAGCTGAATTTCCAATGCATTTAAAAAGACGGCGAAAAGACAGGGAAATCAGTATCGTCTGATTGTTAAACGGTCACTTGACATAAATCCATATTGCGAAGAGTGGAACAGTATTAAAAGGACAAAATGTCGTGTCCACGTAGATAGCAATAAAATGTTAGAACATCCTATAAAGGTTTCATGACGAACTTCCTTTCTTCGTGTTTTTTTAGAGAGGATAAAGGAAATGATTGATGGAAATCGAATGGTTAGTTTTTGCGGAATTTTGTGGTCATCGGGTTAAGGAAAGAAAATGACTTCGAATTTGTTTTACTTTGAAGATGACCATAAACATTTAAAAGTTCTCAAGGAATACAAACGCTGATGATGAGATATAAATCATATGATTTTTTTTTTAAAGCAAAATCATTTATAAACCCCAAAAATGTATTTTAAATTAGACAAGCTGTATGTTTACGTTTTAAGAAACATTAATCCTTCTTCCAAAGCAAAAAGTTCTTGTAGTCAACTTAATGATTCTTAAGTGTTTGTTTACCATCTATTTTTAGATTTATTTTATTCTTATTCACTTACTATTAATAGTAAGTTTAAAAATTTCCAACTAAATTCTTAAACTTTGGACGTGTTTTCTCGATTCTGTTTTCTTTTCTAAAAAATGGTATATGTACATTAGCAGTACAGTAGCGTGTTACTGAGTATATAAGTAGGTGATATGTTACTTGTGAGTAGACTGAAATGCCAGAAAAACGAAAACAGACGTGCTTTTGTAAAAACCCATACCACATCACATATGCACGTACTTCATCGTTTGAGTTAACCACAGCAGAGTAACATCTGTAGAAGCTTCTGCAGCTATATTCTCAATTAAAATGGCCATATATATATATAAAGATTCAAGTAATTGTCAACGTGTTTCCTTAGTTGGCACTCAAGAGATGGGGCATAACGCTTCAGAGGTAAATCAGAATTATGAATCATTCGGTACTATTTTGAAAGATGTGATGATGAGGTTACACAATCACAATTTCTATATAATCATTGAGGGATTGAGAAGACCTACTCTAGATGTAAGGGCAATTTTTATAAGAAGGGGACTAGACTTGCTAGCGTGGTTTGGCCCAAGAGTTGGCAGGACCAGAGCAAGAGGTCAGAAGTTAATTTACAGCCTGGTGTAGATTGGGTAAAGGCATAAATGGGGTGATTTCTCGGGAGAGGACCCTCAAGTTCAATTGGATGCCATGGCGAAGAGGGGTCATCCCAGTTCAAAGTAAAAGGAAGAGCAAGCGATCAGGAGCCACTTTCTTTACACGCTTTTACTGTTTCCTGAAGATGCCGTAATTAGCAAGACGGATGCATCTAAATTTGTACTGTGAAACGGAGAGATAAAGATGGGCGAGGCATAGAAGAGAGCTATAAGCATACGGAAAAGTCGCAATGCGTTTCCCGCAAAGCCTACGTTCCCAGCAGCCTTCAACTGAGAGGAGCCTTTGACCGATAGAACGTAACAGCCTTCAACTGAGAGAGACCTGCCAGCAGAGCAGAACCTCCGACCCGGCATCGATTCCACAATGCCGATCTATCCAGTCAACCCAACCCAAAAGCCAACCACACCGATCATGCCTAGAGTCCAGCATACAACCATCAGCCACACCGACCCTGCCCTGGTCCTAGCACATTCCATGCCGTCAAACCTCCCTCTCCTTATTAATTATACAAAACCCTGCACTTCCGTTAATTATTAATGCACAAAAAAACTCTAACTTGCTGTCCAATAATTGTTTGAAGTAATTTAAGTAAAAAAAAAACTTTTTTTTTACCTGTTGATGATTCTCTCTTTGTTTCCCAGACTCAATACTAAACGAACCTTTTCGATTACAAATTTGGTCATATTTCGTTGAATATTAGTTATTGCGGGACAACATTCACATTTGCTGGTACCATTAACCATACAATGGAGAGAACAAACCACAACAGCTAATGTAGTGATCTAACCACGACAAAAGAGACTTTTGTACCTACAAGAATTCTATCAAAACCATGGTAAAAAAAAAATTATAGAGGAAGAACGTGACAAGAGTAGGCTTGCAAAAATCCTTTCACGCTATATGCGTGCAACAGTTCTTATAATGATATTGGAATTCATTGCTGGTCATTTATAGATGTGAACATTGTGGAACTTCTATGATATGGGATTTATATACCGATGACCAACTAGATTTTACTTGTTTTGCAAATGTATGCTTAATGAACAATGGAATTTTAGACTTCTACACCAGTTTTCCTTTCACTTCAGTAAACAAGCTTATGAAAATCAAAATAAAATTAAAGGTGGTAAATTCAAGACTGGAAAACAAATTACGACACTTGATGAATATGTATAAAGCTGCGAAAGAAATCTTTATGAATAGCCAAAGGGACGATAAGAAGTCACTCAAAGGAGGGGAAACTAATGAAAAAAATAATTAATTTGTTTTACTCAAGGTTGTTAAACAAATAATAAAAAAAATAGGGTTTTAAAAAACCATCGGAAACAGTCTTTGAATATTAATATATTTCTTCTATAAAAACACCCCGAGTAGAAACAAATACTTTTTCCTAAGGTTAATTAAATAGCATTCAAGAATCACCGATAGCCAAACTTCTCACATTAACCATCTTCTTTTAAAAACATGTGTTATAAGTTAATAAAGATCTGAATAAGTTATTTATCTAACCTATACTGCCATTAAGATAGGATAACATCAACTATTTCTATTAGATTATTAAACACTTTTTTCATAAACTAACATGCCATTTCATTAACATTTTCCAAACAAAAATATTAATTTAGTTTAAATTTCAGTCTTAAAAATGTGTCAAATGTCTAATATTATATTAGAGAATATCATTCATACGATTTGTAAATTTTTCAGATGAACTTTGAGTACGGTGCGAAAACGTCAGATGAAAAATTAAATATGTACTTTGTGGAATAATTTAATATTAATTACGTTTAGTATATTCAATTATTATAAATTATTTTTAAACTAAAAAAAATTACTATCAAATTTTCCAAAAACACAAAGAGTAAATATCTTAATTAACAGTAATTTTTAGAATTAATATCTTCATTAAGATTATATAATATTATACCCCTTACGTGTCGTGATTTTATCTAACGCATAATGCAATCTAACATCCGACAGCATGTAGCCTTTAAAAACTCAGGTAATTTCCTGGCAAACTAACATTTCTACAACCTCCCATTCTCCAACATAAGATCAAAATCCAAACAAAACAAAAATCCCCTACACAAAATCCCCTGCACAAAATCCAAAGTGCCTCCAATAACAATACCCAACCAAATCCCAACCATCAAAAATCACTTCCCTTCAAATCGATTCTAATTCGACCATCGTCCACCAGATGGCACTCACCACACCATCCAGCGAGATGATCTCTGGGAGGATGGAGAGCAAGATGAGAGAGAGAGAGATGAAGGGGTGAGTGGGTGGGAAAGGGACTTGCTTTTGTTGTTCCTGTCTGCCCCGGCGACAGAGTGTCGCCTGCTATTTGCCCAGTGGAAGGCCGAGCCGAGGGCTTTTATATTGAACGAATAAGGGCATGCACGTGTATGGGAAGGGGGTTTGCTTGCCCGGGAGCAAGCCCTAGGTGCTTTTACAGATTTTTATCTCAAAAAATTCCCGGGCACTGGGTAGTTTTTCTTTCGATTTTTTTTTTTTGTGTGTGTGACCCGGGATTTGTAGTGAACTTGAAATGAAAAGGAGTAATTTGTTATTCGGTTGTATTTTCTCCCGGGTTGATGGAATAACATGGTATTTGGGTGAAAAGTATAACAAGATATTTCGGTGTAAGAAAAATGGATGGCCTGTTTGAGAATTACATAAAAAAAACTAAGTGATTTTTCACAATTTAATATGTTACATTAATGACTAATTGTTTTACTTCCAATAAAAACAGCTGGTAAGTCATTTAATAAAACTTATAAAATTACTTACCAGCATTATATATAATAGCAATCATGTCTGCACTTTTATTTACATGCATTTATTCATTTATAAAATAAAAGATTTAAGCTAAACTTAAGTTCATTACTTACCAACCATCAATTAATCACCAATACTTACCAAAATTACTTATCTTAATCATCATTAAGATGCATCATTTTGGTAAATATTAGTGGTTAATTGATGATTGGTAAATGATGAACTTTATTGCTTAAGTTCATTTTATAAATGAATAAATGCTAGTAAATAAGTATGTAAACTTTATTGTTATGATATATGATGCAAGTATGACCAAAGCAATTTTATTATTTTCTTTAAAAATTCTCACATGATAGATTTTTTGCATCTGTGAGTAACTTTGGAGTGATGGTAAAGCTACGTTTGAACTTGAAATCAAAAGTGTTAATTCGTTTTACGTCTTGACTCCCAAAGTTCATGGAGAGAGTGTTTGCATAAAATGCAAAACCGAATTAAGGATGCAATTGCCTTACACAAATGCATGAAAGTTTCATAATAATTATGATGCCTTTTTTAACGTTTAATAAGTATCAAATCATTCTTTTATAATGAATATATTAGAGTCAAACTTGTACGTAATGTAAATGAATGTAAGTTAACTTGTTAATGGAAGATGGTTTATAAATTTTTGAATCAGTCACGTAACGGGAAAATGTTGTTGGTTTGTTTGATTTCCCTGTCCCGTCTTTGACTTACTTATGCAGATTTTAATCTCAAAATTTTCCCGGGCGCGGGAGGTTTATTATTTTTTTGCGCATGACCTAGGATTGGTAGTGAAAGACTGCTTAAAAGTTCATTAGTTATATAATAGTATTTTCTTCTCTAGATTGATGGAAGGATGACTATTTTGAATAATATGTTTTATGCAATTTGGGATGTTGTGTTTTATGATTACATGGAAATGCGATGTACTCGTTCTATGTTTAACTTGGACACACATAATCTCTTCCTGGCCCATACAAATCATTTTGGTAGGTTTAGTATGTTAGCTAGTTTCTGTCAGTTCATTGGAATATTGAACTTAAACTTGTAATATTTTATACCCGACTCATAAGAAAACATCAAATTAAAGTAATAAGAGCATCTTGGATACATGTTGTAAAAAAAGGCGAATTTTTTATGTGGTTATCATCTGCACTTGAAAATATAGTCGATGAATATCAATTTTGCCTTAGGGGCTTAAATCCTATCAATATATCAAATTGAGCCAATTTCTCCAAAAATCTAAAGATTTTGTAATTCATATGCACTATTTATTGACTTCCAGGCTTTTATGATAGCATTGATCACCAATTTTTCTTAAGTACTCTAAATGTGATGTTCCAAAAAAATTAAAATAAACATGCAAAACTAACTTTATCTCTGTATGTTTTAATTTATCTGGAAATTTAACAGAATGTTTCGACATAAAAGTGGTGCACGAAAACTTTATGTTCTTGCCTTAGCATTTGCTCGATTTGACTTTGGTAACGACTATCTGTAATTCTGGTACTAGTACCAGAAGAACAATTTTCCCCAAGTTAATTGAGATCTTCGCTTAAGCTATAACATTGGCAAACTCAAAAGATATTTCTAGAAGCAACCTATCTCGGTTCCAATATAGTATGGATACCAATATATTAAATGACGCACAACTTCTGCTTTTCAGTGTTTATGTTTATAGCTTAAATTTCTTACAATCAAAATTAGTAAAAAGAAAACTAAAACAATTTTATACAAAACTAGTTCTAAGGAAGAGATATATATTTAATATAAAGCTAATGTTTATGCTTTATAAATCCATACATTCTTATAGTTTTATGTAACAGTATTTGGATATATATGCTTTATAAAACCATAAAAGGGCGTATACTCATACATTGTTTTAAACTCTAGACCCTGAAATCGCAGGAAATTCGGCATGCAATCTCAAAAAAAAAAGGTTCTGGGGATGAGATATATACTGTAATAAATATATTAATGATATATGACGGCACACATTCAACAATTAACTGCACAATATTTACTGAGAAGCTGGTGTAATTAAACATGTTAAAATTATTCACATGAAATTCGCCGGCTACATCTGTCGAATTGATCCCTCCTCCCTGAAATTCGGGATATTCAATTGCAATTAATAGTAATCAGAATTAGGGTCAGGTATAGATCTAAAGCAAGCTTATGTTGCTTTAATGTAGACTTTAAGATCGTTACAGAAGCCAACTGCAGTTATCTGGTGAAAGGAAGAATAGTGTATTGAATAAGATTCTAATGAAGGTCTCTGCCCACAACATGGTGTCATGGTGAAGAAAAGAAATTGTAATATTATCATAATCAGAACTTTTTGATGTAATAAAATCTTATAAATTATTACTTACAGAGAAATGAAACAGTTAAACTTAACAACATAAAAAGTTGTGATGCTAAATACCTTATAATAATCTTTTTAAATTCTAACTGCTCTTTTTTAGTATTTGAATTACAAAATAATACTAAATAATACCTCACATAATCATCCTCATATTCTACTAAACAGTGTAATGCATAATGGTATGATTATTCTTTTTCTAACGTTTATATATTGCTTAATTGAGGACTAGAAATAGAAAACGACCTAAGTCCAAAAAAAATGAAAAACATTCGCAATGGTACTTAAGGCAATATCTAAGTACCAGATTGAATTTAAACTATTGCTACTAGAGTTCGCACTTTGGGCTGGCTGTTTTCAGATTATCTGGCACCGTCAGCAACATAAAGGCTATAATGCGCCGAAACATTCGTCATTAGACAAGCCAACATACATTTACAAACACACACGCCTAACACGGGACTCGAACCCGCAACCTCGCGGTCTAGAGGCTAGCACGCTAATCACTATACCGTGTGGTAGGCGTTCGCACTTTGGGAGTTCTCCAGTTTGTTTAGTTTGGTTTTAAGGACATTTTTCCGTATTAAAGAGATTTAAAAAAAAAAAAATTTTTACTTAGGTTGTTTTCCATATCTAGTCCTCAATTGTCTAACATAAATTCTTAGCTATACTTATATCACATATTCTAGTCAGTGCTAGAATGTATCCACTAGATGATAGACACTGAACTTCCATGGAGCATCACAATTCAACTATTATTTTTCTATTAATTGTTTTTAATTTTAATATTTGTTATTTTGTCATTTCATTGTATTCTTGAAGGCAAAAAGATTGCACAAATGAATGAAAACTTTGTGATAAAAGTGTTCAGAAATGCATTATGCTCCCTTACTTTTCTTAAATTCATTCAAAAATAAATTTCGTTAAAAATTATATTTTATCATAATGTGACTAAACTTATGAAATTTTAACATCATGACCAAGTTTAAATCCCAAAATCATAAGTAGTTAAACGTATGCTAATAAGTAATAGATTTGTAAATGATCAATTAAAACATGTTATATACTTTTAGTTTATTAAAAACCCAATTTTTATTGAAAAGAAATGTATTTTTTCCTCATTTACTCCAATTTTAATGCAAATTAAATAAAAAGAAAAGCTACCTAAGTAGTTACAAATTCAATTTTAACTTTTACTCAATCAAAGATGTAAAAAAAATATATACCTTTTCTTTCTTTCAAAGAGCTTAGAAAATTACTAACATTTAAAATGAGAATATAATTTCAGTTTGTTATGAAAATTATTTCAAACCACGCACAAATCAATGATATATGATTTTTATTAATAACTAGCTGAATACCCGTGAAATTTTAACATGTGCAATATTTTAGCTAGCTGTGAGGCCTCGCATTGCGGAAATCTGTCATTCGTGTATAGGTCCCAGTTTTTGGCGCTTCGCTCGTAGGAAGGTTCATCGCTACGCAAAATCGAGCTCGATTCGTTCGCTGAAAAGTTCATTGACACATAAACACAGGCTTACTTCACTCGTTGAAAGGTTCATTGCTGCGTAAGCATAAGCTCACTTCACTCGCTAATATCTAATTGCTACGTAAAGCTTTAATATTGGAAGCCTCTACCTTGTCGAGAAAAAAATATTCCCCGTTAATACAATAATATAACACTCCTTTAAGATTATTTTAACACGTGTTTGTGGAAAGCAAAATTTGAGGCCAAAACTACTTATGTTGAAACTTTCAGAGCTCTAGGTCTAATAAAAGTCATTTTTTGTAAAAAAAAAATTATTAAAAAACAAAATTTTAACATTCTTTTTGTCGGTCCAATTAGAAGGCCAAAACTACTTATGTTAAAACTTTCAGAGCTCTAGGTCTATTAAAAGTAATTTTTTGTAAAAAAAAAATTATTAAAAAACAAAATTTTAACATTCTTTTTGTCGGTCCAATTAAAAGGCCAAAACTACTTATGTTGAAAACTTCAGAACTGTAGCCCGATTACAAATCGTTTGTAAAATATTTGTTAGTTAAAAAAAATTAAAAACCAAATAAAACTTTAAAATTCTGTTTTTCAAAAATCCAATTAGAAGGACACAACTACTTATGTTGAAAATTTCAAAGCTGTAGCCCTATTTGTAATCGTTTTGTAAAATGTATATTAATTAATGAAAAAAAAGTAATTAAAAAAGAACAAAATAAAAAATTTAAATTCTGTTTTTCAAAAGTTCAATCAGAAGGCTAAAACTACTTATGTTAAATATTTCAGAGCTGTAGCCCTATTAGAAGTCTTTTTGTAAAAAAAAAATGTTAATTAAGAAAATAAATTTTAAAAAAATAATCAAAATTTTAAAATTCTGAATTTCAAAACTACAATTAGAAGGCTAAATCTACAAGTATGGAAAATTTCGGAGATGCATCTCTGTTTGAAGACGCTTTGTAAAAAAAATAATTAATTAAAAAAATAACTAATTAAAATTTTAACATTCTGTTTGACTTGTATACAATTAGAAGGCCAAAACTACTTATACTGGAAATTTCAGAGCTCTACTCCAGTTTTAAGTAGGTTTCTATAGATCCACAGAGCCACAGACAGACACACAGTTTGTTTTATTATTATAGATATGGAGTAAATTTATTAAGTACTAGCTGAATACCCGTGCTTCTTCACGAAATTTTACCATGTGCAATATTTTAGAGAGCTGTGAGGATCCGCGCAGCGGAAATCCGTCATTGGTATATAGGCCCCATTTTCGGTGCTTCACTCGCAGGAAGGTTCATCGCAACGTAAAATCGAGCTCGATTCGCTCGCTGAAAAAGTCATTGACACATAAGCACAGGCTTACTTAACTCGTTGAAAGGTTCATTGCTATGCAAACATGAGCTCGCTTTGCTCAATGAAAGGTTAATTGTTGCGTAAGCTTAAGGTCGCTTTACACACAAAAAACAAATTGCTACGTAAAGCCTTAATATTAGTACCCCCTCCCTCGTTGAGAAACAATAAAAAAATTCCCAGTTAATAACTATAATACAACACCACTTTAAGAATATTTTAATACGTGACGTTTCTAAAAGGCAAAATTAGAAGGTCAGAACTACTTATGTTGAAACTTTCAGAGCTCTGGGCCTATTCGAAGTCGTTTTTTGTGAAAATATTAATTAAAAAAATTAATCAAAAATCAAATGAAAATTTTAACATTCTTTTTGTCAATAGTCCAATTAGAATGCAAAACTATTTTTGTTGAAAATTTCAGAACTGTAGTCTAAGTAGAAATCGTTTTGTAAAATATTTGTTGACTAATTAAAAAAGTTAATTAAAAAAGAACTAAATAAAAATTAAAAATTCTGTGTTTCAGAAGGCCAAATAAAAGGCCAAAACTACTTACGTTGAAAATTTCAGAGCTGTCGCCCTATTGGAAATCGTTTTGTAAAATAGTTATTAATTAATTTAAAAAAAAATTAAAAAGAACTAAATAAAAAATTTAAATTCTGTTTTTTAAAAGTCCAATTGGAAGACTAAAACTACTTGTGTTGAAAATTTCAGAGCTGTAGCCCTATTAGAAACCATTTTGTAAAATATTTATTAATTAAATAAAAAAATTAATTAAAAAAAACTAACAAATTTAAAATTCTGTTTTTCAATAGTTCAATAAGAAAGCCAAAATTTCATGATGAAAATTTCCGAGCTGTAACCCTATTAGAAGTCGTTTTGTAAAAAGAATTGTTAATTAATAAAATTAATTAAAAAATAACGAATATTTTAACATTCTGTTTTTTAAAAGTCCAATTAGAAGGCTAAAACTACCTATGTTGAAAATTTCAGAGCTGTATCTCTATTTAAAGAACCTTTGTAAAAAAAAAATTAAAATATTAAGTAAAAAATAACTAATTAAAATTTTAACATTCTGTTTGACATATATAAAATTAGAAGACCAAAACTTCTTGTGTTGAAAATTTCAGAGCTCTACTCGTACTTTAAGTAGGTTTCTATAGAACCACAGAGCCACAGACAGCTTGTTTTATTATTATAGATTTTTCTTAACAGAATTTTTTTACACGTCCCTATGTAATGGAAGAAATTAATAATACGGTACAGAAACAGCTACTATTTTTCAAAACTAAATACACCATTTTGATTTGACATTACTTTAATAGCTAATACGCAGCAAACGTTTAAAAAATGTTTGAAAATTAATCTTTCCAGTTCCGTAAAGCCGATTTTTATCCAAATAAGTAAGATCAAGTACTATATATATATATATATATATATATATATATATATATATATATATATATATATATATATATATATATATATATATATATATATATATATATATTTTTTTTTTTTTTTTTTTTTTTATGAATCTTAAGTTATTTTACAAGATATAAATAAAGAACTATTTAATTCATTTTTTTCCATTCATTGCCTTCTGATAAGATATTTCACAGAATTTTCAGATAATTTGAGGAATATTACATATAATTACTAACTAGATGTATACAAAATCTTTCGAAATGTTCCCATTTTAATTTTCCAACTTTCATCGGTACTTACGTACTATCCCATTGACCTTTTTGCTGGTGGACAAATGTTCAAACCGTCTGACCTACTTGGAGGTCCGATTCTGATCGGAAGAGTAACGGGGCCTTCTCGAGGAATACCTCAGCTGTCATCCGTCCGGAACGACAGTTACCGATGCACTAATGCAGTCCGTTTGGCGTCATTTTTTGCTTCGCCAACGTTCCACGAAATGATACGTATAACCCTTATAACCCTTTAATCCTACATAGGGATACGACATTCAACTAATAATTGATATTGGGAACTTTCAAGTTTCAGTTGGGTCACTCAACTAATTCAGATAGAGATTCAGTTGGGGGACTCAACAAATGACTGAGAGTGGAACCATTGATAAATGCCTCATCTTCCTCACTGATCTCCAAATGCAACTTCTGGATAGTGCATGCTTGATTATTGACTTGAAGCCGAAGAAGGCTTAATAATCATCATAAAGATTTATATTAGCAGTTTCCGCCCAAACAAGATAGAATCTAAAGCGTAGTAGCGTAAGCGTAGTACATAATTGTAATTTATCCGAAATAATATGTGTTTATTATAAAGAACAGAGTTCTCTATTACGTGTTCGAAGAAACTATATGAAGAAGCTTTCAGTAAGGTGGTTTTTATCAAGAATATAAATACAGAAATAACTTAACTGAATCTCATTTGGACAATTTATTAAAATTGATAGCAGCAAACACTCCAAAAGACATCGACTCTATCATAAAATAAACAAAACAATTTCGTTTGAACAATTTGGAAGTACCCTTTAAATACTATTATTAAAATTTAGGTCAAGTCACATTATCACGTTGAAACAAAAGATTCACTTCCGTTTCTTAGACTTCGATTTTCTTTATATATATATATATATATATATATATATATATATATATATATATATATATATATATATATATATATATATATATATATATATATATATATATATATATATATATATATTTTTTTTTTTTTTTTTTTTTTTTTTTTTTTTAATTATTTAAAAATAAAAAAAAATAAAAATATCAATTGCAATTTTATCAAGATAAAAAAAAAATATTTTTCCAGTTTTCAGAAATGTTATCTATTGTTAAATCGATAATAATTTAAAGATACATATTTTGGAGTATCCAATCCGCAAAAAACACCACCATAAGTCATACGGCCCACCTCTAAAAGTTAGTGGTGAACGCTGCACTAGGCAAAAAAAAATCTCTGGTGTCTAGAAGTTCTATCCGTTATTTGTACACGATACCACCACATAGACTTTCCCAGTGAGTCGCGAAGGGATGAACGATTGAGTTGCTTGCGCCTGCGGCAGCGAGTCGCCGGAGGTTTGCTTGCAGTTTGGCAATGAGTCACCAAAGATACTGAGATGATAGTATGGAAGTCGTGCAGTATTTTCAGAAGGTGACAATAGATGGCAGCATGATTCAGTTGTCCGATAGTCACCAATAAAGCGTAGTAGCTTTGCGATCGCTGGAGATCGATCGTGCGACCTTTAGTTTCCCAGCTAGATCCAATATCCACTAGAAAAATGTGATCACTTGGGTCTAGAAGTTATAACTGTTATTTGTACACAAGACCTCCGCAAATCTATTCGTAACCATTAGCAACTAATTAGATAGCACGGGAAAAAGGGTGGAAGTATTCAATTGATCTCATCTATTTGCAGAGCAGAAAAAACTTATAAGCCATCCAGAACTTTATAACTCATCCAGAAGTAGTAGTTAGGGATCAGTGATCTTCGCATGTACAATTTAGGTCATGCATTCTAAATTACTGCTAATATGAAATAAGACAAAGAAATAGATACACACACTTAAAGGGAAGAGATAACATTTAAAAAAAGATGCACAAACAAGATATAGTTAGAATAATACTAATAACTATTGTACGTATTGAATCGTACCATGATTATTCCCTGCTGCCTTCACAAAAATGAGCTCAATAGACTTGAAAAACAATGCATGGAAACATTTCCATTCATTGATGACTTAGATAAACGAAGATTCGAACACAATAATTCCGAAAGAAGATTACCTCTTTTAACTTTGCGTTCTAACAATTAACTGCTTATACTGGATAAGGAACGAAATGAAGTTTTTCGATCATCAGGGAATCCCAAAGGGAGTTATTCTTTTCGTAATAACATGAGCGGAAAGATAAAAGCAGAAGATAGTTTAAATGATTTGACCATGAAGTGTGACCATCCATTTGACAGCCCATGGCGTTCATAATAAAAATGTTACAAATAAATAGTTGCAACATTTTACAAAAAATAAAATACAGAACAGATACATTTTATCCGAAAGAGTTCAAACTTTCTAAGCAAGATATAAGATATTTTTTTAAAAAAATCTTTCGAAATGTAAAAACACATTTTTATCCTTTGTTATTGTGTTCATAAAGATATTAATTAGGGTACATGGGGCACAATGAAACAAAATATTGTTTTTGAATTTTAAAGTTTTTGGGGTTTTGGCCTATTCTGCTTGAAAGAACATTGACATTTCAACATTAATACTACATTGGTACGATGAACAATTCAAAATTTTCGGAAATCTGTTTCAATGCTTCCCACTATTAAGGCAAAATGGAACATAGCAATTGACAGTCAGAAAATATATTTTTTTTTTTTAAATCAATTAAACAGGTTTATTTTAGAAACTTTTAATCAATTAAAAAAAAATTGAAAAGATTTAATTTAAACACATTGTCAATAACAGTTGCTAGTCAACAATCACAGAATCATCCGAATTCCTTTAAAATGTACTTCACGTCAAATTGTGCATACACGAAATCTTTATCAAATCCCTATATACTATCCTGTCTTATCTTACCCCTATACTACCTCAATCCCTATTCTATCCCAATCCTATCAAAACTTATTATATCCATCCATCCTATCCTATTGTTTCTCATTCTATTTAAAAAAAAAAAACTATTTACACTTAACGTTATTTACGTAGAAAACACGGTCTCCTTAACAGGCTTCCAAAAGGAATTGATTTCGATACCAAATGACGACAACATTAGGAGATAAATTGCAGAATTATGTCATGAAACCGCGCCAAGATATAGAAACTATATCCAGTTTATTTGATAGTAAAAACTGGAGGCGGCTGCATTTGTTGGCGAAAATCGCCTTGGCACAAAATCCGCACCGGAGTTGGAAGGCTAGCCAAAAGTTTATTGTTAAAGAATTAAATTTAGAAGGTCTTTAATCTAAAAGGGGAAAAAATGTCGTTCGACTATCATGAAAAACTTACCAATTTATGAGTAGTTAAATTATTAAGTAGAAAAATGCAGTCATAATTTTTCAATTAATTCCCATTAATAATTTTTGATTAAGTAAAGGATAGATAACATTATAACCCCTTTTTATGTTCACCTTCAGCAACCCTTTTTGTCACAATCAAGGTGGCTTATTAAGCCGATTGTTATATTTATGCTCAAAGTAAAGTGTCATAAGTTATCTATAATAATAAAACAAGCTGTGTGTCTGTCTGTGGCTCCTGTGGATCTATAGAAACCTACTTAAAATTGGAGTAGAGCTCTGAAATTTTCAGCATAAGTAGTTTTGGCCTTTTTATTGTATACATCACAAACAGAATGTTAAATTTTCAATTAGTTCATTTTTAATTAATTTTTTTTATAAAGCGACTTAAAACTGAGATACAGCTCTGAATTTTTCAACATAAGTAGTTTTAGCCTTCTATTTGGACTTTTGAAAAACAGAACGTTAAAATTTTAATTAGTTATTTTTTCATTAATTTTCTTAATTAATAATTTTTTTACAAAACGACTTCTAATAGGACTGCAGTTCTGAAATTTTCGATATAAGTAGTTTTAGCCTTCTAATTGGTCTTTTAAAAAACAGAATTTTAAATTTCTATTTTTTTTTTTTTAATTAGTTAATAAATATTTTACAAAACGATTTCTAATAGGGCTACAACTCTGAAATTTTCAACATAAGTAGTTTTAGCCTTCTAATTGGACTTTTGAATAAAAGAATGTTAAATTTTTATTTAGTTCTTTTTTGATTAATTTTTTTTTAATTAATTAATAAATATTTTACAGAACGACTTCTAATAGGCCTAGAGCTCTAAAAGTTTCAACATAATTAGTTTTGGTCCTCTAATTTTGCTTTCCACAAACACGTGTTAAAATAATCTTAAAGGGGTGTCGTATTATTGTATTAACGGGGATTTTGTGTGCGTGTGTGTGTGTCTCGACAGAGGAGAGGCTTCTAATATTAAGGCTTTACGTAGCAGTTAGATTTTAGTGAGTGAAGCGAGCTTATGCTAATGCAACAAAAGATCCTTTCAGCGAGAGAAGTGAGCCTATTCTTGCATAGTAATGAACCTTTCAACAAGTGAAGTAAGCCTGTATTTCTGTGTCAATGAACTTTTCAGCTAACGAAGTGAGCTCGATTTTGCGTAGACCCTTCCCGTGAGTGAAGCGCCAAAAACTGGGACCTATACACCAATGACGGATTTCCGCAACGCGCAGCTTCACAGCTAGCTAAAATATTGCACATGTTAAAATTTCGTAGTGAAGCACGGGTATTCAGCTAGTAATCTAATAATTTAGTTGGTCAAATGTGATAAGTCATGAAGTAATAAGTCACAAGAATTAAGTCGGTTGGTTAAATCATATAAAGTTTAAGTCATAAAAGTTGAATCATATAAAGTTAATATCATACAAAGTTATGTTAAAGTTTAATCATATAAAGTACATCTTAATAGAAGCCCGCTCACATAGTGGCAGAATACATCCACTGCTAGCATGCAAGAAGCCCTACGATCAATGCGCCCAGAACCGGCGGTGTTTAGTCTCTCTTTAAAGTGAGTATAGATATTTATGATCATACAGGTAATAAAAAAAAAATGATACATGCAACCACGCGAGCATGCAGAAATATAAAGCAATATTTCTGCATGCTTGCGTGGTTGTCGAGCTTTCTAGTGAAAGTTTTTGGTGTTTTGTTCAATTTAAAATACAAATGCATAGCAGTTCCCTTCTCTCTTCTTGAAAGAATACTAATCTAAAGAATATAACCGTCATGTACCGAGACGTAATACTTCAAACAATACAATTTCTATCCTATAACTGCTTTCATTGTTACAGTAGTATTCTTAACTATTGAATACTTGACAAGAATAAAAAACAAAACATGTTAGTTTATCACAACACTTCTGTAACATTTATGTGAATTTCAAGCACCATTCTTTACTGAGATACTCAATGTACTGTATGTACAGTATGCAAAAAAAAAAAAATCAGAACGATGGCTATATCTTGTACTCTAATTGTTGAAATATCAAACAAAAGGTACCGTTGTAAATCGTGGAAAGTTTTTAATCATTGCATATGTTTTTTCTTTCTTTTCTTTTCTTTTCTTTTTTTTACCGTTTTAGACAACAATTTTTACAAAGGAAAAAAAACGAAAAGAAATGAAAAAAAATTGGCAATGGTATTTACACATTACAATGTCCTTTCTTGGGCATGAAATAAGAAAAAAATTCAGTCATTGTTGGGTGATGCTCAAGGACAGAGAGCTCTGTGTTAAACGCACTCGTTTTTCAACTTCATACGCTTGTATCGCATTTCTACGGGAATTTCCGAGGTGGGAACGACCTTAGGAGGCATTAACACTTGAGGTCGGCAATGTATCGACAAGACGAAATTTTTATCGATATTTCTAAAAAAATATCGATTTTAAAAGTATCGATAAAAGTCACCGATTTATTGATATTTTCAAACATTTTTAGTTTTTTGATGATCGTTTTGTAGTTCCATGTATTTTTTCTATTTTCTGTATTCCCTTTTCAAAAACTTCAAAACTAAAGTTTGAGCTTGGCTGAGAGACAGTTAAAATGGCACCAATATTCAATATTTTTCCATACATTAAAAAGCTATTGAAAATTATCTAAATTTTCTTAAAATCCCTGACCAATTAAGCGAAAATATAACTTTTTTTTTTTAATAGATCCATTTCAGTTGAAAAAGTAGTCACCTTACAAAAAAGCAATCATGAAAAATAAAAATTTGCCCCGAAAATCTTTGTTTCTGGCAAAATTAAAAATCAAATAAAAAAAATAATCATGTATCGATATATCGATATTTTTTTCTATGCAACGATATAGTATCGATATTTATTTTGATCGATATTTCAGACCTCTAATTAACACGGATATTTTAATCAAAATCGTTCGAGCCATTTTTTTTAGCAATTGCTGAAAAACATTTTTTTCATTTAATAAATAATTTCAACATTTCTATTTACAGTGTAACGTTTCTGTAAAAAAAAAAATTACTTTGAAGAATACTGTTTACTAATATCTACATTTTATATTTATCAATTTTATAATCATCAGTATTATACGTTATACTTCTGCAGTTACAGTTTTCGATATTTTATTTATTTCGTGTGTAGAATGCACATCTTTAATCTTGTAAATAAATTATGTTACTTTTGCATTTACTTGCTATTTTTGTATTAATCTTAAGCATGACACTATAAATCCAAGTAGTTTCTATACAATTTTAGACTAATATTTGTACTTTTTAATGTCGTGAAACTCGCCTCACTGAACGTTCGATTTCACCCGCTGTGAAGTAGAACCTTAAAAATATCTTTCATTTTATGGAAATTCTCCCTGAAGATCGGTCAAAACATAGTCTCAACATTTTCGCTCATAAGTGACGTGTTTTTCAACATTATGAATTGAAATTTGGTGTATAGAGTAAATTAAGTATTCTAAATTGAATGAAATGATATAAAATAGGGATTCGTATTAAAATTTTCGATGATAGCATTACAATTACTTAGTAAACGGCCCCTTAAGAATAAGAATTGCATCAAATATTTAGAAAACCGTAAGCAAAACATTTTGGTACAAACCGCAAGATTCTACGATAATTAAAATCGAAGATATAGCCATCGTTCTGATTTTTCGATTTTTTTTTTTTTTTTTTTTTTTTTTTTTGCCTACTGTACACATGTGAAGCATTTGAAAGAATTGTTGAACAAGTTTTTTAGAGTGATACCATTTAACTTAGAAATGTAAAGGAAAACAAAGTTAGAAAAAAATAACTGGTAACATGTAGGTGTAAAAAAGAAAGTTTAAGTTCCAACGACATATCTCCTTGATCCCAAAGATTTAGTCAACATAATTATATTTTAGAATAATAAGTGCTTCATATAGTCTAAATAATGTTTAGTAGTTATAGTTTAAAACTTGAAGCATTCAAAATAAGTTTCTTTATTGCATTTATACATAATTTATCTTGGTAATCCTTTGCCCTTTTATTTGCTCTAGTTATGCATTTAGTTAAGGAAATTCATCTTTTGTTCTTAATATAACATTTTCAATGCATTATTGAAGTAAAAGAATACTCATTAATCTAATTTTTAAAAATACCCCAAAAATTTTCAAACTATATATATATATATATATATATATATATATATATATATAAATTGGATCATTCATAGTACCACAATGATCAAAAAGTAACAGAACTTTGAAAAATTGATAGTTAGAGTATTTAAGAATAGAACGATGCAGCATTTTCAGAAATGTTCAGAAAAAGAAAAAAAAAGATTTTTCCTCGCAAAGTAAAAAACAGTTTTTTACCAATAGATGGTGCTGTTACAGATGGCAATTGAAAAGGAAGTTAAATATTAAATTAATTTATCGAGTGCAATTTTCATTAGGTTGAAAGGTGGTTTTTTGTTATTTTATTTTTTATGCTGCACATGTATATCCAATCATCAAACTTTCGCATTTTATTACTATTTAATTAACCATCACTGTTGAATTAACAGTTACTATTGAATTCATAATTTCTATTCATTAATCATTACTTAAGCATTTTCGTATAATTTAGAAGACGCTCATAAACACGTAAAATGCAACCAACAAATTTTTTTTATGTTTCGTTACTATTATTAAATATAATCTTTTATTTAGTATCTACACTTACAAAAATAATACATCATTATTTAGGCCTTTCTCGGTTTTCCTCTAACTGCATAAAAAAAAAAGAGCAACATCAGCGTACAAAATATCATTTCAAATTCCGAGAATTAAACTGGATACCACATCCACCACTCAATCAAACAAAAGGGTAATTTCCCTTGTCATTCAATTACCTCAATTCATTTCAAAACCATTAGACCAAACCAAACATCATTGACAAAAAAAAAAGCGAAGAACTAAAAAAAAAAATTCGACGGGAGTGAAAATATGACACCTTACTCGCTTCTCGTTTTTAATTTATTATACTTTTTACGCCCCTCTTTCCTTTAAGCTCGCCCCCCCCCCTCTCCCCCAACAAAAAATGCACCGAAAAAGAAATATTATTAAAAAAATATAAAATAACGAAAAGGTCCCGGGAAGAATAGTGGCATTTGTTTCTTCCTACATTTTAGTTATAGCTTATTTTTTCCTTTATACACACAACTTTTGGAAATAGACCCAGAATCTAGAACACTGATTGAGTTACTGTGATCACGTGATGAGAGGGCTTGGCGGGTCGCCAAGCGCCCCTTATGTAGACGCCCCGGCGCCAAAGGGGCTCAAACCCCCCATCTAGCAGCAACCCCCCTCTACATATCTAAACAGTCTCATGCTTTTGGTGGACAAGGTTGGCGGATAAAAAAGTCAGTCGTCTCCAAAATTTTCTCTTCATCCCCAATCCTTAAGTCCCTAAATAGGACAATCATTAGTCATAGGCATGTGACGTCACTGGAATACATCGGATCTCAATAAGACAGACATGACATCATTACTGCATGTATTTTCAGTTAGTTTTATCGTGGAAAACAATTTTAGAAATGAGGTGTAATTAAACTAAAGACTACCTTTTAGTTATTAAATTAACATTTAAACTCAAATGAAGTGTTTTAGATAGTTTTTAATATAGAAATAAATGAAATTAATAAACTACTTTATATTTAAATCTCGCATTGAAGATAACCAGAAAAAAAAAAGGGGGGGGGGGAAAGGGGGGGGGGAAGAAGAAACAAAAAAAAATTTACAGAAATCATTTCTACCCATTTCTAAAAACAGCGTATGTAATTAGGAGATTATATGTATACGCACATAAGATCTCCTTCACCGCAGTATCAATTATTTGGTGAAAAATATGCTTAATACAATATTAAAATACTTATTAATATTCCTTAAAATAATCATTAATATTCATTAAAATATACATTAAAATACTTATTAATATTCATAAAAATATTCATTAAAATATGTATTTATAATTATTAAAATATTTATTAAAATATGAACAAACGTTAAATATATGTATTACATTTAAATATTTATTAATAAAAAATATTATTAATATTTATTTATATTAAAATAATATTTATTATTAAAATATTATTAATATTCATTAATAATAAAATAATATTAATATTAAAGTATTATTAATATTAAAATATTATTAATATTTATTAATATTAAAATGTTATTGATATTTATTAATATTAAAATGTTATTGATATTTATTAATAAAAAATGTTATTGATATTTATTAATAAAAAATGTTATTAATATTTATTAATAAAAAATGTTATTAATATTTATTAATAAAAAATATTATTAATATTTATTAATAAAAAATATTATTAATATTTATTAATAAAAAATATTATTAATATTTATTAATAAAAAATATTAATATTTATTAATAAAAAATATTAATATTTATTAATAAAAAATATTATTAATATTTATTATTAAAATATTATTAATATTTATCATTTAAGTATTATTCATATTTATCATTTAAATATTATTCATATTTATCATTTAAATATTATTCATATTTATTTGAACAAATTTAATTGTAGTTATTAATATTTATTAATAGTCATTAAAATACGTATTATTAAAATTTTTATTAAATAAAAATTATATTATTAATAAAATATTCATCACTATAAGAATATGTATTAATATATTTTTGACAGTTATTATAATCTGAGAAAAATTCACGAAGCAGTGACGTAATCAGAATTACCCCTTGATCGAGTGAAATTGAAATTGTGAGAATAACTCCGCCATTCATTAGCCTTGGCTTTCGGTAGTCGTCTACTTTTCCTACCACGTTTACGCCGCCCCTAAATTGGAGTATTTCTTCATTTTAGATTTGTTCATTTACTTTTTTTTTGCCGTTATTTTGTGCCCTTTTTGGCGAGGTTTTCAATAATTTATAATTTAGGGAAATGGGTCAAAAGAGCTGCTCAGTGAAAAGATAATTTTTAAAAGGTTATCCCGTCTATGTGTTTGCTTGTGCGTTTCGAATTGAAATTTTTGTTTTGAAAAATTGAATCCAGAAGCTGCTTTTGTTAGCTTAATGGTATTGATATCAACCCAAAGTGGGTTAAGGAATAACGTTTAAAGCTTTAAATGAGAGCTGAAAATACTAATTTGTTAAATTTTTTTCAATATAGCCATATTTCAATTAAAAGTTATTTCTCAATCAAAAAGTGTTTTATTCCATAACATTTCACCTCTAACATATTTGTCAATTACTCCCAAAATAAAAACAAATTGTTTGGATAGTCAAATTTGTAAAACACATCTACAATCAATGAAATATTAAAGTGGACAATTTATGCATGATATAAGGATTGAAAGGGATATTAAGGAAACATTTAAATATATATAAAGTACATGTTTTATATCTTTTGAGTTAATATGGCTCCTTCTTTTAAATTCATAATCTTTGACATAATTTTTTTTTTTTTTTTTTAATTTTTTTTTTTTATGTAAAGTCGATTCTACATCAGTTTATAAAGTTTATATAAAAATAAAAACTTTGCTTTCTTGCCTATAACATATGCTTCATTACTTCTGATAAAACTTTTAGATGGTATAAAATGGGTTTTTCTAAATTAATTTTACTGACTGATAGATTCTAACAATCTTCCGCTACGCTGACAGAAATGCGCTTATTTCAGAGAAAACAGCTTCTCCCCTCCCATCCCTTCAATATAATTTTCATTTTTATAAACTAAAAACTTTTCATTGTTAAACCCAACTTCAACTGCAGGTTAAAATGAAGGCAAGAGGTACACTAAAAAAGTTTTAATAACTATGAACACAAATTTAGAAAAACTTTTCTCACTAAAATGAAAGATAGCAAATCCACACGACCCGCTGAATATCCACATAAAAAGATTTAAAAAATATTACGTTATTTTTTAAATCACTTTATTTTTAAGTATATTATTACTGAAATATTCTGATCATCAAAATGTTAATTTTGTGTGATGTTAACCAATATCTTCATGTTTTGACAACTATTAAGAAATAAGGACTGTTGTTGCATTTTAATGAATTACATTAAATAGGAACAAACAGCATTATATATATATATATATATATATATATATATATATATATATATATATATATATATATATATATATATATATATATATATATATATATATATATATATATATATATATATATATATATTTTTTTTTTTTTTTTTTTTTTTTTTGAAAATTCGAAGGATATTATTTAAAAAAATTGGATCGGGGCTTTTTTACTAAAGTACATAGATTAACCTCGATTATTAAGAAGTATTGATAATTCTGTGTTTTTTATTTTTAATGCTGACTTTTCTTTAATTAAGTTTAAAAATATGATTACAGGACAAATCATTCTCTTTAGATATTTTGAATGAAAGGACAAATTGCACAATAGGTACAATTTGAATTTTTGGTTACTTTTCCTTTATAGCCATGCCACTTGGCGATAATTTTTCACTTAGCGAATAATTTTGTATCGTTTCATTACTCTGATTGAATAAAACCATCCTATCACTACTTCAAAATATGCACCAAAATAGTTCATTCGCATTACAGCAGGTATTCGAGTTCTCTTTCAAATTCACCAAACTGCGCTAAAGAACGTGACAATTATTTAACGAAAAAGTAACAAGTTTTTTAGGATTAAAAATTTATTGGTGTAACGTTTTTCTACTACACATAATATATGGCGTTGAGTGCCGAAACGGACATTTCCACAACGTTTATTTTTGTAGGTGAAGCCAGTTTCTACCCCCGTTTTGTTAAAATGATTTATGCCAAATTCGTCATATCTAATGGCCAATTAGTTGGTCAAGAGAATATTTGGCATGAATGGTTCAACAAAACGAGGTAGAAACAGCCTTCACTTAGAAAAATAAACATTATGGGATGATCCTTTATAACGCTGTAGTATTATTTTATAGACGTTGTAAAAAAGCAAGTAAATGTTCAGCCAGGAAAAAGCTATGAAATCTAATATTTGCCGCCAAGTGGTCACGTATAATTTATTTAGAGTATATGTACAAAATGAATTAAGTTGGGATTATTGGGAGGAATTCCCAAATGCGATCAGCACTTGGCAGGCTTGAGTTTTTATAAAATTAATCGCAATTCTGTGCAATGAGTAAGTTAACTTCAAGCATATGAAATCCGATTGTTCCAAAATTACTCTAGCCTACGAAGTACAGATTGCCTCAAGGGACTCTTCCCAATAATCTCAATTTAGTTCAATGCAGTCAATTAGCAACAAATATTAGATTGCATACCTTTTTCTGACTGTCCATTTTACTTGGTGGTTTTTGTACAATGTCTAATTCTTTTTTAGAGATACTATTTAAGCAATGGAAAAATTATATCCGAACAAATAAACACCAATTTTAATTTTCACCACCAGGTGGAAATGTGGAACTGTAACGAGCTACGTGGAAATTAACTTTACATAATTGTAAATAGAGTACATATTTCTTTTTAAAGTTCTATTTTCATAAATTTATTTGTAAACAGTGATCAAACATGTATGGAAAAAGTTAGTAGCACCCAAGTAAATCCAGGAATTTTTAGATGTTGAAAAGCGTGCTCTAATCGCTAGATCGTTTGCTCTGGGTTTTTCAGGAAAGTTCACATGCGAGGATATAAAAACCACTAAAATGTGAAATTTGAATCAGTTGGAGGTTTAGAACCGTTTGGAATAAGTTCTGTCCTGATTTTCCAGTGTCTGAATTATCGCTGTATCTGAAACTGGGCGCATTGAAGCTTCTGTTAAAGCTTCACAGAGAATTCACTGTTGTTTAAAGAAGTTTTGTAAACCTCTGAGACAAAGAATAAATTATCAGTTTTTTATTTTGAAAAAACTGTTAAGAATTTCCCCAGAAAATTTTTTTAACAAAAGTGTCAATTGCGTAAATATAAATTATTTTTTAATGTTGTTATTCATCATTTATCAAATGGTCCCAATTGTGCGTTTAAGTTGTTGATTTCCACAGTCACCAAATAGTTCTGAAAAGTTTAAGTTAAAAAAAGTTTAAGACAATGTGTAACTGTCTGGCTCCCCTGCATTATCTCAAAGTTTTTGTACGGCACCATTTTTTCGATCATCCAATGTCAATCTCTTGTAGACATAAACAACGAACGACATTCAGTTAATGCTACACAAAAGAAAAATCTATCTCATATAATATATCATTCACTTCTCAAGAATAACTATACAAAAGCTTGCATATGGTTGTAAGAAAACAATTTGATAGAAGCAAACTATTCCTAAAGCTATCAAGAAATAGTTTCTATTGGGAAAACTTTGCTATTGTTGTCAAAACAATTGTTTTTTGTTGGCTTTTTCATCTGTTTTACTTCTTTTCAACAAATCAACAATTCAGTGGATGTGCCAAAATAAGTGGACAGCACTACAAACTTTATTCTAAGTTTCTTGATAAGGAGAAGATAATGAAAGACCACACACACTTTCATCTCAACTAAATTTTTACTTTACTTAAAACATTTACTGAATACGAAAACAGTTTCTTAAATAAAACTAACTTACGTCGTTAGTAATTAATAGGAAAAACATATCAACTTTTTTATAAAAGTTGTTTAATTTTCAAGAAACACACTTTTCAATTAACTTTTAGTAAATTTTTGAACTCTTAGAGCTATTTATAATTAAAAATTCTCATATAGAATTAAAAATTATTTGATACAATTTTAAATCTTTTTGAAATGATATAACAACTGAAGTTTTATTATGATTATTTTAAGCACTATTTGATTAATTCTGTGACTATTTTGCTAAAATATATTAGGTTAATTTCCAAAAATCATACACTGCTTTGCTTGACAAAATTTAGTCAAATTGTAAATATTTATTAAAATTCCTTGCCTAGTAAATTTTAATCAGATTTTAAAATCAAATGTTTAACTCATCTCGATCTAGTTTATTGTTTGCATTTTAGATTTTCTTGTACAAGAGCTACACTAGGACTACTTTCTGCCTATTAAAAGAATGGCTTTAAAGCGTAGTTGGCTTTCTGTGTGAACCGGGTCTCGATCGTAGGACCTTTGGTTCTCGAGCCGCTTACTTTACCTCTGTGCAAAAGAGTACTACCATACACAGAAGCTTTGTCTATTTTTTAAACACGAGACCATCACATAGCCCCCTTCCCAGTGAGTCGCAAAGAGACTAACGATTGAGTTGCCTGCGCGTGAGTTGAGCGCGTTGGGCAGTGAGTCGCCCGATTGTCGTTTTGGTCGTTTTGGCGGTGAATCGCCAAAGATGCCAAGATAATCGTGGGGAAGTCGTGCAGTGTTTCAGTATGTGCCGATAGATGGCAGCATGATTCAATTGTCTAATGTCACCAATAAAGCGTAGTTGGCTCTCTCCGAGAGCCGGGTCTCGATTGGAGGACCTTTGGTTCTCGAGCCACTTACTTTACCTCTGTGCAAAAGAGTACTCCAATGCACAGAAGCTTTATCTGTTACTTAAACACGAGACCGCAACAGCTCCCCAAAACAGTCTGGATGGTGGCGGTGGCTAGAGAAACAAGACTCGTCGATTTAGCATAGTGTTGTTAAACGCAGGAAATTAACTTCTAAAAGCATGCAATACCAATGTCCAATGCCTCTCTCGAAGAATCTTCTGTGGAAAATGTGTCGAGGCATGTTTCCACAAAATGGGTCGAGTCTTGTTGCAATAGACACCACTAGACAAAATGGCAGAAACATTTCTATGATACAATATACTATGCAGAAACATTAATACAGGATCTAGAATATTAGAGTTGTAGGTGATGTACTTTCCAGGTGTTTGCATGTATTTGGTTACGTATAAACCAGCTGTGTACCACATTTTATTCCATCTAGTTTTCGCGTTGTTTTACTTCAATTGTTTCGGACTGACAGACAGTCGTCGAAAAGATTTTATAGGCGTTCCGTTTTTTAACCTGGAGTATGGAACATTTAAAAAATGAATCCTTTTCTCAACCCTACATATTACTACAAACGTATGGGAATATAAAATGCATTAGATTTCTAAGCTATAGGGGTGTGGAACATCGCATAACTTTCGATTACACTATATTAATGATGTAGATTTGTGTAATTTACCATTTTTATATTTTCGTCATTCATTAAGAAAAAAATTGCCAGTTAGGTGATTGATTTTTTTTTTTTTTTTTACAGTAATTTCTTATATGCGTCCGTTTCTTATATGCGAGGGAAAAAATAAATAAAAATATAAACTTCGCCAAAATGAGGATTTTGGTGATATTTATTTCGATAATTATTATATTATCCTTTCTTATAAGTGAAACTGCGGAGAGAAGAAAAAAGGATTATCGATGAGCTATGTTCACGGAAAGAGAACTCTGTGTTGAAGGCATTCGTTTTTCAAGTTTTTACGCCATTAAAGCATTTTTACAGGAATTTCAGAGGTGGAGATGTTTAAAACACCTTAAGAGGCATTACCACAACGATTTTTAACAAAATCGTTAGAGCCGTTTTTTAGCAATCATTAAAAAACATGATTTTTTCAAAGGCAGCTACCTCATGCCCATGCGCGATTTTGACAAAAATAGCAGGTTCTTGTACCATCACCAAATTTGAACACCGTAGCTCAATTTGTTCGGGAGCTATGCTGAACACGTAGACACAGACAGACATTTTTTCTATATCACTTTAATGAGATCAGGATGTTCCAAAACGTGGGGAATAAAAAATAATTTTTTTTTTTTTTTTACTGAATACTATACTTTCATTACTCTGGTACATATGGGTAATTGAAAGTAAAAAGGGCCACCATTTCATTTATTTAATTTTTTCACTAATAAGGTATAAATAGTTTTATTAGAATTAAAAAAAAAATTATCAAAAATACTTGTTAGAAATTAATGAAGCAATTCTTACGTATATATTCGTGAGATAGTTTTATTGGGGTAAATATATATGCTTTTATTATATTAATGAAATTTATTAACAATTTAATAAGATTTCTTATTGATTTGAGTACTTCTTTTAAAACCATAACTATTTAAATGTTATTTATTTAAAAAAAAAAACTATTCTACATATTTGCATTTTTTTTTTTTTTTTTAAAGTAGGAGCATGATTTTTCATGTGTTCATACTCATATTTACTTTTATGTTAAAACTTCTACAACCTTTTTGACCTTTCTTTGCCTCGATAAATTTTATTTGATGCATCACAGAGCATTCTTAAAAGCTTTTATTACTTAAAGGAAAATAAGATTCATATTTTTAAAAATATATAAATAAAAAAATATTTCATTTTGAATCTGGGTGCCTTTTTTTCCTTCAAATCATTCAATCAGTTTCCACAATCAATTTTAAAATTTAATATTTTAGACGGACAACCAGACATCGAAGCAACACTCTACAAGCCTTCCATACTTCTTTCTTGAGGAATACACACTAAAAACAATTTTAGACATACAAAAAACTAAAAAAAAAATCTAAAATATAAATTTACTAACAGACATGACATCACTTCACTTCAGAACCCACTGCCAACATTTTACTTCTTTCTTCGAATATTTTACCATCATCTTTTACAGTAAAGTCTTCGAACATTACTGGCATTTTCATTTTCATTCATATTCAAATCGCCGTCCACTAACTACCAGCATTCCTCAACTAGTGATTTGTAGATCATTAGCACAATTTTCGAATAGCTGACATCAACGCGCCGTCAATAAATCATTTCGAACCGATGGCTTTTCACGTCTAGTGTCATCTATTATTCTTTTTTTCTTCTTTTGCGAAGTCTCGAAATTTTCGACTTGTCCCTCGACAGCTCTAAAAGCGAAATACATCCAAATATTTTCTTTCTTTTGGAAGCATTTCTTTTGTGATGAAGACTTGTCTGGGGGAAGAAGTTTGGATCATGTCCGACTTATTACTGGTCTTGGTATTTTTTTGTTTGTCTTATGTGTGTGCCAAGTTCGTAGATTAATTTTGCGAGTTTTTATGTAAATCCACACATTCTGTGGTGAATAATATAAATGAATTTTTAATTTGCGACTGTTTCTCTAAGGATTGTTCTTTATATTTGAAGGAAAATTCAATTATATATAAGTATGGGAATTTTACAGAATTCAGGTATGTTGTGGGAGAGAACTTTAATTTCAGATTTTTTCCCCCCTTACCCTAGTAGCACAACGGTAATGGCCAATGTCGAAAACAAGGGTTCTGGGAATATTAGCCAGTTCATGCCGAATCTCAAGTATCACGTCAAAATACAAGATTTTAAAAAAAAAAAAAAAAATGTCAAAATCATCGCCAACATTTTTATCCCTCCATCCTTTCGTCTAACACTGTGTTTCAATTTTAAAACTCAGCAGCAACTTTTCAAAACTTAAAGTATATTTTACACAGAACTGGGCAAGATTGGTCAAGATTAGAGGTCGGAAATATCAATCAAAATAAATATCGATACTATATCGTTATATGGAAAAAATTATCGATAAAATACCAATATATCGATACATGATTTTTTTTATTTGATTTTCAATTTTGCCAGAAACAAAGTTTTTCGGGGCAAATTTCTACTTTTCATGATTGCTTTTTTGCAAAGTGACTACTTTTTCAACTGAAATGGATCTATTACAAAAAAAAAAGCTATATTTTCGCTTAATTGCTGCAGTGATTTTAAGAAAAATTTAGATAATTTTCATTAGTTTTTAAGTGTATGGCTAAAACATTGAATATTGGTGACATTTTAACTCTCTCTCAGCCAAGTTCAAACTTTAGTTTTGAAGTTTTTTAAAAGGGAATAAAGAAAATCGAAAAAACACATGGAACTACAAAACGATCATCATAAAAATAAAAATGTTTGAAAATATCGATATATCAGTGACTTTTATCGATATTTATAATATCGATATTTTTTAGAAATATCGATAAAAATATCGTCGTATCGATATATCGCCGACCTCTAGTCAAGTCTAGTCTAGTCCATAGCTACGGCCTGTCTAAAATTTTCTTCTCCTGGTCCTCTTCGGGATTGGCCAGTGTCGAGCCTATTTTGGCCAACGGATATATACTACTGGAGTAGTTTAGAAAGACATGGTTTAGAAAAAACCAAAACTCTGATTATTTAAAATATATGGATACTTAGGTGCTTTGTAAAATCTTCGAAAAGTTTTTGTCTTAAAATAAAGTTTTAGTCAAACAAATAAATCTGAAAACACAATTGAACCGAAACAAAGTGAGACAAGAACCAGCAGTAAAGTGTCTTCAACGCGCATATTTATTGCTGTGCATCTGGTTAAGATACCAAATACTTTTATGAATTTCAAGCATCCAATTTTCGAAAGTAACAATGATTTAGAAACCAATACTAAATTGTAAAGTTAAAGCCATTCATGGTTAGATACATCTTGCAACATTGTAGCAGATAATATCTTTTCAAAGTCCAAGTAGAAAATTATTAAAACTATAAAATCGTCTGGAGCTGAAATTTTATACGGTTTTTTAACCTTTTAAGATGAATTTCGCTCAGCTAAATGTCTTTAGTAAATCATAGGATTGGCAACAGAATTACAATTCCTTTTAACCAAAAGGAAATAAAAAGACATCTATACCATAAATTTTGGTTAAGAGTTCCAAAACTTGATTCCAATGAAACCCTGATTACAATAGTCTGGAACTTTTATGATTGTGAAATTTTTTTCTTGTAGAAGATAGTTTTCGGAATTTAGAGTTATCGATGTGATACATCTTAAATCTTTTCATTAAAGGATCGATATCAATAAAATTCTTTTTCAACGCACATGAATGTAACCAGAATATTAAGTGAAATATTTTATGCCCAAGAGTGGAATTTGTTTTTTTTAACGAGTTATGTGTCTAGTTCTCATAATTCTTACGTGAGTTATACAAGCTATTTCAAGGAGTCTCATTTATTGCAATTTATAGTAACATTACATATGGAGAAAAAAAATGTATTCGAGTATATTACTTTTCATCGCAGACTAAAATTCAGAACTTAGGCAATCGTATAATTCAATCTAAATCTAGGTGTAGAAATATTGATATGATAAGTTTTAATTGACATTTACTAACTGTATGTTATTTAAATGTCAAAGAATATTTTCTATATATCACCTATAAACAGTGCTAGAAGTGTGGGTAGACGCGAGGTGACAAACCCCCCCCCCCCCCACACACACACACTTTTCAAGAAAATACCCATGCGTCACCCCACTTCTAAAACCACTGAAATCCATCTCTCTCCCCCACCCCTTTTAAAAACACTCAATCAGTCTGAAAACTACTAAAAAAATAACATTAACCTTTAAATGTAGTGACACTGAAAAAAATGATTTAAAATTTTCAAATGTAAAAAAAAAAACCTACTATTTATGGTATATACAACATTTCATACTATGATACATATCAACATTTCATACTATGATAAAAAATATATTATATTACTTTATATAAAGATATCATTTTTATGAGCAAATTCTGTTACAATTGGTCCACTTTTAACTTAGGAGGAAGTTTCTTTTAAGTTAAATTTCTATTCTTGTTTCATATATAGAAAAGCTATTTTGTTTTTAAAATAGATTTCTTTATTATTTTAATTTTATAAAAGTATGTACATTTAGAATCACAACTTAAAACTAAATAAACATTTATAATGTTGAATTATTACTTCACTTTATCTCTTACTTCCAAGTTAAAAATCTAAGTCGCAAAATATTCCTTAAAATAACAATAAATTTTGAATTCTTGTTCAATATTACTATTAGGAAGTATAAATCATTTCCTTACAAGTTAATGTTTTATAAAAAACGAAATTTTAAAACTTATCGTTTAGGGGATGGGGAGGTTACTCTAGTCACCAACTTTGAGGCATCCCCAAGTTTTTTTAACCCACTTCTACCACTGCCTATAAAAAATTCGTCAACTATTAAGTATAGCAAAAATTTAAATTATAAGATGACAATTATTGAACTATGTAAAATAAAATTTTCAGAAACTGCATAGTTCAAAAATGTTATGCAAATTTTAAAAGTAACTATAGATATTCGGATTTAGTTATGACATTCTCGATATGCTTGCCATCTTTGTCTATGATGTGACTCAAACGAATAGCAAAATTCTTCAAAATTTGCTGAAGTTCTCTTCAACTTTTGAATCAAATTTTTGATTATTATAACTCTTGGACAGATTGTCTTCAGCTTGTACTAGATCCCAAATTTCCTTTGAGCAGCAATCATGTTGTTATTACCATCGATATAGATAAACAACTGGATAGCCTACTTAACGCTGGGGAAATGAAGCCGTTGCCAGATCGTTGGGTGGACAGATCAAAATACGTATTGCCGAGGATTGAAAATAAAATCTTGGATTGTACACAGCAGAACTGTTAATAGTAGATCTTAATTAGTAATAATGTGCAAAAAATATCCACTATAGCCAGGGGCGGCTTAAGGGCCGTGCAAACTGTGCAACCGCACAGGGCGCCAATTTTTTTTTTTTTTTTTTTTTTTTCGACTGACTTTTTTTTTTTTTTTTTTTTTTAACTTTTTGGAAAATTTTGATTTTTTTTATAAAAACTAAAGTTCTTCAATCATTTCGTTGCTGGATTTTCACTTGACTGAAACTATAAGTATCATTAACCCCGGAACAAATTCTTGATGTTGCAATTTCATTTGTTCAAATTTCGATAAGTGAGTGAGTGATATAAGTCCCTTTGTACGTGTAACTGCCATTGCATTTGCATAGGACCATGCGGCCACGCTTATCGGAGAAAAATGCACAAAAATTTAATTATAAAATTAATTTTGTGTGGTTCTCTTATGCGGTTTAGATAGTTTTTTAATAATTAACTTTCTTTTACTCTCAACTTCATCTTGTATTTTATTTTGGATGTGCATTTCGACAAATATTGAACATATTTGCGAATGATACTATAAATAGTTTTTATGTAATGAAATACAAAATTCTATGCAATAAAAATTTCTATAACATATTCTATGCAAAATGTAATTGAAATATAGCCAAATCGAATATTTAGAACTGGTTGAAAAAAAATCTGACTTACAAAGTTTGCGTAGATGCTACAATATCACTAGGCCGGTAGTTTCTAAAGGCGGCCCGTGTCTAATATAATGCCACACACAAAAACGGATGATGCTAATACATTTAATATGTAAATGAGCGTGAATTGAAGGGTAAGAGTAAAATCGAATGTTTAAAATTAAAGAGTCATTCTAAGCAAGTTGCTTCCTTTTAAATGTCATAATTTAAAACAGTTTTGTTTGAAATTGCTTTAAAAATAAGGTTTTGCTTTTATGATTGAAATATTAGCAAGAAATGTATTCAATATCAAATAGTTAAAAATGACTTATGTTTATAAGTTAAGTAATTTTATTTATTTTTCGATATTTCTTTTGCTCCGCAGTTATTTGACATTTTAATTTTGAAGAAATGCATTCATATATAATGCTATTATTTGTTAATTGAGATCTGGTCAGCCTTTAATAATTAAAATTATAAAAAAAGTAATTGCCTTATAAAATTATTTAAAAAAAAAAGTTTGAGTAAAATCCTAAAAAATAAATATTATAGTAATTTTTTAGTGCAATAATATGTAGATATAAAAAGTCAAAATAAAAGAAAATTGTTTCTGTTCGTTCGTTTTACGAAAGTTTATCTGGAATTAAAGTAACTCCAGACATTTTAATATAGTTCTATAACTATATTTCATTCCGTTATACATAATCACTTTTATCCTAAATGTGTGTCCTATTGAAATTCTATGTAAGCGGGTATATTGTATCATTCGATTTCTAAAAAACACATTTTTGATATTATAGTTATAGAATTAAGTATTACATGAAACTACTAAAAAAAAAAAAAAAAAAAAAAAGGCAAGTCAATTCGGTTTTTATATCCAGGAATGTCAATGTAACGCATTTTCTAGTAAATTTAATTTATTATGCAAGTTTCATTAACACTTAGAAAAAAAGATACACTAAATTTTATTGCAATTTATGGAGGAATCAAAATTGTTTTGTGGCTAATGTATTTAAAAATTTGTCCAATTTTTTTTTTTTTTTTTTTTTTTTTTTTTTTTTTTGGTGGGGGGGAGGGGGAGAGGGAGGAATCGAGACCGCCAGAATTATTTTTTTTTGCACAGGTGCAAAACTTACCTTGAGCCGCCCCTGACTATAGCACATTATAAGGTTTATCACATTCCCACCCAATTATAGAAGTGAACTGTGATTGATTAATCGTCTACCCATCATCATCAACCACCGGCACGTTTTTCCTCTTGCATTTCCATTGGAGCAGTCTATCCAATTATTTATCTATATCGATGGTTATACTCGAATAATAGACCCTAACTATCTTTATAAGCTCAGAAACGCTGTATTTTAATATTTTTACCGAAAAATGAACACCACTAAGATTGAGCAAGTATAAAAAAATTACAAAAAGTCCTGCATTCAACCGCCAAGTTTTGATAGAATTTCGCAAGGGTTCAAAAGGTTTTTTTTTCCTTCCGCCTTTTTTCATATAATTCAATAATTGTTACCCTTTATTTTGAGATGATTGGGTCATTTATACAAAAAAATTTAAAAATTAATCTAAACTATATTAAATATATCAAGTCATATTAGTTCTGTCTTAATTGAAAATAAGTCTAATTAGTGCTCGAAGTTATTAAGTTGTAATTTATAACTACTACAACACATGCTTTAAGTCTTACCATACTTGTCCTTAATATACGGAAACTTTGCACTCAACTAAAGTTATATATAGCTTTTTTCTATAATTTTTTCCCATGTTTTATAACTACAAAATAAATTTAGTTGTACTTATTATTTATACTTGTGTTCTAAACATTTGATTAAAGCTTTGAATTAACTAAATTCCAATTGAAACAAATGCCTGTAATTAAAATTTTGATAAATCATCTTTAATGCTTCTATTAAAGATACGTTCCTTAAAAATAATTACTGCTAATTTGTGCTCAGCATAATTTATTTTAAAATATTCTTTTTGCTTGTTAATTATCTGTTCTAAACACAAACATGAAGTCATTTATTTTGAAATCCACTTTTTTATTAAAAAGTATTAACTGACATTCACACCTTTTTTAATCCACTTAATTTATTAATCATTTTTTTTTTTTTTTTTAAATCCATTTGCAATTACAAAATGTCTTTTGAAATTAAATGAAATAAATTGTTGACCAAGGTTATATGTCGATTTCATTTCTTTGTGTTTCAGTAAATTAGTGAGGTAGAAAATTAACTTAAATGTTTCATTATTATTGATGAAAATTAAATTGAAAATATATATATAATTAAACTAGTATCCGAGCTTTCAATTTATATACATTGTTTAAAAAAACACACACTTTTAATTAAAAAAAAAAAAGAATAAAATCATCATTAATATTCACTATAGATGACCAAACATAGCGACGTTTACTTCAACTAGAATCCATCTAGATATACTTTTTTTCGTAAATGATTATTATTTTCTTCAAATTATTAATCATAGTTGGATTTCTTGAACTGCCATAAATTATTAATGTTAATATATAATTAATAAAATAATTTTGATGTATAAATAATATTTCAATTGAACACAAGCATACTGTATGTTTTGTAAAGTCCAGCATTTTGTTGTTCCCCGACTCGTACATAAAAAATATATATTTAATCACCTCCAAAATGGTCTAGGGCATTTTCTTTATAAAGCAACAAAAAACACTCATTATTTTTATCTCGAATAAAAATATTCTTTTATATGATAAAAATCATTTTTTTTAGTATATTACTAATTAATTAGAACGATAATTATAGAATTTAATCCATTAGACAAAAATTATTAGTTCTAATAGACATTAGAAATGATGAAATCACAAACCACAGCTATCCAAAATGTCAGATGTTACCACTTCAGCAGTTCTTTACTTTCTATTTGAATTTTTATCATAAGTTTAGGTGGTTCCAGGGCCGTCGCTAAGAATTTTGGTTGGGGGGGGCGTAGACATCGTTTTGCCGACTGAAATCAAAGCATGTCCGGTGTAAATGTAGAAAATATAAATTAAGGTGTTAATAAATTGTTAACTAATTTTTATTAATGTAAAATTAACGTATAAATAATTTTTAATTAATTATTAATTAATGTAAAACTAATTGTTAAAGCATTTTTTTATTTAATTGTGAATTATTTTATTTAATGTCAATTAATTTTAATTACTTTTAAATTACCGTCTAAACAATTTTTAATATTTTATGGCATTTTATTAATACGTAATTAATGTCAAATTTCAAGTAAATTCCCATCACATTATAGTTAAAATTCCTTCAAATTAATTTAATTTTTATTTCTTTTTAGTAAATTACCCCTTCCTCTCCGAACAAAGGAGATTATTTTTGGAAGCGTTTTTATTTGAGGGCAGGGGGGGGGGGGACATTTATACTTTGCAGATGGATAGAATTTCCCCTACAATCTTAAACCAATTCAGTAACTTGAGTGGTACAAGTGTTTCTTTCGATACACCTTTTTTTTTTAATTTTCAAATTATAGTTTCGAAAAAAAAAAAAAATTAAACGTGTAAAAGTGCTTGGAAATAGCACTTTAACACGAAATTAAATTGATGAAAATTATTGATCAAATAGGTGACTTTTTTATAAAGAATTGTATAGAAAAAAAAATTCTGGAAAATTCTTTTTTTTTTTTTAATTCTGGCGTACTATTGCTATTACAGAACATTCCCTACGCGAAGCACTGCAATTTTTATAATAGATACAATGTCAGGGACATAAGAAACATTCACTTGCACTCCCACCCCTCTGGCTTTCAAAAAATAAAGTAACATGGGGGAAAAAATTTCAATTTACAAGAAAAAAAATATATAGATATTAATTTATTAATTTGAACAGAACATTAATGCACAATTATTAACTAACATCCAATCGGGAAATCCAATTCCCATCTTCGAAAAATCAAGGATTGAACAAAAACTTTTGTCGCCTTACACCTCCCTGTTTTGTTAATTACTTAATTTTTTAAGTACTTTTTAACACATTTTCCTAACTAAAAAAGAACAATTTTTGATTTTTCTTGAAAAGTGTATTAATAGTAAAACTTAATTTTTTTGTAACAATTCAATCCAGGAACTTACTTCTTAAAAGTAGTTACTTCGAGTATATATTTTTACCAAAATTGCTGGATTTAATTTCATGATTTTTGTGTGGTTTTTCACTGATGTGGTATGGTTTTTCAGCAATAATTTCTGTAAATATTACTCGTTTTTTGAACAATTCATTTGTTCAAGAAGGAAAGTATACTTGAAAATGCTAGTTTTTTTCCTAAGCTGGGTTAAAAATGAAATGGATTTCTTTAGCATTAAACCAAACTATAATATTTATATGCAGAAAGGTAATTTATTCGCAACTAATTGAACTTCGAATTTAGTGACAAAATATTCAGATCTATAAATAAGCATGTCATAATTTTTCGCACAACAATCCAAACTATATGGAATAGTACCTGTGAGGTTTTTTGGAAAAATGGGGGAGGGGGAGAGGTATTCAAATCTACAGTGTTATTCCGATCTTGAGGAAGAACAAGTTGCAAATTTGATATTCAAAGCAAGAGAAACGTCACTATCGATACGAAATTTCCAAAAACTCACCCCCATATCCCTTACTCACATGTAATGGTTATGATCCTTACTGGAGATTTATTGATCCAATTTGAAATATTTTTAAATGTATTTAGACTAAAAAATCTTAGTTTATCTCAAAGACAATTTTTCTCAATGTTTAGAGTATAAAGTGGTGAAATCCAAGATAGGTTGGTTGTTTTTCAGATTTATTAAGCGCAATGGCAACACAAAGGCCAAACTGCGCCAGAAATCGAGGATAGGAGTGAAAGTATACTCACAATTTGCAATAGACTGAACCTGGTTGTACCGGACAATGTCGGGCCACAGCTATTTGAGCACGTTTACACATTAAGAATTTTAGATAGTATTATAATAAACCTTTCAGTAATTTTTCAAAGATTATTTTGTTGGAATAAATACGATATTGCATTCCAGTTTACATGTGGAATTTTATTGTGCATGGGTTGCACAATAAAATTTATTTTGGGATTATTTTGGGGATGCATTTTTAATATATGAAGTACAAGGTGGTCATAAAGAAGCCTTGCCGATATATGGGCCTCAAGCTTCCGTTCCGTTCAACAGATTGAGACGAGATTTCAGGTATAGTTATTCAGAAGTATGAGCACGGGATTCTGTGAATTTCAACAAATGGCGCTCACGCGGTTTTGTTTATGGTTACAGACACTCGAAATTTTCGAATGACAACACCTACTTTTTCTTGTCGCAAAATGCTCAGTGCCTGAGAAAACCCTAAAAAGCGTTGGAACGGTACGTGAATCACAAAAAAACGGACGCATTATACACGCATAGAAAAAAGGCTATGCGAATGGCCAATTAAAACGCGATCGAGGCGATTTGCATTTGACAGAGGCCAAAGCTCACATGAGTGCCATCACAGGCAATTTAATCGGTTTTCTAAGCTGAATATTTGGCGAGCGGCTTACATTGCTCCGATTGTGTTTTTGCTGGCCGTTCTCAGATTTGCTTTTTTGTGAGTTCATAACACGTCCTTTTTTTTGTGATACATGTACCGTTCCAATGCTCTTCAGGGTTTTCGCATGCGATGATCATTTTTCGATACGAAAAAGTGGCCGTTGCCATTCGTAACTATAACCGGTGTAATCATGAGCGCCATTTTTCTGAAATTCACAGAATTCCGAACTTATACCTCGGAATAACTGAAATCCAGAAGCTGATTGACTGAATATACCTGAAATCTCATCTAGATCTGTTGAACGAGACTGCCACTAGAAGTCCATATATCGGCAAAGTTTCTTTATGACCATCCTGTATATAACATCATTTATGGAGAATGGAGTTCTGCTTGACATTAATTGCAATAACTTGCATAATGCGGGTCAATTTTCGTATACATTTTTTTTTTTTTTTTTGAAATTTTGTATAAAACCTTTAACTCATATGAAGTACATTACACACTTTATGTAATTGAAGTTTAATGGGTATGTCATGTTTTTTAAGGCGTTATCTGACGTACCACAAATACAAGTTTATCATCTACTGTAACACATCAAAGTTACCTAATGTCAGTGAAAATATCAGTGAATAGATTATTTTAATGTTCCTGTCAAAAAGGATATACTTACTCCAATTCAAAATTGCCGACCGTCAACTTAGGCAGCATTGTGATCACAATTTTGTAATACTAATGATGATTTTAATTATTTGTGCTTTTTTCCATTCAATATGTTTTGAAACTTCCGTCACTAGGCATTTTTAAAAGAAGGAATGAAATTTCAGAAATTTGTCGACTATTAGCCTTTCTAAAAATTTTGACGGGATGATATAATGAAGATACTTATATGGTAATATTTGCGATTCCATCATTGTAGGCGGCAAAAAAGACACCCCTATAATAGACTTCTAGTGTAAAAATGCCTCACACTCGGGTCACTCTGCATTCCAAAATTTTTAATATTTTTTTATTGAAAAGATTTCGCTAAAATTTAGAAAATTTGCCGACTGTCCAACTTTCTAAAACTTTAGGGGGGCGAGTCGCCCCCTACGCCCCCCGTTCGCGTCGTCCCTGGGTGGTTCGTGAAATTTTTTTTAAATATGTACTTAAAAGAATGACTGGACGAACTCCTTTTTTTTAAGTACCAATTATTACTGGTAGATGGCAGCACCACTAAAAGTACTCGCTTCGATTTGTGGTATCTATTGACTTATTCTGAACCTGAACCCTAAACTTTTCGTAATATTGACAGAATCACATAATAGATGGTGTGAACTCCTTGGTGTGATGGTGTGATTTTATTCTTTTCACCTACTTACTACGATATTACTTAAAAATATAACTATCGAACAGCTACGAATAAACAATTAATCTAAACTTAGTGAAAGTTAGCTGTTCAATAAAAAGCTATACCTTTCAGTATACTGTATGGCGGTCTGACAGACAAATAATTTTTATTGGAATGCTTCCACCCCTTAAAAAAGTTAATCTTTGACTTTTATTTATATGAATCTTTTCTATACAATGGGTGGTTGTTGTTGTTTTTTACACCGATTTTACACAACTTTTTTCTGCGCACAAGGCCTGAATCACATCTTGTTTTCGGGGCATTATAAAAAAATATTGTGGATGGAGGCACCACAATATTTATTGATAGTGTTTGCTGGAAAGATTTTCGTCTTTAGTTGGTTATCAAATAAATTTCAGACTAAAGTCCAAAACCTCACAGCATAAAAACAACCAAAATATAATTCACTTGAATATTTAGCTTTTTTTCCCTTTTTTTTTTTTTCCCCCCTTTCTCTTTTTTTTCGAGATTTAATGTTTTGACGACTGCAGCTTTAAATCAGTTTAAGTTATTTAAGTTCAAAATGTTGTTGAAAATACTTAAAAAGGACACAAGAATCAATTTAACTACAAAATTTCGGGGCCCCAAGCCTGAGCTTTGTTAGCTTGTGCGGAATTCTTGTCTGCGCAGTATGGAATATTAAACCAACCAACTTTAAAGTCTACCCTTTTTTCCCAAAGCGTAACTTGGTTCAGGCCCAGGGACGACGCGAACTGGGGGCGTAGGGGGCGACTCGCCCCCCCAAAGTTTTAGAAAGTTGGACAGTCGGCAAATTTTGCAAATTTCATCGAGATCTTTCTTTTTCTAAAGTCGAACCACAATAAAATTGAACTTAATAAAAAAAAAAAAAAAAAAAAAAATTGAACAAAAATATCGGAATGCAGCGTGACCCGAGTTTGACGAATCGGCACTTTTACACTAGAAGTCAATTATAGGGGAGCCGGGTGTCTTTTTTGCCGAATACAATGATGGACTGCCCCCCGAACGCAAATATTACCTTATAAATATCTTCATTATCTCACCCCGTCAATGTTTTTAGAAAGGCTGGTAGTTGGCAAATTTCCGAAATTTCATCCCTTCTTTTAAAAATGCCAAGTGACGGATGTTACAAAACATATTGAATGGAAAAAAGTACAAATAATTAAAATCATCATTATTATTACAAAATTGTGATCACACTGCAGCCTAAGTTGACGGTCGGCAATTTTGTATTGGAATAAGTATATCCTTTTTGATAGGAACATTAAAATAATCTAATCATTGATTTCTTCACTGACATTATATAACTTTGATGTGTTACAGTAGATGATATATTTGTGGTACGTCAGATAACTCCTCAAAAACCATCAGATACACATTAAACGTCATTTATATAAAGTATGTAATGTACGTCATATGAGTTAAAGGTTTTATACAAAATATCAAAACACCAAAATTTTTGTATACGAAAATTGACCCGCATTTTACAAAGTTATTGCAATTAATGTGAAGTAGAATTCCATAAATGATGTTGTATACAGGATGGTCATAAAGAAACTTGGCCGTTATATGAACATCTAGAGACAGTCTCGTTCAACAGATCGAGATGAGATTTTAGGTATAGTTATTTAGAGGTATGGGGTCGGAATTCTGTGAATTTCAGCAAAATGGCGCTCACACTTAAGCCGGTTATAGTTACGAATGGCAACGCTTGCTTTTTCCTATCGAAAAATGATCACCGCATGTGAAAACTCTAAAGAGCGTTGGAACGGTACGTGTATCACAAAAAACAGACTCGTAATGGACGCACAAAATACAGATCTGCGACTGACCAACAAAAACACGATCGGAGCAATGGAGGCCGCTCGCCAAATATTCATCTTAGAAAACCGATTAAATTGCCTGTGATGGCACTCATGTGAACTTAGGCCTCTATCAAATGCAAATTTCCATTGTGTGTCTCGATCGCGTGTTTGTTGGCCGTTCGCAGAGCTTTTGTTTTTGTGCGTGCATAATGCGTTCGTTTTTTTTGTGATACAGGTACCATTCCACCACTCTTTAGGGTTTTCTCATGCTCTGAGCATTTTGAGACAGGAAAAAAGCGCTGTCATTCGAAAATTTCAAGTGTATGTATAACTATAACCATTACCGTGAGCGCCACTTGTTGAAATTCACAGAATCTCGAGCTCATACCTCTGAATTACTATACCTGAAATCTCATCTCGATCTGTTAAAGGGAACGGAAGCTAGAGCCCCATATATCGGCAAAGTTTTTTTTGACGCACCTTGTACTTCATATATTGAAAATGCATTCCCAAAATAGTGCATGCCACATGTAAACTGGAAGGCAATATCGAATTTATTCCAACAAAATAATCTTTGGAAAAGTATTGAAAGGTTTACTATCTAAAATTCTTAATGTTTCCCGTGCTCAAATAGTTATGGCCCGACATTGTCCGGTACAACCAAGTTCAGTGTATTGCAAATTATGAGTATCCTTTCATTCATATCCTCGATTTCTGACGCAGTTTGTCCTTTGTGTTGCCCTTGCGCCTAATAAATCTGACAAACAACTAACCAACCTATCCTGGATTTCACCACTTTATACTCTAAACATCGGGAAAAAAATGTCTTTCAGATAAACTAAGATTTTTTAGTCGAAATACCTTTAAAAATATTTCAAATTGGTTCAATAAATCTCAAATTAGGTTCAAAACCATTACATGTGGGTAAGGGAAATGGGGGAGGGTGTTTGGAAATTTCATGCTGACAGTGACGTTCCTCATGCTTTGAAGATCAAATGTGCAATTTCTTCTTCCTCAAGATCGGAATAACACTGTAGATTTGAATACCTCCCCCTCACCTTTCCCGAAAAACCCCACAGGTACTATTCCTTATATAGTTTGGTTGGTTGTATTCAGATTATCTGGCGCCGTCAGCAACACGAGGGCTATAATGCGCCGAAACTTTCGTCATTAGACAAGCCAACATACATTTACAAACACCCATGCCTAACACGGGACTTGAAATCCGCAACCTCGCGGTCTAGAAGCCAGCACGCTAACCACTACACCGTTTGGTCGGCCCTTATATAGTTTGGATTGTTGTGTGTATGACATGCTTTTTTATAGATCTGAATATTTTGTCACTAAATTCGAAGTTCAATTAGTTACGAATAATTTACCTTTCTGCATATAAATATTATAGTTTGGTTTAATGCTAAAGTAATCCATTTCATTTTAATTCCGCATAGGAAAAAAAAAAAAAAAAAAAAAAAAAACACTTGCATTTTCAAGTTTATTTTCCTTCTTGAATAAATGATTACTTTTCAAGAAACGAGTTATATTTGCAGAAATTAATGCTGAAAAACCACACCACATCAGTGAAAAACCACAAAAAAAAAAAAAAAAAAATCATTTAATTAAATCCAGCAATTTTAGCAAAAATATATACTCGAAGTAACTACTTTTAAGAAATAGGTTTCTGGATTGAAATGTTACAAAAAAAATTAAGTTTTATTATTAACACATTTTTCAAGAAAAATCAAAATCTTTTATTTTTTAGTTAGGAAAATGTGTTAAAAAGTATTTAAAAATTAAATAATTAACAAAACGTTTTTAATAATTATTGTCTTTTGCAATGCAATTATAGTGTCCATGAGCGCCTACATGATTATTTGCAGGGAGGTGTAAGGCGACGAAAAGGTTTTTGTTTAATCCTTGATTTTTCGAAGATGGGAATTGGATTTCCTAATTGGATGGTAGTTAATAATTGTGCATTAATGTTCTGTTCAAATTGATAAATTAATATCTATATATTTTTTTCTTGTAAATTTTCCCACTTTTTTTTCCCCGTTACCTTAATTTTAGAAATCCAGAGGGTAGGGAGTGCAAGTGCATGTTTTTTATGTCCCTGACATTGTATCTATTATAAAAATTGCAGTGCTTCGCGTAGGGAATTTTCTGAAATAGCAATAGTCCGCCAGAATTATAAAAAGAAGAATTTTTTCAGAATTTGTTTTTTGATCAACCTTTATACAATTCTTTGTAAAAAAGTCACCTATTTGATCAATAATTTACATCTATTTAATTCCATGTTAAAGTGCTATTTTCCAACCACTTTTACACGTTTAATTAATTTTTTTCGAAACTGCAATTTGAATATTTAAAAAAAAAGTTGTATCGAAATGAAGCACTCGTACTACTGAGGTTACTGAATTGGTTTGAGATTGTGGGAGAAATTCTATCTATCTGCAAGGTATAAATGTCTTCCCCCTTCAAATAAAAACGCTTCCAAAAATAATCTCCTTTGTTCGGAGAGAAAGGGGTAATTTACTAAAAAGAAATGAAAAATTAAATGAATTTGAAGGAACTTTAACTATAATGTGATGGGAATTTACTTAAAATTTGACATTAATTACATATTAATAAAAAACCATAAAATATAAAAAATTGTTTAAACGGTAATTTAAAAGTAATTAAAACTAATTACACATTAAACAAAATAATAACAATTAAATAAAAAAATGCATTAACAATTAGTTTTACATTAATTAACATTTAATTATGTATTAATAATTAATTATATATTAATTATTCATATATTAATTAAAAATTATTTATACGTTAATTTTACATTAATAAAAATTAGTTAACAATTTAGTAACATCTTAATTTATATTTTCTACATTTACACCGGACATGCCTTGATTTCAGTCGGCAAAAGGGTGTCTTCGCCCCCCCAACCAAAATTCTTAGTGACGGCCCTGTTCAGGCCACTTCTTCTCAAAAGCCTTGGCATGTATTGGATGCCAGAAGGACCAGTTACACTTGAATCCTGATGATATTCTAGCTCTTCTGAAAGTTCACGAGTTCATGGACTTGATCTGATTTTGCCGTCAGTCAAGTGGTACACCAAAGCAATTAAAGATTCAAAAGAAATGTGTCCGTTGGTTCGCATAAAACAGATGAGCAGTTTATTAAAGTGAGTTTATCTACAGAAAATTAAATTCAAACTTGTAGCAGTAGGGCATAGTTAAAATTTTAAACCATAATTCAAATTTTGCTTCAGTAGTTTGATAAGCTAAGACGTCGGTCTCATAAGGAAGATCGTAGGATAGATCCAGCATAACACTGGTGAATAGAATTAAATTCAGCTGCTGCATCTTAAATCCGTAGAAATCTCAGTAATATACACTCGTTGGTGTAAAGTGCTGACTCTTATGCAGTCTATACCCCCCCCCCCCCCTCCCATCAAAAAAAAAAAAAAAACTCCAACTCAACCAACCCAACACTGTTTTGCTCGCACCTTACAGATACCCAAGCAACACACTCATGTTGTTTCTGTTGGGGATGGTAGCAGAGCGTGGTTGAGAGAAGCAACAACACTAGCGGTACAATTAGTTTATTAAGTCATTAAACCGCCACGGACACAGGAACACACACATAACATTGGACAATCAGAGGTAAATGAATAGAATACAATGAATGAATGAATGGCATACAGGCTAGAACAACAGTTTATATAAGCCAGCCACAAGGCGGCGCTGCAAGGCAGGGCAGTCCACAAGCAAGCAAAGGGGTGGAAATGAGTGACAGTGGATAACAATATCCCAACACTCCCCCACAATGTCAACTCATTTATCAAAATATACAACAGTATCATCAATACCAAGTAATCTTAAACACTTATAATGCTTACAAGAAGGTAATGCTTTAGTTAAAATGCCAGCACCCATATCATCTGTTGACACAAACTTTAAGTCAATTTGACCATTTTTTAAAGCATCTCTTACAAAATGATGTCTAATATCAATATGTTTTGTACGTTTATGAAAAACTGGATTTTCAACCAATTTTATTGCTCCCTTATTGTCAGTGAGCATACGTACCTTTTCCAAATTATTATTACACAGTTCATTAAGTAACTTACAAAGATATATCGCTTCTTTTGTACCATCAGAAATAGCCATATATTCTGCCTCCGTAGAAGACAGAGCCACAGTACATTGTTTTCTACTTTCCCAGCTAATAGCACTTCCGCTAAGAATAAAACAGTACCCTGTGTATGACTTCCGGTCAAAAAGACAATTACCCCAATCAGCATCTGTATATCCAAACAATGATACTTCTGTACGTTGAAAAACAAGTCCAAAATTAATTGTTTTCTTTAAATAACGCAGAACTCTTTTCGCTGCAATCCAATGCGAGTTATCATAACAAGTTAGGAACTGACTTAGCTTACTAACTGAATTAGAGATATCAGGCCTCGAACACGAAGCTAGGTATTGAAAACTACCAATCAATTCGCGGTAAGGAATCCCTTCCTCGCATTTTTCGGCCTTCTCCAATTTAATGCTAACATCCATTGGACAGGTAACAGGTTTAGCTTCCAACATATTAAAACGGTTTAAAAGCTCCCTTATGTAGCTCTGTTGACTCATAGTCACAACTCCGTTTTTCTGTTCAAAATTTATTCCTAAACAATATTTGACTAAACCAGCATATTTTACATCTAATTCTCTATTCATGTGAGTTTTAAATTTTTCGATCATATCCGGATTTTGAGAAATAAACAAAATATCGTCAACATAAACCATTATTATAGTTAAGCCCTTACTATCTTTAATGTAATATGTACACGGATCTGCCTCGGTTTGTTTCGCACCAAAATTATTTAAAATTTCATTCAACTTAACATTCCAGCAGTATCCTCCTTGCTTAGTCCCATAAATCCCTTTCTTTAATAAAAGAACTTTATCACCCTGATTTAAAGAATTTAAAATTTCATTTGCTCTTTCAGAAATTTCCCCATGGAGTTCCCTTTTATCGATTATTCGTTTCAGGATTTCTCCAAAATAATCAGGACATTCCATAAAAACTTCTTCCTTTATTTCTCCATTCAAATAAGCAGTAGTTACGTCAAACTGATGAATTTCTAGGCCTAAATCTGCAGCAAGTGCACATAAAACTCGGATTGACCCTTGTTTTACCACTGGGCTGTAGGTGTTAAAATAATCAACATTATATTGTTGTGAGAAGCCTTGCGCAATAAAACGCGCCTTATACTTTAATAATGTTCCATCATCTTTAAATTTATTCGTAAGAATAAAGCGGCTCCCAATACATCTTTTAGAATCTGGCCTATCAACAATTTCAAAAGTATTATTTCGAATAATACTCACGACTTCATCAATCAAAGCATTAAACCATAACTCACTATTTTTATCTATGAGCGCATTTTTAATCGGTACTTCCACATTAAAAATAAAATCTGCTTCGTCACGAATGATATCCCTATTGCGCAATGAAAGAATTCTTTTTCTTGATTCTTGTTGATCTGAAACTAAAGGTTCACTATCACCCATAACTGGAGTATTTTTCAATTGCTCGCTTACCAAAGATTTATTTACATCTAACTCCACATCCGGTTTGATTGACTGATATAGCATTGGATCGCTTCCAAGTTTCGATTCGTTTTCAATTGAAATTGAGGTTTCATTTATATTTTCTTTTTCTAAGAAATCTTGCAATGTAACGGATTTATTATCGTATTCCTCAAAGAATTTTACGCTACGGGAAGTTATAACTTTATTTTCGTTTGGTAAATAAATTCGAAATCCTTTAGATGTTTCGGAATAACCACAAAATATTCCCTCTTTTCCCTTCGCTGAGAACTTATGTTTTCTATAATTATCGATATAAAAAGCTTTACAACCGAAAATCTTAAAATAACTAACATTTGGAGTTACACCATTCCAAACTTCATAAGGGGTTTTTCCATTAAGTGAGCTAGTCGGGCATCTGTTTCGCAGATAATTAGCCGTATTTATCGCCTCTGCCCATAGTTTAAGAGGTAATTTTGACTGAGTTAGTAAACATCTTGCAGTTTCAACTAAACTTCTATTTTTTCTTTCCGCTAAACCGTTTTCGGAGGAAGAAAAAGGTACGGTTAATCTATGCTCAATCCCATTTTTCCTAAGAAAATCGTCGAATTCCTTATTTAAGAATTCTCCCCCATTGTCGGTCATTAGTACTTTAATTTTAATCGATTTTTGGTTCTCCCATAAAGCCTTGATATCTCTAAATGCACTTAGAGCTTCACTTTTATGCTTTAAAAATTTAACTGCGCAATATTTTGATTCGTCATCAATAAAAGTCATAAAATAAAAAGACTTACCAATTGATGGCACTTTCATTGGACCACAGAGATCCGAGTGAATTAAATCCAACGTGTTTGACACTCTCTCTGATTTCTTAGGATAAGGGGCTCGTGTTAATTTGCTAACCGCACAAATTTCACAATTAAATTCTTTAGGGGATTTTACTAAATTTAATCCACGAATATTTCCCTTACCACTAGATTCCAATAAATCTCCTATATTTAAATGACCCATTCTTGCATGCCATTTTTCAATATCTGCAACTTTGCTTTTACCACTATCAAAAGATTCACTAGCATGACTTGCACTTTGATTAACACTACAATTACCACCACGTAAATAATATAAATTATCTTTTCTATCAGCAATTAGTTCCAAGTTGGATTTAGTGTCTACAATCTTAGCAAAGTCACTTTTGAAAGTCACAGTGTATCCACGATCACAAAGTTTAGAAACTGATAATAAGTTTGTACGCAGGTCCGGAACAAGAAGTGCATCGAAAACATCAACATCTTGAATTTTCTTGTTAACTTCCGCTTTGATGACTGCTTTACCGGAGCCTAAAACTTCAGTTGTTTCGTTGTTGGCAAGATTGAGAATGTTGATTTCTGTGTCGCCAATGTTAACAAACTTTGATTCATCATTACATAAATGTCGCGTGCATCCGGAATCTACCACCCACTGTGTTTGCATTTCACCATGATGTGTAAACAATGCATCTCCACACTTTTTGGATTCGGCACACGTTAACAGTCCAGCATTTTCTTGCTTGAAGCGAGAAATATCCTTTTTCTGGTAATCCTGGTCACACGTGGCTGCTCGGTGCCCTAAACGTCGGCATTTCCAGCAACGGATTTTCGAAGAATCTCTGGCCTTCGGGAACTGATTGTTATTCTTCTGGAAGTTTTCGCTTTTTGTTTTCCAATGAGGCTTGCGTTGAAGATGAGTCACAGCAAACGCTCCTCCACTCTCGCCGTTTGATTTCCGGTCCTGGCGTCTCGCATCACATTCTTCCACTATTTTTATTCGCAAAACCTCTGGTTTCGGTAACTCGTCGCGGGATTCTATCGCACATCGGAAATTTTCAAAACTTGGTGGAAGGCTGTATAATAACATCACTGCTAGCAGATCTTCGTCGATGCGTATTTCCATTTCACTGAGCTTATCAACAATGTCGAAGAACATTCGAAGGTGCTCTCTCACATCTAGAGTTGTTGTGTCCGCCATCTTGTGTTGAATCAGCGATTTCAACAACGACGCTTTTCTGGCAGGTCCTTTGGATTCGTAAATCTGTTTCAATTTAGTCCAAACGTCAGATGATGTTTCACAACTTTTCACTTGTTTCAGTTCAGATGGAGCTATACATAGGATAATGTCCGACTTCGCTTTCTCATCCATTTCTGCCCACTTTTCACAAGCTTCTTTCGATTTAACGTCATCTTGAATGAGCACAGGTTTTGTTTTGATTCCAGAAACATAAACCCAGGAATCGCTTTTGATAAGCAAAGCTTTCATCTGTATTTTCCATGTCTCGTAATTATCCTTGTTTAACGATTCAATCCGTGTTCCATTCATCGTCGTTTTTAGTTCGGTTTTCGTTCCAGTCCGTGTGTTGCTCTCTCTGCTAAGGTATGGCTATTTACCTGGGCCCATAACCTGTTGGGGATGGTAGCAGAGCGTGGTTGAGAGAAGCAACAACACTAGCGGTACAATTAGTTTATTAAGTCATTAAACCGCCACGGACACAGGAACACACACATAACATTGGACAGTCAGAGGTAAATGAATAGAATACAATGAATGAATGAATGGCATACAGGCTAGAACAACAGTTTATATAAGCCAGCCACAAGGCGGCGCTGCAAGGCAGGGCAGTCCACAAGCAAGCAAAGGGGTGGAAATGAGTGACAGTGGATAACAATATCCCAACAGTTTCTATGTGGTTTTTTGGTGGATACGTTGAAAGTGAGAAAGGCACATTGTAACCACATTGTATCAATGTGCAATTCCAATGCATTTTTAAGGAAGCTGATATTTTATAACAGATATTAGAAGAAATCAATTTATTTCGTATAATTTTTAGGGGTTTTAATTATGTAGTACGAATAAAGTCAGAATTTCGTTTTCTTTACTTTTCTAATGTGATATCACAATGTTGTTTCAATGTGATATTTCAACCAGACATGAAACAAGTGTCTTCTTTGGTTTTTGGAAAGCCCCAATCCTGTCCAAGAATCATATTAATTGAAAACTTTGGTAAAAGCAATTTATAAAAGCAAAAAATAAAAATCCGTTTACTCAATGTGGTTTTTTAATATGGCTTCAATGTGATAATTCAACATTACACCACTGATCCACGATTTGTATCATCCTACGCATGCGCAATACGCTTTTACCTTCAGTGATGACGTAGTTGGCATCACTTTTGAAGTTGATTTGAAACTTGACGATGTCTGTTGACGATTGGATTTATGCCTTTTCTGGTAAGTTTTCTTCATTACATTATTAAATTATACTCTATTATTTGCCGGTTTTCTAAATTAGATGTATTTCTATTTATAAATGAAATTAGATAATGATGTTCTTATCAGTGAGGTTTGTTGATTTTTGGGACACACGTGTGACATAAATAAAAAAACCTATTGTATATTTCACGTATTTTTATGAACTATAAAACTGAATGGGCTATCTTGTAGAAGTATGTTTTTCTAAAACGATTGATCACTGAGAATTAAACATGCTGTATAAATATTATTTCTATACTTGTTGAAAGAATTTTTGCGGTAATTAAATGAACTAATTCAGTTAAAAAAAACCTCTACCGTAATATTATAAATTGTCAACAGGGCCGGGAATTTATTTCAGGTGGAATACAGATGTAGTATAGAATATTTCTTAATGTTATATAATATAATTGAAAGTTATGTGATTTTCCACACCCGTAGTCTCTTTAACATGTTTAATTCGATCACACATCTGGAAAAGTTCAGGAAATTTGAAGAAAACTTGCTGTAAAATCAGAGAATTTTTAAAAATCTATCAGGGTATTATCAGAAAACTTTATTTCCTGAATTTTGTGGCCACTCTGTGTAATGTGTTGTTTTAATTAATGTAAAATTAAGTGTTTATTTAAAAACATAGCTGCAAAATGAACTGATGTTTTGTGTGCAAAAAATGGATTTCTTTCGTTAATTTTCTTTTTCAAGCAGTGATGGATAACAAATTGAGAATTTCTCCCTATCCCACTTGGTAATCAAATCGATATTTCAAAGTAAGGTTTAAAAAAGACGTCATCAGTGTAAATATATACATGTGCATAAGGATGATACATTTTATAATAGTTATCATATTTTCAGTTTACTGCCACCATGTACAACACTGTGGAATGCGGAACAGGTATAGTGCCTGGAATCTGATCGCTGGCTCCTAACAACTGAAACCTATCCTTTTCAGGTACTGTGGTAAATTGAAAAGATGCAGTACAGTATAGGATATTTCGCTATTTAAAAATTTACAAAAAGAACTTTCTAAAAAACTAAAATTAGAAAGTGGAATTCTGTTCTTTTGCAAAAAATATATATATATATTTTTTTAAATCTCCCTTTTATGTTATACAGTCGAACAGGGTTGGCATGGTTTAAACCAAATAGTTTTTTCTCTTTTTAAAGATTAATTTAAAATTGCACTTTTTTTGTGTGTTTATTTATAATTAGTGTTGTAAATAACTTTTTTAAATAAATCTTATAGTGAAAGTCTATAGAACTTTTTTTTTATAAGTATCAAAAATAACTTTTTATATTAATCTAAGTGTTTTATTACTGTTTTATAATAATATTCAAAATTATTAATTAAAATTAAATTATATGCTGCATTTTAAACTTGTTTGTGAAATAGAGATTTTGTGCTTAAATAACTTATTTCTAAACCTTAAAAATATAATTATGTATAACTTATCACCATTACTGATGAATCTAAGAGCAACATTCCATGTAGAAGTAGTAAACAATTACTATTGTATTATATAGTTTCCATTGGATTTAAAAAAACATATCTCTAAATATAATATTAAAATTTAATGATTTAATTGTTCACATAAGTAGCAATTGTTTATTTACTTAGTGTAAATGATTTTCAGAAGAAATATTATTTGTTATTTAAACATTTATTATTCTAGTTAATGTAAAATTTTATTTATAAATATGCATACATTTAAATTAGAAAAGGATTTAAAAAAAAAAACAACTTTTAAACAAAAAAAACCCCATTTTTGGGGGGGGGGTCCAACTCTGCGGCTAAACTTCATTAACACGAAGTCGATGGGGCCGCTGAAATTGTTTGTGCTAACTGAATAAATTAACGCTAAGTTTTAAGTACGGAGAACTGCTTTTACTTTGCGTTAAACTGGAGTTCAGGTTAACGGATTTCGCATTAACAGGGTTTGACTGTAATTAGATTTGGGAATACTTTTTAGAATAAATTTACTTATTGTATTAGAATTGAACATTCTTCTTTTTTTTTTCAGTGTTCAGTGGACTTGCTTATACAGCTGTTGTACTTAAACAGTGTGGCTACAGAACCTGGAAATCAAGAAACTTTTCGATTGTGGAAAAAATCAGGGAATTTTTTTAATATTCAGGAAAATTTACTGTTACTGTTTAGGGTATGTTTTTCCATTATCCCTATTTTGGTACCATTTTCCTGATGATTTGCTGTGATAATCATTAGAAGTTTTAATGTTATGGAATAATTTTAACTTTTAACTACCACCAAACCTATTTTTAAAAAATTGGCATATTATCTCTTTAGCATACAAATTCTATTCGATAAATGTGTCAACATATCTGGAAAAATTGGGGGAATTTGGAAAAAGTTTGCAAGAAGGGAATTTTTTTTAAATCTGTCAGGGAACTTTTTACCTAAATTTTGTGGCCATCATGTTAAATGACACTGATAGTTCTTTTGATAATCCTCTATAATTTATATATTAAGTATAATTTTTTTATTTTTAAATTAGTTTTGCTGTTGTGAACATGTCTGAATTATGGCAGTATTATAACAAGGCTGCTAGTGGCGTTTACTAAAGTGACTATTTTAGCCTCCAGAAAACTTTTTTTGGTAAGAAAAATATCGGTACTTGCGTATTAACGCCACTGCAGCTACAGATTTGACGGTTTTTCAGTGCCACCAATAAAGAGCAATCTTGTTGTTCGCACGCAGTTATCTTTTGGATTCCTTGTAAGTAATTAAAAACCGCCAAATCTGTAGCTGTGGTGGCGTTAATACGTAGGTACCAAAATTTCCTAATTGACTATTTTAACCTCCAGGCGACTATGTAATGAAAAATGAGTTCCTGACTTTGAACTGGAAACCAATAGAGAGCATGGCTTCAACTTGGTTGCAGCAGCTCATTTAATTTATCCTCAAAGTAGTAAAGAGTGTTTTTGAATTTAAAGCAAAATTTGTATGATACAGTAAATTTTTCTAAAAGTATACCGAAGAGTAAAAGGCAACTAAGTTGTTTGAATCTAGAATTTTCAAAAATTATAATTGGTTTCCTATTGAAATATAACATTAATAAAAACCTATATTATACGTTTTTCCTGTAAATTTTTCTACTCTTCATTTTAGTTTTCAAATACTGGGGTGAGAGTAGGCAACATTGGTATTCTGCATCTGCCTTCGAATTTTTTTTACATAATCTACTTTTGATTAAACTATATTGTGTATCGTCATTGCATGATATTCTGAAATAAGTCTGTTATTGCCTTAAATGGTCATGTGATCTTTGGTCAGTCCAATGTGCACACCATAATATGAAGGGTGCTTCCGCATACTGGCATTGACTTAAAACCATCCAAAACAAGGGGATCGCTTTCAACACAGATTCAGAGAGGGATTTTTTTAAGTCATAAAAAAGGGATATTATTTTGATTAATATATTCAATCTTTGAATTTGGTTGGCGATTTAAGTAGCAGAGTTGGATTTGAGCATTTTTACACGTCGTATTTCTTTATTATTATTTTTGGCATGGTGTCTACTTTTAAAAATTGGAAAACAGTTATATCTATATAAATATATGTTTGAATGGTTTTTGTATTAAATAAAGGTAATTTTATTTTAGAGATTATGAAAACAACCAATGAGGAGGCGAAAGAAGCTCGTGGAGTGACATTAAGGCTGCTGATGGTGACAGAGATGTGGAATATTTTTGGGAATGATATTGAGGATTGTAAACATGGTTTATAACATATGGTTCATAAACTTAAATAATTATTTTGTATCTCCTTTCTTATTTTACTGTTATTAAATGGGATCTTGAAGTTAAGATCCTACTGTTGCTCTGAATGGGATATGTCATTAAAAATTAGCACATATATATTTAATCATCTTATAATTTTTCATTTGCTGGTTTAAAGTGTGAACTTAAAAACAATTTGAAAGGTATTTGTGCCTATGTAATTGTGTTAGGACCATGTGTGTTACTGTTACATGTAATTATTAATATTTGTTTTATTAACATTTGTTTTAATGTTATGCGTGATATTTTTGAAATAAAATTATTTTGAACATTATGTAATGATTTATTTTTATAGTTAAAAAATATATATATATATAATTTTTATTCAAATTCGATTAGTTCAGAGATAATTAAGTAGCAGATATTATAAGTAATTTTAATTGTGGTTCATTGGAGCAAAATTAAATTTTTGTACAGAATAATCCTCTGCATATAAAAGGAAAGTTTAATTTTTCACAAAATGATATTCTACCTACTAAAAGATGATACATAGTGTAACAGTAGTTGGAAACTCGTAAAGCCAATACTTGGAAAATATTCTAGTTTTAACTTTTTCTTTTCATTAAATGAGTTTCTATAATGCATATACTCTTAAACTTTACAGTGTTAATAAAACTAAACACATTCATGTGAAAAAAAAAATATGTGTCAAAACAAGCGCTTAGAAAAGTAGGCAGGATACATTCGCTTCCAAATTTTTTCTGTTATCTATTAAAATACAAAAATCAATAATTTGTTTTGCTTAAAATTGCAACTTTAAATGGTATTTTGAATTTGAATTTCATAACCCCTTCCGAAAAATATGAGCAATATGAAAAAGCAATGTGAATATATATATGTGAATATGAAAAATATGAGCAATACTGTTTTAACATGGGTGTTCCACATTGTTACCACATGATAGTGTTCACTTTTACCAATGTTGTTTAAATATGAATCTTCCACACGAGTGTTCAATCTTGATTCTTGCCAATGTTGTTTCAAGACATACTTTCCAGAAAAACTTTCTACAGCACTAGTTCTTGCGCTCAAGAACTATAGTGCTGTAAAAACAGCATTATGGGATGTGTGTCTTGGTTGGTTGTATTCAGATTATCTGGCGCCGTCAGCAACACGAGGGCTATAATGCGCCGAAACATTTCGTCATTTAACAAACCAACATACATTTACAAACACCCATGCCTACACGGGACTCGAACCCGCAACCTCGCGGTCTAGAAGCCAGCACGCTAACCACTATACCGTTTGGTCGGCGGATGTGTGTCTTGAAACAACATTGGTAAGATTCAATATTGAATACTCATGTGGAAGATTCATGTTTAAACAACATTGGTAAAAGTGAACAGTATCATGGTGGTAACAATGGGATGCATCCATGTTGAAACAACATTGACATTCAACGTGGAAACCACATGGGCAAAAATGAACACTCTCACGTGGAAACAATGTGACAAATCCACGTTGAAACAATATTGACATTCAACATTGAAACCACGTGATATATCTACGTTGAAACAACGTTGGGTCACAACATTGCATCCACGCTCCTTTAAGTGAACACTTCCACTTGAAAACAACGTTGCAGTTCCACGTTGAAACAACATTGTGCATGTTGGTATTTAACGTTGACACCACATTGAAACAACATGGTTGCGTTGCTTGGGTACTTGAATCGAATACCACATAATCTTTGATTCGACATTTTCTTTTGAAACATAAATGCAAAGTGATCATTTGATCACAAGTAATCAAGATTCCAACTATACATTTAACTAGCACTACAAAAAAATTCAACTTAATATTCATATATTTCATTCTACCGCAATTATTTTCAATCAACACCAGACTTAACTGTCGACTTATTCACTTCATAAACAAAAAATATTTGATAAGTAAAAGTTCTTTGCTCAAACTATTAAACCAAATAATGAATCCTGAATAGGATTACTTAAAAAAGTAATTAAGATTTCAGCCTTATAGGGTATTTTGTATCTTCATATACCGGGCTACTAGGCAATCATATGTTTTACCATAATATCACAGAATACGTTATCCAATGGGAACGAAAGAACGGACAACTCGAGACTTTATACAGGCTACGCAAAAGACATACTTTTTAGAGGAAATGACCAGTGTTTTTGTATATCGAATGAGAGAAAAATTCCATCAAACTTCTGAAGATAGAGGTTATACAATGTGTTCGATGTCTTTTTTTTCGTTGACTGATATTTCAAAGCAGCATTTATAAGGAAGGGCCTGGGGAAATAGTTGCCATTTTTCAATTTTGTATGGCATTGCGAATTTTTATCACTCTTGAAGACACATAAAAAGAACTGAGAGTAAAAAGTTATAAAACAAGACAATTTCAACAAGATTTGGAATAAAATCACTAGCAAAAGTGGTTTGACTGATTTGGTTGGTTGGTTGTTTTCAGATTATCTGGCGCCGTCAGCAACACGAGGGCTATAATGCGCCGAAACATTCGTCATTAGACAAGCCAACATACATTTACAAACACCCATGCCAATACGGGACTCGAACCCGCAACCTCGCGGTCTAGAAGCTAGCACGCTAACCACTATACCGTTTGGTCGGCCTGGTTTGACTGAAATAGACTCAATAGGGCTGCAGAAGAACATCGATTATCAAAAATAGTTGAGCTGGGAATTTTTGGATAAGTGATTTTTCGGATAACTGGTGCTCTATTGTACATGAAAATTTTATTGTTGCTAACTTTGTTTGCTGTATTTAAAAAATAACTATTGCAACCTTACAACTTTTTAAATCTAAATAGTTTGTTTTAAAGCAACCTTAAATAAATCGTTAAATCTAAAAAGGGGACATGTCAAAAGGTTTTCAATTGGACAAGACAAATTTTTTTACATTTAGTGATTCAATGTTTAATTCTGCTTTTTTTTACTCCAGTTAAAATTAGCGAACATTCCAGTTACATGTACCTGTATTACATCTGTATCTAAAGTAAATATTAAGGACCAAAGCAGACAGTATCGCTGAAATAATCTTGCTCATGTAAAACATTCGAATATCGCATCATAATCAAATTATTGCGTAAGCAGCTCATATACTTTTTATGCACATCTTATTACATAAAATTCAAAAATAAATATTACTTACCTTTCCATACAGGTACAGTGGCCTCTCAAACTCACGCTTGATTCTAAAACGGTCCATGATCAGTAAATCTTACTAAAAGTCTGGCCAGCTTCAGCATGAACCAAAATAACGCAAGCTGCACTGTTTGGACACAGTGCGAACATATATATATTTTCTTTTCCACTTGGAGAAACGACGTACTGAAAAATTATACATAAATACATTCAAATATGAGATCTGAACAATGTCAAGTGGCGTCGTGGAACACAGTTTGTCTCAAAAGAACATTTAAAAGATCTGGCCAATTAATCCACTTATCGTCAACTTTCCTTTATATCTTGTCTGAGCTATACAAAATCACAAACTTCTTAAAATAAACGCTGCTCATTGTTGAGTTTTTTAAACGCAAAATAATGTCAACCTGCTCTCAAAATGATATACACATTCAAAACAAACAGCGAGATTCATCCGGAAGCGAGTTGGTCGGTTTGTGCGCTCAATGATCTATACTCACAAGAATGGCTAATCAGGCCGGGACCAACAGCTTAACGTGGATTCCGAACCACAACGAACAACCATGCCTAACCCGAAATTAAAACCCGGCACCTTTGGCATGCGAAGCTAGAGCTCTAACCTCACAGTCATCAGGTGGGCTAGCCATAAGTGAAAAAGTGGAAATCATGCCAAGTCCGCTAATTAGATTGGTTGGTTATTTGGCCGAAGCATTCGTCATCAGACAAGCCAACATACATTTACAAACACCCATGCCAACACGGGACTCGAACCCGCAACCTCGCGGTCTAGAAGCTAGCACGCTAACCACTATACCGTTTGGTCGACCCGCTAATTAGAGGCGACCTGGATTTGTTTCGAAACGCCCACTTTTGAAAATACATTGGCGCAGTATGGCCCATGTGTTTGCAATATTCCCTAGTGGAATCAGCACCTAGGCTCAACTGACCTCCCCATTCACTATGACTATGGCCCATGTGTTGGCATTGCGCCATTTAACTCCTACCAACCAAACCATGAAAATACACTTGAAGAACCTTCTGAAACATTCAAAACTTGAAATACTAGAAAAAAACATTAAAATTCACACATACAAATTTAATGAACTTTCTAGAAACAACATTTGAAATAAGAAATGAACAAAGTAAATCTCATAGTTCGAACCTGATGGGTTTTGATCTCGCAAAACTGCGGTCTGCAATTGAATACCTGTAGAATAAGTACACATGATCCCTGCAGAATAAGTAGACATGATCCTTGTAGAATAAATAACTAATTAAGCTACAATATATATATAATAAACCATTTGATAGATTTCTTATATAGAGTTCTTGAACCATTAAAAAAGCGTCAACGTGCAATGGTTGGTTGCAGTTTTGTGGCACAAGTGCCATAACTTGCAGTAACTATCATCAAACTTAAATGCTAGGCAATTATTAATTCTTAAAGTAAACAAGTCTATGCTTAACACGTAAAAACTTATTTTATCCCTTTAAAACAGGACAACTTTTAATTTTCGGTAAGTGGATGTATTCAAGAAAACACATATTCTTTTAACACCACTTTCGTCACATTCCTCGGAAGCGAGAGGGTATTGAAACTTCAATGGATGTTATATGTAGTGGTTACTATTAATATACACCTTAGAGTTATAAAAACGCTGGAAGAACCGTACATAAGGCTGCTTACTAAGGCCACTAAATGATCCAGAACATAACTTGCAGTATTTTATTAGGAAGTTAGAAATATCAGACGTTTCGTATACGTTTTTCAAGATTCCAAATACGACGCTTACCGTTAATCGAAGTAAATATCCCATATAATATACACGAAATTTTCTCTAACTAAAAAATTTCAAAACTGCCCCCTCCCCCTTCCCTCCAGTATTTAAGCATTGTAAAATGTACACACGTTTCTTCGTTTAAAAAATACTGATGATACCACTGGTTGTATATGAGTATATGTGGTCATAGGCGCCAAATGTTTACTTTTACCATGGGGGCAAGTTTAGGTGAATTAACTCAATGGGAAGAGGGATTGGTTCAAGATTTCCGAACACCAGTTTTTCATGATCTACCTACTGAATAAGTTGAACTCACTTCCGTACTACAAAATAAAAAAATTCTCAGTCTGTTTGACTTATGTAGCAAAGTTATTTGTAAAAAATTAGTTCAGAAACATTTTATGGAAAAAGTAAGAGCACTAATCAGATAAAAACCATTATAAAACAATTTATTTCAATATCATACATTATTTTACAAAAATATTTTTTTATGATATACTAAAATAAGAAAAGCAACTTTAAATAATTCTGGATAATAATTAATGGGAAAAGAGCCTATAGCAGTAATCTCATCACTAGAAAAATTACTTATTACAATATCATACAATACTTTAAAATATATACTTTTATGAAATTGAACAAAAGGCTGCAAAACTTACTGGATTATCCTTTGGGGGAGAGGAGTGTATAGTGTCAGTGTGCTTACAAATGTTGTTTACTTTCTATATTGATGGGACTTTTTTTTTTCTTTTAAACAGCACAAAATGTCCTTTTTACGCAATATTTTATATTGTAACACAATGGGAAAGGGGGGGGGGGAGAGGGATACCTTTGCCCTGCTTTTGGTAGAACACAGGGGCGATCACCGCCTTTGCTCCCTGTAGTTGCCGCCTATGTATGTGGCCAACGAGCAAAGTTGTATACCTTAGATAGGATGTAAATACATGGTAATTTGATATTTAGTAAATTTTAAAGGAAGTATAATTCTAAATTATTATCTTCCCTATCAGCGCAGTATAGCCCATGGGAAGATCTTGCGCCATAAAACCCTATACAACCAACCAATCTCTTCCCTACCAAATTTTGCTCAGTATAAAAAATATATTTCTTGCGTTATATAATCTAAGATATTTTCATTATATATCTAAGATTACATATTGTATATCTAATCTTAGATGATGTTCCCCCATTGAAACAAATTGCAAAATGTCCTTTTTGTGTAATATTTTATATTTAAAAAACAAGGAGGGGGGGGGGTGAAATGATACCTTTCCCCCGCTTTTGGTAGAACTTTAAAATGATGCTTCCCCCATTGAAAGTCATGTGATAGTGTATATTGGTAAGAAGACAGAATCCTTTTTAGCTTAATTGATATTAAACAAGAAAATACCGGGAATTTGTTTTTGACTTCCGTTTAAAGTTTTCGGTACTTTCCATATACTTCTAAATTTTAACAATACCCATCAATTTGCATTTACAATACATTTGTCAATTCGCATGAAATCATTGTTATGTCTGAAGCAAAGAAATGAGTTCACTCTTAAGATTACACTAGGGGGCTTCGCCCCCTGCTCGCTAACGCTCGCCAACCCCCAAATGCCTCGCTGCGCTCGGATTGAGCGGCTTTGCCGCTCAAATTTGTGGTTAAAACATCTTGCTGCGCTCGAATAGGTTTGCCAGCCATAAAAAATGTAACCAAATTCTTATAAACTTAATGTAAGGCCTAATAGAGAAAACACTCAAATTGGAAGTTTCATAATAGAAAGTTAAATATACTATCCGCCAACATTCCTACTTAAAACTTCATTAGCTATGCCCTTACATTGAAGTCCCAATATCTTTTATTTATTCTGATAAAAAACAACGCGAGGCATTTCTGGATAGAAATACTTCAAAACAATAATTACTCTAATACAAAAATGCTTCAGAAAAACAGAAAAAATCAACTTTGAAACGAAGAGTTTAGAAAGAGCTTTAAAATTAGCAACATGTTTGTTGACTTAAGGATGTTGCCATTCATACATTCAAAATCATTGAGGCTTTGTAGTAGCTTAATGATGAAAAATATTGAAATTTAACTAATTAATAAAGTGTTAATAAATTATTTTGGCACGTTTTGGCAAATCTACAGCTTATTTCCTTTAAAATGACACCTTGATCATTGAAATTGGTTGAGCAGTTTAGGCGGACGGACTAACCCCAAAAAACGTATTGCCTATTAAATATATAGATTTCAGTTCGCAACAATTACCTGAATGAACAATCAACATTTTACTGGTTTTTCTTTGTTATTTCAGTTGGTTTCCAGATTTTCTAGCCATAGGTTGGTCCGTATAACTTCGTCCGATAATCAGTGACCATCCCAATTCGATAATCCATTGAAAATATTTTTAATATGGCTTACATTCAGAAGCAACGACTATACCATAGTACCGAATTGCAGTTTCGAAAAAGTTCAGTTTCCTCATAACTTTTCAAAATCACCTAATTCCGCCTAATTGTCGCCAATGTACATGCCAAGCCATTATTTAAAACGGAATATAGTGATTTTTAAGTGACAAAGTTGTGAAGCTGCACTAGAAGAAAATGAATGAAAAAGATGACACATGTAAGTGTATATAATATCTTTTTCTAAATAATTAAGCATTTCAGTATTTATTTGCATTACAACTCATACTATATCGAGACAAATAATCGTGAAAGTCAAATAAGTGAGAAACTTCATTAAGAAAGTATATTTGATAGATTTCCGTAATCGCTAGTTTAATCTATTTGAAAGTTACCCTTGATATCTTTATAACCTGCAATTTATGAAAATCAGGCATTGTGTTAGTACTAAGGAAACATATAGAATGCCCGTTATTCTGCAAAGTATGAAATGATTAATATCTCACACATTTCCTAAGTAATTAATATGCATACGAAAAAAAAAAAAAAAAAATACCAAATATAAAATTTTCTCACTCATTCACACAAACGTTGGAAACGGTCATTTGCGATGTGTTTGTTTGAAACTGAAAGATTTGACGGGTGTTTATTAGCATTGTCATCAACATCGAAACTCTCAGCCAAGTTTCAACTCGATCGGATGACGTCAAGTGAGTTAATTAGCCATCCGCAGATTTGAACGACCCAAACAAACAGAAGTTAATATAAAGGATTTAAATATTTTAAATAGTATGGGAAATGCAAGCTTTAAAGTTGTAGCAACGGTTAGATTTATCTGGATATTTCAAGAATTTGGTAGAATTTCGCAAATCAATAAAAAACACGATCAGAATTAATCAGGGGGCCACTCCAGTTAGGTCTGTTGATGTTTTGGATTGATCTATTGTGGGTGCAGCTCTGGATTTTCCAAACGACAGGAAGCTTGTGTTTGTGCTGCTGTTGAGTTGAAACGGCTGGAAACTTTGTTTTGAGCTTGAATACGTTTTGTTGTAGCTATTAACCGTTCGCACTTCAGGCCTTTTTCGCGCGGAGGGACCAGCAACCCGAGACGTTTCCCGCCATTTTTGGTTGGTTCGAGGTAACAGATCCTCTTCAAAGAAACTAAACACAGTCATTGGCCTTGCATCGAATTTCCGCATCAAACCTAGTGGTCCTCTCGAGTTGCGGCATCAAATCATGTGGTGAGTGAGAGTCACCTCTGGAGTGCAAAGGGTTAAAGGAATTGTTTAATTCTTTTTGTGAAGAATAAAATTATTTTTGTAATTCAGTGTCATCATTCCTCTGAGAGGAAAATTCGTAACAATACATTGTGATGAATATATCTAAACAGGATTACGACTTGAAAGTTCTCTTACTATTAAGAATTCAATAGTCAAATCACATACTTTACATCATATAAAATTTTTGTTTACATCTTTTTTAATTATACTTGACACCGAACAAACGGTATAGTGGTTAGCGTGCTAGCCTCTAGACCGCGAGGTGCCGACCAAACGATATAGTGGTTAGCGTGCTAGCTTCTAGACCGCGAGGTTGCGGGTTCGAATCCCATGTTAGCATGGGTGTTTGTAAATGTATGTTGGCTTGTCCAATGACGAATGTTTCGGCGCATTATAGCCCTCGTGTTGCTGACGGCGCCAGATAATCTGAATACAACCAGCCAACTAGACCGCGAGGTTGCACGTTCGAGTCCCGTGTTAAGCATGGGTGTTTGTAAATGTATGTTGGCTTGTCTAATGACGAATGTTGCGGTGCATTATAGCCCTCGTGTTACTGACGGCGCCAGATAATCTGAAAAACAACCAACAACAATTATACTTGAATTTTGAAGCTAAAATATTTTTCTAATCTACATAATCTTAATAAACAAAAAGAGTTCAAAACATGTTTGAATGTAAAATAGTAATTTAAAGTTGCTTCGATTCGGATTATTTAGGTTGGTTGTTGGTTGTATTCAGATTATCTGGCGCCGTCAGCAACACGAGAGCTATAATGCGCCGAAACATTCGTCATTAGACAAGCCAACATACATTTACAAACACCCATGCCAACACCGGATTCGAACCCGCAACCTCGCGGTTCGGATTATTTAGGAGCAATACTTATACATTTTCTAAGAAGCAAGTTATCTTTGTCTAAAGCAGATTACCTGTGAAATCGAAGTAGATTTATCGTTAGAATTAGGGTTCTAATATACAAGTTTTCATATTATGATATAAAGCTTTCGATACTACGGTATATAAGAAAGAAACGATATTATTAACGAGCAATTTACGTTATTAGGTATTTGTTTTCCTGCCAGTCATATGACTTTTCAAAGCATGTATGCCGATCTGTCCTCCTGTCAAACAAATTCGAAGCGTTAAAATTTTATTAGCGGAACGTTTACACGATTTCAATGAAAATAACGCATATCTTTTATATAACTCCACAAAAGAAAAATCATACTGCAATGTTCTCTGAATGGTAATAACTGTCTTCTGCAATCGTAAAACTCCTAAGGAGAGTTACGATTTTCGTTTGAAACAATGTTTCATCTACAAAATCTTGCATCTATCTACTGAAACTACAATTATTCTTCAATAGTACATTTGTGCTTTATATTATTACGAATCTGATCGCGTTTGAACTAAATTCGAATCAGTTCACAAACTATTACATTAAACAGAAAAAAATTCAAATAAATTAAATTTCTTACAACATATTCTTTTAATTTTATTTTTCTCTTTAAAAATAAAGAATTAGTTATCAGACAAATGTTGCTGGCAATAAGAGAAAAAACATTAAGTAGTGTTTGTTTTGAATGAAATGTATGTAAAATAGAAAGCTTTAAGCCAAGTTTAACAAACACTCTTATTCAAACTTTTAATACTTACATGAACAGTTACAACATTGGAATCAAGTATAACGTATGTACAATTTGACAACTGTATTGCCAACTTTTCTACTAAATTTAAATTTTATAACTTTTAAGCCCCCACGCACTTATATTAACTGGAAAGATTAAAAACTGAGAAGATAACGGGAAGGCAGCAAAGTCGAAGCAAAGGCATGAACCCAAAAGGCGTATGAAATTGTGTCGACCGAGAAAACAATAGAGAAACTAGGGGGTCGATGCAAGTGCCTGGGCCTGACAGGCTCATGAACTCCCGTTGACATAGAAGACAATGGAGAAGCAGCAAAGTCGACAAAAAGGTACAATCCCCGACAGGCCAATGAACTTGCGTCGACTAAGAATATACCATAGAAGCAGCAAAGTCAATGGAAGTCCATGAGCTAAACAAGCCCATGAACTTGCGTTGACAGAGAAGACAACGGAAAAACAACAAAGTCGACACAAGAACATGGTCCCCGACAGGACCATGAACTTGCGTTGTCAGAGAAGACAATGGAAAAGCAAAAAATCCACGAAAGGGCATAGTCCCCAACAGGCTCATGAATTTGCGTCGACTAAGAAGACAAAATAGAAGCAGCCAGGTCAATGCAAGTTCATGTGCCAGACAAGCCCATGAATTTGCGTTGACAGATAAGGCAATGAATAAGCAACAAAGTCGACAAAATGACATGGTCCCCTGCAGGCCCATGAGCTTGCGCCAATTAAGAATGCAACATAGTAGCAGCAGGGTCAATACAAATCCATGGGCCAGACAAGCCCATGAATTTGCATTGACAGAGAAGACAACAGAGTCAACGCAAGAACATGGTCCCTGACAGACCCATGAAGTTGCGTCGACTAAGACGACAACATAGAAGTAACAAGGTCAATGCAAATCCATGGGCGAGACAAGACAATGTATTTGCATTAACAGAGAAAATAATTGAGAAGCAACAAAAGTCGACGGTAGGACATGACCCCCGACAGGCCCGTGAACTTGCGTCGACTAAGAAGATATCATAGAATCATCAACGTCAAGACAAATCCATGGTTCATACAAGCTCATGAACTTGCATTGACAGAGAAGACAAATGAGAAGCAACAAAGTCGACACAAGGACATAGTTCCCGACAAGCCCCTGAACTTGCATCGACTGAGAAGACAAAATAGAAGTAGCAAGGTCAATGTAAATCCATGGGCTAGACAAGCCCATGAATTTGTATTGACAGAGAAGCAACTAAGTCGACGCAAGAGCATGGTCCACGATAGGCCCATTAACTTGCGTTGCCTAAGAAGACAAGATAGTATAGCAGCAAGGTCAATGCAAATTCATAGGCCAAACAAGCCCATGAATTTGCATTGACATAGAAGACAATTGAGAAGCAACAAAGTAGAAGGACCCCCAACAAGCCAATGAACTTGCGTCGACTAAGAAGACATCATAGAAACAGCAAGGTCAATGAAAGTCCATTAGCCAGACAAGTCCACGAACTTGCGCTGACAGAGTAACGAAGGAGAAGCAAGACAGGAAAAAACAAAATCCGACCAACAGTGTCAATGCGAAGGTATGCTCTCCTATGAAAGAAACATGAACTTGCACAGGCAAAGATGCTGGAGTGCCTACAAAAAGTTATGGAGTTGCGTTTACAGAGAATAGAATAATTATAATTGTCAGCAATTAAAATGCTGGTGTACTTACAATGATTCATTAAGGAAACAGCCATGTCAATGCGATAGCAAGGATACTTACTTGGGTGAACATTAACGTCATATTTTTTTTCATCAAATGTTGCCGTTTTAAAAATGTGAGTTTCTTGGTACCGGGTGGCATATTGATACATGGATTAGATTGGAAATATGCCTTAGAAAGCAGTAACAGTTGGCATTTAAGTGCCTGCTCAATATAGAATTGTTTGGGTGATGTAGAATAATTCATCTATTCCAAAGTACTTTTAGAACATTCAGAAATATGTACTTCTGAAAGACCCTACTTAACCTTAAATTTCTACGAGAAATTTAAGATAAATGAATCTAAGTATTTAATAAAAACATGAAAATATCAAAAGGACAAAAAAAAATACTTTAATGACTTTTGAGGACGAAACGAATCCTGTTGGATATATAGGAGAGCAATACTGTACAAAAACACGGTTAGAACAAAATCTGAACTATTAGGAATAGTTCCAAGCATCAAGGAGTGGACATGTTCTGGAAGATCTCTAAATTAAGAGTGATTTTCTGTAAGCTAGGTACGCTTTTGATAGTTGACATTTTTGATTTTGCTGAAATTTACACCAGATGTTCTTTATAGTGTCTTAGTAAAAAGTGAATTAGCGTTTTTGGAGGAAACAAAATTGCCAAGTTATAGTTGTTCTTATAGGGCGGGTTAAGGTCGTTTTCTTGCATTGTACCTAAAATACGGCAAAATATAATTCAAATTTCTGAAGAACTTCAGATAGGTGCCGATGAATTTTTTTGCATAATCTACTTATAGAATACCAGTACTAAGTTTCACAAGTGAAAATTTATAAGCGTCTTTCTTAAGTTTGCAGGAAGTGGCCCCCAAAACCAGGGTTTCGTGAGTGGAAGTTTCAAATTTGAAACTAAAATTCTGCAAACTTTAAACAGGTGCCAAACTTTTTGATGTGAATTGTGTTTTAGCATTACGTCTAAGTTATTATTGCATGAAAATAATTTTGACAACCCTAAAGAGTTTTCCAGAAATTCACGTTAAAACATTATAAAACACAGCTTATATACAAATGTAATTTTTAAATACCATTTATTGGTTTTGTGTACGATAATTTATAAAAAGTTTTTAGTTTATTTGACAATGAAGTATTTGCTACTTTTATATATTTTAGTAATTATTCTAAATGTTAAGACCTCATCATTAAAAAAAATATTAAAAATATCAAATGACTGCAATTTATATAGAAATCACATTTATTTTCCTTCTGAAAGTTTGAGGACTTTTCTTATACATTGGTTTCTATGAAATTTGTTGCAAATGTGATTTTTAACAATTTTATCTCCATTCAGTAAAGCTGCAGTGGAGAAATATTTAAAAATTCAGACTCATGTCTACATTTAGTTGGGTTTTTTTTTGGGGGGGGGGGGGGAAGACTTCACATTCCCATGCTGCAATAGAAAAAAAAATTCAAACGCTTTTTTTGTAGTAAAATCATTATATTTTGGGGTGGAGGGGGCAACTCTTTGCGTCCTCCACTAGCTATGGCTTAGCCAATGTCAAAGATTTGGTAGCGATTGCTCCTTTTTTTTTATATAATGCGAATTTCAAATTGCGAATTCAAAAACTATTGTTAAAATAATTTGAAGTTTCGATATTTAAAAAGCAACACTTATTTGGCCGTTTTTTAACATTTTGATAATGACATAACCCAATTTATAAAAAGTAGTAAAATACAAAAAGTAAAGCATTCAAAATTGAACTGTAGGCTCTGACTGGTTTCTCATCAGGGGGTTCAACCAGCCGGAAAGAAAAATTCGGAAAAACGGTTTCTGAAGAACTCCTCCGGTTTACCAAAATTATTTTGATGCAGTAATAACCTAGATATGATGCTAAAACATAATTCACATCAAAAAGTTTGGCAACTGTTTAAAGTTTGCGGAATTTTAGCTTCAAATTCAACACTTCTGCTCACGAAACCCTAATTTTTGGGGGGAAGGGGGGGGAGAGGGGCCTCTTTTAGCAAACTTTAGCAAGATGTCAAGAAATTTTCACTTGTGAAACTTAATGATGGTATTATATAAGTACATTATGCAAAAAAATCGTCAGCACTTATCTCAAGTTCTCTAGAAATTAAAAATATATTTCGTCATATTTCAGCTAAAATGCCAGAAAACGACCTTTACTCGCCCTATAAAAATAACTATAACTTCGTAAAAAAAAATTCTTCTGGTGAGTAACCAGAACATATAGGAGCATATTCGATGCAAATTTCAGAAAAATCAAAATATTAGACTCCCATAGGAAGTGTACCTCGCTCACAGAAAGTCACTCTTAAAACTTTCTCAAATGAAATGGGAGAAAACATGAAACATTTCTATCAGGTAGACAAACAAGCGACATAAGACTCTCTGTCCCATTCGCTTTTGGGAAATAATATACACTTACAACTTACAGGATACACAATTCCTTCAAGAAGTATTGCAAGAATCGTTAATCGCGATACTTTTACCTTGAAAGCTCAGCTACTCTAGTTCATGATTTAAAACGCTAAAACGCTCATAACCCTGCTGCTTAAAAAAAATGATTTAAAAAAGTTCTTAATTAAACCCTATCATTACTTACAGAAGAATAGAAAGCACAAAATGTTATTGTGAAACAAATTTTATTATATATGTATATATAGATATATATCTTCACATTTCAAATAAATCAAGAAAATATGAAGATCGATCATTTGTCAAAGCCATAAATAAATCTGCAAAGAATGTGTTTAATAAATACAAGAATCACATTTCAAATAAGCACCTAAATAAACTGGAACTTAGCTGTCTAAATATATCACACAGATTTCCAAGAAAAGTATTCCTTTACACTAGTTTGAGCACACTAGTAAGCTCTGAACCTAATTTTCATTTACACAACAATGGAAACACTTTTCACAAATTAAGCAGATATTGTAGTAGAGCTATTACAAAGCGGTGCAATAAACACATTTCTATTAATTCTTTTATTAATGAACTGAACCAAAGCTCTATTAGGCAGCAGATTTCAAATGCACAAAATAAATAAAAAAAATATTTAAAAAAAAAACAAAAAAAAAACACAGAATACAAGCCAAGTTATATGCACTAAGATTTAAATATGTTGCATCTCTCATCAATTGTTTGATATATTCTTCCAAATTCATTGTAGTAACAAATCTAATTATCATAATTGTATGTACTAATGACACAGGCTGACCAGGTTGTAAAGATATAATAACACTTGCAACAATTTAGCAAAATCTCCTTCAATCATTGGCAGTGGTAATGCAACTAGTTTTGGTTAGACAACAAATTCCTGATGCAAGTGGAAATGCCTATTACATTACAGATTAACTTAACTTTAATGAATAATAGTCAGTATTTTCCTGCCCGAAACTGACTAACTCTTTTTCATAAGAGCAATATGTGATGTCTGCATTCTGAACAAAGCACGTATACATAAAAATGGATACAACAATTTGTTACTTCAGCGCAGATGCTCAAGGTGATGGTTTCAACTCCAGCTAATCGTGTAAATGTGGCACCCTTCCTGAAGACTGGTTTAATTAACAGGAGACTATGGATATGCAAAGGGATTGCATGACCTTAAAAATTGACAGAACACAGATTTATCATTAATAAAAAATTCCCCACGAAACTGACTAATCAATAATGGGCATGCTGTATATTTCAATCACTTTGGATGAATTTTCTTTGAAAACACAATGAAATTATGATAGAGGCAAACTTTCCTATGTGCGCTTTAGCACAGAAAGAGCAGCCGACGATATTTATAGAGAATAACAACAATAGTTTATCACATTTGCAATATAAATATATGCTTGCATACATATATATTTCAATTCCATATACATCATGACTGATAATTACAAATTCTGCAGCGATGACAAACTACATTTAGCACAAAACAGAAACAAACAAATAATTCATTTACCTTATTATTCTAATATCACAAAGTCAGATGAAACATTAGATATAGAAGTCCAATCAAAGCAATAAGTAAAAATATTTTTAAAACACTTGCATGTAAATTTTCTCACTTTATGTAATAAATATATTTTATGAAATCAACATCAAGCCATTTTTTTCTATTTTTTTTTTAATTATATTAAGAAGTAAATTTTGTCTACTTTTCTTAAGATTATGTAACTTTTATTTTAAACTCAAAATATTAAAAACCACTATTAAAGGTATTTAGAGCATTTTTGTTAAATATAAACAGATAAATATTAATAATTGATATCAACACTTCAATTTCTCTTCCACATTTATGAAAAGTACAAATACACATTATAACATTTGACTTTAAATTTTAAACATCTCATTTATAAGGACATAGTTCAAATTATGTACAGATAACCTGAGATAACAATATTAATTATTTTTAAGAAACTCAGGGATTTACTCTTACTCCAGATAAGTTACCTTCCATTCCTGGATCTAAAGGCACAATGTAAAGAAGCTACTTTAAACAAATTAGTTACTGAGTAAGCAAAGATTAAAATGAAATAATGGTACAAAATTTTAGCATTTTTACCTAAAGCTTATCAAAACACTAGTTTTAACATAGACAGCAAAGGGAGACTAAAATTACATAACACACATTTCAATTATACATTCAAGCAAACAATCTTAACGATACAAGTGACAAGGCCAGCTCAAGTAGTAAAATTAACTCCTTCTAACATCACAGCAATATTTATAAAGTATAAGTTTTTTAAGATGATTTTTGGCCAAGTTTATGTATAATGTTATACTGACCTATTTGGCTTCCAAAACAAAGTTTCCAAGAACTTTATTCTCACTTGGTAAACTACTCGACTGTATACTGCATTATATTTAAGGTAATTAAAATGGTAACCCTAAGTTTAAATGCTGTGACTTGGAAATCTAAATCTCCATTTAGGAGACTGCTTAAACGCTCTACTGTATTGGGTTTAGGGTTAGCAGATTGTAGTCTTAGCTTTTTACATTTTTAAGAGATGTTTCCAAATTAACTATGCTTTTATATATGCTGCATGCTTACATTGTAACCAAAATTTCAGCTGCTGAATATATATATACTGCAAATAGACCAGCTTAAGTTAAAACCCTTTTAGTGCCGAACGATGATATATCGTTGTTCGCTACACTTGCGAAAAGTGCCAAAGACGATAAATCATTGTGCAAGTGTTGACGCCTATTATGCATCACAAGAGTTCTGTATTTCAAAATAACTTTATAAAATGTTATAAATGGTTCAAATTCTTTGCATTGCAATTAAAAAAATTATTTATTAGAACATTTTGTTATGTTTTCTGCTAGCTGGTGCCGAAGCACTGTGTACGCTAGAGCGATATGGTAGAATCTCGATACAGGATAGTTTCTTAGAACTGTAATCGCAATCTGTTAAAGATAGTTATCAGATAGTTCACGTGTCACATCATGCATCGGTACGGCAAGACTAAAATCTTTCTTTCAAGCTACGCGTTCACTATAGGCTGAGCAGAGCGGAGTGGATTAGAACCAGCTCCAAGGCTCCCTTTCTCCCACAATACGCTGCATTTTACACTTCTTAAAAATCATTTTTAGTTTGGTTTTTATGAGCATTTTTCCAACCCCTAGAAAATTCGTAAAATTCCTCCGGTTATCTTCGCACAGGCATCTGTTTTCGTACTGCACTAAAAGGGTTACAGAAATAATACTTTTATTACATAGTACGCTAGAAGGCAACAACATTGCAAGTAAAAGCCATTGTTTAGAAATTAAAATTTGAATCCGAATTTACCACTTATAGAAAAATTATTTCCAAAACCAGAGCTGACAAAAAGGGGGAATTAACCAAATTTAATTTTAAAAAAATGTGCATAATTGTTTCTTAAAATTGCATACATTTTTTAAATATTGCATATAAAATTTACAATTAAGTAAGTGAACAATGTATAGGTTAACCAATTACAAGACTTAAGTATAGAGCTAATGAATCCAAAAGACAAGATTTTTGCCAATCATTATTAGCATTTAATTTAAAATTATAAAGCTTAAATTTCAAGTTTGTATAATTTAACAGCAATCCAACTTTAAAAGTCAACGAACTCAAGTGCATACAGTATTTGTAGGTAAATAAGTAAATTGAGATTTCCATAGGTATTTTGATTAATTTAAATAGTTATAGAAATCTAAATTTAGTTTTTACCTACAAATATGGTGCAAAACGGTTTAAGTTAACAGTAATTGCAGTATAAGTTAACAAACATTGTTTATTTTATGAGTAAAAAATATACCTTAAATCATATAATTTTTGCATAATCTATGAATTTACGATTCTAAAAAATAAAATTTATATTTTGTGAATTGAATACTATTTTGCATCTAAAAAAAATTTATAAATGACAACTAACAAAATGTATGTGAAAGCTGAACAAATACTAGACAGAAAACAAATTAAAACATAAAACCAAAACTTAAATAAATTCGTACGCTCATTCCAACCTACTAGAGCTATATAAGAAGTCAGTCCCTATTTATTCACAACTTGCGAGTGTAATTTGTAGATATGGATAAACTTACAGAGAATAACTTCCAATAACTTTTATACAAAAGTTCACTACCGTACATTTTTTTCAACGGTAAAAAGTATAAATTAAAAATAATTAATGTAAAGTTTATATCATTGATTATCAATACTGGACTGTGAGCCCGTCGATTGATAAGTATTATGAAAACTAGTGACTTCCGATTCACACAGCGAGTCTATAGATAGAGGAACTGATGCAGAAATATGGGGGGACCCCGAACCCAACTTGCAGGGAGTAGCTACAATTTGCTGGTACAAAGGTGTATTTGACGTCATAATGCGGTCATCATACAGAGAGAAACGTGGATTCTTCGAGGGATTTGATGCAGAAGCGCCATCTTCTGGCTGACTATTATTATTGATGTGATTTTGGCTGCTACCAGAAGAAACTTTGACAAGTACTGAACTGACATCAGAAGAAGCAGGGTTGCTACAACCTTGAATTTTTGTAACAGGAAGAGTATTGGGTCTCTTCATTTTAGGGCTGTTATCTGACAACTGAGGGTGAGTCTGACTTTGCACAAACCCATTCTGGAATGGAGACCTTCTGTTTCTGTCTGGCGGATCCCGAGTGTCGATACCGGAGTCCTCGGCAACTGCTTGGCTGTAAACCTGCCTGTTTGCCACCGGACGAACTACTGTCTGGGTCATGCTGAACTCATCATCAGGATCCATCATGTAAACCTCTGTGTCTAAGGTCTGTGTTTTGGTGAGATTGGTGAAGTTGGGAGGCTTTGGAACAGTGTTGGGATTGTAGCAAAGTCTCGGGACATTGATCGCCGGAAGTTCTGGTGCTGTTTTCGGAACAGTCATTGCCTCTGGAATTGTCGTAGAATTTGCTGCATCCAAACCCTTTGCCAACTTGAAAAAGTTCTTGAAACCCATCACAATTCCCTTCTCCTGCTTCTTGGCTGCTTTGTTACCATGACCATTGGCCACCTGAAGCGAATGACCATTACCTGGAACATTGGGCTGCTTTGGCATGGTGCTGACAATGTGAACAGCGTTCTGAACATATGGGATGGGGTTTGCAGCACGGGTCGAATGGCTCAAGATGTCGTTCGGGACCAGAGCATTGCTTTCTGAGACCTCACCAGTCTGAAGTGTATTGAACAAGTCTGCTTCGAAATTAAAACTATTAGTGGAGTTATTGCGTGTATTGAACTTATCTCCTCTCTCAATCAAAGAGTTTCCACTAATGGTAATATCCTCAACAGGTTCCATGATCAGATTCCTTTCCATGGTAGGATTCTTACCCTGATATGGCTGCAATGGAACTGTGACTTTCAATCCGGGTGTAACATTATTGTTGATAGAAAGGTTCTTGAGGTTATTTCCAGAATTCACAGACCGAGGTGTGAGTTCTGTAGGTGACATGGTGATGCTGGTCTCAGCAGTGTTCTCTGACATGCTGAAATCGCCACTGTAGCGACTGTCAGCGTTCCAGTTGGTCGTTGGGCTGAGGGAGTCTGTATTGCTTCTCATAACAGGCATCTCAAAGTTGGATCCGCGGTACCATCCGTTGGAGGAGGTTTGGATGATGCTGGAAGTTGTGTTGATGTCAGTTGTGGTGGGGTTGATGGTAGGGCTGACTCCAAGGATGGCTGAACCGGCTGGAGAGGAATGAAGTATATTTAAAAATTGCAAGATTCAAATTGGAAAAGAAAGAGGTATGTATTCTCATAAAATTTATCAAAGGTTACACTTATAAAATATAGCCACCCTCTAATCATATTGCACTCTTGCTTCAAATTAAATAAAAATTTCCAATTGAAATAAAGCAGTCAGCTGAAATCAGCTAGGTTATATTGCATGGTAAAACAGTTGTATGAGGACAGTAAGGCATATCATCTGAACATTGCCACAAGACTGTTTACTTCATCTGAAATGCCCCCCAGAAGGTATTACAATGTGAAAACTGCTACACACATGCATCTTGAATAAGAAAGTGAATTTTGAAATAGATTGTGGCTTACTTTCTTATTTTTCACTGACATGTTTCTTCAGAAATTTTTTGTTAGAGCATTAAAAGAAAATTATCACAATAGTGTGATAGTTCATATGCCTCACTACAATTTTGCCAGCCTGGCTTCAATTCTGACCAACTGGCCCCAAAATCGACTTAGCAGTTCTTCCTTCTATGATTGATAAAAAATTTAATCAAATTCGTGTGGGATTTAGAGATACCAGAGATTGTCCAGAGATACAAACTTTTCTAACAATTATTCCATCGATTTTACTTATTTTTTGTAGCTTTTACGGATTTTTTATTGTCGTTAAGAATTATATGGACGTTCTTTGAAACCTATGGAAATTACCTATGTGAAAAAAAAAAAATTTCCATCAATACTACCAAGATTTACTATACTTTTGTTAAGTGTTACCCTGATGTAATAGTCGCTATTGTTTCTCGTATTCATTCTTCGTAATGTAAGACCATAGATAAATGGTAAAAGGAAGTAAACATTTATAAAAACTAAGGAAAATCCATAGAGAAATTGGCAACATTCGTAAAGAAGTTGGTCTAGTAATAAGCCAACAATCATCTTGAAAATAATCAAAATTACTTCTTTCAGCTAAAGACACTAAATTGGTGACCTGATAGTCGAGATAGATTTGAATACTTTCTTAATTTCTCATCTTTCAGAATAGACTGTAAACAAAGACTGTAATCATATATGCAAGGATTAAGAATTTTAAGAGGGTTTCGATGTGTAAAAAAAGTGTGATAAAGAATAATTTTTTCAGTTTCTGAATAAATATCAAATTTACATTTTCGAAAAAATCCTGTGTTAAAAGAAAATTCTGTAGAACACAAGAAAACATAGCATTGAATAAAATATACAATTGTCTCATGTTACAGTTAAAAAAAAAAAAAAGACCACTCATTTACAGAACTTTACGAGAGGATAGAATTGTGCAATTGGTCCTTTTTTCAAAAATAGAATTTTGTGAATGTAGCCAGGAGAAGTTCATGAATTTCTTCAAAAATTCTTCATCGTATTATTGTATTCACAATACTATAATATTGTAATCTCCAAATCTGTATTAAATATTGATGGAAAATGAATCCCCAATACAGATTCTATTTTGTCATAGACTGAATTTGAAACAAATACATTTAGAAAACAGAACGATTCAATGTGATAAGTTAGTAGTTTTTGAGGTTTTTTTATAATTAATGCTATAGTAAATATTATAATGTCCTATATGATTGCTAGCAGGTGAAACTTCTTTTTCTCTCTCTGAAAAAACTATTTTTTAAATAAAACAATGTTATGTTTTAGCAGAAATATAATAAGGAATAACTTTCATGTACTTAAACAAAAAATAATTAATAACTTTGAAATTACTATTTGAGGGCTACTTTACAAAAATAAAGTGTTAGGAAAAAAAATACAGCATATAAGTTATGAATGCTTACCTTTATATCTATCCCATAAAACAGGAAGTTCTACTAGTCTTTCTTCAACACAAAGAGCTGTTAGTCTAGCTTCGGCATCTTGGTCCCAGCAATCTTCTATGGTTTCTTTCAAAGCTCTCACTGCCTATAAAAAATACAGACATATAGCATTGCATAACAAAAGTTTACCAAACATTCATAATTTAAGATTGTATTGGTGAAAACAAGAAAACATTCCAGTGTTAACAGCATTTTTTAACATAAGTATGCTAAAAAAAAATTTGTTGTTAGAAGTATTTTATGAAAGGAAAACATTAAAAATTGTTAGTTTTTAATTTAAAAATTTAACAAGGTTCCCACTGGAATCTCAGAATGAAAATCAAAAATTTTTCAAGGTAGCTATAGAATTTGAGAAACAAAATTCCCTGACATTTCCCCTACTTTCAGAAAATTCTCTTAAAAATTCTCTGATGTGCATTTCTGCTGAAGTTAACGTTAAAATATATATATATATATATATATATATATATATATATATATATATATATATATATATATACTGATGGCAATTTAAAAATATATAAATTTAATAAGTAAATATAATTCTAAATAGTCAAAGTATAATTACATCAATAATTAAATTTACTCTAAAGTAAAACAAGCATCTTTAGAGCATGAAAAAGAATAGAAAATATTAATTAAAAAATACAAAATACACATTAAACAATTCACAAACTACATCTTTAAGCTCAAAGAAAAACAAAGCTAGTACAATACTTTTCTTTTCGATTTTAAAAATGCAACAAATAAAACAAATTATTTTCGTTAATATGTGTCATAGGTAGTATCCTGTTCATTGCATAAATTTAAAACTATCCTAAATATTTACTAAACTTGGGAATGCATGAGCATGAAACTTAAATAATCAGCATTTTGCTATTCAGTCACAAATTTCACTAGGTACATTTTTTTCATGAAATATTTCTCTTGGATTTTGTAATTGACAAAAGATAAACAACATACATTGTATGAAAGATAAGGCCTGAAATTAACAGCTTCTAATCAAATTAATTGCTCATAGATGCATAGAAATAAAATTTTGTACAATAAGAATATTATCTTAAACCACAAAACTACATATTAAATAAGGCACAAAATTGTTTTCAGAAAACATGACAAGCACAAGATACATACTATTTTGGCAGAAATAAAATGCAAGGACTTCATGAAAAAAATTATGTGATCCTTTACCTAAATGTATGCAGTAGCGCATCAATTTTTTTTTTTTTAATGAAGATATTTTAATTCCTTACTTGATTTACATAAAAAATATCAATTAAATTCACATATTACTTTCAGTAAAACTAAAAATGTCAAAATGAAAATATATACAAAAAAAAAAAAAAATCAGTACAGGATCCAAAAAAAAATTCAATATTCCCTGATTAAAAAGTAATTTTACAAAATTCTCCGACATTTCCCTGATTTTTTCAGGAAAGTGATATTCCCTGATATTTCTCTGATTTCTCGGTTCTGCATCCACCCTGTTTTTGAAGGACTTTTAAGGGCATAAATAATGTGGGACTTTACAGCTGCTTCGCTCATGGCGCCAAATCAAAATCTTTTATGCTCAATTTGCATTTTGCCTTATGAGCAGACTTTGATGATGTTGCAATCTATTTTTCATACACACTATGCTTTAGCCATAGCTCATTAAATGCGCACTTTCAAGGCACAGTATTTGTAAGTCAAAACTGAATTTTTATAAATATTGCAGCGCCAACCTGATGGCTGTGGGGTTAGCGCTCTGAACTCGCATGCCAAATGTGCCGAGTTCAAATCCTGGGTTAAGCATGGATGTTCGTGATGATTTGGAATCCACGTTAAGCTGTAAGTCTCGGCTTGATTAGTCATTATTGTGCATAAATATAGGTTATTGAACAAACAAAATAAATATTGCAGTCGGCCACACAACATCAGTGAAAATTAAGGGTCTTAAAGTATTTTCAAGTACTTTTTAAGGCCTGGAAAATAAGTTAAAAAACATTAAGCATTTCCAATGACTTTAAATGATTGTGGGAGCCCAGTTTGATCAAAAAAAATTTTAAGTGACAAAATTTTTTCTCACAGAAAGACCAGTAATCTCTATATTATGCAACAAAGAATTGCACTCAAATTATTTCTTCAAAACTACATTTCATAATGAATGAGTTGGCTATCATGTAATACATTAATCGTAGCTGAAACATCCTACTTGCTCATAATCAAGTTCGATTATGAAAGTCATGGTTATAGAAAAGCTGACTTTACACATATAAAAACATGCTACAGCCCCCAAGTAAAAAAAGCTGTATTAACACGAAAGGGATACAAACTAGCAAAAATCTTCAATTTTCAAAGAATTATACAACCGTCAAAAAGAAAACAAAAAATTTCAGCAACCAACTTTTTTTTTAAACTGCATTAAAGAACTGCAAAACCATAGCTTTTAAATTTAAACTACTTGCAATAAAAATTACAGATTAAAAAAAAAAAATGTATTTTTGGTTACAATATACAAATTGAAAGTTTATCACTTCAGTAGAACAGAGTAGTCAGAATATTGATTCAAATTTGGACCAACTATCCCATCCACAAAAAGACAGTGAATATTACACCAGCGTAACCTTCAACAAAAGTTATCACACAAGCGAAATTTCTACAATAGTAACTATCAGATTTGTCAAAATGATCAACACACAGGTGCAAATATCAGCCAACATATTAGCAGAAGCTGCAGCAAGTGAAAAGTTGGTGATCTGAATAAATGTGAAAGTGAACTGTATTTTTCAATATCAATTTGCCTTGGAGTGTGTAAATTTGAGTTTGCTTTGGGCAATATAATGTATGGGTCAAGCTGCTTTATTTTTACTAATAAATAAAAAATATTGCAGCTATGTTGTATTCTATACTAATAAAACAAAAAGTTTGTTTGTCTAAAAGTCCGATAGTCTACAGAAAGTAACTTCTAGTATGGAGAGAAATGAAATTTTAAACATAAGTAGTTTTTGTCATCAAATTTACGTACCACAACTAAAATGATAACATTTTCATTAATTCTTCAAAGTAACATAAAGGCAGGGGAAAGATAGTTGAAGCTGACAGAGGGTTTTTTGTTGTTGTTTTTTATAAACTTTTTTCCCCAAAGGTAATGTAATTTATTATGCTTACTGGATTAGTATCTTTCCATATATCAGGGAAAAGAGGTCGTGACTTGCGCTTAACAACAAGGTGCTGCAATTGCTCCATTGTAGGATGATTACCAATTTCAGCAACAAATGGAGCTTTATACTCTGGAACTTCAACACCTATATTTAAAAAAGTTTTTACTTATGCATTCATTTATTTTGTAAGTACTCTAAGAGAATAATTTGATACACTGATAAAACATAAATGAGCTTAAAAAACAACACAAAGTGTCAAGGTATACAAGAATATTAATTTTTATTTATATAATTGAAGTTGTTGATTTGTATATGATGCATTTTTACTCAATTGAACTAATATACAGAGCATTGAAATGAAAGTTAAATTAAATGATAATGTTTAGCCCAGATATTTTATAATGTATGTTTTTAATCCTTTGAAGAATTGTAATACAAAGTTGGAAGATCACAATAAAATTACATTAATAAAATATAAACATGATTGAGAACTTAAAAATAATCAAAATAATGTTACAAATATAATTTTTTCAAAATTAACATTGCTGATGTATTTTAATGAAAGTCGCAAAAGAACTTTATTGAGAATGGCATAGAAAATTAGAGCCTCTTTGTAGTATAAAATATTCTATATCTTTTTAAGATAAAATACTCTAGTGAAAAACACAATTTAAAAAATTTCCAAGCTTTCAAAATTTTAAACATCCTTTTAATATATTTAAAAGAATTTTTAGTAACAAACTAATTCTACATAATTGATTATGTTTGCTAGAACATCATCAATATTATTCAAGACAATACATTTTTCTTCTACAAAAATCAGGTTATTAAAAACTTAAAAGTTCTAGAAATTAGATAACTTCAAAGAACCTTTGTTTACCTTGAAAAAGATCCGAACATCGTGTAGCCAATTCCCAAAAAATCAAACCTAGAGAATATACATCTATTTGTTTCAAAGAAGATTCACAATCCCGTAAATTTACGGCTCCTTCCAGTACTTCTGGTGCCATGTATCTCAATGTACCCACCTAAATTGGAATGGAATTTATCATAGACACATAGTGATACAAATAATAAGAATGAACTCTATTTAAAACTATTGGACTAAACTTTGTATAAAAAAGTATTTTTGGACTAAACTTTGGTATAAAAAAAAAGACTAAATGAATAAAAAAAATAATCAAAGACACTAATAATTTTTTTAACTTCAGTTTTGAATGACACCATTACTTTATGAATTATCCATGAAAACAAATTTCTAGTATGTTTTAGTCTTCAAAAACATACAGAAATGTTAAGAAATTGAAAATGACAGAGGACTGCCAGGGACTATAAGCTTTGAAAATAGTTGCTTTAGTCACCTCAGACGTCGAAAATAGTAGCTTAACTTTCGTAACGATTTCTTCTCTCAAGTCAACAGTAATCTTCCGCCTACTTCAAAGATTTTAAGTGAAGATTCTTTATACAGTGAATGTCAAAAATGATCCAAAATCTAGACACTTTTTTTTATTTAGAAAAAATCCACGCTTTTTTTTCCTATCACTTCATAGACAAAAAAAAAAGCATAAGACATAGGAACAAAGGCGGCCCTAGGTTCATTTTTCAGGGGGGGGCATTTTAAACTTTAAGTTCGTAAAATGTATGCACTATGTAACCTAATTATAATAAACTAACTGCTGATTAAATGCTTGATTGCAATGATAAGTGTAGAATTTTCTAAATTAGTAATTTTCATTTGATGCAGGATTAAAAAAGTTAATTTAAGCTTGAATTGCTCTGCTGAAAAATAAGAAAAGAGTAAAACAAAGAAATTACAAAAAATAAAAATAGTTAATAATTGTTTTACAATCACACTTCTTTACTCTTTGAAAGCCTAAAGAACAAAATACAATTTCCTCTGCTTTGTTTTGGCAAATCTGCCTATGACACAGCTCACATCAATGTTTATGTCTCTGTGAGTATGCAACAAGCTAAGTCCTGCTAACCTTTCTTCCCCCATTCTAGCTCTTAGCCACGTTTTCAAGCGTCGAAGGGTAGAGAAACTTCATCAGCAACTTCATCAAGCTTCTTCAGCAGAGGCAACGCTAACTGGTAGTGTTGCCAAAATTTTAAGTAACTCGTAAATAGTAGGATATACATATTTGTCACAAGCTCTCATTGTATCTATGGCAGAAGTGGGGAGCTATTTTTCTTTTTTCCATTTCTCTCTCCATAGTGCTAGCTCACTTTTAATCAGAATAACACTCATTTGTGTCAGTCCTAAAATTGGTATGAACTTCTTTAATAAGTTTTAAAGCTCGTTGCTTTCTGATTCTGTTGGCTTTTCCATATCGGAGGTTGGAATCAGTAATCGAAAGCCAAAACAATCCAAATTTTCTTTTGGAAATCTTCCTATTAGGTCTTCAAATATATTATCCAATAAAGGTATGTAAACCGAGATTCTAAAATACTCTTCTGGTATTTGAGTATTTCTTTTTAGAGAAGTATTTAAAAATGCTCTCATTTTTTCTTTTTGAAGACATATTGTAGATATTCGTCACTAATTACTCGAGGTAAAATGATCACGAAATCTTTAAACAACGAATAAAAGTGTTGCTAGTTCAACAGATATTTTCACAATAAATGGCCTGTCTAAACTAGTTATAACAATAACACAGTACCGATTCCATGCCCAAGTGACAAAAGTCACACACTAGTCCAGACATCACGTGTTGAAATTACCCTCGGCGCCATGGTTGCTTAGAAGAGCATGGTTATTCCAAAAAGGGGCAGAGGCCCCCGGGAAAAAGGAAATCGTCGTTTAGGAGGGGGATGGTCACTACCTGTGTACTTGTGTTGTGTACCGGGTATTGTGTCGTGTGTTGTGTACGTAAATACATTTAAAACCAGGGTTTTTTCTGAGGGGGGGGGGGGGGCTATAATTTTTTGTACTGTAAAGAAAAAATTTACGTTAATGAAATTGTGCTTAAAAATCTGTATTTTCACCGTTTTTTAAACTGGAAATTCTCAAAGAGTTTTGGGATATTTGAAAGGGCTAGGAAGGAAGAGGGAACCCTTCAAGGAGGGGGCCATGGCCCCCCCTTGAAGCCGCCAATGCATAGGAACCAAATGGATAGACAAAACTAGCTATGTTTCCCAATCGAAAATAACAATCACATGCACCTAGTTACCAGAGAAATACCATTGTGGGAATTACAAAGTGAACACCCAACCGATGAATATAATAAAAAATTAGCTTCTATTTTGGCAGCCGTTGCACGCTTTCCCCCTTCCGACCCCCAAAAAAAATCACTGTTTTGCAAAACTGTCAAGGTGTGTTCTTCTTCATATCAATAACTATGGAGACTAGGGCACCTTTACGTCTTTTAAGCTTTTTGTACCAACCCCATATCCAGTACAGATTGGTAGAGGGCAGTACTGCACAGAATGTAAGCACATTCACGAGCGCAAGTTTACCTATAGCCACAGAAGAGTTCATTTCTACCTCTTTTCGGTAGCTACCCGGTAGATGGCAGCACTGCAGACCTTATGTGGAACTTCTTAATTTGGAGGCAATACCAAGCAGAAGATTCCAGCAGAAGACTTGGCTTTGCTACCCCCAGATGTATTGATTTGTATGGGAACTTGGAGGACTTTGCAACCACTTTTGTTATAACATGCTCCAGTCACCATTAGCAAACACAGAGGTCTTTAGTAGGTCCCAGGCCCAAACTCGCAACATTCTAGTTGCGAGAATGATACTCCCCTGACTGGGCTACACTTAATGGTGTGTTAGTACACAAATACGGATTTATTTTCTGCTCTACTGCTGTATTTAATTTCTTGAAATTTCGTTTTCCAAGTCCAAAAATAGTTGAAGATTTTGCTTAAAAGTCATTTTTGGTCAGTTTTACATTGAAATAGTCACATGGAAATAGTTATTTTGGAACCCTTTTTAGTCACCATTAGTAGCCTTAAAATTAATAAGTTTTGACACAATCCAATTATAATTTGATTGTGAGGTAGAGTTGGTTACAAAATATTATGAAAAAATGCCTTGTGTTTTAATGGTTAAAAAACATTATGAAATAAAGTTTTGCAATCAACTATATTTAACTTTCCAACTATTGCTGAAGTCAGCTGTAATTTCAAATTCGCTTTTCTTTAATCTCAACTCTCACAAACTGGAAACTTACAATCTCAGTAATTGTAATAAATAACCAATTGGATCTTGTTCACTGAATAATAACATCAAACATCCAACTGAGGATCCAAACGAGAAATTATTCATGTATTTATATCTTCTTCTATTTGTAGACAATCACTTTTTCTAAGCTTCAACAGCCAATAGCAGACAAACCATAACAAGAGCAAAAAATACGGCAGATCACAAGAAACATTAAATCTTTTCCCAACTTCCTTTAATAAAGGACTTTGGCTATATTTCTGTAGACATTCGCTTATCTCTATTTTTAATCTTAAAAACTTTTTAACAAACCCAAATTATTTGTTTCAAATTTTGATTAAAGTGGCACAAATGTATCTTTAATTTTGTAAATATAACAAAATCATTCACATACACTTATAACATCTTCTGGGATGATAATAAAAATGATTCATGCCAATTAATTTTCTTAATTCCAATACCTGGTTTAATTCTTCAAATTATTTCCACTCAATTTTAGACAACCCATAAAGGGCTTTCTTTAATCTTAAAAAATTCTTTGTTGGATCTTTTCTTTATCAATCCCTGAGATTGTTTCATATAAACTTCATTTTCTAATTTACCATACAAGTATGTGCTACTATAGTCAAAATGGTAAGTAAGCCAACCAAAATTTACTATAGGCAATCAACAAGTACCTACTATCAACAAGAGTAAGCATATTGTAAAATTCACCATGGATAAGCAAATATTTCATAACCAACATCTTGAACTGGATTATAACCTTGTGCAACAAACCTTGCTTTATATTTGGCAAATTACCTTCGATTGTTCTTTTTAATGATATAAACCCAACAGCCAATTCATAATTTTCTTCTCTGAAATTTTTTCTCCAATTTCTCAAACTACCTTAATCAAATATCGCCAATACCTCTGTCATTGTTGTGAAATTCAATGCTTTATTATATGGTTTAGATATTTCAATTCAGCACAATTATCTTCAATATTGTGAATTGAAAAACAATTTACTTCTAAATTCATTTCTGGTGAAAGAACATACTTGAGATTTCTTCAAAAAACTCAAAAGCATTGAATTGCATTTAATTAAAATTTCTCCTTAAAAATTTTTATGTTTTTTTAGAAATCAAAATTTTTTCCCTCTTAAATTTATAAATTTTCTTTCCTTTTATTTTTTATTGGATAGTATTTTTATTACTGTCTGGACTATTTAATTTTATTTCTTCATACAAAACAACTAATAACAAGATTAGTATTTTAAGTTTTTCTTTCTTTTTTTAATGCTGCACCTTATCACTGACAGACCCAGCATACACAAGCAAATAACATTAATCCCTATAACAATCACATTAATCAATATGAGTTGACAAAAGAGATTAAATTGAACTTACATCCACCAAAGATGTTGACTCTGCAACTTGCTCATCTCCATTTGTGTAATACTTTGAGCCGCAAATGCAAATTGCAAAGCCAAAATCAACCAACATACAGCTACCATCAGCTTTGATTACAATATTCCTAGAAGTTAAGTCTCTGTGTGCAACACACATCTTTGTTTTACCTGTAAAAAAACAAAAGTTTATAGAAATGGGTGCAGCAATTATGTGTATTCGTGTAAATGAAAGATAAGACTTCTCGCTAAATAAATTTTCTTAAATCCTTATAAATTTATTTTTGATTCACTTGTGAAAACTAAAAATCTTACATTGCATTATTTTAAAACGAATGAAAATTAATTGTGAAACATAAAATGCTAAGCAATCCATCAGATTAAATATTTAGTTACTTAGAAATATCACCTTTTAATCATAAGAACAGAAGAAATTAGTTATAAAAAATTAATATAAGTAAAAAAACAATTTTGCTGGTTTTCAAATTTAGGTTGTTTTTTTTTTAATTATTATTATTATTAGTAGTAGTAGTAGTAGTAATTTTTTTTTCTTTATGTAAATCTTTTTGAAAGGATACAAAAATATAGCCCAAAGACACTCTTAACAAACAAATAGAAAACAATTAAAAAAAAGCATACTGCACTAAAAATATCAACAACAAAAATCCAATACAAATTATTAAAAAAAAAAAAAAAAAGGAAACTGCCAATAGAGATCAGAAACAAATAAATAAGCACATGTCTCCCGGAACCATTAAAAAGAAGAAGAAAAAGAAAAAAGATAAATGAATAAGAGTGATGGATCTCATTGCTTTAATCTTCTTGAAAAATAATTTTAAAAAATTCATTGTAATTTTAAGATTCTGGCTGTAAATTATGAAATTAGAAGGCAAAAACTACTCGTTTAAAATTTTAGAGGGCCCCATGTATTGGAATTTTCTTTCTATAGAATCACACTCTTAGTTATATTAGTATAATTACTTTAACTTAATAAGTTATGATTGAAGATTTCATTAACAAATTGCAATTGTAGCCTAACATTTGTTACAAACATGGCAAAAACTGAGCTTGGACTTCCAGGCAGTACATTTTAAAAGTTGAATTATAGATAGAACCAATTATTGTATACAAGATTTTATTCATTAAATATATGATGGTATTTTATTTCTTTGACTAATGTATGTAATATTTTACTAATGTAAAACAGACTTCAAAATTAAAATTCGAATTGAAAAGAACATTACCGTCTTTTCTAATTTCCATATGTAAATGAGCTAGTCCTTGTGTGATACTTTGAGCCATTTTGCACAATGAAGGCCAATCAATTGTTCTGCTTGTGAGATATTCCTGCAAACACCCATTTGGAGCATACGATAGAACAAGCAAATACTCAGTTCTCTCTGGGCTTTTTCTTTCCTCGGCACCTGAGAGGAAAAATTATTTACAGATCCAAGCCATAATAAAAAAAAATAGTTTCAGTAAATGAGGCATTTTGCAACATTGCAGCAATAAACATTTTCAAAATGGCAGTCTGGTTGAGGCAACTTGGGCCTAATAAATGGTTATACAAAAAAAGATTAAAAATTAAAAACTGCAAATGTTTCTTAATAAATTAACTAATTTCTTTATCCACACATTTGTTATTTTTAGTTTGTTTAGGTGAAAACAGTTGGACAAATTAGTTTTGATTAATGTAAGGCATATGATAGTTATTTACTTTCCTTACTAAAGACAGATTTTTATGTTGTTCAAAACAGTATTTATCAGCAGGTTAAAAAAAAATCCTTTATTCCTTTTAAAAAGTATTTTGCAAAAAACTGTAAATTTAAAAAAAATTGGGCAAGTGATTAAAAAAAAAATTCATTATAGTTATATGTACTGTACATATGTGTATATGTACTGAAATATAACATCACTATATTTCAGTACATATAACATTTTCATCACTTAAAAAAATGCCAGAATAAAAGTATGAGGGCGAAATAATGATGGTGTCTATAAATAATGTGATAAGTCAAAAGAATGATAGTCCTTTGTTTGAGTTCATAAAACAAACTTTATTTGGGTATTTTAAACTTCCAATATGCATTTTTATTTTTGTTAGTATGCACAATAGGTGCCAAACATATACACACTCTCTAATCCTATTAGCTCCCATTCTAATAACTTGGTCTGCTTTACATCAATATGATTTGAAAATCCATTTCACTAGTTTTGACCGAGTGTCATAGCAAAATGGACAAAACTTACTCTACAAATTAACATCATCCACTTACCAATAAGCTTAGGAAGACAAGAGTGCTCCATAAAGGGAAGACAATAAATACGTCTCTCATTCAAATAATTGTTACGATGCTGAGCGGCGAATATCTTTACAGCTACAGACTGTCCATACAGTGTACCTCGGAAGACGCGGCCGTACCGGCCCCTCCCTATACTTTCTGCAATCTTGAGGTTCTCCAAGTTGAATGCAGGCAGTGGGGGAGGAGGCGGTTCCATCAGGTGGACAGAATCAGGGCTAGGCTTCTTAGTTGAGCGGCACAGGAACCAGGCAAATGCAATGGTGATCGAGATAGCGAAAATGGAGGCGCTCACCACACTGGAGATAATCATTATGAGTTTGTGTTTGTCGCTGGAAGCGTGCTCGACTGATTGCTGAGCTGGAATTGAAATATAGGAATGATTGGTTAGACATAAATATAAATTGAAGCTTAGTGTAGGATAATTTGAATATGAATAAATTCATGTTTAGATTTTAATAAAATGCAAGTGAAAGTATATGGTACTTCACCAAAAGTCTCTAAAGATATTTAATATAGTAGTACTATTTTTGCTTGATACACACTTTGACACATTGTAAGTTACACTTTTGAGACACGTGAAATGTCCATGTCACCCAATAAGTTGACCATATATCTTTCAAAAGATAAAAAATAAACTTAAAATGGAAAACAGAATAGGGTTCTTTTGTCAGTGAGCAAACAGCTATTTGGATTTAATGGAACTTTAAAACTGTCACATTTTTAATTTCACAAGAAATCTCAACAATCTGTTGCTATTGGGAGCAAACTTAAGCCTGCTTTTCAAACAATTAAAATTAGAAAGTCAATTTTTTTTGCAAATATGAATCATCATGAACATAATCATTAATCAGTCAATAATTCATTATCAAAACTCGGCTGAAATTGAATTGCAATGTCCAACAGAGAGCGTCACTTATTCAAATAATTCAATGAATTCTAATATTCAAATAAAGCTAAATATTAATAGTAATTCCAATGAAATGTGCAAACTCCTTTTCCAAAATAAACAGGGAAGTGACCTTTTCAGACATTCAAAAACTATTGCCAACATTTAGAATTTAAGTCTATTTTTAAATATCAGTAAATATTATAAGCTGGAGATTAATTTGTGAGGAATGAATCTTGAATATTTGACTTGTTGGATATGCATGCAATTCATGAAGGTTAAATTTTAGTAAAAACATACAAACATTTACGATTCCTTCGTAGTGCTATAATAAAAAAAATTTAAACTCACTAGCTTCACTTTCTTCTGTAGGTATGAAAGCATCTGAAACATTAACATTGCAGTAGTTTCCTTTACAGCAACAAAATTTAGTAGTGGTGTTGTTAATAGCTTTCTGGGGCTTCTTTGTAGAAACGCAAGCATCTTCTTTGCAATCATATTCCGGTGCACTCCAGCAACCTATAAGTAAAATTATATAATGGTTAAAAAAAGTAAATCTAATTTTAATACAACTTTTATACATTCATATCATAGATATGAAGATATTAAATATTGTTTGTATTGCAAAGGGGTGCTGTCGAGGAAGATTGCATTCAGGAAAGGGTTGATCCGACTCCATTTGAATTAACCCATAGAGCGGCTGTTCAGGATTATCTCGTCCTTTTATCCCCAGTTTTTCCAGCAATACATAACATTTTTAAATTTATAAAAATTTAAAATAAAAAAAAATTATATTTTTACTAGGATGATAGTTTAAAACCCATTTAAAACAAATTGAATAAAAAAATAAATTTAATTAATTATATATTAGAATCAAAAATATAATTTAAAAATTATTGTAGAGAAAACAACTGTACAATTTTGCCCATTCCTTGGACGCTCAATGGGTTAATAAATTTAAAAGAAATTTAGGTACAACATTATTAACAAAGGATTAGTAAGGAAGGAATGAACGACACGTCTCTCTTCTGAAGATCATGGGCAGTCTAGTTTGTTGCTAGGCAGGATTCGCTGATTCCGATATAAATATCGCCATGTACAGAGTGTGGGAGCATAGTGTTGGCTGCTTGGCCTGCACGTGATTGCAGAAGCCCTGCAGTACCATTTTCAAGCTTGTCTTTTTTGTTCAAATTAATCAAAATTTCTACAACTCTTTTTGAAAGTTACTACAACAGGGTTCACAGTGAGTTTTCTAAAAAAAATTAGTTAAGAATTTTAGGGATAATTCTACACATTTCAGAAACATTTTATGGATAATTCCAAAAATATTAGGCATAATTTCAAAAGTTTTAGGGGTAATAAAAAAATTTAGGGATATTTCTTTTAAAGTTGACATAGGCTCCTAACATAGACATTCTTTTCAATACCGTCAAAAAACTGCCAATTTTCAAAAAATTGAATAATTAAAAGATTTTGAGGATATCTGGGTTTTTTCGTGGATTTTGGAGAAAAATCAGGGAATTTCGAATTTTTAATAGGAATTATCGAAAAATTTAAGTACAATTTTAGGATTTTTAAAGAGGAACAAATATTTAAGGAATATTAGAACGAATGTGATCCCAGCTACTAGTGATAACTTAGATATTAAAATGTTATCTTTAACGAGTATTTTACAATAAAATATTTTAGCTAAAAAAATTAACACTTATGATAATTTACCTATCATTATATAAACTAAAATAATTTCAACTGTGGTAAGTATAATATTTACAGGATGATCCAAGAGTAACTTCAGTTTTGAAAAATTAATAATTCATTACCTTTTAAGAACAAAATGATGCATTTTTACCAAAATACTTAGTAAAAATTGACTTGCAAAACAAAAATATATATATTTTTTTTAAATTAGTTTTTTTCAGTAACAGATGGTGCTGCAAGTATCTGAGAACCACTAGTCCAGGTTAAAGTGAATTAAACAAGTTTAGGTGGACTGTGGCTGTTACTCAAGATTTGATGTAAAATACAATCTGTTGGAAAAAAAAACTTTCTTCCTTTGTGTAGAAAAATAAATCCATTTTGTTTTCCTAAGCATTTCTGCAAAAACTGATTGCAGATTGATTCTTCACATACTATAAGTGAGCAATTTTTGCAAATTCACTTCATAAATTTTTTTTTTTTAAAGGGTCGAAGGATACTGTGGAAATCGAAAAAATTAAAGGTTATCTTGATATTGGGAAAAGAAATTTAGTTTTTTTTTTTAACTGTGATACACTTGAATGACATAACTCGCTTTTGATCGATTATATGTGTACAGGGCTGCAGTAGCCCACTCGATAAATAATAGCAATGCAAATAAATTTGAGCCTAAAACATAGATGGTTGTGTAGAATAATTCCAATTACTTGTTCTTTTGCAAAAATGAAAATTATTAAAAAATAAATTGAAAAAAAAATGAATATCAGCAAAAAATCATTCACTTGAAATTTTCTAAAAAATAAATCATTGATAGCATAAAAAACTTAAAATAAACAGTTCTCCAAAATTGTATGAAAATAAATTTTTAATGAAATGAATTATGCAGAGGTCGGCGATATATCGATACAATATTTTTTTTTAAAACATTGATTTTAAAAATATTGATAAATTTCACTGACATATCGATATTTTTAAACACTTTTAGTTTTTGATGATCGTTTTGTAGATCCATGTGTTTTTCGATTTTCTTTATTCCCTTTTCAAAAACTAAAGTTTGGACTTGGCTGAGAGACAGTTAAAATGGTACTAATATTCAATATTTTGTCATAAACTTCATAATCATGGATGCCACCAGGATAGTACAAAAGGTTCACTTGCACCTCCCTGGCTTGTGAAAACAAAAATAAAATTGGAAAAAAAACCCTATTATTTGAAACTATGGTTCAATGTTACACTGCGTATTTTTATTATTATTATTATTTTAAGTCTCTTGTTTATTTCCTAAACTCGGTTTCTTATAGCTGATTTATTGCAATTGAGAACACACTTTTAGATCATGGCGGACCAGTAGCTGGAATATTTTCTTTATTACAAAATGCAAATTTACAATAATTTATCACACGAAAAAGCTGAATACTCTTAATTTACGTATTTATTTTCTCACTAACTTATATCACAATACACTGTAAAAAGATTATTAGAGTTATTATTGATTACTAGTTCAAAAGAGTGACATTATCTCCAAAAAGTATCGGTGCACTGTACTGGCCCCATTATACCCCTAGTGTCGCTATCACTAAAAGGCCGCTTTTTTACACCACTATTTTAGTTTCAGATAGCTAATTAACACACTTGACTTCATCTAATCAAGCTGAAACTTGGCAGATTGATTTGATGTCCATGACACTGCAGCCTATCAAATTTTTTGGGCAGTTACTATCACAATCACTAAAAGGTAGCTTTTACAAAAGTTTCTATTGGTGATTCGAATTACTAATAAACCCGTAAATAGTTTGGAGTGGATTTTTTTTTCGTAGTGGTCAAGCACTATGCAAATGAACTGAACTCAAAAAGTTGCAAATGCACAATAAAATTAGCAATGCATTTGAGGGATTTAAAAAAATGTGTGTTAATGGTTTATTTATTGTGCTTTCTGCTTCTTCTGTTCGAAACACTGTACTCTACAAGTACTTGGAAGATAAAAAACAGAAAAACAAAACAATCATTAAAAACAATTATTATTATATATTTTTTTTTTGTATTTTTATTGTTTCTTTCTTGTAAAAGAATTTTTTTTGCTAAATATGGTTGTGTTGAACACCTAATAAAGTACACAGAAGAGAGGATTTAAAAAATATATACTGTACGGTTTGTTCATTATCAAAATGAAACTTGATGCATATTTGTTAATTAACATTTCATTAGTAATTTGCAATCAACATTTCTGAAAAATTAACGAATTATACAAAATTCTAGAAATTTTGCACTCCCTTGCAAATAATCCTGCCAGTGCCGATGTGCATAATGATATTTTATTTTTTTTGCAATGTATATGCAAGTAGTAACTGAGTTATATTAACGGTCACGTTTCAAATAGAATGACCCTTATACAATTTATATATATTATTCATCCCTCTGCTATTTTTTCAGTGATTTACATTGTAAAAATGTAATGCTAAATATTCAACATTGCCATTAAAAGCTATTGAAAATTATCTAAATTTTTCTTAAAATCACTGCACTAATTAAGCAAAAATAAAACTTTTTTTTATAATAGATCCATTTCAGTTGGAAAAGTAGTCACCTTACAAAAATGAAAAGTAGAAATTTGCCCCGAAAAACTTCGTTTCTGGCAAAATAAATAATAAAATAATAAAATTTGATAATCAAATAAAAAAAATAATCATGTATCGATATATCGATATTTTTTCTATGCAACGATATAGTATCAATATTTATTTTGATCGATATTTCCGACCTTTAGAATTATGTGCTATAAAAGAAAGAGCAGAACACTATTACGAAAAAATTTGATTCTTTGCTCTTGTGAAATTTCTCTTTGCCTCTTGAATGAAAAATAATTAATGACTATTATATCACAATTTTTTTTAATTTTTATAAATCATTGATATTTCGAGAATTACCAATTTCCCTATTGTCCTCAATTGGTATTCTCAACTGTTATAAGTTAATAATTATTTAGCAACATTTCATCTTCATTTACTTAAAATTCCACTTTTAAATTAATGGACTGTGTAGCAAACTTTTCTTTCAAAAATGTTTTTCCACTATACAATTATAGTAATAAAATATTCGAATAAGCTGCTTATCAAAACCTTAAAACAAGCTTTCTTAAAAGAAACAGAAATACAATAGGGTATTTGACAAAATATGTTTTAAATAAAAAGGTATGCACAATACAAAAGACATATGTTTCTTTTGATTTCGTTCCAAGAAATGTCTCACCGGTATCGGTATTATTCAGTACCCCACTGTACAAGTACTTTAATTAAAACTCCAGAAAAGTTGTTTACACATGTGCCCAGGAAAGCAGACATACAAAAAAAGTGGTTAAATCTTGCAAAAAGATAATCAACTTAGTTTTCACCACAGACTACGATTCACTTCTGTGAAGATCATTTTGATGCAAGTAATACTTTATTTAATTCTTTTAAATGTTTTAACTACACAATATTAAGTTTAAGTACTGATGCACTATTGAAATATTGATTTTTTTAACCAAAATATTTGTTTTGTTTACATGAATTGTTTTGACAAAAACATTTTTTTGTCTGTCATATTAACCTTTAATTACTGTATGCGGTCTGACAGACCGCGAGTCATTTTTTGTAGAATACTTCCAACCTCCTAAAATATTTAATCTTTGACTTAAAATTAATTTTTCCAATTCTTTGTTACTGAAATTTTAAATTGATCTTCACCAAATTTTTTGGAGCAGTATGAACCATGTGTTGCCCTTGTGCCAAAAAAGATCAAACCACCCTATCACAGTAGTTAACCCTTTATTTACTGAATTTTTTAAAATTTGTACTAACTTTTAAATACTTAATGTTTCCAAAAAGAAGCAATATTGTGCTGTCATTCAATAGGTGAAGAACAAACTTCATAGAAGTGGACTTCAAAGTCCCTATGGGTTTCAAAGCATTTAAATCAGTACAGTACCATGAGAAATGCAGTACAATGACTTGACTTATAAGTACCGTCAGTGGTTAAAGGTTAAAGGATTTTGTTTATGATAATCTTATGTTTCTATTCACCTCAATGCATTATAACTTGTCTTTTTCACCTTTTTGTCGTTTTTAAATAGTATCAGCTATAAATTATAACGAGTGTTCCGTTTCATAACTTTCTGTGGGGTGAATCGTAACAACATGAAAAAAATCAAAATAAATGCAAGTCACGTTTTTTCCAACATTTTGGGGCTTGATCATTATAGAAGTAGGTAAGACTCACGTTCCTAAGTCAAAAATATGTTCGTTAACGATATTATTACACTCTATTTTTACTTTGAAAGTTGAAAATTATTCCTTTTCACTCCGTTTTAACAGTACTCAGAGGATTTTATTAATTGCTATTTTTTTATCCTAATGTTTTTATGATTATTATAACTGTAAAAGTGTTGTTGTTGCTTTTCTAATTATAAGAACTGTGAGAATTGTTGATACTTACACAAATGTTTTAACATTTCTAAACTCTGCAGAATAAAATTCTGAGCTTGACTTGAAAAAGAACCCCACCATCAAAGCATCTATTTTGGGTAAATTCGAAATGTGTGCCTTTACAAAACCATCTTCCAATGTTCCAATAACACTTCTTGAAATAAATATTTCCTAAAAGTTACCTTCAATAGTCATAATTTATCATATAGTAGGAAAAGAGATGAACCAAGTTTTAAAATAAACGTATGAAGCTGTTTGCTTACAAATGTGGTCAACATTGACGTCACACTCTGCAGAGGAGTTTATCCGAGCGTTTCTGATCACGTGACGAGGCACTCAGAAAAGCAATTTTTAAAATTTAATTTATAAAAATTTGAGCAATTATTTTGAGTTAAAACTGCTTGCATTATTATTATTTCGTTAAATACTATAAATATGCCGCATTTGGTAATTATTTGTTGATGGTGTCAAATACCCTATTAAAAGAAAATATTATATGCATAAATTAGTTAAATACTTTTAATCTCAGGTCATAAGAATTTTATAATAGATACCTTTTTGAACTGGATTAATTAACCAACAAAACAAATTGGGCGTTACTAACAGCTGAATGTTTGTACTTTTCGGGCAACAAAATATAAGCACACCATATAGAAATGCACCAAACAAAACTCGCCTTGTGCAACAATGAAAGTGATGTTCTTATTGGTGGTGTCTTCTTGCCAAAGGGAATAACAAAACTTGGTAGTTGGGCACTTCTCAGTAGTATTTCCATCCAACAGCTCACCAGTAAGGAAGGGCTCGAGATCAGCATCATCATCGGAAGATGATCTCTCTGCCACTGAGAACTTAACACTGTCCTTCTTGGAATAAGCACATAAGGTTTCTTGGCCAACTGCAAAATCTGCAAGAGAGAAAAGCAAATTAAATAAGAATAATAATTAGCATAGGTATAAATACATGCACATATTTTCTATTATTTTTGTAAATAATACAGGTATTTATGAAACCTTGAAAAACACAAGCAATGATAAAAACCAATATATATACAAGGTGAGACCGAAAAAGTGACTGATGTCATAATAATCACTGTATTATATATTGCACTCAGCGTGACCAGATTCGAATGGAAATTGTCAGGTAACTCTGGCTGATTAGGCAAAAGAAGCAATATTTCTGTATTATCATTGTCCAAATTACATAATTCCTCTAACTGTGTTAAGGTATAATTATTCTAACTCTTAAAATAACTTACTGGGATGTTCAAAAGAAAATTATAAATACATTTATAAAAAAAAATAAAAAAACTATAACTGCCAATAATAGCCTCACTGACAGGACACAAAAATATGAATGATTTGCAAGTACTTAAAAAAGCATTATTTTAAATTTAATTTGTAGATGATCCCACATTTCTTATTCAACTTCCCTTAATAATTCATGTTATTGTAGTAATATGAAAGAAATGTTCTGTTTGAGATTCTTTTCTTCATTACCTTACTCTTCTACTTTTACAGAAGGACAGTGGGAAGATTCCTAGAAATTCCATCTAACAATTGCAAGTTTTATTACCTGAGTTGAAGCAAGATCAACAATAGCCTACTAACACCTCAAAAGAGCCACCTGTGGGGAAGGAAGTAAACCCGATGGGGGGGGGGGGGAATTTAACACCTGTGTATTGTGAGGACAGATATGTGCTGCTTTTACTTTTTACGCCAACAAACAAGAACGAAAGAAATATAACCTAACCAAAGCTGCACCTTCACTACCCAAAGGGAGTACAATGACAGAGGAGACAAAATGAGCATTTCTTAGGGTAGCTTTCAGCAAACATTTTTAGACGAAACTTAGGAAAATTTAATCAAGTAATACACAAGTGCCTTTGTATCGGTTGATATCAACAGAGATCCATTAGATCAAATCATACGAAAATGGCCAATGGACGCCTTCGCACGATATAAAAGTGAATGAAATAAAGCATTCCAGCTTATTGAACTATTCTAACCTTGCGATTGTGTACTTTTGTAATTGAAAATATAAATTGATAAACCACATCCAATCCTCAACCCGCGAGCACTCGCGCTCGAGGCCCGGCGTTATATATATTCCTATAGCAACACACCAACGTGCGTGCCCGCGAATTAAACCTTAATATAAAGGTTCAATCTCGTATGTCTTTAAACTTTTCAAATGCAACAAATTTTTCAGATCTACCCTGTATAAAGATTAAAAATTTGCAATACACTGAATATTCAGGAATAACGATCGCCATAGAAAGTTAGCAACGAAATGAGAGAGGAAATTTTTAACACAGATAAAATGCCTGATCAAAAGGTCCCTGTACGCTCACCCCTGATTTAAACAATCCCCCCCCCCCAAAAAAAAAGCAAGAAAACAAGGTTATAAACCGAATAGGACTCTGCATTCATAGGTCATTCTTAAACCAAGTCAAATACAATTGTTGAATCTTAAAACTCAAAGTCATCGTCCTTTCTTCTAAAAAATAAAACAACTAGTAAATTCCTAGAATGAAATTCCGAATACGTCATTGTTTCGATAAATGAAGACTATAATATTTAAATCTTTTTCAACGGTACAAACATAGTGTCAAAACATTGGTTACGTAAAATTAAGCAAATGGAAAACAATGTACAAGTGTTTATAATCACATAAAATTATACCATTTATTACAATGTTGCACCGAGAAGAATAACATCTCGACAAAGAACGAAAGCCACTTAGACGGATAAATTACAAATAGTTAGAAAATAATTGAGTTATTTGTCTTGACAATCACTTTTAAATCAGTTTTGTGAATCATTGAGATGTTACTATTAAACCATCAAGACCAAAAACCTAGTGACTAACTAAATTTACATCAGGAAAAATTAAATGCAGATGACACATCCTCACAAACGCAAATTAGCTAGAATCGGGCTGTTAAATTTCCTATTCCCGGTAGATCCATCAAATAGTTGTCTTAATGAGTCTGGTTCTTTTAAAACCATCTTGACCTCATTAAAACGAGAAGTTGTTTAAGCAGAAGAATGAGAAAGAAGATTCCTACAAGTCTTAAAACCTTTAAAACATTAAAGTAGTAAATTAGTTTTAAAAAAAATTTAAAAAAAAATAATAAAAAAAAAAACATTTCTACTGGAGTAAAAGAACGTGGATGTGGACAAATAGCAGTACAAACCAACCAACCATCCTTTCGTGATTAACATTAATCCGCTGAAAACTGCGCAACAATATTTGCGAAATCTTAAAAAAAAAATACAAAAAAACGATGGCCACAAATTGTAAACAAAATTCCATTGAATGGTACAGATTATGTTTTGTTTCCAAACTTTGAAACATGTCTCCCATCCTCTAGGATCGGAAATATCAAAAGATGTGTATCATTCTTATAAAATATTTTTTACAGCACGCTCCGTTCGCACAGAATACTAAGAACAATACCATTTTTTATACTAGTGTACAACTTATTTCTGCATCTTTAGGCCAAACTTATTTTGTACAACGAACTTAAAAGGGAACATTGTAGTAAACATTTTAAATTAAGCTTTTCAGTCTCGAGGCTATTTGGATGCAGGTTAGTTACACAACAATTATTCTACTAAAAAAAATCCATTAAATAACTCAATTTATAAGAACCGACACTTAATTGTTTCTCAATACAGTTTAAAAAAAAATATTAACGAATTTATAGGGTTTTTAAAAGGAGGGGTGGAGATAGGAAATTTGGATTTCGCATCACTGCATACATACATACATATATATATATATATATATAAACACTGCAGTGGAAATCTTTAGATTTCGCTGCTGAGGGTTTTGAAAGTAAACCCAACACAAAAATGTTGAAGACTGAAAGTAGGCTAGCATTTGGCAGTTTAGTTAACCCCATATTTCGGTTATTTAACGTTAAGTAGGGAAAAAGCAATAAAACATATCCAAGAGCCAAAATAAACGAAACTACGGCAGTTCTACTTTTATAAATATCAATCCATTAAAAAGCTTCTGTCGCTTTAAAAAAGAATGTCAGACACCGAGTCGCTGCTTCAATGGGAGAAGAGCGCAGTTGCCACACTTGACACAAAAAAGGGTTTACAGACTCTTGGTCGGGGACTTAAAATAACTTAATTGCGGTTCAGAAGGTGCAAGCGAGTGTCACTCCGCCAGTCAAGAAAAACATTCCTAGAAGTGAAAGATGGGGGGCTTCTGTCAAATACATTTGTCGGAAATGCACAAAGGAATACGAACTGAGGCCGAAGAAATTTAATGAACAAGTCGTGGAATACAGAAGCATGGAATTTATATAGGAAAGAGATGAAATGTAAAATTTTAATTGATGCGTTTCGAATTAAAGGTCGAATGATCCATAAAATTTGTAATTAAGATAAAATAGTACCACAATAATTAAAATTCATTATTTTTGAGGAGATAACATCAATCGGTCAAATTCTGCAAGTCGAACAGCTTCGAAGGAGAGAGGAAATAAAAAGCAATGTTTTATTCCTTGGATAACATGAGGCGCAGTATAGCCTTTTTGTTGCTTTTGCGCCATATAACTCACAACCAACCAACCTTGGATATCATGTGTTCAATTTCAAAAAAGTTAAACGTTAATTTTGTGGTACTTCAAGTAATTTTAATGAATCCAAATCTTAAAAAAAATCGGAACGTTAATTAAATTTAATTACTGCTCTAATGTTTAGAAAGAAAAACGTGTTTTTCCTCACTTAGCAGAAAGAACTTAACCCTTTGCACTCCAGACATTCCGCCGCCCTTTTGACACATTTCTTACCGGTGACTTAAAATTATTACACACACAAATTAATGTATAAAAATTTTATATTTTAACATTTTATATATCTCTACACCTTAACAAACATAATTTCTTAAATATTAGTCTCTATAATCTTTCTGTGTGTGATACTGCCGCGCATCCAGTTACCGTAGCAAACCAAGTGGTGGGCAAGAGTCGCCTCTGGAGTTGCGGCATCAAACCACATAGTGAGTGAGAGTCACCACTGGAGTGCAAAGGGTTAATATACAATGTAGACCAAAGTAACAACAAAAAAAGTTGGATTGTTACCATTAACAAGGCGATTCGTCACTCCTTTCTTAATATTTATAGTGATAAATCATAATTAGATACCAAACAGGTACAATTAGCTGCTTTAAACAATTGAAATCTCTCGTAAATTTTGTTTTGTACTAGTTTTCACATCGCATTTGAATAAAAGTTTTTTAATAGCAATCGCTCACTATTTTTCAAAATAACCTTTGTATTTTTAAGAAATGCACGTCTTTTAAATAATAGCTATTTCAAGACCTTTTTTCATACTTCGCCTAAATAACATTTTTCATTCCCTAGAATGTCTAGGCAAAGTACGTAATATATAATTCCCATATTTTATATTTTGGAAACAAAATGAATGCCGGCATTTCATAAATTGCCGGTAACACAACACAAAACTTTGGAGACAAACTTGCTACAAAAACTTTTCAATCCAATCCAAATTAAGTTTTAATCCAGTATCGTTACTTCTAGCTAATGTACGATTTCCAATAAAGTTATTAAAGAAGCAATATTCTGATTGAATTTTTAAACACTTCCTATTGAGTTTTATGTATTTCTAATAATCTTATCGAGACCCTCTAAACTGATATACGACACGTCTGTAGTATTTGTAGTTTAGCCTTTAGGAATTGAAAAGTGGCTTCCGGTATTTCAGGTTGAATTTTGTAAACAGAACCCGTCCTAGAGAAACCTTTCATTTGACATATAGCTCGTGCTGTAGTATTAATAGTTTTGGTAATGTTGATCTCAGAGAGAAGGCAGAACTTAAAAGTGAAAGGAACGCAGGTGGTACACCTCCCCCACAGCTCTACTTAATTTTTAGAGTATCATAATTCAATTTGTTGTTGAAATTTGATATTCGCGGGCAGCATTCCACTACTTTTTACCTTATCTTACGCTATACTAAAGAGAGCATCTGTTTATCAGCTTCTATCAGTATTAGTTAATGTAGAAGTAAAAATACTAAAATTTTAAAAAGTTTCTTTCATGTAACTCCAGAGTCATGGGAATACGAAGCAACATATACTGATACTTCCCAAATCACATTTCGAAAAGGAAAAAAATCTATTCTGAAGCCGACAAACAAAACAGCTAATAAGACATTCCGAACTGGAGCCACGCGTTCAGCCATTGCACAACCAGAATGAAGAATTTTGAAACGGCGAAAAATAAACGAGCGCCACACATTCAAAACAACGCGCCCATTAAAAGTGGAAGGGGCTTTCAACAACTCCACTATTGCGACGTCACAAAGGCACGTGTAAGTTGCCTCTGTCTACCGTATTGTGTCACCAGTCGGACTATGATAAAGGTGTTACTTGACATATTAGTAAAATAAAGTTGGCTGTCTTCGTCTTTATATGCACGGCCCAAATGATGGCTGCTTGGTTAGAGATCTGGTACGGTTCCTTATGGTACTACGTTAAAGTGTAATTCCAGAACTGATTAGAAGCTGATTATTGTGCAAATAATTATAAGTCGATGAGCGTACAAACCAACTAAACAACCTTTACATGCACACTAATAAAATGTTTATTAATCTATTTGTAGGGGGAAAAATTCTAGTATAAGGAGGGATTTTTTCAATTGCTGAAAAAGTGTGTGGCAGGACAAAGATTTAGGAATTTTTTCGAAAATACATATACCACAATCTTTTGCCATTGAAAGTAATCAGCTTCCATGGGTGCTGGCAGAAATATTTGCAGGGGGTGTACAAGGGGATTATTGATTTTACGCAAGCCTTAAATTTCTTAATGAATTCTACATCAATTTTCTGTTTAATGAATAATTTAATGCCCACTTACAACAGCTTTCCCCCCCCCCCCACATTATGTAACAAATTAAATTCTTAGGTTGTACAATTTAGCAGCAGTTTTAAGCGAGGATGGTGCAGAACGACTTTTACTATTATTATTACTTTCTTTTTATTAGATCGAAAATAATATTTTTAACAAGAGAAATATAAATAATCTGTCTGTAAACTTAATCCTGCCTAAATAAAACAATAAAAGTTACTAGGGTGCTTCGCCCCCTGCTCGCTAACGCTCGCCAACCCCCAAACGCCTCGCTGCGCTCGGATTGAGCGGCTTTGCCGCTCAAATTTGTGGTTAAAACATCTTGCTGCGCACGAATAGGTTTGCCAGCCATAAAAAATTTAATGTAAGGCCTAATAGAGAAAACACCTAAATTGCAAGTTTCATAATAGAAAGTTAAATATACTATCCGCCAACATTCTGACTTAAAACTTCATTAGCTATGCCCTAACATTGAAGTCCCAATATCTTTTATTTATTCTGATAAGTCGCCCCGTTAGAGAACGACGTCCAACGCGAAGCATTTTCTGGATAGAAATACTTCAAAATAATAATTACTCTAATACAAAAATGCTTCAGAAAAACAGAAAAAATCAACTTTGAAACGAAGAGTTTAAAAAGAGCTTTAAAATTAGCAACGGGTTTGTTGTTTACATATGAGGATAGCTTTAAAATTAGCAACGATTGGTTGGTTGGTTGAACCCCCGAGCAGCCGGTTTGTTGTTTACATACATAAGGATGTTGCCAATCATATATTCAAAATCATTGAGGCTTTGTAGTAGCTTAATGATGAAAAATATTGAAATTTAACTAATTAATAAAGTGTTAATAAATTATTTTGGTACGTTTTGGCAAATCTACAGCTTATTTCCTTTAAAATGACACCTTGATCATTGAAATTGGTTGAGCGGTTTAGGCGGACGGACTAACCCCAAAAAACGTATTGCCTATTAAATATATAGATTAAAAAAAATATAATAACTGGTTAGTAAACTTTCGGCAATTACATTTATAGAATGAAAATGAATTTCTCATTTTTATAAAAAGATAACCCCAAATTAAAGTCTTTGCCAGACAATTTTCAAAATCTGCATTTCATACAACTTTTCTGAAACAATACACAAAACTTTCATTATTTTATATTACACATTGGTTAAATCAAAGTAAAAAAAAAAGCTTCTTGCACCTGCCTTTAACTAGACACAAAGCGAAAGTAAATGAAAGAGACTGCGCCAGTCATTTTATTAATAACTTCCAATTATTCCGAAATCCTGGGTTGACAGACTGTAGTAAGTACATACAAGTGAGTGCTGATCTAAGAGATATTCAAAGAGAAAATTACGAAGGCATTATAAATACTTATGGACGAAAAGTAAAATTCGCATTTACAAACACTTGCTTTAAAAGTTGTGCTTATTTATATGACTAGGTCAAGAATATTTTATAACAACTTGATACCCTCTGTTAAACATACATTCAGATTTTTTTTCCCCCATAAGATTATTATAATTTAATATTCGTCAAGAGCTCTGATCAGGGCAATTTGCTTGAATTAAATGAAATGGGGGGAAAGAATTCCACTAGGATCAACAAATGCTTTAAAAAAAAATGCAAGTTTCGATTTTTTTTTTTTTTTTTTTTTTGATTTTTTTAAAAATTTGTTGATGGAAATTCAGCTACCTTTTTATTTTATACGAAACTACTGCTTGATAAAGAACAGGGAGGAAGGAATTACTTCTAAAAATAAAAATAGTTAAGATTTTCGCAAATGATTCTTCAGGGACAAAAATGTTTTTTAGATATTCAAAACTCAATTAGATTATTTTCGTTTTTGTGTAAAACTTAATTCTCAACTTTCCCAACAAGGTCGGACTTGTACAACTGGAAAATAGCTTGAAGTTTGAACAATCATTCTCGATGTTGGTGCTAAAATTATCTCTTGTTTTATACGAATTAAAGACTTTTTTTTTTTTTTTTAACTTTTCTTTATGTATAGTTACTTTTTAAAGATCAAGTCATTTTATCCAATGCATCAAAAAAGTCATCTAATGATAGTAAAAGATATGGCGCACGACACATATATTTTCAAATGCAGCGGTCCGTCGTCACTTTAGGGTTGGAAACCACTAGCCTAAATGAATACCAAATTTTATTGCCGACCAAACGGTATAGTGGTTAGCGTGCTAACTTCTAGACCGCGAGGTTGCGGGTTCGAGTCCCCTGTAGGGCATGGGTGTTTGTAAATGCATGTTGGCTTGTCAAATAACGAATGTTTCGGCGCATTATAGCCCTCGTGTTGCTGACGGCGCCAGATAATCTGAAAACAACAACCAACAACAACCAACCGAATTTTATTAAATATTTTCATTAAAACAGGATTTAATAGTCTGCTTTAAAAACCGTTGCAATTCAATTATATCCACCCTTTACACCTTGAACAGAGCGTTCCATTTTATATACATTTTTTTTTTTTTTTTTTCCTTCTTCTTCTTTCATAATTTACTGAATTTCGTTTATTATGCAACAAAAATTTAAAAATTTGACCAAAAATACAGATTATTTTCCCAAGCTAGTATGAAGCAAGAAATTAAAACGTTTTGGTTTACTGTTCCATAAATCTAAAAAAGGAATAAGGTAGAAGGAACTGCTATCTTAAGATCCTTGGTATGACAACACATAACCGCACTTCATTTTTAAGTATAACCTTGAATATTCTTCGGCTCATTAAATTTGCATTTATGCGCAAGTGTAGTTAATTTTAACGACTCAGACACCCTGGTTCCATTGTACTATTAGAACAAAACCAGGCAAAGTACTGATCATAATTTTTAAGGCTAGTGAACTTTACTAGAAGGATAATAGTTATTCCATATTGTTCACAGTGCTACGCACTTAGTGGCTGATTAGCTAAACTGGGACATGTTTTCCTGTTCAAGTCACGTTGTGTCTTTTGTTCAGAGGGATTTTAAATTGTTTTACTGTTGTCTTGATTGATTTAAATGTATTAATAAGCTATGAAGTGGATGTGGCCGAAATTTAAATTTCGTCATTATCGATCGATATATATGTACGTCTAAACCTTAAACAAATCCTCAGTTTTGCACGAAAAAGTTGCGAAATTTGGTACATAGAAGCTTTAGTACATCGAGATTGTAGAGAACAACTTTTAAATTCGGTTAAAAGTTGCTTATATTAAAATTTAGTGACATTAAAAAAATTCTTGGAATGACAAAGATATTTTTTATTACATCTGAATAAAAACAAATGGTACTGAATGTGTCCCCGTTATTATTTTGATCATTTTTATGTATTATATTCGTTTGACTGATAAGGGGTTCGAATATTGTGATATTTCCATATATTTACTGTCAATCGATACCGTAAACAAGCTCTGCGAATGCGCGATAATATATGAAGATATTTTGTCGTGAATGCATTTTTAAAATAATTTTTTTATGCATCGATTTGTTTTTCTACGGTTTTAACATTTGAACATCGCTGTTCGTTAAATTCCTTTATATTTTATTAGGAAATGTCTTCTGTACTATAGTTCTCATAAATCTAACGTTCATTTACCAACACAATTAATTTACCACTATACGTTCGTGCCTTTATGGGATGTTTTCAGTCGGATTTTAGTCAACTTAATATATATATATATATATTTTAAGTACGTGTCTGTTACAAGTTCAAATGTAAGAAGGCCGTCTAATGCGAAACACTTATGTATATCAGTAGGTGTGTTGTGTGGCACCCCGTTGATCAATATTGGTATTATATCCATACCACTTGGCAATAATTTTTCAATTGGCAACAATTTGGTAGATAACGTTATCGTTTCAATATCTGGTAATTTTTCTTTTAGTTTAGATTTTATTTTATTTTATTTTAAAATAAAAAACTAGGAATAATATATTTTCATAGTTATTTTTAAAATAGAGGCTAGAACTGCACCACAGACTCCAGGCATATTTTGTCGAGTATACAAAACACCGGTAAACAGAGTATATACCGGTGTTAAAAATATATATAATTATTTTAAGCATAAAAACTAATAGCGGTAATATTATTTCTATGTTTACAAAATTTTAAATGGTCAAATTTTTCAGGCTGGAACAATTTAAGTTATGAATCTAACTTCATTTGATGATAGTGAGTCAAAATATACGTAGAACCTAGCATAACAACGGATTATTTAGACTCAATTTGACTTCACTTGCAGCCCCAATCATAGATTCGGCGAAGATTACTGAAATTCACTGAAAACTTTCAAATCATTTTGACATTTGTTAATGTGCCGCCAAAGAAAAGAACGAATATAAATGCTAAGTATAGAGCATCTGCCGCTCTAGAGAACTAGGGAATCCCCGCTATGAAGACAGCATCGACTAGAGAATGATCGAGCGCGATATTACAGTGAACGAAACCATGCATCTGTTATAGTAGATTGGAAGCTGATCATCAACAATTCATCCAGAGAAATTCCAAGTTAGTGTAACACAGAACTAATAGATGTCCTTCAACTGATAGGGTCCCCAACAGTGCGGGGTCACCTCAGCTAATGCTAAATAAAGCGCGTTCCAGATTGCGAATTTTTTATTTATGCAACAAAAAATCCTTGGTCAGGACAGTGGGCACAAAATTCAGGAGGGGGGGGGGGGAGAGAGAGAGTTGAAAAGTTCCTCCAAAACTATAGAAAAATTCCCTGATTTTTGCGAAATTTTAAAAAATGCACTGACATTTCCCTGATTTTTTCTAGAATCAGCAATCAGGGAAATGTCCTTGACATTTTCCTGATTTCCAGGTTCTGGACTGACTTTTGTATGGGTTTTTTCTCGATATAATTCAAAATTTGAATTTTATTGCATCGCATCATACATTTTAATGCAGATAGCACTCAGATCTGGAGAGCAGAGAGTCTGATACCGAAGCTCAGTATTGATGTGCAACTCCATCAGAATAGGAATTAACATAAACAGCTTGTAAAAAAAAGCGTAGTGAATATTTTTATACATGCTTTGTTGGGGTGTCTTCCAAATAAACTTTAAAAAATGTATTAAGGTGCGAAGTTTATTTTAAGGATTATTAAGCAGTGCTTACGAATTATTTTATGGTCCTCAACGTATATGCTAAAAAAAAAGTACATAAAGCTCACCAAGACAAGCATTTATTTTGAAATGAAAACACAAAAAGGAGCATTTTGCAGGGATGAGAGTGATCAGAGAGCAAAAAGGAGGAAATTCAAAAATTCGTTAAAAAAGCTCGCGGTAGGAATACACAAAAATTCAACAAAAAAGTATGCAGGAAGGATGATTCAATAATTTTAAAGATACAATGAAATTTCTCATACTATATAATAATTATATTTAAAATATTAGGAGTTTGTGAAGTAATTTGTGAGGAAAGGGGAGCTAAGAGGGAAAATCATTTGTTTACACATGAGAAAAGTTCCCTTTTTGCAGGAAAAACTGGTTCAGATCAGAAAAATGCAGATCCTCGAAACAGGGACAAAGAGAAGGAAAATGTTGCATAAAAAAACAAAAAAGGAGGAAAACTCTCATCCCTGATTTTGATATTATCCGAATCTGTAAAAATTACATGGTGGACCACCCTGCACAATTTCACACTCCAAAAGTAGAGACAAAAAGGTCTTTTATTTTAAAAAAGAAAATTTAAGAACTTATGAAACTAGTAAGCAATTCGAGTGACTAGAGGTAACCCACCAATAGCCTCATCACACAGCAAGAATGAATTAATTTAATTAAAACATAAAACAGCAATGAAATAATAATAAAAAACTCTAAGATTACCAGACCCTATTACTTCTGAGATATTAAGGCTGTATTCTACTGTAGAATTTTGAAAAAAAATCGATTTTTTTTTAATTTTTTTTTCATATTTTCAAAGTTTAGATATTCAAAAATATGTCATTAAAAGGATTTTTCAAAATTCCTATTATTTCATGAGTTATAGCCGTTTTAGTGACGTGGCATCGGTTCCGGTCCGACCGCTACAAGTTAACAAAAGACGGTAGGCGTTCCCGAGTCCCTACTTATGTCATTAATGAGCATTTTGAAGTAGAGGAAGGATTCTTATATGAAGCAGGAATCGCCGATTAAAAATATGTAAGTATTCTGTACCATTCTATAAGTAAAATTGTCGAAAACTTGTCTCAAAACTTTGAACGCGTTTTTCTCGGAACTACTTTTTTCGAGCTGGCGGTAAGGATATCTCGAGTTCTAATGAACTGATTTACTTCAAATTTGGAGAGGATGTTCTCTATACATCGCTTCATCTCGTGAACCCTGCCCAAAACTATAACTTCTCATTTAGTATTTTTAAAAAATTCGGAATTGTTAAAAAAATATGGAGAAGAAAAAAAAAAATTCAAACTGCCGCCATTTAAAAAAAAAAAATTTTTTAACTTATCCAAGGGTTATACGATAGCGGCATCTATAATAATTAAGAATCCGTCTGTTTTTTATGTTTCAGATCACCAAGAGGGTTGGAATAATGCACGCCAGGACACCCTCTTTTTTTTTTTTACCCCCCCCCCCCCACACTTCGACTGCTCATAACTTTGTCAATTTTATTTTTTATTTTTTTTAATAATTTTTTTATGTAATAATAAAACATCAATAAACAAATGATAAAAAAATTGATGATAAAAATATTTTTTGTTTCCTTTGTTAAAATTTTTTTCCGCTTCAAAAACCGGGCGAAATTCATGCCTCTACAGTAGAATACTCCCTTAAACTTTTATATTTTGGATAACAGAAATTCATGTCTCTCAAAAATCCAATTCCGTCACTAGGTCATTAAGAGCGTCTCCTTGGTGTTTATTTGAAAATTAATTTCTAAGGCCCAAACATTGCGAAGTAGCATTTAGGCAAACTTTTCGGCCATTTATAAAACCTAGAATTTCCCAATAAGTCTAGAGCCGCCGGCAAATTGGGTAACGTCTAGGGATTTAAGGATCTTTGACATTAAGCAGTAACCTCGGTATAAAAAGGATCAAGTCTGGCGTTACGAAACTCTTCCGAAATCTTAATACAATGCTTTTAAGGAATTTATTTATTCCATGAATAACCAGAAACCTCATTAACCCATACTAAAATTAACTTTGTCGGGGTTGATATAAGAACGAATATGTGATTAAATATAACATTAACATGTTTAGTTAATATTCGGAGATAAACTTGTACTTACAAAAGCATAAATATGACGATTATAATAACTCATTAAAACTATTATGAAACAGCTATTTCATTGATTTTCATTTACGTGTACCAGGGTTTCCAGAAGGAAAACAATTTGGATTTTTATGAAACTGTTGATAATTCCAAGACGTCTGCATTTTTATAAAAAAAAATAATGCAAAAATTCATTATAATATATATTTAAGCAAACTTTTTTATAAATTTTCTATTAAAAAAAAATATGAAAAAAACAGTTTCTTACTATTGAGATTTTATTTTTTTTAAACTCTTTATATTAACATCGATTTTGTTAGTAACGTAAAAAATAATTGGAGGGCTAATTAACCCACTTGCTGTCCCAATCTATCTGAAACAACAGATAGAGTTGTTGTCGGTGACAATGCATTCTATCAAGTTTTGGGGGGCAAAAAAAAGTTAGTCAATGTCACGGAATGGATATTTTCTTCGTAGTGGTCAAACTCTATGAAAACTCGATCTGTCCCCAAAATCTTTTATATAAGTCGCAATTACACAAGCACTTAAAAGTTGGCAATGTACAAAGGATTTATAATAAAAGTTTGTTTTTATGGTAGAGTTTTTGTAATTTTTAAATCCTTTATATTAACTTCGATTTTATTTGTTTGTTTGTGGCGAGTGAATCTGTAGAGGGTTAATTGACCCACTTGCCATCATCCTATCAATCTGAAACTTGTATGGTAGATTCGTTGTCTTTGGTCGATGGTAATGCATTTAAACAAGTTTTTGGGAGGGGAAAGAGTTAGTCCATTGCACGGAATCGAGGGTTGCCTTAATCCATCATTTTGGTCACTATTAAAAGTTAAAACTCGATCAGAGCTCAAAATGACTTAATTATTGCGTTCGCACATAAAATTTGATAACGCATAAAAGGATTTATATCAACACTTTGTATTTATGGGTTAATTTTTTAAATTACAAATTAAGAAAAAAATCTAACTCGCTGATTGAAATTAAATTTTTTAGTAACTCCATGTTATATATTTCTAGAATTACTGAATTACCTGTTATTCATATTTTTCCTGTACTGAATACTGATGTTCTCGATATAATTACGATGTTTTATTTCTACTGGAATTAAATGGGGATTTAACCATTTAGAATTTACAGCCGATTGTATACAAAAAAAAAATGCTTTACAGATCAAGAGAACCGGTTTCTTTGAAAATTTGCTTAAAATTATTAAAGGCCACTTGAAAATTAAAGTGGGATGGATGTTACATTACGAAACTGTCAGATGGTTGATTACGTAACTAGGAATGCATACTGTAGGAATACACATTTAAATTGAAGGACATTTTGCATTTGGTTCAAGGTGGTTGAATGAATAGAATTCGGTGTTCATTAGTTCTACTGTATAACCCTTTACTTACCATTTTTATTGGTTTTATGGTTTATTGGTAGACTGGTTTCACAGCGAAACCACAATGTAATATATACCATTTATAATCAATGTATTATTTTCGATTTTGTATGACCTGAAACAAAGTGCATTGTATGCAAAAAGTAGAATGAGAGCATTTGAAGTACAGACAGGGATCTAGAGGGTGGCGATGGAGGGAATTCAACATCTTCAGAAATTATTAAACAATTAAGAAGAGGTGGGGGGGAATGAAAAGGACAAGGGGTGTGGAACATCGCATAGATTTCAATTTTCAATTACACTACAATACTGACGTGGATAAATGTCATCTACCGTATTTAAATTTTCATCACTCATTTAGTAAAAATTGATAGTTTGGCGATATTTTTTGCTTTAATTCTTGTATGGCTCTTTAAAAAAAAAAAACTCCGCCAAAATGATGATGATTTTGGCGATATACTTTTCGGTAATTCTTATATTTTTCTTTCTTGTTAATGGTAGGACCTTGTGCCATCACCAACCCGCACACCAAATTTGAACATTGTAGGTACATTTTTTTGGGAGTTATGCTGATTAAGTACACACAGACAGAATTTTTTTCTAGATTTCTTTTTTAAAATCAAGATGTTCCAAAACGTAGAGGAATGCAGAAAAAAAAAATTAAAAATCGAAATTTCTTTTTTGACCGAATACTATACTTTCATTACCCTATGTATACATAAGGGTAATTGAAAGTAATAATGCTATTACTTAGGTCACAGAGCCTAAAAAAAACCATAAGCGCACTTTACATACCTTAAACCTGATAAGTATAATATAAATCACACTGAAATGCAATGAATTTACACAAGAATTTTATTGATCAGATAATTCATAAATATACAACCTTGTCAATTGAAAATTATTTATTATCAAAATACTTAAAATCAATTCTAATAATGTAAGTGTCACCTTTTATTATATATATTTTTTTTTTTTTTTTTTTTTTTTTTGTACGTGTTCATTACCAATAATAGTTTTCTTGTATGTACAGTACGCAACAAAAAATCTGAGCGCGGTCCCTTAAAGTGAGCTTTTTTACATTTCTGCTAAAATATCGAGAACCATGACCAAAAGTCAAGAAAACGGAATGAAAAAATGGGTTCTGGAGGGGTTTTCGACCATGATAATTCTAATGGAAGCAAAAAAAAAAAAAATGTTTCTATTTAAAAAAATTTAAAACTTGTTTTATTAATTAATAATTATTAAAAAACTGTTTAATACAAAAATTGTATGTTATTTATGTTTGGCCTTAAACTATCCTTTGAAATAAAAATTGCTAAATTTGGTATTTAGAAGTTTTTTTGGATTCTAAATCTAAATATGGTATAATATTATGGGGTTGCTATTGAACTTTTAAAAGTTTGGTTTAGTTTTAACATGTAGATGACCACTCATTATTAAAAAAAAAATATATATATACAATTAAAAAGGACCTTCCACAATTTACAACGGTTCCTGAATTGTGTAATTTCATCAATTATAATACAAGATATAGCCATCGATTGGATTTTTTTTTTTTGGGGGGGGGGTACTGTACGAAACACATTAGTTTATTTTTGGCGAAAAGATTATTGACGCTGCACACAAGATATTAATATACGCAACTAGAACCAACCCCAAAGAGTCAGAGGCAATAGCAGAAACTATAAAATGCCCTTATATCTATTTTAGTTGTTTCGTAAGTTTCTTTTCTTACCTTACGAAAAATAGCTCCGACTTTTATTAACATAAATATTGGGTTTCAGCACAAAGGGCACATAATTGCATAACTTATAAGGTTTCAGCATCGAAGACAAAAATTCAGAGAAAGTCGTTCCGAAAAAGAAATATGACGGCACGTGTCGAAAGATGAAAGAAGCAATAAAAAGCTCTTGTCCTTTCTGGTGCTTCCACCAGACAAAGCAGGTAAACTTCCCCTAACGAACTCTCTCCGTCTAGACGCCTTTTATCTTGCGTGAGTGAGCATCTTGTTCGTTTTTCCTGGTCTGCATGACACAAATGGAACGTTCGGATAAAGGCTCGTGGCCAGACGATATCTTATATTGCACGGACGATCAGAAGAAGGCGGACATCTTTCCGGAAATTGTGTTTTTTTAGAAGATACAAAGTATACGCTGTTTGGATTTGATAAGAAATGAAATTCCATTGTTAAGACCCCACTAGGTTAAATCTCACAGACGATTTTTTACCATAGATTTTTACTTTCAATTACCCATATGTTTACATAGGGTGATGAAAGTATTGTTTTCGGTAAAAAAAAAAATGGACATCCATACTAAAACCTATTTCTAAAATTTCTTCTCGTTTGAAGAGAATGTTCCTAAGGCTGTTGAAGTATGATTTCAAGATAACATATTTGCCAGAAGCAAAATGTACGTTGCAAACACACTGTCGAAGCCCTAGGGCATACATTAAAAAAAATTGTCAGATGATCCTGACATGTTGAACGTAGTACATTCAATATCTAAAGTGTTACGTATGAATAGAAGTTAGTTTCAACAGTGTCAGAAAGTCAGTGAGGTGGATGAAGAGTAAACATTGGGACGGGATGGGATTTTGAAATAATATTCACAAGATCTCATGATTCACTAAATAATGGAATGAATGAAAAGGCTGCTGGAAAATGCAAAGAAATTTTCATAAAAGCTTTTGAATATCCACCAATATTGTAAAAATTGTTAGCCCGACAAGAACAGGATATATAAAAGTTGACAAATTATTACAATTTGAAAAATGATATTGTTTGTACAGAAGGATTGGAACTATTCTTAAATGGTAAAATTATTATACCTAAAATATTGAGACAAGATATGTCGTTATTGATCCATGAATCACATTTAAGCATTCAAAAGGGTAAAGGTAGGGCCAAAGAATTAATGTATCGATCAGGTATTAATCGGGCATATTGAAAATATAGTTTCTAAGTGTAGAATCTATGAAAAATTTCAAAAGTTTCAATGCAAATAACCCCTTATTTCACATAACATAACGTTTCTGATAACCGTTATTTGTAATCATAGTTTTAAATTTAAAACATTGGGACGGGATGGGATTTTGAAATAATATTCACAAGATCTCATGATTCACTAAATAATGGAATGAATGAAAAGGCTGCTGGAAAATGCAAAGAAATTTTCATAAAAGCTTTTGAATATAATCGTAGACCTCAGGTTAACTAGAACATCGTAATACTCCTATTTCAGACTTAAGAGTAATCTGCATGGCTAATGTTAACAGGAGATTGCGGACTAAATTACCCGTTAGTAACAAACTTCTCAATCCCGAACTTTTTAAGGGTATTGATACAGGATTATTAAGGACACAGCAAAAACAAAAAACTTTTATGATAAAGGCAGTAAAACTTTGAAAGCACTTGAACTAGGGGATAAAATTATTATTCAAAATGTGTTGGCTACAGTGTGGAAACCTGCTATTATATTGGACAAAAATAAATCCAGGTTATATAGAATCAAAACAAATGCTGGAAGGATCTTAAAAAGAAAAGTTTTTAAAACTACCACAAACTACTCATCGGTACTTCGATGATGTACCCCCAGAAAATATATTTAATAATGGCACCTCAAAACCAATACCTTAGGGCATAAATCAACAATATGCAATGTTGGTGGTAGAACACGTTGTCATGGATATTAACCAGATGGCCGGGCCACTTGAGAAGGACTTCACTGCCTTGCCATTGGTGGAAAAGGGAGAGAGAGATCGTCTTAGGTTCCCATCAGGAAAGACGTAGGCCTTTGAGCTGCGATTTTGTATTAGCCTTTTGGCTTGGAAAATGTTTAAGCACAGGCCTAACATTTTGTAAAACTACACAAGTTGATGACATATTAATAAACGTTTTGTTGTTACAACAACGTGTTCTAATTGCCTCCTTTAAGATAGAATCCCATAAAAAGAAAAATCCATCACACACATCCTGTTAGAAAATGACTTCAATATATAAATCATAATGTGTGTAACTGATTTGTTATATTTGGAGTGTAATGTATTGTTGCGTGGACGGGTTCAAAAAATTTGAAGCCAAAGCAGATCAAAACTTGCAGAAATTTATTCTAATATAGTTCTTCACAGATTCTCTTACAGCTCCAGAACTTCTCGTTCTAGTAGACACAATACAGCTCTTTTCACAACAATAGAGCACAAAACAGCAGTTAAAACTTGACAACACAACTGCTAAATCGCCGCAAAAGACAATGCAATACAGTTCGCTACTCAGAATGCTCACTGAGACACAGTAATTCCAGTCAACTAACGGACTCCGCTAACAACTAATTCAGTGACTCAAAATCAACTAACTCCATCACCCGCTCTCCTGAGCTTTTATAGGGGAGAAGAACATACGTGAAACTTCTAGAGATAGATATTTGGAGAACTTTCCAGATCGTAGTCGAAAAGTCATATACATGTACATGGGGACCGAAAATGTCGCCAAATTTGGCGGCAAAAATTAGTCGCCAAAACCATCGCCAACTTGGCTCAATCTCGCCAATTTGGCGAGATTGCCATTACCATAATGTTAAATGCCCTTCTCCTTAAAACTCGCTTCCCAGAGTTACCTCTGTAAAACTCGTTATCAAGCATCAATACCCATATTGCCGGGAAGCCAACTTAAGACGAACTATTGCACTGCCTTATGCGAAATGTATATAGATGTTCCTATTTACAAAATTCACACTACGAAATATTTACAAATATACAAAAATTCGTAACAGTATGTTTGATAGAGTGCGTGTTATATAGCTGAAGAGGGGGATATGAGATGGATTTATACTTTAAACTAAAATATGTATTTCGACTTTGATGTTGGTGTTATTGGATTGTTAAATAAAGTACTTGGGCTTCGGTACCCTGGTGATTAGGGCACGGAGCTCATGATGGGTGATAGTAAGTGGGTTCGGTTCTCACCTAGGCCGAATACCGGCGATATAATGGGGGCTGGTGCACAGAAAATAAATCGTAGCCTCTATGTCCTCTCGTTGGTGTGGTGCAATATTTGAAAGATAAGTTTGCACTAGAAGATTTCGATTTGATAGTCTTCTAGATGTTCAAAATTACGAGGCGCATTTGGCTGTGTTAAGTCGGAACCTTGCTAGCAAACAAATACTTTTGGCCCAGGATTAAAACTTCTTATTTTCTAATGAACTATAACTATACAGATTGATTTTGATGTAAAGATCGCAACTGATTACTTAACAATAGCTTTGTCTAATAGGGAGTTAGTAAAAGATCAAATTGGTTGTGGAAATTAATTTGACACCCTTTGGATAAAAGTTAACGAGAAAGGTTCTTTTATCGTTTGCAGTTCATCCCTTTACATTCGGTTATCAGGAACTGCCCTGTTAAATAAACGCTATCCTGGAATCAAGTCCATGATTTAATGTTTATTTGAAATAGTTTTATAGCGCATCGAATACATATACTATCAGAGAAAAACCAGTACAAATATGTATAACCACCATGCGCACCGCCAGGAAAGTGTGAGGAAATGCACCTGCACCCCCCCCCCCCTCCTCCTCACCCCCTGGATTTTTAATAATAAAAATAACTCAGAGAAAAGTTAATGATTCACTGGTAAAATAAGTGAGACAGATGTTTTAAAATATCCAATATATAAGAAATTAAATACATAACTATAAATTAAAATTTCATAGAGATAACCAATTGAAAAATCAAATTCATAATAAAAATTTACCCCCATTAAAGGCTTTCTGCACCCCCCTGAAAATAATTCAACCGACGACCATAATAGGCACTATTGAAACCATTTCTACTTATTCTAACATATCACCTAAGCTTCTATCAAAGTATACTTGTTAAATAAATAAAAAAATATTATTTATACGAACAGAAAATACACTCGTTAAACATTTAGATTCACAAAATAAAAACTCAACTGCAACGCTCATTCATTAAGAAACTAAAAGAATGTATTCAATTATCAATAATTTTAAATTAGCTTCGAATATAACAAATTAGGATTTTGTTACTAGACAAAATTCCCATTTTTTATAAAATACTACATTTGCTGACATCGCTAGAAAATTATTCATTTTGTTTCACGGAATTCTAACAGGATGTCGGATTCAGAAAAATTAACGATATCTTATGAAACAGGAATCATAACGAACAGATTTGATACCAATTACTAGCTTCGTGAATTAATAGAAGGGAACAAATGTTATCAATGGGAACATTTGTATATCTTACATTATTGCAAAATGTTAAATGGAAAATATTGCAATCAACTTGAATATGTAGTCCATATCCAATTAGTTCGCATAAAACCTTCTTGCTGATTAGAAAATAATGCTGATACATAACTATTGAGCAAAAAGCGTAGAATATTGCTTTCCTCTAAGAGGGATCATTAGTATGTCTATGCTTCATTTTTGGGTGACCATATACGTCCAAATATTGCTTTAAAACATGTGAAGTACAAAAGCCAGGTATAACAACCGTAATCGAATATTAACAAAATTCGAATCGAAAATACCTTGATGTTTATTTATTACATTTTAAAAAGATTTTATAAGCCAAATTACAAAATCTTTTAAAATATTAAAAAACGAGTTATTTTACTTTTAAATTTTATTAAGGAGCTTTTTTTACTCTTGTTATATCTAGTTTCTACATTTGCACAGGTTTTAATGCAATAAGGAAACTTGAGGTGACTATACTGCCGTCATAAGTTAAAAAGTCCAAATCCAAAAAAAATTAATTAAACTGCATATTTTGACGCTTTTGCTATTGCCCTTTGGAATTACATATTTTTTTATTATTGTTGTATTGGTTTGTATGACCCAAGTACTTCAGCCAATCAATAAAACGAAGATTATTTTCTAAGGACTAATTAGAAAGTTTTTAACTAATGATGAACTAATGGTGTAATTAGAAAGAACCTTTTAACTAATGATGGCAATATAGGGCATAGACTGACAATCATGTAAATAAGCAGATAACTATATGCACAGTGTTGGACAAAATACTAATTTCGGATTTTTTAAGTTGTGGACACCAATTATTTTGAAATAACAATAATAATTTATTTACTATTGAGAAAGCACTACGATTTCCTGTTATGTTAGTCAACACACACAGGTCTGTGCACTACGATTTCCTGTTATGTTAGTCAACACACACAGGTCTGTTTATAATATGAAGTGTTCATTACTAGTATTCTTTAAAATATTGACCGTTTTCTAAGATACAAAACTGTGGATGTATTTAAAACAGAATCGATAAATCAATGACTGCCTCTAACATCTGTCTTTTTCTCTTCTGAAAGTGTTTTCCTCAGGAACAAGCAAAAGAATATTTACAAAACGATGAGAAACGAGAATTGGGAAGTAGTTGACAGAAAAGTGCAGGTTCCTTTCAGGTGAGTTGGAGATGATAAACAAAGATTAGATTTTGCATTCAGGAGCATAATAAAAAAAAGCGGAATAATGAATCGTCGGAGAAAACTTTCGTCAACAAAAAAGGAAAGAAAAGCGAAATCCCGTCGGAGAAGGGTTGCGTGCTTGGCAAATTGACAGTGCCTATGTCCTTGATGGTGCTTCGCTTACTTAAGTAGAGGGAATTGAACTTGTACGACATGGAACGGAATGTCACCATCGCCAAGTATTGTGTCATCACTGATTATAATATCAATTGAACACATTCACCAGTTTGTCATGTGCCGTGCTATAGCCAATCGAAAAGCAATGTTCCAACTTATCTGCAAGACAACAACCACCTTTGCTAAGCGTTATGTAGGGCTATACGACTTTTGAATGATTAAAATTTAACAAGGAAAAGTCGTTTAACTTAATGTTGGCATACTAAAAAAAGTATATTACGAGACCACTTTTCCCGTTTCCTGGAAATCTCCTGAACAATCCGTTCCCAATCGTATAGTTGACAAGAACTACGTCTCAATTGTCTTGAACAGGTGTCGATCAAAAGAGCCAAAGATTAATAGTAAAAGGATTAAGATGTACTTTGAGAGCCAAATTTCGGCTACTAGCAATAAATATAATTCGATATCATAATAATAATATTAACAGATTTGACCGCCCTCAAATGGCCAAGGAGCAGCACGTGGCAAGCGAGTCGCAGTTTGCCCCCCACTGGCCTTTACAATCTTGTAGTAATTTGGTTACTGATAGGATATAATGCACCACTATAAAATACGACTGGGGCTATACATCCCAACCGCGGGACGTATATGATCTTCAGGGCCGAAAGTGTTTATGGTTTTAATACATGGCCGTCTTTATCGCCATTAGGTTGGTTGATAGTTTTCAGAATATCTGGCGCCGTCAGCAACACGAGGGCTATAATGCGCCGAAACATTCGTCATTAGACAAGCCAACATACATTTACAAACACCCATGCCTAACACGGGACTCGAACACACTACCTCGCGGTCTAGAGGCTAGAACGCTAACCACTATACCGTTTAGTATCGCCATTAGGGATCCAGCCATAGGGTTATAAACAACCTCGCCAATATCTTAAATTTTTTAATTAATTTTTCGAAACCAATTACTTTATGAAAATACTTTTTTAAAAAAATCAGGAAATGCTTTCCCGCGTTGAAAATTAATTAAGGAAAAATGAAAACTAGAGCGGTGTGCCGACTTAGTATTCGGAATGCTTGTTTATTCTGCGCAATCCTTTAACTCAACAAAGTAATAAAAGTGAATAACGCATCATTTCCCTCAACTCAGTATTTGAAAGAAGTTCTTGACAAAAATTTACGTACGAAGTAGTGTAAGTGTGAATGATATTGAAAGGTCATAGATTGAAGAAACTAAAGGATAAAAGTAAGACCTCAGTTGGGTTTGATTGAAGTTTGCTTATTCTTAAAATTCAAAATCACGGAAGTTGCCTCCGATACTTGATATGCTGAGTATGCCTGAAAGAAGATAAGGCATCTTGCATTTGGCCAAGTGATAACGATTTTGATACACTGGCCTAAGATACTACCTTCATTAGTTAGAAGGACCTAAATAAAAAAAAATGTGAATGCGTATTTTGACACTTTCTGATTACGCCTTAGAAAAGAATCATTTGATTAAAAAAAAAGTAAACATAAACAATGAATGCATAAGTGTCAAAATTTGCATTTTTTTTTTTTTGGGGGGGGGGGGGAGGAAATTTACAGCTTTTCAACTTATGATGGCAGAATAGCAAATGAAGAAAGTAAAGTTTTATATTATTTGGTAAATTGATTTCTTTTTTAATTATTCCTACTTTTATAAATAAAGAACTCAATTTTAATACGTTGTTCCAATTTATAAACTCAATATCTATGGTCCACTTACATTGCAAATAGTAAACGCCCATCAAAGTTACACTTTATAAATTTTGAGAAAAATCTTGTCCAAATCATTGATTAAACTGTTGTCGCTTTTTTTTTAGCAAAATGCTTCATATGGTAGTTCTTATTTGGGGTTAAAAAAAAAATCATTTTAATGGGACACCAGGTCATATTAACATTAATTCATAAAAAAGAATGACTGTTTTTCCAGATTTTTAAATCAAGTTTGTGGGATCGCGATCACCGCTAAAAGTTTTCCGATTTCAATAAAAATTATAATTGAACAAACTTTATTTAAACTAATATTATCTATTACGCATTTCATTATAATCTAAAAGACTTTCGTATATTACACACTAAACACGCCTATGAAGCTAAAAAACAATTACAGTGTGGTATTTATATTTCCTTCTAAGACATTAAAGTAGATTTTTAGAGTCCGGATATTTACTTCTAAAATGCATTTCTAACAACAAAAATATTATTTTCGTCTTTTGTATGAAGTTTGTTGTAATCTTCAATCAGTACAACTCCACGCTCTGCTAGGTCATTTACAACTCTTAATAATCAACTATTGCTTTACCTCTTCTTACAGACAGCCTTTTTCAATTCTGCTACATCATTTTGAAAAAACTCTGATGGTACATCCAAGATTTTAAAAACCTCATTGCGTTGGTAGATATAAAATCACGCAGATCCTTTGAGAGAATATCATCTTCATCAACTTGGACAAATTTGAAAGGTTCATAATTTTCTTACGTTTTCAAAGTTACCACCATTTTCATTTTCGTTTCTCAAGTAACTGTCGTCAAAAAACGCCATTATTGGACAACACAAACTGACGGTTGAAAATTATTCTTCTAACGATATTTGGTATAAAATAGCTTTAAATTTATAATTAAATAAGTGTAGAGTGAAAAGTTTCTAAATTATTTTAGATTAAACATTAAGAAGGGTGGAACGCGTAACCATTTCAGCCTTTTGTTAAAGAAATTTTGTACCCCATCTTAAACACTGATCCAATTGATGGGCGTTTAGTTTTTGTATGTTATAAATGATTAACGCTCCAAAAGAATTTCACGTTCTTGTCTTTGTAATTGGAGATGAGATTCAAACAAAATACCAAATGTGACAAACATCAAACCAAATATCATTAATAGACATCAATATTCTTTTACAGCACCATTAATACTTTAAAAAACCGCCACCAAAATCAAGGCAGTTAAAACACCATCAACTTCCCCTCTCCCTTCTTAAGATAAGCTTAACGGCGACAGGAGTTATCTGGCAGTGAAACGTTTTGTACAGGGAAGCCGTGCTCAGTTGGAAAAAAAAAAATACTACCAGGAAGGATTGACACGATAAGAATCGTGAATAAATTTTAGGAGACTATTTCAACATCCATAACAGTAAACAGTAAAACAACACACGTGATTTTAAAGCTTGGTACAGAAAGTAGCTTTAAAGAAAAAAACTCTCCTAAAACGCAAAAGGAATTCGAATAACAGGAAACAGTAAAGATGAACGATAAAAATAAACATATCATTCTCAAGGACTGTTTATTGAAACAGACTTTCCAAAAAAAAAAAAATTACAGAAGATTCTTGCATTTCGAAATCCCAATTGAATTATTCTGTTCAGAGCTAGCTTAGAAAATATAATCGTACAAACAGCCATATTTGAAATGAGCAAAAATAGTTTTACGTGGTTTTTTAACAAGGTTCTTGGAAATAAAGCTTCCAAAGGTTATCGGCTTAAAATATATTTGGAGATGTAGAATAAATAGTCTTTACATAAAGACTATTAAGAAGAAAAATTATTGATTTCAGACTTTCCCATAATATGATCAGATTTTTTTTTTTTTTTTTCTTCCCCAATTTGCTTCACCCTATTTAATCACAACAATCTGAAAAACTTTCAGGCAATTTTGTACTGCCTTTTAATAGTCTATTAAGATTTTGCCTGCTTTCCGTCATTCTTGATGTCGTTTAGTTCATCACCAAATGTGTCATATAGTATTTATTTCAATGAATTAAAAAAAGCAACCTAAGTGATTATTCGTCTAACCATCGACCTTCAAATTAAGATTTTTTTTTTCAGCTACATGTAGCTCTTTTTAAATATTTAACTTTTTAAACGAATAGAAAAGGGCTAGAAACGATCATTTAAACCCAATGATGAACATGTTCCAAACTAAAATATGCAGTCGATGATTCAAAAGTAAAATTTGCACAAGTTTTGTAGGGAGCCAAAAATTCGTCGCAATCAAATCACAATCCTTTCAAAATTCCTTTGGCTTTAGTTCATTACCCAACCGAAACTTATCTTAACTATTCACAAACTTTTTTTTTTCTTGAATTTCAGACAGTAGTATTAACAATAAGAATGGTGGCGAAATTATTCTACGAAGTTTAGTTAGACTCGATCAATCTTCTTTGCCAGACAGGTTTTTATTATTTATTGTTAGAAGTTGGTTACAATGTATATAGTGGAAAGAAAGACAAATATATCAAATTATTAGTTTACTTGCCAGACTATGCAATCGAAGGTTTCAGACGATAATGCATTCTCGCCCGCCGCAGACGAAAAAATAATTGATTTTCAGCTTACAACCGCATGGACTTTTTTAGAAGAAAAAATGGCAACAAATTATTCTTCGGACGAGAGACCAGACAAATTTCTGTTGCCAGACTATGCGAGCAGACGAAAATTAAAATACAAAAAAAAAAAAGGAGGAGAGAAAACTAGGAAAAAGAGGAAGGTAGAAAGGGGTTGAACCTACCAAAACGTGTGGAAAAAAGGAATAAAAGAGGGCGGCTTTTTCCAACCAGACGACGGCAGTAAATTCCAGACATAAAAGCTTTTTTTTCTTTTTCGCCTGACACTTTGTAACTCTTCCTTTGTAACTTTGAACAAAGTTTCTATATACGTGAAGAAAAAGAATGGAAACAAAAGAATTTAATTTAAAACGTCGCCCTTTCGAGCACAATGGGTTTTATTTAAACAAAAATGGTTAATGCTCGCCTTCTTATCCAAACCCAAAAAGAATAATTACTTTTCCTAATAACTTACCATCTATGACCTTGATTTAAAGGTTAAACTGTTTTGAATGAATTTTCGTCTTTAATTCTAATGTCTAGAATCTCAAAAAGCTTCTGTTTACGGTGTGAAACTTCCTTTAAACTAATAGTTTATTTTATTTCTATTCAGTCTTTATGTTAGTTATCTTGCATAATGCTTAGATCATGCAAATACATCATAGTCCAAGGATAATCATTTTTATTCAGACGATTTATCCACGACCATGCGTTTCACCGCAATGGCTCATACATTGCGTTGCATAATGATAGAACCACCATGTATTTTCCGCCTAGCATACAGTAATTGGAATAAATGATTGAAATAAATATTTTTATTGAAAATATACAAAATAAGAATGACAATAACAAAGTAAAAACATTACTCATGTTTATATTTTCAAGTAATAAAATAAAAAATACAAATTTTAGGTTGCAAAATGATAGAACCACTTTCAGTTAATACTTTGTAAGAGCACCCTTTTTGGTTATAAGTTCAAAAATTCGATTAGGCATGCTTTCGACTAAGCGTTTGAGTATATCTGCATTCAGATTTTCCCATTCTGTAATAATGGAGTCTTTCAATTCTTGAACCGTTGAATACTGCTTGCCGTTAGCGTATACGGCCCTGCTTAGAATACCCCAGACGTTTTCCATGGGGTTCATGTCAGGAGAACATGCAGGCCATTCGATAACCTGCACTCCGTTGTCCAGGAACCATTCCCAAGACGAGTTTGCAACATGAATGCTAGCATTGTCCTGTTGGAACTTCCAAAATGGACCTCCAATTTCTTCTCCAAAAGGCAACACATTTTCTTCCAGCAGGTCTTGATAGTCTATTGCTCTCATTCGACCAGTAGGGAAGGCAATGTTAATCCGCCCAGCATTGCCAAATCTAGCCTAAACCATTAACGATCCTCCCCCACACTGTCTCTTAGAAAAAATGTGTGGCTCATTTCGGAGATCCCTCCAATAGAATGCCCACCCGTCAGGACCATCTAGATTGAATTTTTTTTCGTCGCTGAACACTACTTGAGTCCACTGTTCTTTCCAAGTCATGTGTTCTTTAGCCCATTGCATCCTTTTTCGTTTGTGAAGATCTGTAAGTCTCGGTTGCGTTTTCATTTTCGTGTACTCAAGATGTTCGTTCTGCTGAGCTATTCTGGATAAAGTTGACTTGTGAACTTTGATGGTGGGGTCTTATGATAGTCTGTTCAATGTCTCTGGGATCGATTATTCCACTAAAAAGTAGGGGTGGTACTATCATTTTGCAACCTAAAATTTTTATTTTTTATTTTATTACATGAAAATATAAACATGAGTAATGTTTTTACTTTGTTATTGTCATTCTTATTTTGTATATTTTCAATAAAAATATTTATTTCAATCATTTATTCCAATTACTGTATGCTAGGCGAAAAATACATGGTGGTTCTATCATTATGCAACGCGGTGTATCTGATTCGATAAACTTCGTCCTTAAAAAAACAATTCAATAATAGAGTACCTAAACATAACCGATTTTTGATACTTGCCTCAGATTCGCATGCATTGTGAACCATTTATTTTCATAGTTATAATCTTTTACGAGATTACATCGAATAATTAATTGAAGTAATTTCGATTAGAAAAATTTAATCAGGGTTAAATGAAAGAAACCAAATTGGAATCCGATCCACTTGAATGAATTGTAGTCACGAATGTTGCCAACGAAGCAATATTCAGAAAACTGCCCGTTTTCAAATAATTTAACTTCAGACAATTTTTAAGGAAAATAACAGTTACATAATTAAACCTTTTTTACTATTTTGAAGAACTTGCTAATTAAATCCACTTTACTCATCTGAATGAATAAAGGAATTTGCTCGCGGGTTTTGGAGGAAAATCGGAGAATATTCGTGAATTTAAAATTTTTTTTAGGAATTATCGACGAGGAATTAGGGTACAATTTTAAGAATTTTAGGGAGAAACAAAAATTTATGGAATATTAAGAATTTTAAGGCGAATGCTACCCTTGAGAATTTTCCTAAAACCCGAAAAAAAATTCCTTTGAACTATTCCTTTTTCCTAGATTTTTCCCGCAATATTCGGAATTAGGCGGAAGGGCAAATATTATCTGATAGTGAACAAGAATTTTGTTTACCAAAATTACAACTGGCCATACATGTTTTATGCGTTTGAAATCGTTACATTAAACTTTCATTTGGTAACAAGCTCAACGTTTTTAAGAAAAAAAATTAATTGTATAAAAACATGCATTATTTCAACAAAAAATGGGGATGGGTTCGAAAGATTTGAAGCCAAAGCAGATTAACACTTACAGAAATTTATTCCGATATACTCTTCACAGATTCTTTTACAAAAGCTGACGTTCTAGAAGACTCAATGCAGCTCTTTACACAACAATAGATCTCAAACAGCAGTTAAAAAAAGAAAAAATCACAACTGCTACAAATCGCCGCAAAAGACAATGCAATACAGTTCGCTTTAGAACTACTCTGAATTCTCACTGAGAGACAGCTAACTCAGTAATTCCCGTCAGTCAGTACTCAACTCAGTCAACTAACTCACTCAAGGCCGGGCTTATATAGAAAAGTCAATCCTTCATGAATCTTCTAGAGATAGAAATTTGGAGGACTTACCAGATCGTAGTCGAAAAGCCCTATACATGTATATCATATGGGGACCGAAAATGTCGCCAAATGGTCGACAAGTTTGGCGATATTTGGCGATTTCTCGCCAATTTGGCGAGATTGCCATTACTATAATGTTAAATGGCCTGCTCCTTGTAAAACTCGTTTCCCAGCATGATCTCTGTAAAACTCGTTTTCAAGCATTAGCAGACACGTTGCAGGAAAGCGAAGACAAACGAACTCATGCACTGCCTTATGCGAAATGTACATAAATTTTCCTATTTACATAATCAATACTACGGAATATTTACAAATATACAGAAGTTCGTAACAATATATATATTTTCGTACGATTTGCTCTACAAAATGGACAATCGCCAGGGTTACCACTCAAATCGCAGAATGAAAATCAATGACCTTTAAGGAACTACTTAATGTTTTTAAGGACCTTTGATAATTTGTTTTCAAGCATTATGTCTATACATACATTTTTAAAAAGTATATTCTACCAAAAAAAGTTACAAGTGGGCTCATGCGTAGTACAAATACGTCAGAGAATTCCGATATGGTGCGGATAAATAGCGGTCACGCGGAGATAGCAAGTCTGAGATGCATTTTTATAAATTTTTCAGTGAGCACACAACAACCCCCAAAAAACAGGACTTTTAACAATATCTATGCATTTTCAAGGACTTTTAAATATACCTCTAAGCATTTTCAAGTTCTTTCAAAGCCTTGAAAACCAGTTAAACTACGGGTGAGGAACATCGCACAACTTTCAATTACACTATAATACTGACGTGGATTTGTGTCGTTTGTATATTTTCATTCTTCATTTAGAATAAATGGCCAGTTTGGCGATATTTTGAGATAATTCCTTGTATGAGTCTTTAAATATATATATATATATATATATATATATATATATATATATATATATATATATATATATATATATATTATCCTTTATTATAAGCGAATCTGAGAGGAGAAGAAAAAAATATCGTTGATGAGGTATGCTCAAGGAAAGAGAACTCTGTGTTGAAAGCATTCATTTTTCAACATTTTAAGCCATTAAAACAGAGGCATTACCACAGCGATTTTTACCAAAATCGTTATAGCCGTTTTTTAGCAATCATTGAAAAACATTTTTTTCATGGCAGATTTTTCAACATGATTTTTTCAATGGCAGCTACCTTTTGCGCAAGCGCGATTTTGACGAAAACCTTAATGGTAGGTCCCATGGCCGGCACTAGCCCTAATACCAAATTTGAACATCGTAGGTTAATTTGTTCGGGAGTTATACTGACCACAGACACACATACATACACACACAGAAATTTTTTCTATATCACTTTTTTGAGATCAGGATGTTACAAAACGGGAAGAAATTTTTTGACCGAATGCTATACTTTCATTACCCTATGTATATATATATGTATATGGGTAATTGAAAGTAAAAATATTAAGCGCTTTTAGAGACTTTTAATGGTCGCACAATTTTCCATTAAATATAACACTGGTCATTGCATTTTAATTTTCCTTGAATTGGTTTAATTTACCGTTCTCGTTTTCATTACTTTAAAAAAAAAATGGCCAGTTTGAGGATACATTATCGGCAATAATTATTTTATTGACAAAAAAAAATCTTATAAAATGGCGAAATATTTTTCGAAAAATTTTACACTGTCCTTTCTTGTAAACGAGACGGAGGATAAATAGTCATTGATGGGCGATTCTCAAGGAAAGAGAACTTTGTGTTGCTGACATTCGTTTTTCAACTTTTTACACATTTATCGCATTTCTACGGAAATTTCGGAGGTGGGGATGTTTAGAATACCTTAAAAGGCATTAGCATAGCAATTTTGATCAAAATCATCACAGCCGTTTTTTGACAATTGCTGAAAAACAAATTTTTCGATGGCAACTACCTCATAAGCAATTTTCCCGAAAACCTTAATGACATGTCCCATTGCCACCACTAACCCGTTAAACATCGAAAGTCAATCTGTTCCGGAGTTATGCTGACCACAGACATTATTTTTTATATATCACTTTTTTGAACTCGGCACGTTACAAAATTTATCGAAAAACAAAAATATCATTTTTTTTTTTTTTTTTTTTTTTTTTAACTAATACAATGCTTTTATTACCCTATGTTAATATATGGATAATTGAAAGTAAAAAGTAACGGATCAAGGAATCTAATAAAATCAAGTTGGATTATGACGGTCATTAAAAAGTCACTTCTTCGCATGCTTCGATTGTTGTACATCAGATCCAGATAACAAGCCAGTACAATATGTCAACATTTAATGACTAAAAGTCTCTCCCCCCCCCCCCCCAGTTAAAGTTAGCAACAAAAATCCTACCAATTCTAAGATAATTTTCATAAACTTGATTATAAAACTTGTTACTGAATATTCAAGATTCAATTTCTCAAACGGCATACAGTTACCTTCAACTCGATATATAACGCACTTCTACTTTAAGACTTAAGGTTGGTTGTTTTCAGATTATCTAGCACCGTCAGCAACACGAGGGCTATAATGCGCCGAAACATTCGTCATTTGACAAGCCAACATACATTTACAAACACCCATGCCTTATACGGGACTCGAGCCCGCAACCTCGCGATCTAAAAGCTAGCACTCTAACCACTATACCGTTTAGTCGGCTTTAAGAATTAAGGAATTACGCATTAATTTCCGGGCATGATATAAGGTCATTATAGTTGAACTTTAATACAGCAACTCGTCTTGACCAGTCCTATCATTATACCTATCGCACGTGTATGTGTAGCATGAGTAATTTTTGTCTGGGAATGTTGACCTAGGTCAACGGAGCTTTTGTATAAGTATCTCTCTACATTAATGCATAAAAGCCGAAATGGTAAATATATATATATATATTTATTTTTTTAAATATGAACAAAAGACTCATTGTATAGATTACTTTACCACTAGAAATTGCCAAGGATTCGCCTAATCACGTAATGATTGATAGTCAACGGAAATAATGATAAGAACACTACAGCAGTCTTCAAATTTCACCTCAGCAACAAACGCATCATTAGCAATTTTTTAAAATAAGTTATTGTAAGATATCATATCTCTGCAAAGGCGGATGATGAGTAAAGCCTGGAAAAATAAAGAAGACAAGTATTCGAGGGAAAATAAATGTGTTTCTGTAATAAGCTGGTCACTTGAGACTTCTTCTGAAAATAGCCTCAGCAACTTTCCTCTCACATACGATCGGCATTTTTAACACATCAATGTGTGACTGAAAAGGACACTTTTCCATACAGCACAATTAACACATTTTTTATGACTGAAATTTCAGATAACTGTCAAAGGGGGTGACATTGTTTTTTCTTAGTAATATTATCTTAATATTTTACAGTTGTGATGGAACACCAAATACAACTAAGATACATATCTCAATTTCCAATTATTTCGCTCAAAAAAATAAAGTTGTTAAAAAACGGAGACACTACCAGGAAAATGAAAGGAGTGCACTTGAAATTAACAAGATAAAAGTCCAGAAAATGGGACATTTCCGAGGAAAGTTAGTCGCATGCCAAAGGTTCCGGGTTCGAATCCCGGGTTAGGTTTGGATGTTCTTTGCGGTTCAGAATCCACATTAAACTGTAGGTCTCAGCCTGATTAGCTGTCATTATGCATACAAATAAGTCGTTGAGCGTACAAACCAACCAACTACGCTTGTCCTTAGTACCAAAATTCAAAGTTATGACTATTGGAAGTAGGGCATTAGAATATTCCTCGTTTGGAATGTTTCGACCCTTTAAAATTGGTTGATTAACATCGAATATTTGATTTTTTTCTATACTTGCCCTTGTTGACATTTGTACCAAATTTCAGAGTTGTAATTGCATTGGAAGATTCCTAGATTGGAACGTTTCGACCTGGTTAACGACATCGGATAATAGTTGTATTTTTCTTCGTTTGCCTTTGTTGACATTTGTACCAAATATCAGAGTTGTTGCTACATTAGAAGTGAAACATTTAAATATCCCTCGTTTGGTACGTTTGACCCCTTTTCGATTCCATAAAATAAGTTAATCGAGATTAGAATACCTTACTTTACCTATGTCTGCTCTTGATTACAAACTTCCGAGTTGTGACGATATTGGAAGTTAGACATTTCAATATTTCTCGTTTGGAAGGTTTCGACCCCTATCATACGTGTTTTCATATTCTCAGTTATTTTTGTTTAAATGTTTATTGAAAAAAAGACTGACCAATTTGGCATGTTAGACGATAATTTTTTTTAAATCTTGCCAGGTTACGTCAAAAGTAGTGGTACATTTCTGAATTTTAGCTGAGAATATTGGTCCCCTAACAAACTCCGAGTACATCAGGTGTATTTAATTATCACTACAGGGTTGCGCAAAATTTAACCTTCAACTGCTGTGGTTGGGTGGTTTGAGGTTTTTGGCGCAAGAGCAACACATGGTCCATACTGCGCCACACAAATTTGTGAACATCAGTTTAAAGTTTAAGAAACATAGTATCAGAAAAATTAAAATAAAAGTCAAAGATGAGATATTTTAGGGGGTGGAAGCATTCCACAAAAAATTACCCGCGGTCTGTCAGACCGCTTACAGCAGTTAAAGGTTAAAATTAAACATTTTCAGAACACTATTAATTAAAATTGATTGTATAAGCATTGAGCATGCATCTTTATCCTTGATTTCGGTTCAAGTGTGAAAATTTCATTGTTATATAATAAGAGACGGTAACTTTTTACTATTTTCATTGTTGTACGATGCTAATTTTTTCACAAATGTCAGTGCGGGTAGGGGAAATGCGAACACTCGAAATGGGGTTATCAAAACGGATTTTGACCCGAAGTATTTGTTTATTTGTTAACAATTCAAGAAACACCTAAATTTTTTTTTATTACAAAAACATTTTAAGCATGCATGATTTTAACAAAATCCTTGTTGTCACGTCCCACGGGTACTACTGACTTATAAAACGAATTTGAACACCATAGCATGTTCGGTTATAAGCTGCACTCTCCACTTACAGAAACACTATTTTTCAAAAACCACTTTTTTGAATTTAGACCATTCCAAAACCCGAAGATAGCAAAAAATCGATAAATCGATTTTTCGATCAAAATGTGCAATTGCATCGTTAAATGTTCTTTGATTTTGTGTTTATTCTTAACATTTTCATTAACACAATTTAAATCATTTTTAGCTTTGTCGCCAAATGTCGCCAATTTTTTTTTAGAAATATTAAACTGCAACTTTTTACGCAGCAAATCTTATACTGTAATTTATAACAATGAAGAAAGGCTTATTAAAAGAAAAGAAAAATCACATCAGAAAAATACAAAATAAAAATAAAAGATGGAACACCAAAGTTCAACGAAAATGATAAAACAGCGACGTTTTTTTCTCTTCGCAGACAGAAAAGCAAAAATATTAAACGATTATTTTCAGAAGAATCGAATCGAAGCCGAAATTGAATTGATCTTTTTTTTAAAACTGGCTACACGGAGGCAAGGAGCATCACTTTCAGAACAAACGATTTTTTCATTTGAATATTTTAATAAGAGATCCTTAAACAAATTGAATTTATTTTGCTTAGCATTTCTCTTTTAAAAGCACTACATTATTTTACAGGAAAGTAACTACCGGAGCAAAATGGCTGAAACTGTACAAAAACTTTGATTTAGTTAAACTAAATCCGATTGCAGAAGGCGCAGCGAGTTATATAAAAAAATTTAGGAATTTCAGGGATAATTCACAAAAATGCTAGGTACAATTCTTAAAATTTTAGGGAAAATTCAAAACAATTTAGGGAAATTTTAAAATTTAGGACAAAAGAATTGTTTTTATTAGCATAATTCTTTTATTTGGAAACGAACCGCTCTTTAATTTTGAATGAGAAAAGGTACTGGCAAAAAAAAACTTGCATCTTTTTAAAGTGAACCAATTTAGCGATACACAGGACGATTCCATCCACACTAAAAATTATACCATCTATGAGTCTATGACCATCGATTTTAATAAAACCGGAAGTGTTTACGATTGGGAAATAATTGGTTTCTAAAAAAAAATTCAGGTATACGAGATATTCTGCAAACTCAGAAATATAGATTTTTATTCCTTTCACAATGGTAGCAATGAAGAATGGTGCCCACGACAATAGCGAAAACCTTTACAACAATGGATAAATAAAATCCAAAACACTTCTTTTTACTTTGAGATGGGGATATTTAAAGCATCATAAAAGGGCTTACCACAGAGATTTTTAATTTTCCAATGGCAGCTACCTTATGCGCATCCGTAAATTTGACGAAAACTTTAATGACAGATTCCATAGCCACTACTAACCTGTACACAAAATTTGAACATTGTAGGTCAATCTGTTCGGGAGAAATGCTGATTATAGACAAATTAAAGGAAATTTTTTCTATGCCACTTTTTAGAACACAGCACATTCCAAAACACGATGAAATGCAAAAAAAAAACATCCAAATGCAATACCCTATGTTAGAAAATGGGTAATTAAAAGTAAAAAGGAAGAAGGCTAGCTGTAGCTCAAGCTCAGTGTAAGAGCATTGAATATTAAAGTGCGGCAAGTTACCAGGCAAAAACGGATGGTGGCTTGGAGTAGCTGAGTGGTTAGGGTACATACAGAACAGCCCTGGTTCAATTTTTGCATGCTGCAACTAAGAGCTTCTAACAAATTTTACTAGAAGAAATTCTAAGAAGCAAATGTGCACAATGACCACACTCTTCTGTGTCCTTTGAAACTGGGGATCTCAAAAACAATAACAAAAGCTGGCGATAAAAACATGACAATAAAAATACCTGGAGTACTGAAAGTATAATAAAGGGCAATCCTGCACCGAAAAATCTTGGAGCTGAAAGCGTCAAAGCGAAAACAGCTTGTAAAAGAACTGCCTACTAAAATGCTTATTAGTTCTATAAAAAAAAGTCATTGACAAGTGTTCACACGCACTGCAATGGACAATTCCCGCATTTTTTAAAAACGAGTAAAATTAGTTTATATTTATGAAAAATTTCTTTCCGATTCCAAATATTTAAACAAAAGTTCTTTAACAAAATTGGTTATTTAAATATTAAGAAAAGAAAATGCCTCAAAACCGAGCCAGAACCAGTTCCATCAAAACACACAACAAAATCTGTGACGTTAAGGGTCCTACTGTTTCTATGGTAATCGTGAGGTTTCAGTCAAATAGTTGGCGAGCGTTGAAATAGTTGGCGCTGGTAGACCATTGCCATATCGCGTAGAGGTTGGCGCGATTTGCGAGAAACTTGCAAAACTGGTTTCCGCTGCCGCATTTCAAGCCAAGATGTTTGGGAAGCCTTGACGTCATATTCAATTCGAGCAGAATGAATCGTTTTCTCGCCAACATCTAACAGGTAAACTTTGATTAAAAATTAAACACAAAAAAAGAAAAAAAAAAAAGAAAAAAAAACCCGCATTGAGCAGAAATTTTTCTGTTCATGGCCTTTTCGAAACATTTAAAATTGAATAACAAAATATAAAAAAATGCAGGAATTGTCCATTGAGTACGGAACACTCGAACGAGTTTTAGCACTTCAGCTAGTTTTTTGAGGATTTGCCAACCAAATGTACACTAATTCCCTTATAAGACTGATTAACGCTCTCCCACCTCTTCTGACATTTTTTAGCCAAGAAGGACTGAGAAGGGGATTATGTATTGCACAACTTAGATCTTACTATATATACTTATGGCTCTAAAACTGGAAAATTCTCTGGAGCTGGCGTATATAGTATTCCAACAAAAATATCTCTGTAAGAAGGTACCAAGTAATTCATGCAATGATTATGGCAGTGAAAAGTATTGAGATCTAAAGTAGAGCCAAGTTTAAAGTTGTTGTAAATTACTGACAATGAAAATTAATAAAATTTTCTTACAAAGTCAAAATTGCCCCGCATAAACCTAAATATCTAGCTGCAAAAATATTTGTGACACTTGGCCATTACGTATTCTGGTTCACTAACGTGTAATGGCCAAGTCACACAAGCATTTTTGTAGCTAGATATTAAGGCCTAGGCAGAGCAATTTTGACTTTGAGAGAAAAATTTTAGTAATTTTCATTGCCAATAATTTACAACTTAAAACTTGGCTCTACTTTAGATCTCAATACTTTTCACGGCTATAATCATGGCATGAAGAGCTTGACACCTTTTTGCAGAGATGTTTTTGTTGGGATTTCACTTATTTTTTTAAGGTACAAATTTCAAATGTATTACTTATTTGCGCAACAATAACTACTTTTAAAATGTTTAGTTTTCATAGTTTTTAAACTTGCAAGAAAACTTTCTGGGATTGAAAGGATTAAGCATACATGTTTTCTTTTTGGTACTTACTTATAATACAGTCGACCTTTGACAAACTTTTTGTTGGCGGCCAACTACGAGAACTATATAATTAGCCGACCCCTCTTTATTCTTTTATTTGGTTTTAATTATTAATATTTTTTATTATTTTTATTTGGTTTTAAGGAAGTTTTAAAAAACGTTTTCAACAACATCCAATTAGCGGAGAATTACACGAGATTTTTCTAAGAAAGTTAAATTTTCCGGACCGCAGTCCATGACGTACTTAAGAGGTACTGGTATTCTAAGTCGTATAAGTCTAGCCCCAATAGAAATGTATTAGAATTAAGTTTCAAATTGTCGAACATTGCCCCCTTGAGGGGATACGGAGGGGGATATCTCGATTTTTTTATTTTCCCTTTGCATACATGTTTTAAACCTTACAAGCATACCAAATGTTATAGTTCTAGCTCTGCTAGAAGTGCCTTAATAATTTGATGATCAGTGAGTGAGTTTTGGATGGATTTCAAAATATGTTGTTTTCTGCCGTTTTCGAATTTGATTACTATTTCGAAAACCAATATAATGAGAGACTTGAAACTTAGGGGTCTTACTGAAGTAGCTAACAGCTACCCATAAAAAAAATTCAGCTCTCAGACATACTGTAATACGCAGATATGAGAGGTCAAAATACATCTGACTGGCTTCCGGTAAAAGATGGCTGACAGTGAACTTGACGGGTGCACTGCCGTGCACCTAGATTAAACCAGACTTCAAGATCTCTATACAGCTAGGAGAATTTTGTACTGTTTTCCAGGCTGAAAGTATGGCAATTCTAGGCTGAGCCCAGAACAAGAAGCAAATGCATTGCTATTTGTACAGATAGTCAAGCGGTGCTGAAAGCACTTGGAAATGTGTTTATCAAGAGGCGCAGTGAGTTTTCTAAAAAATTTAGGTAGGAATTTTAGAGATAATTTCAGGAACATTTTACGGATAATTCCAAAAATTTTAGAGAAAATCCTTAAAATTTCAAGGATAATTTTTTAAATATTAGGGATGATTCTTAAAGTTTTGGGGATAATTCTTAAAATGTTTGTGGTAATTCTTAAAAATTTTGGGATAAATCAAAAACATTTAGGAAATTTCTTTTGAAGCTAACATAGGCTCCTAACACATACATATTCTTTCCCACGCTTGTTTCAATATCGGCAAAAAACTGCCAATTTTCAAAAATTTGAATGTCAAACAACTATTTACTAAACAGTTGGTTTTACTTAATAGTTATAACTTAACAGTTACACAATTATACTATTTTGACAAACATGCAAATTTAATGAAATCCACTTTTCTCATCTGGTGGAATATCGGGGTTTTTTCGCAGGGTTTGGAGAAAAATAAGGGAATTTTAGGAATTATCGAAAATTTAAATACAATTTGGAGGAGAAACAAAAATTTTAGAAATGTTAGGAATTTTCGGGCAAATGCGACCCCTGGTTTATATATTCTAAACTCGTGCTTGACTGTAAACATGCTCTGAATGAGCTAGGCAGGAACAACAAAGTTACGTTGATCTAGGTTTCTAGCCATTATGAGACTCAGGGCAATGAACATGCAGATGAACTGGCCAGGCTTGGATCCACCAACAAGCCATTCAGGTCACCACCATTTGTCCCAGTCCCAAGATCTGAGGGCAGGGGATCATTTAGGTCAAGCGTCAAGTCTTACTGAAGAAATCGAGCTAGAGTGGAAAAAGTATTGGTGTATACGACAATCCAAACACTTTATAAAAGGAACCTCAAACAAAACACAAAAATTTATATTGTGACTGGACAGGAAGTCCTGCTGAATTATGATAGGTTTCTAAACCTGTTACTGTCTTAGGAACTATCTTCAAAGAATGAAAGTTGTCGAGGACAACCTATGGAGAGGCTGTGGAAACTCAGCTGAAACAGTGGAGTATGTGTTTGGCAAATGCCAATCATACATGGGCACTAGGCTTAAAACTTGTGGTGTTATTGACGGCAATTCTGATGTCTTTTGTAATGTCCCCTTTTCAGACTGTTTGGCCTTTTGTAAGGACACTGCCTTATTTAGCATGCCAAAGACTGTATATCTTCTTAGTATGAGAGGTACAATGGGCCAACGGGCTTAAATACGCTTGGCTTTGTCACTATCTTTTTAATCTAATTTTACTTTTAAAAATAGGGCCAAATTATTTATAAAACAAATTAATGTATTATGATGCTAATAAAGTTTCTTGTTGGTATTGAATTCTATAATTGGGCACTAACTTCAAACTGTTATAACTGTTATAATTTAGAAGGGAAACAGAAGAAAATGCATTTTTCACTTTTATATGTATATATATAATACTATTTTGGTTTAATTTTTGTTTAATAAATTTGTTATAGTAAAACGTTTATATGTATAATGATATAAAATTCATATTTTCTCTCTATTGCTTTTTAATGTCATTTTTTTTTTTTTTTTTTTTTAAATTTTTCAATGCTTCTCTATAGATTAAATGTTTCACGATTGTATACACTGCAGGAAAGAAGGGCAAGAGGGGGTTTGATCCAGTTGTTTAAATTTATTGCACATGGTGAAATTAGGGGTTTAGAATTTGTCACTGACATAAGTGCAAATTGTTCAAATCTCAATTTAATAGGGAAGGGCAAAAACACAATTTTTACAATAGGATAATCAATGATTGGAATTATTTGCCAGCAAATGTTGTAAATTCAGTGAGCGTAAAGAGTTTTCAGAAACAGATATGCACTGGGGGATCATCAATGGGCAATAATTGGATTACACTGGCTAGGTAAAGTAACTTATATTTTGTACTTTGTATATATTTAATTTAGGTTATTTTATTACTATATTTGGTTACTGTTTGGCCTACTGTTTGTTTTCATAAAATTTGTCAGCTTGCATTATGTATTGCATTTTTCCAGTATGATTGTCAAACGCTGTGTCAACTTTGTATATTGTATTGTATTATGTATTGTATTATGTATATTGTATTGTATTATGTATTGTATTATGTATATTGTATTGTATAATCCTGTAACTATTGTATATTGTGTGTATGATCCTGTAATTATTCTATATTGTATGTATGATTATGTAACTATTGTATGCAAAATATTTTCTATTTCTATATACGTGTATATACATATTTACTTGACCAACTCTGTTGGGCCTTAAGCCTGTTGTTAGTCTTAAAATTTTTATTTGTATATTCTGACTGCATATTTTTAACTATTATTAAGTATGTTCAGTTGAATGTACCTCATACTCTCAGTCAGATGATGAGGTTTTCATTTGAGCTAGAACCTTACTCTCATTCAACACCACAGCAACATTTAGACATTGAGAATTGAGGTCACAACAAATTTTTACAACTTGCAGTCTTCGTTACCGTGCTCCCTAGTTGTTTGGGAATGAAAAGACTCAAACCATCTTCTAATTTCGAATTGTTAAACGTTTAAACCAAAGTAATATTTTCCATCCGTCCCTTAATTCCTACACTCGTTATTGCTTAGAAGTCTATGGTTGCTATTCATCTTAAACCTAGTGTCATCAAGAATAAAGGTAAACAAAGCAAAGCCCCCGCTAATTTTTCAATGTTAACTCATTGTTTGTTAACATAAAGACCTGCTGTGAATATTAACAACCCTGTAATCTGCATTCCAAATGCAATCATAGTCTTGCATGTAATAATGCGATCATTTAAATAAGGCCGATCGTGTCACCAGATACGGATCCAAAGCAATAATTTATAGTATAGCTTAGGGGATGGAATGGAGTTTCCATATATACAAGATCTTTCTAAAATACATGACAAAAATGTAACGGCAGGTGGAAAGCACCGAAATAAACTCATTTTGCAATGGAATGTGTGCGTGGAAATGTCATAAGTGCTAGGACATAAGGAATTTATGAACTGATAAGTGAGAAAGGCAGTTAAAGTCAAAAGAAACAAAAAATTTATCTCTTAGCTTTTTATAATAGGGAAACCACCAACAGTATTACAAAATTCACACCAGCGGAGAATGGATTGACAGACATTAGCAAATACGCCAGACATTTCGTGCACATTTCCAGCAGAAACTTCCAGTCTGACCACTAGATCTTCATTAGGTTCAATGAGACTTTCGTAGATTATGCTTTTAATGCATTATCAGATAGAGAAATCCATATATGTCAAATGAGTAGTAAAAAAAGGTAGTTCTGCACCGTTTGATGGTGCACAGTGCTAGGCTTGGGCGATGCATCGATACATCGGCAAAAACTGGTGTGAAATCAACATCATCAAACCGGTGTCATTATTTTCTCAAAACCGATACATCACGATCTTTTTTAACGGTACTTGCCTAGCACTTCAATTTAGGGATGAGCTTAACAGTTATTGTTAAATAACTGCAATTACATTAAAATTATCAGGAAATAACGAAATATTATAACCGTTATCAGTTATTTTTAAAGTAAAAGGTAAATAAAAATAAGTACATGGAATAAATAAAACATAACTGTTTTTCTTCAACATTCTCTTTAGATATCAGTTAATCGATTTTAAATTAGAACATCTTTCAACATAAATTTGTAAAAATATCAAAATAAAAGAAACCATTTATAGTTTTGAGGTTATTTTATAAGAACAAATATTTTATAAGAACAAATTTGTGTACGTGACAACAGCGCTATTTAAAGGGATGAGGTGGAGGCTGCATAATAAGTAAAGCTATATATGCTACGGTTTCATCTAACTAACAAACACAAATACAAAAATGACAACCAACTACAGGCACAAGGCCCATCAAGGTTGATAAAGTTTAACTTTTCTGAATAACCCCCAGCATAGATCCAGCTATCTTTTAAAACTGTTGACTCCAGAACAATTTACAATGATGTCCGGTAGCTTGTTTCACTCATCAACCACTCGATTGTAAAAATAGTTTCATATTCTCCAAGTTCAAATGATATTTAAAAAGCTTAAATATTCATGACCTCTTGTCTGGTTCCCTGTATTGAATTATATTTCCTTGAAATCACTCGGTTTGATAAATTTAAACAAAGTCTAAAGTCCAACAACAATTAATGCAGCTTTTTATTCCAATTTCCAGTACTGTTCTAAGCCAATTTAATTGAGCTAATTAAAGATTTTTTTAAAACAACGTTTAAATAAATGTTTGGTTGTTAATAAAATTTTAGAGCTGCATTAAAGACGCATACACTTTAAAAAACATATCGAAGAAAAATAATTATTAAAAATCCAATATTAAAGCAATGAATAGTGTGCAAACTTAAAATAAATAATTTTAAAATAAATTGTGCCGTCACGACCACATATATGTATACATAAATTCATGAAATAAAAATTTATAAACAAAAATTATAAATTTAAGTTACAATATTAAACCCGAATAAAAATATGTTTAATAAAAATTTGAAGTAAAATTCAAATATTATAACATTAATCAAACTAAAAAAAATGAATGTCATGTTTATTTAAGAAATTCAATTCATAGTTAATCAAGAAACGCAATTTTAAAAATAATAAATTCCTTTTATAAAGTTCAAATTGAAGAATGATCATAAAAAAATTAAAAACCTCTCAGGTAATGCGTTAAATATAAAATATAAACACATTTTTGTTCAATATTAAAAATTAAAACCTATTTAGCTACGCTCCAAATTTACTAAACAATCTTTTGATTATAACGATTTGAAATTAGAAGATTGCTTTACAAGGAAAAGAACATAATTTATTTTCCATCAAAAGGGAAAAACTCAAATCCTGCGCACTCTTTATTTTTTATATATAGTATAATTTTCTTATTCCAAAACAATAACGAAAAAATTTCTTACCTCCAACCAATACGAAAGAAACACAGCGAGTCTTTAAAAGTCTCATAAGAAGACTGAAATGAAATGCGAACGAACGTTCAAAACCACTCCCACCAAAGGAATTCTTGTAACATAAACAAAAGAGCCTTCCGCAAAAACACGCATGCATTTCTTCCTAAATCCCCAATTCTAATCCCCCATCTCTGTCATTTAAACCCAAAGAATGTTGCGTCAGATACTTCCCCCCCCCCCCACCCCACGCACATTCCTCTTCACCCCACCACTCATAATGTGCATCCAAATAAAACTGAAACATCTATTCTGAAACCGAGATATAAACTCTAACAATAAATTGATGCAGAATTCGAATTAATTTGAATAAACATAATTAAAATAAAATATTTGAAAATCATAATGAACTGTAAAACAAAAATCGAAACGAAATTTAAAATACCATCTTGAAAAGCAGCGCTAACAAAGAATGGTCCAAAAGTTATTCCAATACAAAAACTTCCGTCAATATCTTATAACAGTTATATCTACTTTTATTGAAAATTATATCAGTATCAACTGATACCAATCGGACAAGTTAATCCATTCAGACAAGTTATTTCGATGGATACAGTTATTTATTCCAGGAATAACGACCAGGATCCTAATATCAGAATCACGATAAAAAAATATATTTTTCCAATCACCGTTATTAGAAAAATATATTTTTATTTCGTGATTCTGATATTATGATCTTCAATAACAGAAATATATGGACATACTAGCGCCATCTATTGCATTTATAATAAATGAATAACTGTTACTTAGAAAATTAGGTAACTGTTAGTTCGCGTGAGTTTAAGTATCAATAACTTTTAACTGTTATTAAAATATGGCTCATCCCTACTTCAATTACGAAGAACCGTGCCACGATTCATGCGCAGTGTTCCTAAGATACTATAGAAACCGTCGACACCTCGCCGTTTGAAACGAGTTGCATTTGCTTTTGCGCGGTACTTCATCAGCAAGCTCACATCGTGATAATCCTATCCACCCTGCCCTGCATATGCGCGATGTTCCCAATATTGTATAGAAACATAGTGAAACCGTCGACATAGGGCTGTTTGAGACGATTTCCATTTGCTTTTGCTCATGCCCGATGCTTCATCAGAAAAAAACGCATCATGGCAATCGTATCCACCTTACGTATGTGTGATGAGTATTGAAATTGCGAGGTGGCGCCAGTAGTCTAGTAATATTGGAGATTCGATAAAAAGAAGTATTTATTCCTTTTACTGTTTGAACATTTTTTATGTTAGTCTCTGAACTCTTGGAAAACGTTTTGATTTTTATTTAATAGTCATCAGATATAAGACCTTGATATCTATTTTTGGAATTCTATTGAGCATTTCCTACACTTTTTATGTTTCATTTTTGAATTTTTTTTTTTTTTTTTGCATTATTTCTCTAACTTGAAAAATATAAAATATTACACTTTTGTATTTTGAAATCTTTTATATTAATTTCAAGATTTTTTTTATCTTGCTATTATTTTATTTTGCTTTATTTATTAACGCAAGGGGATTGCAGTATTCTGGCGCGCTAATTTCTGTCTAGTTCTTACCCAGTTAAGATAATCTGGTTATTTATTACTATGAGCTGTTTGTTATATCTGCCAAAATCAATGTGAACAAGTGCATGGACTAATCACAGTTGTTTCTCTAGTTTGATTGCTAAAATACTTACAAACGATTTTTCCCCCATTTACATTGAAGGATTTTCTCTTGGGTCACGTAAGTAAATAAATGTTTTATAATTTTTTTCGTTTGTACAATTTGAATAAAGTTTATTTCCATAAGATTAATTACTCAATCCAACATTGCTTCTTAAAAATGCGCCGACCAAACGGTATAGTGGTTAGCGTGCTCTTCTAGACCGCGAGGTTGCGAGTTCGAGTCCCGTGATAGGCATGGGTGTTTGTAAATGTATGTTGGCTTGTCTAATGACGAATGTTTCGGCGCATTATAGCCCTCGTGTTGCTGACGGCGCCAGATAATCTGAAAACAACCAACTTCTTAAAAATGCGGAAATGCAGATTTTTTTGGCACAAAATAAAGATCATTAGAATTTTAAATGTTATGCATTAATTTTATTTTTATTGTTTAATAGTTGTATTGTACATTGTAAGTAATAAAATATTCATTATAAAGTATGTTTTTTGATTAAATAATTAAGAATATCCAATAACTAAAGTAACATGTGCACCGCCAGGAAATGCAATTGTCCTCCCCCCCCCCCCTCTCCCCTTCTCCTTCCCTGGTAAATAACAAAGTAAAATTTTATTAAGATAGAGAAATTGAAAAATCCGGATTAAACCAAAAATAATAATAATAATAATAATAATAACCGGCTTGTACCCCCTTGGGTGTTTTGTGTATGTACCTGATAATAATTCGGTCTCTGCTCATGTTATTTAAAATAAACTTCCATAAAAGAACTTAATAAAATTTTACAAAGCTAAGAAAGCATAACTTTCGACTATATAGCGTGTTATGAAAACGTTGTTTTGTAGTATTTTGTAAAAAAAAATATACACATAGTTAACATCGCCATGTATCGTGACATCGTGATGTTTGCTTCCCGATATATCACAATGCAGAAATGTTAACATTGCCCAGGCCTAAGACAGTGCAGAGAGCATTGTATGGTGGGGGTGATTAACAAATAGTTACGATAAATGTGTTAACCTTTTTCACAGAAGAAGAGATGGATTCAAGTCCTGTGAATTTATACATTAATTAAATAACCGATGACTTTGGATAACAAATGTACGGCTTAGCCAAAACATACACAATGGGGGCCATTTACATAAAATGAGCCAGTTTGCAGAGGGAAATGCCAATAAGCAATACCAGTTCTGCATGGGTTATGCTCAGAGACATCACTGCTGCTTACTATTATACTTGTTAGATAGAAGCTATGCAACGCAGCTTCTTTCTTAGCTCAGCCAACCACACCACAAAGGCCATACAGTCAAAGAACAACTTGCGAAAGAGTAAGAGCAATTGAAACTGAAACTGCAAGATAATGGCCAACCCCGGCTTTAATATAAAAAGAAATGCATGCACAAATAAGAACTATTCCACAAGACACTGGTGTTCTTTGTACAAAACACAACCCAAGGCGCCACTCCAACGCAGCCAGCAAATCAAACAGGTAGATAAATTGAGATACATGCTGATAAATTCCATTGGTTTGCTTCGTAATCTCCGCAAGGGGTTATGTCTCCTAGGCTCGCCAGTATTTGAACTTTAAAGTTGATTTGTGATTATGTTCTTTTCTCTCCTTGCAGACTGGTAAGCAACCACATTAGCCTTTTGCTTCCTAAGCACAAAAAGTTACTACCAATAACGATTTTCATTTCTTCTTTAATCTGGCTTCAGGTATATTTTCTGTCCAATTTGTATTCAGGTTTCTCTGCATTAGCAAATCACTCATATCTCCGTCTTGATGGTTCAACGTTTTAGTTCAAATTTCTGCTCTTCACCCTTGCGGTTACTTTCTTCTTTTAGCTTCTTCCTATTTATTTTCCTTCTTTGCATTACTCGATTGCTTTTTTTTTTAAGGAAGTTGCATATTGAATGGTATGGGCATCAATCGCCTACTTTAAGAACTGTAATTCTTCAAATACGGAACAAAATAAATACAACAAAATACTTAAAAAAATATATAACCGAGTTATACATAATTGAAATCCACTCATGAACGAAAGCAATAAGTAAGTCTTTGAAAATAACATTCAAATTGACATCAAATCTAGCTGAACTTTCAAACCAAGGTTGCCAGATTTACAGACATAGTATTTCTCACTTATATCTGAGAAAAAGAACTATTTTTATATTAATAAAATGTCTCGTGAAATTTTTGCACAGTAAAATATACCATAAATATACCATGTCATTGGCAACTTCACATTTCTCTACAAATATGCAAAACTTAATATTTTTAAATCCAATAGTTCTGCACTGCAAGGCAGAGAAGTATGCACTGTAGAAAAATTCTGAAACATCATTCACTGAATTTTAATATTTACTTTTTTTTCGAGCAGAGAGAAATGCTAACGTAAAAAAATATATATAAAATATTAGAATTTATTTTACAAGCTTACAATTTTATTGTAAATTAAGTGGTTCTAAATTTTAAATGTTAAATTTTACACTTGAGAATAATGTGAGTATAAAATATAATTATTCAGCCAAGGCAAAAAATTCTGGAAGGTGGAAATAAATATAACGGGACTGAATGAGAAAGATGTAGCAAAATTGGAGGTGTTATGATATAAAGGTTTATCTAGCATCAGAAAAATTGAGTTAGCAAAATCAGGTGTTGAAAGCATACAGCAAGGAAAATATAGTACATAAAAAGTGAGCAAAATTGTAAATATGGGAATACGTTTATAAAACGGTTTTATTTGACGTGTGCTCATATCCCCACTGCCAAAAGCTTTGACATCATGTTAACGATCTTCATTAAAATAACTTCAATAGATTTCAGTTTAATTTACAAATAGCTATTTTCAGCTTAGCAGCTAATAAATGCACGAGTACTTGCCACTCGGTCAACCTAAAATCATTGTTCAACTTTCAGCAAAATCAAGTAGGTTCTACTTAATTTTATCTATTTTTTAACACCTCAACCATAATTTTACAACATTAAATTTAAGTAACATTTCACTTAAAACAGGCTGGTCTTAAATGACTGCTTTTAAGGACAGCTTTTCACAAGATTGCGTTTAATACCAATTACAAAACATTTATTTAATGCCATCTTCCAGACTTCATTTGTAGCTAGGTCAATCTCATAAATAAGCCAACAGCAAAATTTAATTCAATTATTCTATGCCTGAAGCAGGAAAGATGAATGCTTATTGACTAAATTACAAAGGTACTTGTACACTATCCCTTCAGCCATTTGCAGCAAAACTGAACTGTCACCAAAAGACATCAATGTGTGGTAACCAAAGCGAAAAATGAGAGCTTCAGTCGTTAAGGTTTATATATTTGTTGTGGTGTCACAGTAGTTCATTATTGCTGTTAAAGGTTAAAACTGCCATGTGACAACAGTTTTAGTTTTGTCAAAATTGGTCGACAAGATAAAACATATGAGTAAAACTGTCAAATGTGTATCAACGCTCATTTACATTAAACGTCATACAACATCACTCGATATCTTGGGATTTTCAATACACTTCATGCATAATTAAACTTTTAGAATAACTTTAAAATAGTTTGTAGTTTTAGTATCAATTAAAATACAGTAACTACAATCAAGATCGGTCAACAAGTAACCAAAAAATTGGCAACTGCAAAAAAATAAAAAAATTTCATTACAAGACAAAATAGAATAAACCTTTAAAAAGTATATTTTTAACTATATCTTTGATAAATTAACAAAATGTTCGACAATTGCGGAGAGTAAAAAAAAATTTACACTAACTGACTGAAATAAAAATGATTTGTTACGAGATAAAATTTTACTTAAATTATACTTACAATACACTATTTTTATAATACAAGTCTCAGCACTTGAAGTAACAAGTCTGACTTGTGTTATTTGAAAACTTTGAAATCATAACTCATAATGCCTGTGTGCACGTGCTTATGATCAAATTTGCTTCCCTATTTTAGAACAATTTTAAATGTTCAGTTATAGAAAGTTACATGTAGTAACTTACGTAAAACCAATATACTTATTTTTTACTCCTCTTATTTATTTAAGCAGTCAGGAAACCAGGTAAGGATAATAACGAACAACTTACTTGTCCCTTTCAACAATTGACATGAAAATAGTGAATGCCTGATATAGATTTTGTCATTTAGTAAACAAACTGTGTAATCCAAGAGTTTTCAATCACTTTTAATGATTTTTGTCAAAATATGAATTCATAATAATAAATAAAGTAAACAGTCAAATGTGCATTAACGCTTGCTTACATCAATTTCACTTTACATAAGTGATACTTTTTTTTCTGTTAAGTTACACATCACACTATATCTTGTGATTTCCAATACACTTCACACATAATTGAACTTTTAGAATAACTTTAACAGAGCTTTGTAGCTTAAATATCAGTAAAAATGAATGATTACAATCAAAGATTTACCAAAATAACTGAAATTTTAGTAAACTATCCAACTAAAAATGGTCAGAATTGTAACTTAAAGGGCTAAATATGCATAAACTACCTTTTAATTTGAAATACGACACTAAATTTACAATAAGTTTTAATATTTCCATATTCTAAAAAAAAAATTCTGAATAAATATTTTAACAATTAAGAAGGATTTATTTGCACAACTTGTAATCACATCAATAAAATTACGTCAAAATAAATACGATCTAAAATATCCACAGATATAAACAAATCAAAGTATTTTCAAACTTATTAAGAAATAATAATTATACGATTGTAGAAAAGTAAACATTAAATTTAAAATATCGCACCTCTGAAATACCTTTTGGTACACAGAGATATGTAAAACACAAAAACGTTAAACAATTTGAGGATTCATTTAACAATAAAATTATCAAGAACTTACCTGCGATTTTGCAGAGGGTTATTATGTAGCAGATCCCTCGAAAGAGCCCCTTGGTCCGCATGGCGGCAGACGTCTAGCCCAAGTCTAGCTAGGCTTCTACAGCCCTACCAGAATGGACTTCACGTTAGGGGACCGTCCAAAAAATTCAGTCTGCTTACTGATCAGCTGATGAAGATGCAAAGCCATGTTTCTTTAAAACTGTAAGCTTTTTCAATCATTTAAACTCAGTGTTTATTGCATAAACAGATGCTTAATGTTTCATTAGTATATTCTGGTTAAAAAATGACTATATGGTCAGTATTTTTGGCCACTGAAACCCAACAGAGTTTCTTCATGTAATTTCCCGAATTAGCAGACACACGATCCGACTTATATTTTTTTTATTAATCGATTATCGAGTTTAAAAACACTCGAAATATCGAAGCAGTTAGAAAAAAATGAAATAAAAAAAAAAATGAAATTGATTGCTAAAGGTCATCGTTTTAATTATCTTAAAACTTTTATCACAGAAAAAAAAATCCAACCGCTGCATCAGCAAATCGTCCTTATCAACAGACAAGAACCACAATAAATAGATGAAATCGCCAGACAAGCCAAACGTTATCAAAGGGTTAAATTTTTCTCGCTGTCTTGTTCGGAGAGAGCGGCACAGAAATAGTTGAATACCTTGAAAAATATAAAATCATCCAGAATGAAAAAAAATCCAAGATAAGAGGAATCATGCGCATTCGGAAATAACAACAACTCAAATCAAGAATGTTTTTTATAAACCACTGGAGAACTAATTAAACGCGGAAGTTGATTACTAACTTCCATTTTCAATCCAGAACCAACACACTACAGACAACAGTAATGAATGACTGAAGAGAAGAAACAGCGACTAGCTCGACTAGCTCACAGACTGTCTGGCCGTAGGACGATACCATATTCCACCGGAGGGACATGAGGATAGGTAGACACGGAGGGGATTTTGGAAATGCGAAAAAGTAGGAGAATACAACCTCCTTATTTCACTATCGTTCTATTCGTTTTAGCAAGCATTGGAAGAAATCGTTAACATCGCTTGTTTTGACTGGACCGGGATTTTAAAGGGCTCTTTCACATTTGTTTTTGTGATTTTGCCGTGGCAGTGTGCTGTGCTATTTTCGTCAACTGGGGCGGTTTTGTGAAATATTTTGTATTTTCAATTGCTTCCTTGAAATTTAGAATTACCTACCAAATAAGATTTTGCTTTCAAACCATTTTAAATAATTTAAATTTTATTTATCTTCAAAACAATTAAAATTGTATTAGAATTTAAATTTGAAAAACAATTTACTTTAGATAGAGATAAACATTTTTTTTTCTTTTTTACTATCTAACTTTCAGATTTTTTCAGAATGCAAACGAAAATGAGATAAACCATTGAAACATGAAATAAAAATCAAAATTCAAACTTATATTAAAATTATGTTTCATACATTGTATGAAGAATTTTTTCATTAGGATAAAAAAATGCTCAAAGTCGATTTTTTTTTAATTATAATTATTATTTTTGACATCCACGTTTTGAAAGATCCTGAGACATGAGTCCAGTTCGGAAAATTTTTCTATCTGTGTGATCTATGTATTGCAGTGTTAGAAGCGGGGGTGACGCGTCCCCCCACTTTTCAAGAAAATACCCATGCGTCTCCCCACTTCTAAAACCACTGAAATCCATCTCCCTACTTTTAAAACATTCAATCCATCTAAAAATTACTAATGAAAAATAACATTAATTTATTTAGCACAAGAAGGTAAATTTTCCTTTCTCAATTTTTTTTTTTTTTTTAATTTCAATTTTTGAATGCACTGTTCAATACTTGTTACACAATCAATGACAAAATTGATGAAAAAGCATCCTCCTACCATTGTCTAACCAGTACATATCTTCCGAGTCATGCACTATGGTACTTGGTTTAAAAGTTGAAAAAGTTTGCACAAATTTCCTAAAGTTCTACTTCACTGAAAAGTTATCGGTCACAAGCAATAAAAATTCCACTTTGTTTGACTAATGTTATGCATGTGTTAATTATCATGTGTAATATCAGTTTTATTTGTGTCTTTCGAAAGCGAGCATTCATAAATTTAAAAGGATATTTCAAACTATTTTCAAAATATAAGTATCTTTTACAAGTTTTTTCCGGAATGAACTTTGCTCAGTTATATTAATATTGAATATTCATCTTACAAAATAAGCGTCTTATAAAACACATTCCGTTTCAGTTTTCTGAAATTTATGTATAAGTTATTTAGAAATTATGGGTGGAAGTTAAAAATCTCTATATTAATGATATATTGTCAGCACCTCTCAAATAAAAAAAAAATTCATGTACAATTTAGTTTGTTCAGATGATGTTCAATTTTACGTAGTAACAAACTGTACATTTTTCAAATTTATGCTAGTTTTTCACAAGAAAAAAAAATATTCTTTAAGTTTGCCTAGCAAACTTTTTTCAGTATTTAAATTTTCTAAGTATATTCCATCACATGAGTAGTTAACTATTTCCACTAAGGAAAATATCTTATTATTTTAGTTTGTTTGATTGATGTTAGATTTTTATGTTTCTGATTGGTGATTTGCATATACTCTTTTAAAAACTTTACACAATTCGTAACATATATGTTAGAAATAATAGTATATCGCATCTGAGATTGAAAAAATTTATAACTATTATCATGTAAAGAAGGTTAAATTTTAAAAACATGTCGTTGAATATGAGTGTTATCATGAAAAAAGTTAACTAAATTACTTGTGATTTCCTTTCAGAGTATAAAAAATTATATAGTTTACATATAATTCGCAAGTTTCTTTCAATTTATCTTAAGATGTTTTAAAAGTCTTGCAGGTGATTTTCAAAACTTGAATGCATATCTACAATGCATTTAATATCTACAATGTATTTAATATCTACAATGTATTTAATATCTACAATGTATTTAATATCTACAATGTATTTAATATCTACAATGTATTTAATATCTACAATTTATTTAATATTTTCCCCCAATTCACCTTTCTTATATAAGTAAAATAAACCTTAGTCAGCATGTATTGCACGAGTTAATACGACACCTTAACGTATATTATTACAAAGTAAATTGTCTAAGTCTTTCTTGAAGTAACATAAATTTCCAACTTGGATTGATTTTCCGATTGAAAAGTAGAGGTGAAATTTTTTCTTTGGAGTATCTATAACTAGTATTTATTTTAAATCTCTTACTATTTATCTTCTATGTAACAATTTTGTTAAGTTTTACCCGTATTGTAGCATATAATCTCACTGAGTTTGAACAATAATCAATGTTTTAGACAATAGAAAAGTTTTCAAGTAGAAATGATCTTAAATTCTCCAAGTGAATCATACTTTTTGGAAGAAAGTCCATGCGAATTCTACCTTCACTTACTAATGTGTCTTTGAAATCCACTTAATTCATTCCAAGTTTTCACAAACATTTCATTATGAAAAAGGCAAAGTAGGAAAACGATAATCTCGAAGACCTGCTGACACACCGCAGCATCACCCGCTGCTTTCGCGTCGATGCTGCTGTTCTTGCTGTACAAGTCTCCCGACCTGTTTGAACAAGTTTTAGCGTGACTCATCCTCCGGTCTAAAAATGCCGGCAAGTGGCGTATCATCTACCGCTAACCTGATTGGCTAATTACCGTCACATGCTTATCATCCCGTTTAAAGACGTGAATTTTATACGTAAAGTAAATTTTTACGCTAACGCTTAAATTCTTTGCTATAGAAAGTTCAAGTATGTTATTTTTTTTTTCTCTTATATGTTACATTTTAAACACATGATATGAAATTTTTACGTTATGATTATCTTAGAAATTTTTGAGTATGTTACTTTTTCTTTTATTTAACATTAACCTAAGAAAATAATTGTGTATGAAATTTTCGCGTATTGTTTAAATTGTTGTCGAAGAAAGTTTAAGTATGTTATTTTTTTTTCTTCTCTAATTTAGCATTATTCTTACACATTTTAAAGATAAAAATGTTATGTGTGAAATAAATTTTCGCGTATTGTTTCAATTCCTTACCTTATAAATTTTTAATATTTCTTTTTCTCTAATTTAGCGTTATTCTTACACATTTGAAAGACATAATTTTTATATGTGAGGTAAATTTTCGCGTATTATTTAAATTCTTTGCCTTATAAATTTTTAGAGTTTCTTTTTTATCTTATTTATCGTTGATATAAGAGTATGATAGTACATGTAAAGTTAATTTTAACGTTCAATTTTAAATTCTTTGCCTTGTAAATTTTTAGTGTTTCTTTTTTCTAAAAGTTAGAGTTGTCATTATACATTTTAAAGACATGAACGGCAATGTTTGAATTCTTTGTCGTAGAAATTATAGGTATGTTATACTTTCCTCTTACATTTCAAATTTAAAGTCGTGATTTTTATGTGTAAAGTAAATTTTTGTGTTAATGTTAAAGTTATTTGTCGTAGAAAGTTTAAGTATGTTACTTTTTTCTTTTATTTAGCGATATTTCTACATATTTTAAAGTCGGGATTTTTATGTGTAAAGTAAAATTTTACGTTAATGTTAAAGTTATTTGTCGTAGAAAGTTTAAGCACGTTACTTTTCTCTTGCATGTCATATTTTAAAGTCGTGATATTTATATATGATGGGAATTTTCGCGTAAAGGTTAAATATTTATTTTAGAAATTTTAAGTAAATTACTTTTTTTTCTCTTATTTAGCGATATTTTTACACATTTTAAAGTGATTTTTATGTGTAAAGTAAATTTTTTACGTTAATGAGTTATTTGTCGTAAAGAGTTTAAGTATGTTACTTTTTTCTGTTATTTAGTGATATTCGTACACATTTTAAAGACATGATTTTTCTTCGTAAAGTAAATTTTCACGTTCACTTTTGAATTCTTAGTTGTAAGATGTTCAAGTATGTTACTTTTTCTCTCTTATTTAGGCATTAGAGTATCCAAAATTAGTTATCACATCTCTATTCAGCATTAGCAGCTAGTTCTGTGTTGCCATTCGTCAACTTAAGTAAGTACCATTGTACAATAAAAACTATCTTGATTAATATAACTAACATAGACAGATTAATTTCTAACGGGTATTGAGAGCATTTAACATGTATTGGGAGCAGTTAGGGAGCATTTAACAGGTATTGGGAGCAGTTAGGGAGCATTTAACAGGTATTGGGAGCAGTTAGGGACAGTGGTGTAGTGTAAAATGAAAAGGTGTGGGAACGCTTATATTGCGTCGTTACAAACGTATATATTTTTTTGCTTGTTAGGGAAGGGGGGAGGGGGGGGGGAGAGTGGACAACTAAGAATAAGTAACTTTTTTAATATTACACATCAAAAATTAAAAAGAAAAAAAAAATTGTGTTCAAACAGTTTTTTTATTTAAATCACTTTTTTTAAACTATTAAGTTACATGGAATTTGACACTTTATAAATATATTATAAGACATTTTCAAACATATATTGACTTAAATTTTTAAACATATTTTTTACAACAATTTTTAAACAGATTTTTTACAACAATTTTAAACAGATTTTTTCAACAATTTTCATTCAGACAAATTTCAATGAGAGATCGAGTTTCGATTAAGACAGACATGTTTGGCTTAGAACGCACCCTAATAGGGTCATCAGCTGGTCTGGGTTTTCGAAGCCTAAATATAATATAATCATCTGACGTCCAGAATTTCAGAGATGCCTTACAAGCAATGGGTTCGGATAAATTTCCAGATTCTGTAGCGCCTCGAAATAAGTTTTCGAAATAAATTAAAAAGATTGCGATTGTTGAAGATGTCAATTGAGAGTTTTATGGTTTTTCTCCATCTCTAGGTGAAGAAGTTCCCGGTGCTTGATAGACCCTTCCTTTTCTTTTCAAAATTTCTTTCATTAATAAAATGAAATTAAAAACTACAAGAATATCAATTGAAAAGTTTAAATTTCTTGATAAAATATTAATTTGGGTAACTATCTCTTATTTTAAGAGGGATATCCACCAGTAGACTCACTTGCCAAACGTATAGATTTGCTTAGGACATTCTTGTTTTTTTAATTTTATCCAGTTAAGTTTGTCATTTCGACAGTGTTGACAATCGTCAAAAGTGGGTATGAATCGGGAGAGAAAGCAAACGGCAAAATTTACATGATATTGCCATCAAAATCACTAGATTTTAAGAAAGATCGAGGTAATTTCTTTCCCTTATCGCCGACACTGTATTTAGTGTAGATGTTTTTTTTTTTTTAAACTTGGGGATAAAGATTTTTTTTTTTTTCTTCTTTTTGCATACTGATGCTACATTTTTGGAATAAACTCAGAAATAACTGTAAATGTAAGCGTTTTCATTCTCAAACCGAAAAGCAATTTACTTTTGCATTTTAAAATATATTTGAATTGCTTTCCTACTATTTCACAGCCCAATTTCGATGTATTATACCCATTTACAAAACCATTAGAAGTTTTATATTAAGCAAAATTAAATATATAACATCAACAAATGTGAATACCTTCACTTTTTGAAAAAGGACTGATTCATTAACATGGGTGCTGGCAGCATTATTTGTAGAAAGTTGCAAGGGAAAAAAATTCTTTGCTTGCTCAAACTTTGATTTTCAAAACTATTTTCCTTCTCACAATGAAAAATATAAAATCTGTTATTAAATGGCACACAATTTATTTTTTCCAGTGAATTTTGGACTTTCCTCCAATTTTATAAAAATTTAAGTAACAAGGAGAGGTCCTCCTATGCAACGTATTGGCGCCACCCATTTCCATTATTTTTACGTATTGAGTTAAATTAAGTAAGAGTAAAAAATCAATACAGTTTTGAATATATTTTGTCTTGTTCAAATAACGTATCAGTTTGATTCTCCTTTCATCAGGCAGGCCAATATAAATGTATAATTCCGTGATCTCAAAACACCCTAAAAGCTAATACGAAATATCAACCTTTCATCTAGATTCTTAGCACCAACCAGTTTATTCCATCAGAACCCCAGGTTTTTTCACTTTTTTTGGATTGTCCAAAAAAATGCATCTTTTATAGTCATTTGTTTTTTCCTCTTGAAAGAGTTCATTTTTTAGCTACGGCGCAAGGTTTACCAATATATTATTAAGTGGGTGATATAAAAATTAGAAAAAAAAAATTAAAAAAAAAAAAAAATCTAAAACACATTATATCACTTTTGTTGATAAATCGGTGAGCGTTCCCGTTAAAATTTGAGGAGGAGAAACATTCTTCAAGGGAAGGGCACAAGGAATTGTATGTGTCAGACCACAGTTTTGTTCTTTAAAAATGGAAATAGTTGGCGTGAACTTGTGTATGGAAGTTTTAATCCGTATTCATAACAAGCCATATACATTTGACCACTGGAATTCATCCACAAATACAGATCATTCGTTGAAGAAGATACTACCTTCTAAATTTCAACACCATGTAGAAGAGGTGGGGGGGGGGGGGAGAGGGCAATTTAATAGATGTGTCGGATTGTTGATGGAATGGCCATGTGCAAGTTGCCGCGCCTCTTGAAAGGGTTTTGCAAATACTTGAATTTGCCTGCTCAACTATGAAGTTGCGGATTGAGAACGAAAGTATAGTTTACACGAAAGAACTTTTCGTTTTCTTAATGAACTTTACGTTGAGTGTCACATAAAGAAAAAAGAAAAAAAAAATACAAATTTAAAAAAAAATGTAGGTGAGGGAACGCCGTTCCTCCTTCTAAAAAGGTAAAGGATCGTCGTTCCCACGCGTTCCCGCTCCACTACACCCCTGGTTAGGGAGCATTTAACATGTATTGGGAGCAGTTAGGGAGCATTTAACAGGTATTGGGAACATTTAGCAGATATTGGGAGCATTCAGGGAGCATTTAGGGAGCATTTAATAGGTATTGAGAGCATTTAACATGTATTGGGAGCAGTTAGGGAGCATTTACCAGGTATTGGGAGCAGTTAAGGAGCATTTAACAGGTATTGAGAACATTTAACAGGTATTGGGAGCAGTTAGGAAGCATTTAACAGGTATTGAGAGCAGTTAGGGAGCATTTAGTGGGTATTGAGAACATTTAACAGGTATTGAGAACATTTAACAGGTATTGGGAGCAGTTAGGAAGCATTTAACAGGTATTGGGAGCCATTGAGAGCTAATTGGGAGCCGTTGGGAGTCATTGGTAATAACATCCTAAAGAAAGATATTCTAGTTAAAAAAATTAAGATATTTCTGCACATTTGTATGAAGAGTAAACTGTAACACTAAAGTTAAATTTGTTTGTATCAAAATTACAATTTTCATGGAAACTGTTAAGGGTACGTTAAAATTTTCGTGAAATTCATTAAGTTTTTTCGGAAAAAAGCTACATAGAACTAGATATTAGTAAAAATTTCTATTAAAAATATTATTTTTTTTTTTACATTAGTGTTTAAATAATTATTTTCAAAACTAAAATTTTCATGAAAAAATGTTTAGACAGACTAAAATTTTCATGAAATTCAGTATTGGATGGTTGGTTAGTGACCTCATATTTCAAAGAAATATACGTTCTTTGGAATAAGTTTTTTTCTTTTTATAGGGAGGAGTGAGGCGGTACCAATTCTTCCTAAAAGAGGTATCGGGCCGGAGGTGGGTCCTCACTTTTAAAATTTAGCTTGAAAATAATTAACATGTTTTAAAGTCTTTCAAATTAGCTTATTCAAAATTGGTTAGGGAAAGGGGGGGAGGGGTAGATGAGTTACCATGAAGGCAACGTCCGATAGTCGATATTTTAGCAATTGTTTTATAAAATATTGAAATGTCACGGGTAGCTCGGGGTTAGGGTACTTTAGACCCTTAGCAAATGGCCTTCCTTTTATTAACTTTTCAAATTTACCATTTTTTTTTATTTGTGTAACTTTGTTGCATTTATTTTAACTTGGCTAAAGGATATGTAAGTAACTCGCTAGAAAATCGAACAGTCAATCAGGAGTTAGTTTTTGGTCACATGTTTAAAACTTACCAATCACAAGCGTCCATTTAGTCATATGTTTAAATTCGACCAATCGCAAGCAAGCATTTTATTGATATCTAATATAAAGCAAGTTATGACGTCATACCCACTGTGACGTCACACAATAAAAGCCTATCACTCTAAGTTATTCGTTTAGAAGCAGCCCTAGAACAACTCAGCTCCATCTGAAAGATAAACTAAAAGTGTTGCCATCGCTCAAAACTTTGATATAAAACAAGTTATGACGTCATACTCACTGTGACGTCACGCAATAAAAGCCTATAACTCTAACTTATTCGCTAAGAAGCAGTCCTAGAACAACTCAACTCCATCTTAAAGATAAACCAAAACTAAAAAGTGTTGCCATCTCTCAAAACTTTGATATAAAACAAATTATGACGTCATTCCCACTGTGACGTCATACACAAACAGCTTATAACGAAACCGAAACTAAAACAACAACAGGAGGGAAACAACTCAACTACACTTCCGGTCATGTGACTTCCTATGACGTCATATCCGGTCACGCCTCCATACCATACCATACCGCATACCGCCATGGCCCCGGACTGTCATTTTCTAACTACTGCTAGCACGCTAACCACTATACCGTTTGGTCGGCCATCCCAACAGATGGTATATATATCTACACATATATACAAAAATGATCAATATCTAGACACAAGGCCTATTTATCATTTTTTTTAACAATATTCCCCAATGCAGATTCAGGTGTTTTTCCCACTTCAGTTTTATGAAGTGGTCTAGCAGATTGTAGATTGTCCCATTTCTGGGAATGCTTTTAGATGTTTTAAGCTCTTCATGCGTCTTATATCAGTTTGAGGGTTTCGATGAAGTTCGTAGGATTACATCAAATTCTATAAAAAAGAAATTACGACCAGAAGCTGTTGAAAATATTACCTTTAAAGTACTTTCGTTGTAATCTGTGGAAAGTTCATATCTTGGCTGCAAATAAAGATTTCGGATTAGAAGTTGAATATTATTACCAGGTTGTTCACTGTAATGTGCTCTATATAGTGGTAAACTTTTACTGTCGGATCTGCACTGGAAATATTAAAAAAGCTAATAAGTTAGGTAGCATCAACTACATGAAGTTTTTAAATTTCAAACCGCAATTTCTTATTTAGAACTCAGAACGGCAGGATGACACTAAAGGTACATAGAACAAAAATCGAAATTATATACTTTTTTCATTTAAATTGCCCATGCACAGCCGAGTAGCCACTGGGTAGGTATATGGGGATATATATCCCCCCCCCCCCCTCCGAAATACATGTTAACTTTTAAAAAATTGTGAAATTTTGTTGCAAGTAAAAGTTTTACCTCTGAAAAGCAGTACCAAACTTAAAAATTATATAATATATCCTTTAGGGAGAGGGGGGGGGGGGATATATCCCAACACTTAAAAATTAACATGTCGATCAAAAGCGCTGTATAATTAGTTAATTAACTAAAGGTATTTATTTTAAGAGTATTATCAACAATTATTTTATACATCATCATTGCAAATGATTTCTGAATATGGGTGAGCATACCCGCCTGCTCCCCCCCCCCCCAGAAAAAAATTCCTGGCTACGCCCCTGCATCTTTTCACTTATTGTCATGAACTGACAACAATTTCATTGTCGGATTAAGATGTTGACTATTGTGGAAAGATGGTTTTCATTGTTGAACAACGTTTTTTATAGAATTGTTGAAAAACTTAATTTTCATTAGTACGTGCGCATATGGGAGTCGGCAAAATTATTTTTAGGATGGGGCAGAGTGCACACAAGAGTGTGTAAGTTGGTACATATTCTATTTTAAACTTGATTTTTCAATTTGAGGTCTTAATGAAATTTAAATTAGCATTTTATATATTAAGTTCCGGTCTCATTGAATATTTTAAAACCTATAATATACTTCTATTTCCAGTGAATAGTACCAATTTTCTTCATATTTTTAAATTTCAAAATCCAGGGTGGTGCAAGTTTAGTTCTTTATTTCAATATTAATACACGCTGCACCGAAGTAGTGAGCAAAAAATCAAGTGTCTTGCTCAGGCCCAAAACAATTTTCAACATACGAAGTTTTGGCTTTCGAATTTTATGTATGTCAAACAGAATTTTAAATTTTTATTTAGTGCTTTTTTAATTAATTTTTTAATTAATTAATAAATATTTTACAAAACGATTTATAATAGGGCTACAGCTCTGAAATTTTCAACATAAGTAGTTTTAGCCTTCTAATTAGATTTTTGAAAAACAGAATTTAAATTTTTTTTTAGTTCTTTTTTAATTGACTTTATTAATTAATTAATAAATATTTTACAAAATGATTTCTAATAAGGCTACAGCTCTAAAATTTTCAACACAAATAGTTTTGGCCTTCTAATTGGACTTTTGACAAAAAGAACGTTCAAATTTTTATTTACTTCTCTTTTGATTAATTTTTTAATTAATAAATATTTTACAAAACAATTTCTAATAGGGCTACAGCTCTGACATTTTGAACATAAGTAGTTTTGGCCTTCTAATTGGACTTTTGAAAAACATAATTTTTAAATTTTATTTGTTTTTTAATTAATTGATTAATAAATTAATTAACAAATATTTTACAAAACGATTTCTAATTGGGCTACATTTCTGAAATTTTCAACAAAAATAGTTTTGGCCTTCTGATTGGACTTTTGGCAAAAAGAACGTTATAATTTTAATTGGTTTTTTAATGAATTTTTAATTAATATTTTCACAAAAAGTGACTTCTAATAGCTCTGAAAGTTTCAACATAAGTAGTTTTGACCTTCTAATTTTGCTTTTTACAAACATAACGTGTTAAAATATTCTTAAAGGAGTGTTGTGTTATAATTATTAACGGGGCTTTTTTTTTATTTTTTTTTATTGTTTCTCGACAAGGGAGGAGCTTCTAATATTAAGTCTTTCCTTAGAATTAGTTTTTATTCTGTGAAGCGACCTTACGCTTACGCAGCAATGAACCTTTCATCGAGCAATAGCATAGCCGGCCACGTGTTATTTAGACTGAAGTATAAATTCCATTCATATTATAGTAAAAGTAATACAGTGGAATTCTTCTTGCTTTTTAATTATTAGTGCTTCATTGTTCAAAAATCTTTAATTAAAATATATACATATAAGTAATGGGCAACTATATGTTGCATGTTCACGTGTAGGAAAACCGTCGAATCTATTTGTGTTAGCTAAAGACAGGTTAACCAAAAGTATTGTGCACCGATTAGTGCTAACTTAAATTGAAATTAAAAGTATTTATAATTCAAAATTATAAACATTATTGTTAAAGATTTAAAACTATCTGCCCTACCTACCTCATTTATAAGTTTAAGTGTCACGTGTTATTTACTAACAACTTTGTGATGTATTCAGTTGTTACAAACTTGAATACAAAAAATAAAAAAATTTAAATTTATTTCTTTTGTATTGATTTTTGCTCAATATCAACGGTAGTAGAAAATCAATCATGGAGGTCGCCATGTTTTTTTTTTACAAATAGCATCTGTGTAAAAAAGCATGGTGGTCCCCATGACTGGTGTTCTCCTACCGTTTCCCTTGAATAGTTTACTACTATGTAATATAACAAAAACCTTAGCCACAGCAACGCGTGGCCGGGTCTGCTAGTATAATTAAAAAAGTTATAAGGTTCTCGCTTTTACTTTCAATTACCCATATATATGTTATCACTATATAGCTGATAACTCAAGCTTCGCTCCGAAATTTTATCAGCCGACCAAACGGTATAGTGGTTATCATACTAGCTTCTAGACCGCGAGGTTGCGGGTTCGAGTCCCTTGTAAGGTATGGGTAGGTATGTATGTTGGCTTGTCAAATGACGAATGTTTCGGCCCATTGTATCCCTCGTGTTGCTGACGGCGCCAGATAATCTGAAAACAACCAACCGAAATTTTATCATGTGCATTTTAATAATCAAAAAACATTCATGCGTTTTTCAATTCGGAGTTTGATTAAGTTTTAATCCCTGAAAATTGGTTTATCAAAATCGAAATACATTACTTTATCTATGTTGACCCTACCCTTCACTGTTAAAAATTTGGTTCCACCCTGCACCAAAATTTGGTGCCCATTTAGCTGCCACCAACATTTGGTGCTTAGTTTCACGAAATAATGGTGCTACCTCGGACACCATATTATGGTGATAGGTTGCACCAAAATTCGCGTTTTCGCTACACCACTTTATGGTGCATGGTTGCACCAAGATTCCCGTTTTCGCTACCCCATTTTATGGTGCATGGTTGCACCAAAATTAGTGTTTTCGCTACTCCATTTTATGGTGCATGGTTGCACCAAGATTCCCGTTTTCGCTACCCCATTTTATGGTGCATGGTTGCACCAAAATTAGTGTTTTCGCTACTCCATTTTATGGTGAAACGTTGAACCAATATTTGCGTTTTTGTTATACCATTTTATGGTGATAGTTTAAACCCCCTTTTATATTTTTTGTACCGCATTTTGAAGTTAAGGATGAATCAATATTTATGATTTCTGTCCTCAACTTAAAGGTGCATTAAATGTTGAATAATGCGTCCCCCCCCCCCCCCCTGCTTGTTATAGCTGTGGATAGAATATATATTTTTAAATTAAATATTGTTTGTATTAAATAATTTTTTTTGTTTTAAATTATTACTTTTTCATATATTATATAGTTTTATAAATAATATTTTGTATATAAATTATTTTAATGTATTATAAATAAAAAATAGTTATCATTTCAACATTCAATGAGGATATAATTGCATGGGTTCTTCAGCTAGGACAATGAAGTAGTATAATCATGCATTAATTAAAAATATATCCATTTGGAAACAACCAATATTAAAGTTATTTTTTTTTTTCAACAAATAAAATATCCACATATTAAGTAGAAAATATAATTAAAAAAAATTCTATTTCTAATAAGCATTACTATTTATTTAAAAACTGAATACCTTTATTTATTGTTACCAACAATAACCCTTTTAAATAATTAAAATTATGATCAGATCAACAATTCTCATATTTTAGCAAACTATTTTTATAGCCGTGTATATTTCACACAGAATACTTGAACAGGAGAACATTGTTTACTTATTTAATCAGATCTCAAATGCAATAAAAATGAGTCACATGACACCCTCAATTTCATATATATATTCAAATTTAAATAGCAGCTTCACATTATAAATGAAAATACAAAATCAAAATATTTTATTAATTGCACATTACAAAAAAGCAAAATGAACAGATGTAATTACAAAACATTTTATGAATAACAATATGGTTGGTAAAATTAGCATCCCACTTTCTACACCACAACTTGTGTTAAGGAAACCACAGCTTCAGAATACCATTATATTTTGCCCTGTTGGACATGTGTATCTAAATTATACTATCAAACAAATTCTGTTTAAATATATTTGTAAAAAAGTAATATATTATAAACATACATTTTTAATACAGAAGAGACAGTACTTTTCCCTTAAAGGGTGCTATTGGTAAAAAATATCCAAGTACAGTACGGATTCTCCGTTAAGAACTGTTTACGTAAAACCAAGCCAAATCATGGCAACCATAGGCAGTTAACTTATTAAAAAATGGCAGCTGCTGCCATTTATTGGCAAAAATTATCTTGGCGCAGAATCCGTACCACACTTGGATTTTGCCAATGGCCTCCTTTAACGGAAAAGTACTGAAGAGGCTTTTTAAAACATTTAGTTGATTAAAAGTCTGTAACTGAGCACTAAAACAACTTATTACTTTGCAGATTATATTTTTTATCATATTACAGCAACCTTTCATTATGCAATGGTATCATGTAGCTTAAAATAGAATATATTTTTAAAAAAATTATTTAAAGTCACCTTCAGAGGAAGTCATTTTACTGTTATTTGTACTAAATGCAAGTTTTTCATGTTGAAATAGGAGAGTTCTTAATAAAGAATAATTAAAAAAAGCTGAGGGACAACCAATAATACCACAAACATACCGAAAAAGATAGCTCATGTTTATGTTTATTACGAGCAGGGTAGAAATGAAACTTTTGAAAGTCTACTTTATTTAGCACACAAAAACATTGTTTTTAATCAGGGTTCCCACACTTTTCATATAATAAGAAACTACTAAACACCTTTAATATTTTTCATAAGAACTAACCTTAACTTGCATACATGAATTAAAAATCAAACCTGAACAAGATTTTGTATGATAATTAGCATAAACTATCTTATTTAAAAATAAACAACACATTTGAAACCATTAATACCACAAAATATCGAAAATGAGTCAAATCTAGTTAGCTGTAATAAATAAGCTGGAATTTTAAATTACTATTAGAGAAAAATAAGAATTATTAAAGGTTTTTATAAATGAAAACTAAAAGTAAGGATTTCTTAAAGAGCAAGACTTAGTAGAAACATTGTTTATACATAAATTAAATATAAAACATGTACTAGATTATTTAAGGTTTTCTTAGAATAAAACTTGTAATAAGTTCTAGTCTTCTTGAACGGAGCATCAGGTTACTTATCCAGATCATATACGAACCACGTTCTGGTGCAGCATAGTCTTCAATTGTGTACTCATTTGACTTAGATCCATTCCTGCTGCTACAATGATAGGTTATCAAAATTTAATGGACTTTGAACGTGGCATTATAGTCAGCGCTTGAAAGATGGACATAGTATCTCCGAGGTAGTAAATAAACCGTGTATCTATTACCCGGTAAAACATCAAATCTCAGAGAAATCGATGCGGTTAGGAAAATACCTTGAAAGACAGGGACCATCAACAACTAAGGAGAATCCTTAAACAAGATGGAAATGCACCACTTCTACAAATTGCCACAAATTTCAATGCTGGGGCATCAACAAGTGTCAATGTGCAAACAGTTCAAAGAACCATCAATGATGTGAGGCGAAATCCCACACATGACGTTGTTGACTACATGACACAAGGATTTTCGATTCGCCTGGGCCCACCAATATCGCTATTGAACTGTTGATGACAAGAAACTGTTGCCTGGTCTGATGAGTCTCCTTTACAATTGTATTGGGCAGATGGACAAGCAGGGTTTGGAGACAACCTTATGAATCCAAGGATCCTACATGTCTACAGGGAACTGTTTAACTTAGTGGAGCCTCTGCGATGATATGTGGCATATGCTGTTGGAGCGATATGTGACACCTGATAAGTCTAGAGACGACTCTGACAGGTATGTAAGCATCTTCTCCCATCACCTGCACTTATTCAAGTCCATGGCGCATTCGGCTGGACTTGGGCAATTCTAGCAGGACAATGGGACACTCCACATGCCACGAGTAGCTACAAACTGGCTCCAGGGACACTCTTTTGACTTTGGACATCTTCGTTGACCACCTAAATCCCCAGACAGGAATATTAGTATATCTGGGATGCCTTGCAACGTGATGATCAGAAGAGATCTCCACCACCTCGCACTCCTATGGATTTGTGAGCTGAGCTGAGCATCATCATCGGGAAACTGAAATATACAAAAGAGCATGATTAAGTCCCGAGTTTATTATTATTTTTATTATGCATAAAATTGTGTTTACTTTACTGCAATTTCATTGAAATATCACTGGTCGCTCTACACAGAATAATTTTTGTTATTATTTAATCGATAACTATCCGAGACGATTTATTATTTATGCAATTTATTTCTCAATTAAACTCTTATAGTCCGAAGGAGGGCTGCATGTTAAGGTACTCCATCGGACATCATTATAATTTTTTTTACAGAATGTGGAGAAAAGTTAGATTATGAGTCCGCTGGTCTGCCGTGGCAAAAATGGCCGAAACTGGTCAAAAATCGATATGGAATGAGTTGAACTAAATCCGATTGCCAAATAATGAGCATTCTTTTTTTATTTTATAACCCTTAGTTCTTTAATTTTCAATTAAAGGCTGCAGACGGTTCAGATATCAGGCGACGGCTTACTTGTATCTTTTAAAAATGAATCAAGTACACAATATATATTATGTCCCTAATGACGTAACTGATGTTGCCAATTAAGCACACTTTTGAAATATGCTAGTTTTCTGACCCAGAAATCAGAAATCATTTGCCTCCTTCTTCATTGAAAAACAAAGTGCGTTGGCTGACCAGAAGAAAAAGTGAGTTAATATACTAGCAAGTTACGACATATTTGGCAGTCGGATTTAGTTCAAGTCATTAAATGTAAATTTTCGAGCAGTTTTGGCCATTTTTGCCACAGCAGACGAGGGGATTTACATTCTTCGCATTCTATAAAAAATACAGAATGATGTTCGATGATGTACCTCAACATGCAGTCGTCTCTTAGTCTATTAGTGATACAGGTAGAATTGAAATAAAGGATATATAAAAAGACAATAAACTACGCGTGAAAAAAATACATTTAAAATAGCATTAATTGAAAACGTATAATTTGAACGAAAGGAGCCTTAAACATTCTTTTTCAGAAAACATGTTTAGATGAAAATGCATTGAATTGTTCGAGAAATTGATTAAATTGAACTTTTGAATATTTTGTATGATTAAAGTTTCAACTGCAGTGGCATAAACTGTTACATAATTCATATGAGCGGCCTCTCAAACCATTCTTCCATAAGCGTGATTAAAAGTTGACGGAAAATTAATAAAATATTATTTAAGTACTATTATTTATTTGAAAAGAGGAGGGACCATTGTTCACTTTCAAGGGTGGAAACATTTCATGAAAAATGACTCGGGTCTGAAACTGCATACAACAGTTAAAGCTTATAAACTTTAGGATAATGCTAATAATTATTGAATAAAATAATTTTTTATTCATACATATGTCATTTTTGTAGAAAGGGTGCAATATAAGTCAAAATTTATCATTTTGAGTAAAAAATCCGAGACTGCATGTACTTGAAGCTAGTTGAATGGCACAAGATTGTTTTCATATTAAATTCAAGCTGAAACAGACTTAAGCGTCCTTCCAGCCCATATAATCTATGATTATGTATACACTTTAACTTAAAAAAAAAGAATTTTGGGTTGTGTCACTTTTGTAGCAAGAGTGCGATAAAACATCGCGAAATCAGAAATTTTAATGTAATTTCACTGGTAATGCATTGCTGCGAATTTGTCAACATCACTTAAGCCTAACTGAACACAGAGCAAATCAGTTTCTGCATCGATAAATAATTTACAGTAAGCAAAAAACATTTACCATATATGTAGAATAAAGCATTTTACTTACCTTGATATTCGATTAATGATTTAAATACTCTGTGCTAGACATTGGCTTTCGGTCTTGATGCGGTTGTTGTCGATTTCAATCGGTTACGGTTGCGGTGATCCGAGGTTGCACCATATTTTCGTGCAACCTCCTCATCAGTATTTTTCGTTGATGGAAGATGCACCACTTTTTGGTGCAACTGCCTGCCGGCCATGAAATTGCACCAAAATTTGGTTCAACGTTGAACTGAATTTTTTAACAGTGTTGTTAACATTTGCTAAATTTTATAATTTGTACTATATTGAAAATAAAGCATTGAACTATTCCTCTTGTGGAACAGTTTGACTCCTTTAAAATAGTTTATCGAGATCAAAATAGCTTATATACAAGTGCTTTATCTTGGTTTCAGTTTTCAGAGATGTAACTATATAGGAACTGGAACATTCGAATATTCTTCGTTTGGAACGCTTCGCCCCTTTAGACTCTTTAAATAGTTAATCGAGATTGGAATAACTTACCTTATATCATATTTCAGAATTGTATCTTCATTAAACGTTTCGACCCTATAAAATGAGTTATCGATTTTGGAATAGAATACTTTATCTATGCCTAGTACGTTTACTTTTATGTTCTTCGTACCAAATTTCAGAGTTGCAATTGTATCGGAAGCTTTTGGAACGTTTCCATCTCTTTTCGCCCCCTTCAAATTGTTTATCGACATCGGAATAGTTGTCTTTTTCTGTGTTTGTCTTTCTTAACATTTGTATGCCGACCAAACGGTATAGTGGTTAGCGTGCTAGCTTCTAACCGTGAGGTTGCGGATTCGAGTCCCGTGTTAGGCATGAGTGTTTGTAAATGCATGTTGGCTTGTCAAATGACGAATGTTTCAACTCATTATAGCCCTCGTGTTGCTGACGGTACCAGATAATCTGAAAAAAAAAAACCAACCTTAACATTTGTACCAAATATCAGAATTGCTACTACACTGTTAAAAAAAATTGTCCACCATGCACCAAAATTTGGTTCCCATTTAGCTGCCACCAACATTTGGTGCTTAGTTTCGCGATTTAATGGTGCTTACGGTCCGAGGTTGCACCATTAAATCGTGAAACTAAGCACCAAATGTTGGTGGCAGCTAAATGGGAACCAATTTTTGGTGCAAGGTGGAACAAAATTTTTAACAGTGTACATTGAAAGTGGAACATTTGAATATCTCCCGTTTGGGACATTTGACCCCTTCTGGACGCCCCGTAAAATAAGTTAATCGATAATGGAATAGTTTATTTTACCTATGTTAGCTCTTGATTCCAAATTTCAGAGTTGCGACTGTATTGGACACGGGACATTTAATGTGTTCCATGTTTGGAACGTTTCAACCCCTTTTCGCCCACTTAAAATTGGTTAATCGACATAGAAATAGTTTATTTTTTCTGTATTTTAATATTTTATGTATTTTAATAATGCATCACCAAAGCGGTCATTTTTTAAAAAAGAAAATGGTAAATTACACCCCTCCATATCAATTTGAAATGCAGTGATCAGTATTATATTGTAATTGAAAGTTTTGCGATATGTTCCATAAATCTAGTATTGTTTTAGTTTTACCTGCTTACGACGAAAAGTCAGAAAAATGAATTATCAGGTAAGAAATAGTACGTTGACTAAAAACCACTCTTTAATACGAGAATGTCTGTGTTTTGAATCTAATGAGTTTTTTTGTTTTTTTTCAATGAACATTCTTTATAAATCGTATCTATAAGAGGATATATTTTTAATTAGCAATATTATATTAAAAGGAATTTTGAAACCCCTTTGTATAATTTCCGAAATTAACAAGAATGATATGAATAGAGAAACTTTCATTCTCAATACAGGTGCTGACTAAAAATTAGGATCTTCCCACCTTTACTGTAATGAAAAGATTTGTTATGATATTGCAAATATCGATATTAACAGCTTATAACGTATTAAAAAGTTTCATTTTAAAGTTTTTTTACAGTTAAAATGAGTTTAATTTTTTATGTAAATTTAATTAATCTATTAAGTATCTTAAGTATAGAAATATATTTTGCATTAATTTGATTTTATCGGAGCAATCAGTAATATGAGTGGTAAAAAGTGGAGTCCACACCAGGCCCGTAGAAAGGCCCTCCCCCCCCCCCCCAAAAAAAAAATGATGAGAAAACTTTTTTTACCACTTCCCCTTTATTTTTTGTGTAACTTGTTATATGTATTTAATCAAATCTTCGACCATAACCCTCCCCTCCCCCCCGAAACAAAGTCTGACTACGCGCTTGGTTCACATTTTTTCCGTATTTAAAAAAAATGTACTGATCTTCGGTAGTATATGTATCACACTTTTTAGTTTACCTTACTCAATTTTTGCTTTATCACTGTTGACTACCAAAGTCTTTAAAACCCTCCCCTCCTCTCGACTTTTGATTGACATCGAAATCATTCAGGCCCGGCCTGGGTCAAAGAGGGCGGTGGACCAACTTTCTAGAGGGAGCCAGCACCCTCTGACACCCATCAAACTATTCCATACTGAGATAAACCACACTGTGGTTCAGACATGCAGGTGGGTTACACTTATTTTCTTAAACGAATACAAATGCAAGGAATTTATTGAAACCCATTGAATGTAATTTTAAGGTACATTGTTAATAATTGAGCAAGTACCAAAGTGATCAAAAATAAACTTTACATTACGATGATTGAAAAAGACACCTAAGACTGAATTTTTCTGATAGGATATTGACTATTATTTTAATAGCAAGAAACCTCCACATTTCAGACATGCGTTCCCTATATCCTATTACTAATAACTTCGCTATCGATTGAGTGTAAAAATATTCCTTAGTGGTCATTACAAAACTTCTAAACGTTCATAAATTTTCATCGTACCCAAAGACAAGTTTTCATAATGTTCACTTTCGAAATAAATATCTTGCAAAAGACTTTAGTAAAAGTTATTGTAAACTGTAAATAGTTCCGAGTATTTGAGAGTGCGTATTTTATTCTATCATATATATTGTAAAAAAAATCTCAAATATAAGAATAGCATTTTTTCCTCAACAAATTCGTCCATCTCTTCTTCTTCGTCAATAATAATCTAATTCGAATTTTTTTCTCCATTACCTAGAGTAGTCTTGGCACAACCTAATGGCTGTGGTGTTAGCGCTCTGATCTCGCATGCCAAAGCTGCCGCGTTCGAATACTGGGTTAGGCATGGATGATCGTTGTGGTTTGGAATCCTCGTTAAGCTATAGGTCACTGCCTGATTAGCCGTCATTGTGTATAAAAATAAGTTGTAGAACACCCGTGCAAACCAATCAACCTAGAGTAGTCTTGAACATTAATCTTTTGCCCTCAAGCAGTAAATGTAATTCTTTTTTTAGTTTATCCACTAAAGGAATAATTTCACAGATTTTGTATTCTGTCTAAGGTATTCAGTGATAGTGATTCCTTAAATCGTTAGGAATCAAACCATGAAATATCCATGTAAAAGTCGTGGATAAATTAAATTGGTCGTGGAAAAACATGAACCAGCTCTGGTCATATATGACGTCATTTGGATAACATTCTATATATACAAAGTGAAATACGTGACGACGTTACAGTTATTCTATTGCAAAAAAAATAAAATGCGCATAAGGATTGGCTTATAGAATGTAAAATTCTGAATTGGTTTTTCAAAGTGCGTTTGGATTGGTCACAGGCATATCATAAGTGTTGCCATTAAATGTAACCCACTCCTAATAACGCTATGCATAAGATCCATTAAAATATAATATTTACGTTACTGTTTTTGGCATTGCCCAAATTCTAAACAAGTTTGATTGACAAAATACAAGATTTCAAATTTTATAAGCTACTCGTGTCTCGTGTATGCTTCAACTTTTTATTTAAAGTTTCAAGTGTTTAAACATCTCTCAATTTTTTTTTTTGTAATCTTTTTATTTAAAAAATAAAAATGTCAATTTCCCGGGAAGTTATAACCATTCAAGTTGGTAATTTCGCTAACTTTATTGGTACACATTGGTGGAACATTCAGGTAACAAAGGATAGCTGTTTGTATATTTTTATGTTAAACATATGCTATTTACAGCTGTTAAAACAATCAGTTTTGATATTTAGTAGAAGTTTTAACAAATAAAGTTTGATTTTGATCTCTTGAAAATTGATGCATATTTTTCTTTTTCAAGTATTTTTATTTTTATAGGAATCTTCTTTTTGTTTTTCACCGGACAGTTCAACCCCATTGGATATCAATCACGATGTGATGTTTCGAGAAGGTTCAAATTTTCGTGTAAGTGTGTTTTGAATTCTTATACAGATTTCATGTATGATTCAGCGGTGGTTCGTTTGGTACAGCAAGTACTGCCGGCATCGGTACAGTAACAGCATCGAAATTATTAGTTTAAAATTTACTAATTGCTGTTCAACTTTGATTACTTATTTTATTAATTTTTTTAAATGTAGATTAGAATCAAAAATGAAGATGGAATTTCTGTGGTAAATAAAAATCTACTGTTCCTGCTGCACTAACATTTTTTACCACGAGCCGCCACGATTCCCTTTTTTGGTGAAATTTTCTTACTGTTTCTTCTTTTAGAAGACACTTATACAGTTTGCCAAGGGACTTTGGTGCAGTAGTTTTCAAAGTAGCAATGCTGTTTCTTGATGTTCAACAGCAATTTTATGATAATTATTGGAATGTGTGGTTGGCTATTCATTACTTTTCCATTAGACTGATGCCAGATAAAAATTGTCAAATTGCAGTGATATCTCATTCAAACTTATAATATTTTATTCATTTATAATTTCTATAATAAACCATTATAAGGTAATGTCGTAAATATTTAGGTTTGGCAATACATTTTCGCATCATTTAAACGGTACTCTTCCTTTAGACAGGTACCAGATAAAAACTGCCAAATTCCAGTGATAACTCATCATAACTAACAACCTGCAAATTATATATAATTCCTATAATAGACTTATAGGGTTTCTATAGTAACCCTATTACAAACTGTAGATATTTAGTATAACAAACCATAAATGAGCTCCATTAGCCTGGTGGTTAGAGCTCATGATCAGAGGATTGTGGGTTCGGTCTTCAACGTCCACCAAAGATCGGTGTGTACCTAATGGGGGCTGGTGCACATTAAATTTGTTACAGCCTCAATGTCCTCTCGTTGGTGTGGTGGGGTCAGAGAAAAGGTTTCCACTAAAAGATTTTGATCGCTTATTCTTCTAGATGTTCAAAATTACGAGATGTATATGGCTGTGTTAAATGCTTTATAAGTGGCAGAAATAGACAGTTAAAATTTCCAAACCGAACTAAACCACAAACATTATGTACTACAATAAACCAAAATATTTAGTTTAGCAATATATTTGCGTTGCACGTCATTCAAGTTTGTAAACATTTAGGTTTGGCTTCGACTGGTATCTGTCTAATGGAAAGTATCATTATTTCTTATTTTGCCTTTGGCTAGCATTAATGCAATGAAAAGAGAAGCATTTAATGATGGCTGTGTAATTAGTGATGATGCCTAAAATCCAAGATTTTTTAAAAATTTGAGATCCAAGGAAAATGCATGATTTTGCATTGGTGTATGAATGGTGCATGACATTTAATATCTCTTAGCTCTGTCATCTTTCTTTTTTTATTTATGATTAGATATTCTTTTATAATGTATATACAATTCTTTGCATATATTTAAGTAATTCTAATATATTTTTCGAAACCAGGGAGAAGTTACATATACACCGCGATTAGTGCTTGTAGATTTGCAGGATAACCTTACAAGTATCCGTGAAGAATGCCCCTTATACAGATCATCTGATGAAGATAAAACTGATGCTTTATGGTATTACACAATCTTTCTTTAATGCTTACTTTTAGGTAAAGAATTGAGGCAGTATGTGATTTTCGACTTTTATATTTTGAAGGGAAGGTGCAGTTGAAGTGATAAAGAAAGACACTCACTCAGTAAGAAGGAATCCATTTCTCGAGGAGTTTGAGAAAGCTTCTGAAGCGTCCAGTGGTAAGAAAGCTTTTATTAATATTATAGGCACAGGTTAGAAGAATATTATTATTATTTTTATCTGTTGCTATAAATAATTGGTCTTTATGTTACTGTAATTTTCCTATCAATGATTTGAGTTTATAAGTCCAAATTCACAGCTACCAGGTGTTATAAATTTTCTTCATTAGGCAACTTTTTTGCATACCTCCATTTTAGTTCCGAGTCCACCAGATCTTTAATTGTTAAAAACATTGATTAATAAATAGTATGTTACGTTGTGGCAGCAATTTTTTTTATGGTGCATTAAAATTTCACTATGAAGCCTTATAATATCACTATGATAGTAATATTATAATTTGAGTATTCATTTTAATATTTAGCTAACATTCATAATAGCTTTAGTAATCAATAAGTACTTTCTACAAATCAAGAGTTTTGAGATACACATCTGCTCCAACACCCGATTGATGGGACTACATGGCGAATAATTGCTCATCTTTGTCGGACGGCAATCATAAAAATAACATGCAATATAGTTTTAATTGTAAGTTCAGATTGTATTCAAATTAATATGTATCTTTATTGAATAAATGTTAAATAGAATTTAAATAAATATTTGTGCTTTTTTAACTTCATTCGAGTGAATTTATTTCATTTTGCAGATGGCACAATACAAGTTGATACATCCCAACTTACCCCTGAAGTTAATTATGACTTTAATAACCGTGATACTATTTGGTCTGATTTTCTGAAAACAAATTTGCATCCTAGAAGTTTCTGCCTTTTCAAAGAATTAACTTCATCAGTGTAAGTATTAAATTTTAAATTTATGTAATTAATAAAGTACAATTTAGTTTAGAATGATCTGAAATTTGTGTGTACTTTATTATTGTTGTGATAAAAGCATTATTTTTTATATTTGTTTTTTTATTTTCTTGAATTATGATTGTTTTAAATTTGAACAATATTGGTGAGGTAATTCAAAATTTATGAATGAATTCTACCCTTTTTTTGTTATAATCTGTGCAGATTTATTGTGATTGTATGTTGTGATGGTGTCTCCTTGTTTGGCAGTGTATTGTTTTCTGGTGTTTTAACATGGATAATATATGACATAAAAAGTGCACAAAAATGCTTTATTTCTTACTTATTTGAGATAAGTAAACTGAAAAGTTTATTTGTGTGAGTAAAAATATGAAATAATTAATTTATAAAATAAATTACTTATCTTTAGACAGAAAATTGAAATTACAAAGTTGTTTATGTTCAATTCCAATGTTAAAAACAAGAGTTCCGTGACTGTATCTTATAAATTGTCACATATATGTTTATTTGAAATTGAATTAGGATATTAAAACTTAACTTTTTTAAACGTCATTCAAAATTTATAATTTTTCAATAAACATATAGATTTTTAACTTTGAGTTTGAGCATAATATGAAATGACAAAAACATTTTCCTCATTAATACATGGATGTAAGAGCTGCTTCAATTGCGCCAAAGTGCACCAAACTGATTACCTTGCTCCAAACTGCGCCAAAACCCTTTTTTCGGTTAAGATTGCATCGAACTGCGCCAAAAGATAATTTTTTGGCTTCAAAAACTACTTGGCAAGAATTTTGGCTCGACATTTTTCCTAATTATAGTGGAATATCATCAGCAGAGTGATGAAGAGTGTATTTTGCACTTCAAGGGTGCTTTTCGTCGTTTAACGTGCGGAAAAGAGTTCACACTTGAAAATACCATTTCTTAGTTTTATGTTTCAAGTTTTCAAACTGTAAAAGTAGTTCATGAATCTGTGTGCATCTGGTTTAAATCTGTTTTCTTGCCTGACTTTAATAATAGAAAATAAATATTTGTTTTCATACTTATAGAATACATGATTATTTTTTTACAAAGACTCCTTGCTAAAAATAGAATACCGGTCTTGTATTTTTCACACAAGCAATCTTTGTGTATCCGATTTAGATTTGCTCTCTTGCCTGGTTTTAATAATAGATAATAAATAATTTTGTTTATGCCTAAAGAAAACGGCGAATATTTGAAAAAATTTCGTAATCCAATTGCCCGGGGCTTAATTTCTAAGTCTTCCTTACAATGGGATTTGAGTATTTGGTAACAATGATTTTTTGGCAACCCTGATTGTTGAATCTGACTTGGTGATAAATGAGAACATATAAATTGCATCATTCTTATTTTATCGCCAATTCTCAGAAATAGCTCCAAGTCGTACGGTAGTCTGAGAAATTTACAAAGAACTTTAATGGGAGACTTGGGGGAGATTTAAGCTATATTTACAAATATTTGTTCCATTAAATTGGCTGTCTGAAATATCAAGGATTCACGCTTTGTATTTAAATTGTAGAATTCATGAAATCAATCTTTATGCATCCAATTGGAACTTTTTTCTTACCTGGTTGGAACTAAAGAGAATAAATATTTTTCTTTATACTTAAAAAGTACATGATTATTTTTAGAATATATTAAAAAAACAAAAACAAAACCCCCCCCCAAATGTGTCTATCTGTAAAGATTGCACAAAGAACAGATTTATAACCTTCATTCTGTTTCTAGTGGCCTTGAGATTTAACACGGCAAGCCTTATTTTAATTTATTATTTAACCCTTTGGGTACATTTGACGAGTGAGACTCGTCATCTGCTTACTTGGGCGAAGTTACGGTGGATGAGTCTGACTCGTCGTCCGTCCATCCAAATCCGTCCCATGGGACTGAAAATCTTCAAATAATTTAGTACTCAAAGGGTTAATTACATTAAAAGTTATTTTTTTATATAAATTAAATGTTTGTATATTTGTTGAATTTCAGTGAAAGGTTTCAATGTTTTGGAGTTTGTATGTATAGATTGATGCCTTTAATCTGTATGAGTTACAGGATTTGCACTTAAAATCCAAACTTTTGCAAATCAAATTCCTTTCACATCACATATTTGTAGGGAATTGGTTTTTCCCTACAGTTTTAAGAATCGTTGGTTTGTTAAAAAAAAAATTTAAACTCCCAATAAACAAGTAGCCCTAAAAAAACCTGCTAACAGGCAGAGTCCGATAAAATGGACGTACGTGCGTATGATGTACGCAGGAAATCGTTGGATCCCACAGGAAATTGAAGTCAAATGCCTTTTTTTTTTTTTTTTTTTTTTTTTTAATTGAGAAATTCCAGTTAGGCAGGGCGGGAAAGGGGGAGTTGTTGACTCCTGTAACGCCGGGAGGGGGAGAGGTTGGGGGGGGGGATGCTATTCTCCATATAGTTCACCACCTGTTACTTCTATATAGGAAGGAGAAATTCCAGTTAGGTTGGACAGGGAAGGGAGAAGTGTCAACATAAGGGGGGAAGGGGGTTTTATTTCCTGATTTTGGAATCTGAACCTATTGAAACATGTAATTACACCGAAAGTTTATTTCCTTCATTCTTCTTTTTAATTTGAAAGAATTCTTGGATATTCCATTGTAATTTAAAAGAAACCCCACATTTTTCTTTAAAATGATAAGGAGCTATCCAAGCAAGACAATGAAGATGAAATGCTGAATTTGCAAGAAATGTTGGAGCAAAACTATTCACAGCATTTAAATCAAAAGCACAAAAATGAAAATAGTTATGAAAGGAGGCATGCTGGACAAGCATCAGTGTTTGCTATCGTTTCACAAGCTTAACCTTTAACCAATGACCTAATATTGCAACTAGAAATGTGCCATTGGAAACCGATGTTTATCCTGCAGAGTGGTGCTTTCAAAATCAATGCCAAGAAGATTTTGAATTAAACAACTTTCAATTCTCAATAGTACGTAGCATTTAATTTTCTTCAGCAGTATAATTTAAAGCCCGCAGACTTGCAGGATATTTTTGGATATGGCATTTGTGTACACAGGAAGAAAATATTTTTCTGGAGCCTTGCTAACAGGGCTCCCACGGTCATTAAAAGTGCTTAATATTTTTGAACTTGTTTTCAAGGCCTTGAAAGTACTTGGAAATGTTTAGAGGTGATTAAAAGTCCTTGAAAATACTTAGAGGTCCTTAATTTTTGTGGATGTTGTGTGACCAACTGCAAAATTTATAAAAATACAACTCAGACTTGCTATCTCTTCGTGACCCCCACTTATCCGCATCGTATCAGAATTCTCTGACATATATATTTCTTGATGACATGATATTCTCTTGAAAAAATTAATTAGGTCTTTAAAAGTCATTGATTTTCATTCTGTGATTTGAGTGGGAACCCTGGCTAAGTAAAGCTGTCAGTATGAAAAGTTAAAATCTAATGCTTGCTACTAAGCAATCTTGTTTAACTTTTTTTTCAGGGGAGGAGAAGGGGGGGGGGGGGCAGGGAGGTACTTTGCATAGAATCAGTTTATTAGGATTATTGTGAAAAACTTCTATAGGTAATTAGTGCTATGCAGGCTAGAGTTTTTAAAGAATTTTTTTTATTTCATCAGTTCTTAAATGTAGCTCAAACTTTCAGTGATGGACTGAATGTTATGAAATCATTGAAAACTTCCTTATGTTTTAATTGTTGGGAAAGAATTTAACGATTAATTTTTTATTACCGGAGCTCTGGTAATAGAAAAAAACTTTAACAGTTTTGCTTTGTTTGAAAATCAGTGTCATGCTTTTTTATTCATGTTTTGAGTAATTTATTCAAATTAATTTATGTAAATTTAGATTGCAAATGTATTTATATAAGGAACAAGTTACAATTTTTTTTACTTAAAAATTAATTTGAAATTTTAAGGTTGAAATATATGCAAGTATTTGGTGCATCACTAATTTGAATGTAATAATTTACTGCTCCAAAATCACATTTAACTGCTCCAAAACCACATTTAACTTCTCCAAAATCGCTTTTCACTGCTCCAAAATTGTGTTTTTACTGCTCTGACAGTGCTCCAAAATCAGATTTTGGCACTTTCATCACTGTAATACAATAATACAATCCAAATATATTTCAATGATATTTCTGTATTAAACTGTTCTCTATTATTTAAAATTAAACTATTGAAATTCACATATTTTATGCCTGATAGATGATTGGTTAATGCTCTGCCCTTGCATGACTAAGCTGTCAGGTTCGAATATGGATGCTCGCAGTGATTTTGCAATCCATATTCAGCTGTTGGTCTCAACTTAGTCTAGCCTTTATTGCTCACAAAAAAAAGTATTGATTGTACAAATCAACTCAAATTCACATAATTTTAAAATGATGTATGTATATTAAAATAGAATTTAATCTTATAACTTCTAAAACTGACTTAGATTACATTGAAACTATGTATTGGGCAATGATATTAAATGATGTTTTAATTTTCTTAAAAGTTGTTGATTCTATAAATGTATCCAAGAAGATTTTATGAATGAAAAAACTAAAGACAGAGATTCTTTCAATTTTACTACTTAAATGTTAAAGATTCTTTATTGATGAGATTTACCTTTTTTTCATTCTGAATGTGGAATATTGTTTTTATGTGATATTTTTTACTTTAAAAGCAAGTGATTGTTATGTTTACTTTTGCAGAGAAAACAATCCCATGGAGCTTTATAGCAATGGAGAAGAAATGTATGTCAAAAATGCTAAAGATCACATTGAGAATGCCTTGAGACAAATGAGTGAAGAATGTGATTATCTGCAGGTTTACTTGATGTTAATAAATAATTTTTAATATAAAAATAATTGAAGCTTATTACTGCTTATATCTGTTACTAGTTATGATATATAACTATTTATTATTTTATTGATTGTAAAAATCTTCAGATAGATGTGTAATGTCATTTAATTCAGTTACAATAAATGTATATGAAGAGCTAAATGCAAAAATAAGATCAAAGTGTTGAATTAAAAGACAGGTATTAAACAGTTATATTAAAAAGAAAAAATCTGCCCATTTCAGCTTTTTTTAGTGGTTTCATGATTGTAACAGAAATAAGAGTAAAAGATAATATTAAGGGCATTTGTTGTTCATCAGTTGAGATACCTGAAGAATTCAATTACTAGATTCTGGTCAGATATTGGAATATTTGAATGTTTGGCGGTATTCTGATACTAAAAAGGTTTTATTTTTTCAAAATGACCAGCTTTTACTTATTTTGTAAGTTCTGATATATTTAATCAGTTATTAAATGTTCAAGCTAATTAATACTTCCTGGTTAGAAAATAAAATCATAAAATTAGAGCTTTTTCTTCTGTATAATTTAATAATAGTATTTTAGTTTGAATTTCCTTAGATACTCTGTTTTATGTATAAAATAATTATCAGTACACTCTTTAATATTATTAGATTTAGCAAAACAATAATGATTTTGAGATTTTTAATTAAGAATTGAAAAAGTTCAGTAAATATACTGTAATTTTAGAACTTTATACTTGGTATATTTTTATATTGATTGTATATATCAATAATTGAGCATCTAAAAAGTAATTTCTTAAAAATTCAATTTCATAATTCACCTAAATTGTTCTTTCTATTAATCTAATTTAATTCACATTTTAGAGTGTTGTGAGTTCATTGGTTACATCTCGTTCTTTCAGTTTGCAGTTATTTCCTACCCTTTTTCTTAATTGCAATTTCATGTTGATAAGTCCAACCATTGCATGAAAACAAAAGAAAGTGGCTGCGAAAATGGTTTGTGGTTGGTACCATGTCAAAGAAAGAATTTTCCGTTTGCCATATTAGTTGTTAAATTGCAAAATGTGGCAAGATAGGTTGCATCTTGTTCTTTCAGTTTACTATTATTTTATTAGTCACTTTTAAAATGATATTTTATATACTTAAACTTATCCAAATCCAGATGTTAAAATTTATAAATTAATTTAAAATGAAACTGTTGATTTGATGAATAGTGTTTGATTTGGTAAACAAAACTGTGTTCATTGTATATGAGCTCCAAGTCTTTAAGATAGTTTCCTTAAATTTGTATGAATTTTTGTCAATTTTTTAATATGTTAAGTTTTTAAAAGCTAATTGATAATTTTATGCTTTGTGATACTGATTTTAATTTATTCAGGGATTTCACCTACTTTTTGATGGTTATAATGCATATTCTGGTATAAGCAGTCAAATTCTGCAATATTTAGATGATGAGTACAAGCATGTGCCTTCCTTATGCTTTCCTGTTTATCAGGATAACATAGAAACTCCCATTGAAGTAAGTATATTTTTTTCAGAAAAGATAACCTAAGATGCATTGAAAGAGTGTAATTGTTGAGTATTACTTAATGGAATTATGTATAAAATGTTTAAAAAAATTACTTTAAGTTAAGTGATGTTATTAAATCATGACTTCACATTTCTGGAAGTATTTATACTGTAATTTTCTAAACAAAATTTTAATATAACCATTATTAAAATTACTCTGTTTATGATTTATTTTGGTTCTTCTTATCTGTAATAATAATGATATATGCATTTAAAATGTTATGATTGTTTCGGTTATTTTTTGTTATTATTCTTCCCTGTGCCAACCCAAAGTGTGTTCAAAGGGATAAATGGTAGCAGGGGGGGAAAATCTGCCGTGTTTATGCGGATTTCGACTTTTTTCTTAGAAATTCCACTTTTTCTAAAATTTTTATATTTTTAGTGACTTTATCAGACTAAACTTGCCTAAAACCCCCATCAGAAAAAATTTCTTGCTGCACTACTATTTTGTATACACATTAGTATATAAATATATTCTTATTAAGCTATTTTTGCAGTTCAAAATAACGCTGCATATGCATTTTCCTCATTTTTATATTTTGACTTCATTCAAAATATATTTCCTGTATAGTAGATCAATTAGTTGTAATGTGCTTCAGAACTTTGTTTTTATACATAAAATTTTGTTAAAAAAACTTTAACAAATAAATTTTGAACTTTGTTATGATTAAGAGATAAAAAAATAAAAAATGTCTAATAAAATATAACATTTATTTATTAAATTATTTGATTACATTATTTGTCAGTAAAAAGTAGGTAATATGAGAAACCTTTTTTAAAAAACACGTTTTAATAAATGCACTAAAATGTTAAAAGCTATTTTTGATAAATGTACTAAAAAGTTTCTGTTAATGTAAAATAGACTTACTTAATAACTAATTTAGTGTAAAAAAATGTATTAGTTATATTTAAATGGAAACATATCTTTTAATGGAGGAATGAATTACTTTATTTTTCATTACTTTAAAGACCTGTAATAGGAATACAAATGATCTTTCCTTGCTCAATCTTTTGGAGAACATATTGTTTCCTTAGAAGCTTAACTTTTTCTTCTCCTTTTTTGTTAGAACTCAGTTTAATTTTGTTCCTGTTTTTTTGTTGTGGAGTTGTGTAGTTATAACGTTACAATTTTTCTCACCCTAAAATCCACAAGCAACTAACTGAATAATTTCCAAAAAAACTCTAGGTGGAATGATTACAAAACATTTGTCAACTGATTAAATTTCTAAATATTTTAGGCAACTATCCATTCAATAGATATTTCATGACATGTAGTTCCTAATATTTGAAACAATGTGAAAGAAGTTTTTATCCATAGTAGACTTTGTATATCAATATAGAATTTACAAAAGAAAAAAAAGGTTTATTTGAATTTTTAAATTAAAAAAAAAAAACTTTTGTGTAATTTGGTAGAAATTGCCACATTTCAACATTTTTCCATTTTTTTTTTTAAATATCTTGAAATGAGCTAAAGAAATTTAATTGACAAAAAATAATGATTCATGATTTCTAAAACAAATATAGGGCTGCAAATTTTTTCTGATGGTGCAATCCATATCCAAATATTTATTTATGTGACTTTATAGTTTTCTTTTTATTGTAATTTGATTTATATGAGACTGTAAATATATTGTTTTATTTATGTTGCATTTATTATATACTGAGTATTATTTTTCTATAGGATAATGAAACACAAATGCATCGTCTGTATGCTGCACTCAATTCAATGAGCAATTTGAATAGCTACTCTTCTTTCTTCTCGCCCTTGTCTTTCTCAAATGACATAGTAAAGCTCTCACAACCTTATAAGAGATTTCCATTTCTACGTTATAATGTAATTATTTTACTTTATGTTTTATAAATTAAGTTTTCAATTATTTTGTCAGTTTTTATGGCTGATTTTATTTGGCAATCTTGCTTAGATATGCAATAAAAAAATGTGCAAAGGAAAATATTGTGTGTGAAATGTAATAATTTATTTTTATAGTATGACTTAGGAAAATATTTTTGAAATATAGTTGATTTTATTCAATTTCTCAAATTATAAAAAATACCTTGACTTCTTTTTCTTCAATTTTTTTTTGTAATATTTTACTGTACAGAACTTTTGTATAATTATCCTATTTCAAAGCAAAATCTGTTTTAAATAATACAAATAGCAATTAATAACTGCAGAAAAAGTTTAAAAAAAATTTTAATTCAATTTTCTAACATTTGACTAATATGATCTATGTTAGTGTTCAAGTCAAACTTATTTTCTAGCTAAGTAAAAGAAAAGACATGCATTTTTCAAATTTTCTCTTATATATGATATAGGGATAACTCTAGCATTTCTAAAAGCATGGCACGACATAATCTCTTGTGGTAATTTGATTTTGATTTATTTTGGATTAAATTAATAGCAATAGTAGATAATTCTTTTTACAATGTATTGTCTAATATATAATTAAAACTCGTTCGAATGACTCTTTATTAATTGTAAGTAATGTTAAATATTAACCTGCTATGTAGACCTGAAAATTGAAATTTTCAAGTAGTAGCCAGTGGCTGGAAGATACTTTTAGTTTAGTAGCCACTACATGGCAGACTTTTTTTCTTTACCAGTGGCGCAGCTAGGGAAGGGCAGGTTGAGGTTTTACCTTTTACCTGAATAAATGTAGTAGTGCATTCAGGTTATTACTTTCAATTAACCATATGTATATATACATAGGGTAATGAAAGTATAGCATTCGATCAAAATTTTTCTCTCTATTTTTTTGCATTTCTCCACGTTTTGAAACATCCTGATTTCAAAAAAGTGATGTAGAAAAAATGTCTGTCTGTGTGTCTGTGGTCAGCATAACTCCCGAACAATTTGACCTAGGATGTTCAAATTTGATATGAGGGTTAGTGGCGGCTAAGGGACCTACCATTAAGGTTTTCGTCAAAATTGTGCATGCTCATAAAGTAGCTGCCATTGAAAAAATCATGTTTTTCAATGATTGCAACACAGAGTTCTCTTTCCTTGAGCATATCTCATCAATGATCGATGAACAGTGCATGGACGATTGTTATTTACCTCATCAAACACGGTTGTTTTCGCCTACCTGTTTGGTTCCTATGTTTTATCTTTCGTTGTGCAAGGCTCAACAACATACACTATATATTCTCAAGTATCAAATTGTTTTGCCTTTATTTACTTTTGTTGACAAAAAGGAATTTGTCGTTAATGCTGGAAGAAAATGCAATCAGTATAGACAGTTTTCTTTTTCAATTGAAAATTCATATTTGCGTAAAAATACCGATTAAATTATTCATTTAGCGATTGCCACTTAGCCATTGGGGCATCTTCTTTTGCACAGTTTAAATGGCCTGATAACGTCATTATAAATCGTTTTCTTCTCTTGTTAAAAAAGTCGCATAACTTTACCTATATAGTTGTAGTATTAAGTATAAGAAATCCTTGTTATTTTCCCAAGTCAATCACCAGGTACTGAAAATCACGAAATAGGAGAATCGTATTCAATCACATTTTGCATCCACACATCACTTATCACTATAATATAAGCAAAGCTCTGAAGTGGAAGTTACTTGTGTGTGAAACAAGACGGTTGTGAAAAGCAAGCTTTTGTTTCTTTGACCTAACATATAGGGAATGAAATCCACACTAAAAATCACACATGATATAGTTCTGAGGATTTGCCGATGTCATCGTTTTTGACCAAAATTTCCTGAAATCGATGCAAATCCACATTAAAATTTCTTGGGGATGCATGTGTGTCATGGGCTTGCTTAGTCTGATCGCCATGGATCCTTGCCTGCATTCAGAATTCCCAAAACCTCTGGTAAAATTACCACTTTTATCATTGTTTCCTTTAATGTTTGTCTCTATCATAAATATTTATCTTAGTGTGTGATTGTTAATTTCATTGATTGTTACACCAATACAATGGCCACTATTGCCGAGATTTAGACTTATATGCCAGGTGATCGCCAAGATTTACGTTGTTGTGACGGCCATTTTTGCCGCATATTACGCTGATGTAATAGACCCATTGCGAGATTTGCATCGGTACGGAAGGTTGGTTGTTTTCAAATTATCTGGCGCCATCAGCAACATAAGGGCTATAATGCGCCGAAACATTCGTTATTTGACAAGCCAACATACATTTACAAACACCCATGCCTTACACGGGACTGGAACAAACAACCTCACGGTCTAGAAGCTAGCATGCTAACCTCTATACTATTTGGTCGGCTAGGTATGGAAGGTACTATCGTTTATATTTACACTGAAGTGATAGTCATTTTCGCCAAAGGCTACACTAATTAAAAAATTTAACAGTTGCTTTTCCTGATATTTACGTAGCCGTTTTGGTGCTGATGCTATAACTGCCGAGATTTGCTTTGTTGTAATGGGGGCTTTCATCAAGACTTCCGTTGATGTTATAGACGTGATGTGTGTCGGTGTGATGACCGATTTCGCTATGTTGGTTAATCGATAAAGAACAACAAAAATTTTAGTATTGAAGCTAAGTTTGTAAAAAATAATTTTAATTTCGAAGTAATTTATTTAATTACTCTAAATGCCGCTTAAAAAATTAAAAATCCGCCTGTTATTGTCAATACAGTATAATTGTTTAAACTTGAAACTTTTTTTTTGCCTAAAAGTTGTTTGACTTTGGGAAATTTCAAAAAAATTAGATAGCTTTTTTTTGCCAATAGATTTTTACCGTCGCTTTTGGATGAAGTTCAACTTTTTTGCTTTGAAAGTTTAAAGAAAATTATTATTTTTATTTTTTTGCACGTAATAAAAAAAAAGGGGGGGGGGGGCTCGATAAAGAGTCTGGATATTATATTCTTTTGAATGTTTCACTGGATAAAGTATCGTTAAGAGTGTTATGACCCATTGTTTTTATCGTATGGGATGTTGTGTTTACTTGATATTAAGACACTGTTTGGAATCGAAAGACCATATATATAATGGGGAGTGTCTGGGTTTTCGTGTTTTATGTTAATCACTAGTTTTATTTCGATCTTGTTGAACACTTAAACCTTCAAAGCCAGACAATTGTCGATTTGAAAAAAGTGACTGCTATTTTCAAATTCTGGAAACTACTATTTTGGCTACTATTTTCAACGTCTGAGACTACTATTTTTAACATCTGAGGCTACTAAAGCAACTATTTTCAAAGTTTATAGTCAGTGGCAGCCCTGAACTCATGAATCCATATTGTGGGTAAATGGATTTTAACTGCGTGTATACACACGTGATTACAAAATTTCAAGAAAGGGAAGGGAGATTTTCATTGATTTGGAAATTTCGGTATATTCAGTAACAATTAAAAAAAAAAATCTTAGGGGTGGGGTGAAACGAAAGGTGGCCGGAGGATTAGTTTATTTAGTCGACTCATCATGCCATTTAATTGACCTGTGGCGAGTAGATATTTTCAGGTCTACTGCTATGATTGCGAAAAATTACCAATTTATCCCAATTTGTCCTGTTTAAATGTTTTCAATATTTAGTACCTAAAAAGAAGTAATACTGCCAAAGATGTTATTATGTAATCAGTTTACTTTATTTTAACTTTATTTTAATATCATGAATTGTACTTCTGTTTCTAAAGATTATATTTTCTTAATAGTTTGATTGTAAAATTTGTATTTATGCATATTTTATTAAAAATAAATTATTATTAGTCACTTTTATTGAGAAATATTATTTTTCATAGGATAAACTCTTGTACCACACCAGTGGAATTTTAGCTGCTGCTATAGAAACTTTGACTTCATCATATCGCCTGCGGTCAATGAAGTTTAATATGTGGGACATTACTTCTGCTATGTCCACTTATGGTCGAAAGGTGAATTGAATTGAGGAGTTTCTTGCTGCTCTTTGGAATCTTTTTATTAATTTTTCTTTTTCATATTTATCCTGAAGACTTATATTGAAATTTGGATGCCTTGTAATCTTAAATTTTATGCATCATTTAAAGACAATATAAAGTTGAGTTTCATTGATACACAAAAAGAACTAGCTAGTAATAGCTTTATAATATTTTATTAACAGTTTTAGATTTTTTGCTTGTTTAAAATGCATATAATAAGTTCTAAATAATTTTTTTAATTAGTTGATTTTCAAACATTAAAAGTTTTTAAAACATCTAGAGCTAAAGTTATTAATTGCTCAATTCAGTTTGGTTATATTTCTAAAAGTGCTCTGTGAAACTTACACTATTACAAATAATTATTTTGTTTTTAATTCTTATCCGAGTCAACCCAGAGATTGAAACAAGTAACCATTGTATAATTATTATTTTCTTCTATATAAATTGAGAACTAAATATGTTTATAAAAATGTGTGTCATTTATGAAACAGTTACAAATAATGATTTTTTAAACATTCCTTGTAAAATTGCTTGCTGTGAATTCAGTAATCATTAAGCGACTAAGTTATTAGTGACCTCAATTACAGAACAGAATCTTATTTATGGAATATTATTTCTAAATTTGTCATAGCTTCTTTTAGGAAGGCTAACTTAAAATAATTATTTTTATTTTAATATATGTCTTGAATAGATAGTGCTTAATAGTTAATAATTTTTTTTTTTAAATTGAAACTAAATGTTTTATCTAATTTATGTTACAAGGAAGTTATATTTTTTTGATGTTTCTTTATTCATCAAGTTATAAGAAGCTATTGCAATGCATTTTTAGATTTTCAAAATATTTTAATTTTTTTAAAGTTTTTTTTCTTTGAAAAGTATAATCTGAAATCTTAAAAAAAAGTATTTTTATTTGTTAATCACTTTATAGGACACAACTTAAATTCAATTTGATGTAATTAATATTTCTATTAATATTTCATTAGATTCAATTAATATTTCAATAAAAAAGTGCTATTTTTAGCTTCTGTACGACTTTCAAATACTTACTACATACAATGTGTCTAAAAATAATAATTAAAAACAAATTGTTCTGGGATATTTTACCATGAGTTGAGACTGCATTGATTTGCTTGATTAACAATTATAATTTATATTGCAGTTGGTGTCATCAAGTACTAGCTTACCTTTTCCCTTGAGCTATGATACATATTTAAAGGGAATGGTAGAAAAAGAAAAACCAGAGTATTATATGACACCTTTGACACCATTCTACAATCCACAATCTGAGAAAACTTTGTTTCAGTCTTCAGTTTTAAGAGGCATACCAGTCAACAAGTTTCAAAAGTAAGTGAGTTTTCTTTGCTAATAATTGTTTTTAATGGAAACCTTTACCTAGCTGAATCAGGGTGTCCACAGATCGGGAAAACCGGGAATATCGGGAAAAGTCAGGGAATTCGGTATTTCGGGAAAAATCAGGGAATTATCAGGGATTTTGTCAAAAAGTTTAAAGGAATTTTCCAAATTAAAATGAAACTTTTAATTTTGACAATTAAAAATACCTTGCTACCAAAAATATAAAAATCAATTTTCATAAAAAAATTAGAAAAAGTTAAAAAAAAAAAAAAAAAAAAAAAAAATTGGACCGCAAGACCGATCACGCAACTTTTCGCATTAAAATTTCCTGACAATCACTGAACCTGCTTGCGTTCAGATTTGCTTCAAATCGCCGATGGAATGACTACATTTCTTTCTCATTTTTCTCTTATATTATAGTAGTCTATCGGCATTATTTACGTTGGTATTTGATGGTCATTTTTCTGAACGTTTCAATGGTAAAATGGCCGATATTTTCGTGATTATAGAGGGCAGGAAACACGTTCTTGCATGCTGCTCATTTTCGTGATGTGTCACTGACGCTATTTCAGAGATTGCACCTGTCAGCCATGGTACAGTTCTGCTGAAACACGGATTTCAGCATTTTTTGTTGTTGAAATTTCCATCATTCCTGAGACGGATTTAAAACTGCATTACAATTTTATTGGGTTTACTTGCTTGTCTGACAACCAAGGAACCTACGTACTTTCAGACTTCCCCAAACTTGTGATGTAATAACCTCTTTCCTTGCTGATTGCCAGCATCTATCCCTGTTATTTATGCTGGTGTGTGGTGGTTAGTTTCGCCGAACGTTACTCTGATGTTAAGCTTGTTATTGCCGAGATTTTCGCTGCTAAGAAGGGAGCTATCACCGAGATTTACATTCTTGTGATGTTCATTTTAGTCCCTATTAATCACACTTCCAAGGTTTGCGCCTCAATAGTTGTCTTTATCGCCGAGATTTACGCTTGTGATTGTCAATTTCGTCGATTGTGACGTCGATAGAATCGCGTCTATTTCAGCGATTTCCATCGATATATTGGATGCTAACGTTGATATTTACGTTGGTGTGGTGGTCATTTTTGCCGATTGTTGCCTTAATGCAGGGATGTGATTGCTTCCGCCGATCTTTCCGCTTTCGTGAATTTTTCTTATTTTTCCACTTATCAAAGTTTTCCTCCCACGATTTTCTCATTGATCTCGCGGAGATTAAAATTTCCTGACAATCATGGAACCTGCATGCGTTCAGTCTTCCCCAAACCACCTATGGAATTATTATCCCCTCCCCCCTTATTTTTCTGTAATGGTAGACTCTATCGGAATTATTTACATTGGTATGTTATAGCCATTTTGCAGAACGTTACGCTGATGAAATCGCAGTTATTCCTGTAATTATGGCGAGCGTTATCGCCGTTATTACGTTGCTGTGTGATATTCATTTTCGTCGAGTCTTACTCCAAAATAATAGTTACTGACGATATTGCAGAGGTTTGCATCTATCGGACATAGTACAGTTAAGCTAAAACGCGAATTTCGACTTTTTCTTATAATTGAAATTTTGATCATTCCTGAGATCGATACAAATCTGCATTACAATTTTGTTGGACTTACAAGTCTGGCAATCACGGACCCTTCTTACCGGGCATTTTGCCTGCACCGGTACGGGCATTTTTGCCGATTGTTGGTTTAATATAATTGCCGAGACTTGCGCCGGTACGGCGGACGCTATCTCCGATATTCACGTTGAAGTAGCTGTAATTTTCACTTAGATTTAAGCCATTTTGACTGAAGCTATTGGCGAGATTCGCGACATCGTTTTGGTGTCATTCGCCTAGACTTCCGCTGATGTGAAAGCCGCTATGTACGTTATTAGTGTGTATGTGAGGATCGTTTTAACCGTTTGGTTTGAATTAATGATGAATGATTAGAATTTTAATTTAATTTTGCACTAGAAATTAATCAAAATCGTCCCAGTTTTTATTATGTATCCTTATTTAAAATTGTCATTTTAACTGCTATTAAATGTAAAACTGTTTATTTTAACTTGAAAAATAATTTTACATTTTAACTATAGATGTAAGTAATAGTTTAAAGTTAAAGCAATTTTTTTATGTATAATTGTTTAAAATTAATTGTCTGGGGAAAATGTGTTTATTTTGTAAAAATTTTGCTTGGGTATTGTACTTAAACAGCGGCTACATCTGACCTTATACAAAAAAGAAAAATTCAAATAGTGCAAATAATGAAATTGAACAATTTGGACAACGAAATTATGCAAACTAAAAAGCCAATGAAAATGGTGTAACTCCCCCAATCCAACTACATTTGAAGATAGTTTTTTTTTCCCCAAATTGATATATAATTCATAAAATATAAAAATTTAACTTTACAAAAATATTTTAAAGTAATTATTGATTTTTAAAATTTGATTACAATTTCAAGTATTCAGAAAACAAAAATAGTTAATATAATATATAGAGTATTTGTTAAATGTGTGTGTTTGATCCATTTTGACATGATTTATGGTTTGTCTTTATTTTTAAAATTTTAGTTAAGAAAACAGCTTATTAAATCTGAAATTTAATACTAGAGTCCTTTTTCTTGAGATTAGATTGTAATGAAAAAAAAGTGGGATTTTTAAGTATAATTGCACACTCACAGTACAGGTACACTATACATACACTACACTAAATGAAGCAATTTGGTATTTGTGTCATAAATGTGTAAAGATAAACAGTACATGCATCATAATTTTCTTTATGATGGTGAATTTGAATGTTCTTTTACTTGAAAGTTTATTATTTATTTATATTTTGTCGATAACTTATAATCAGGGAAAAATTTGGGTGTTACAGGGAATAATCAGGGAAATATCAGGGAATTTTAAAATAACTTTTCTGTGGACACCCTGTGAATTGATTTTATTATTTATGAGTTTTGCAAACCATTAAAAATTTTACGATTTTAACTAATTAAATTCATATTGCATGGTATGAGCAAACTCTATTCTGTTGCTATAAATGACTTTAAATAAATGATAAAAGGCGAGGACAAAAACGACCAAAACCACAAAAATGTAGTTCTTAAAGAAACTTAAATTTAAAATTTAGTTTTTAGGATCCTTTATACAGTGATATAGTGTGTTTATCTGATCTTCATCAATTCTTTCCCAGATTACATTCTGCTATTTTATAAAGTTTAAATGTAGTTTCACTATAAGTGAATCAAGATTCAATTGACCCTCCAATTGATATGCTTATTGCTGAAAATAGATTAATTTTATAAGAACTGTGCATTTTACTTTGATATAAATAACTTATAAATAACTTTGCTTATAAATAACTTTGCATTCATTAACATTAAAAAAAATTTAACCTTATGCATTACGCTTGCTTTTCATTTCATTACTTTTTTTCGATATATGTTACCGATCTAGAAGTTATGTTTTACATTAAACAATTTGCACTAGTTTAAATTAAATTTGCAAAATTAAAGATAAAATAAAATGTCTGGCAGAGATAACTTGAGGTTAAAATTGAAATTTTAGTGTTTAACCTATTAAAGACGACTTCGAAATGGATAAATAGTCATTGTTTTGAACTTTTACTTTGTTTATTTAGATCATTTAAGGTATATTTTGAATTTTTCAGATTTTTCAAAAAATTATTTTTCTGATTTTTAAAAAACCTCTCTTAGTTTTTAAAAAACACTAAGAGGAACCACAATCGCAATTAATTAGCAAAGAAAAAAACTAAAATTTCAATTGGCAAGTTTTCTTGCTAACCATCGTTAATGGGTTAAAATGTTAGATTGATTACCTACTTAAGATTAATACATGTATGACATCAGACCTAAATAATTTCTGAAATTTTGCAATGAGAAATCAGTGAGAATTCATATTAAGTTGAATGCATTGTAATGTTTTGATTATTAATAAGTGTATGACATAGCTGCCAACTGGCATGGATTATCCGTACAATGTACGGATTTCTAATATTTTGTATAGTTGTACTAACAGCTTAAACAATTGTATGGATCTCACAGTAATTTTCTTTTTTTCCCGAAAACCTTTTTTATATATTTTTTTAAGTCGGCAATGAAATCGAAACGATTTTCCAAAGCTGATGCGTCAGTTAAAATGTTCACTTTTTATACTTAATCCGCTCCTCGTTTCTGCACCCCCCTTTCATCTTCGTTTTTTCACTCACTTACTCAGAGAGTGATTCTTCTTCACATCAAACACAAGGCTGCCACAGGCGACTAAAAATTCTACTAAAGCGACTATTTTAGTGGCCAGGCGACTATGGCAACTATTTCAATGAAAAAAGGGCCCAAAACGACTATTTTGAACAAAATCTTCAACTATTTTTGGGCTCAAGAGACTATTTTTTAGAAATTGGATATCGTCCGATAGTAGGACGAAAAAAAATCGGCACTAAGATATTGTTATGAATTTTTCCGCTGAGGCAATGATGGCACAGTTTTTACAATATAAAAATATTTATTCTCTCTTCAGAAAACTCACAAAATTTATTCACAGGCAACAGTGTAATCGCTCACAAGCTTTAGCAAAAACAACTTCGAATACAGCGATTATTCAAGCTCACTCCAATATGTAAACAAAGCGATAAGCTTTCATCGAAGTCCAAAGTCAATCTGAAAACTTTCCCGAACTACGGTCATTAAATACTTGGCGCGAGAGAATATTCCCGAAATTTCCAGCCAATTCGTCGGAAAAGAAACGTCTCGTAGTAGAGATCAGTGCTCGAATTTTCTCGATTGCTTTAGGTGTTGCCACCTTTTCCTAACCTGTATAATCGCTGTTAATAAAAAATAAAATAAGAGAAAAATAAATTACAATAGAATTTTAAAATAATACGTCACTATTTACACTATATACAGACAATCTGTGCAACAGTATTAACTCAAAATGGTAATTTTTTTTAAAGGGTGCGGGAAAGCGAACACTACCTAACAGCTGTTCATATTCGCGGGTAGAGTGATCACTTTGTTAGTCCAACGATAGTAACCTCACGCAAGATTGTTGTTTTTGACGGCAATCGCGGTCATTTTCGCCTACCTGTTGGGTGCCAATGTTTTATCTTTCACCGTGCAAGGCAACAGCATACACAATTATATTCCCAAATATAAAATTATTTCGCGTTATTTACTCTAAACAAAAATGAATTTGTGGAATTTGCACTGAACTTTGGAAGGCCATCAGTATGAACAGTATTTATGTTATTAGACGTTATGTCGGAGATTTGTGCCGGTGTGATGAACGATTTCGCCGTGTAGGTCAATCAATGTAGAATTATTAGAATTTCAATGTTGTAGCTAAATTTGTAAATAAAATAATTTAAATTTTTAAGCAATTTATTTAATTACTTTGAATGTAACTTAAATAGGGTGGCGGCAGAACCCGAAATTCAGGGAAATGTCAAGGAATTTCGTAAAATTACTCTTTAATCAGGGAATTTTGAAATTTTCGAGTTTCCCTTCTCGCGTACCCCGTATGGGTGCGGACATCTATCCCGACTCGCGTCACATGATAGATGTGTAGTTTTTATAGTTGATCGATTTGGGTGTACGAAGTTTCCAAATTTTTTCTACTCTCAGCAGCTAAATCAAACCGGCCGACGCCCCCCCCTCCTCGGCCTACAACTACATGTGTTCCGTTCCCCCCCCCCCCCCCTTTTTTTTTCTCCCTTCCTTCTTTCTTTTCTGAAATTATTGTTATGCTTGGAACAATTATTTACACATTATTTCTGTTAGATTTTTGGTTATTCTATAACTTCGCGTCCGCCGGCGTCTTATTGTTAAAAAAAATCTTCAAACTTCAATCTGTCTGCATCCTTTACAGACATGATTATTTTTCTACTTACCTTGCTTTTTTTGTCAACATTATATATTAGAACCCTAATTATTTACGTATTATTTCTGTTAGATTTTTAGTAATCCTATTATTTAGAAGCGCAACCACCAGTATATTTATTGTTTAAAAAAAATCCTTCAACTTAAATCTGACTGCATCCTTTACAGATATGATTATTTTTCTTCTTGTCTTGCGTTTTTTATCAATAGAATATATTGGAACCCTAAATTCCTTAATATTTCAAATTGATTCCATCATATTTTTTAGTTTTTATTAACCCTTTGTAGCACTGTGCTATAGATGTGCAACAAATCTATATGCATTCATAAGCAAAATGAGTTAGATAGTGTAATTGATTTTTTTTTTTTACTTTAATTTTGACATTATATCTAACTTAATTAACTGAAAGTGATATGTGTTTTTGGTTTATATGTTTAATATAAATCAAACAAAGAATTGAAGTATCCTCCTCCCCCTCCAAAAAATAATAATAAAAAAAAAAAAAAAACCTGAATGCTCTACTGCATACATTCAGGCAAAGGGTTATGGAATTTTAAAAAAAAATCCTTGCATTTTTTCCATCCTGCATCAGGGAAATGTCAGGGAAATTTGTTTTGCAAATTCTCTAGCCATTCTGCTAAAAATTAAAAAATTGTCCTTAATGAAATTCGATTGTCATTGTCAATATTTAGTATAATTGTTTAAACATGATACTTGTTTTTCTAAAAAAAAGTTGTTTGACTTTGGAAGTTAAAAAAAAAAAAATGTCTTGTTTTGCCAATCGATTTTTACCGTCGCTTTTGCGTAAAGTCTGGGAGTAAGGTTGAGTTGCCAACTTCCATCGCAGTATATAAATATGATAGTGCCTCCCCCAAGACACATGCCTTTTACCATATGGGATGAAATGTTTTAGACACTATTTTGAATCGAAAGAAGAGTGTTTCTGGGTTTTCGTGTTTTATGTAAATCTACAGTTTTATTCCGACCTTATTAAAAGTTATGAAAAGTGAGGCTACTATTTTCAACGTCTGAGACTACTATTCTCAATGTGTGAGACTACTATTTTGGATACTATTTTTAACATCTGAGGCTACTAAAGCAACTATTTTCAAAGCTTACAGTCAGTGGCAGCCCTGCGAAACACAAAAGCATGCATAATTAATATTTATGCATGTGATTAAACACTTTTTTAATACTACCTCCTCGTATGTCTCTCGTCTCACTACAGTTCTTGTGTCAGAACGCATCTTATATAGGTGTAATGTAGATTAAACCATCAGAAATTTGATCGTAAAGTTTAAATTTTATTTATTTTTAAATCCAAGTTAGTATTTTATTTTATAAGTTCTATTCTGCTAAAATGTAACAATTTATTATATTCGAAAGCAATTTAATATGATACATTTTTTTTTCCATCTGCAAGCAAATTAGCATTATTTCTATATTGCATTAATAAGTATTGACGCTGTTTGACTATCCAATAGTCCTAGGAATGCAAATATTTGTTCTTTAAAAATTTTACCTATTTGAAAATGCCAATGTTAGCCGATAACTATAAGAATTTTTGCATCCTCAAAATGAGTAAGTTCCATTTTAGAATAACTAGTCAATATTATGATAATATGATTGATTGAATAAAATGATTATAAAAATTAGTGCATAACCAAATATCACTAATTTTGACTTGTTTTTCTAAAATTGATTTTGCCCATTTTGAATGCAAGTGTATCATGTACTCTAAAAAAAAAAAAAAAAAAAAAAAATTATTAAAACTAAAACAATAAAATCACAAATGGTTATTTAAATTAAATTCTGTAAGTGTAAATATATTAGCCTAATTATATGTACTTTCTTGCAGTATTGATGTATATTTTTGTTTTAGTCTTAGCAAATCCATCTACCATTCCATAGAACCAGAAGAAATATTTGGAGAATATTTAAATAAGTATTCAGCAAGCTCTGTTACGTAAGTAGCTGATTTTTCAGCATATACTTGCATTTGATTCCCAACTCTTTTTAGAAACATTATAAGTTTAATTTTATACAGTTTTATTTGATTTTATTTATTTCAATACCATTTTATTTTGTATTGTTACATGTTTGGTAAGCTTAATTGAATGAATAAAACCAAAAATTTTACAATTTCTACTGCAATTTTAACGATGAAGTTTTTTTTCTTTTTCTGGTTCATTTGTAATTTATACAAGATTAAAAATTATATTGCCATTTATTTAACGATTATCATCGTTGGGTTCTTTAGAAAAGATGTGTTCTAAAAGGTTAATGTTTATGTTCAATTTGTTTATACAAATTTTATTGAAGCAAGCAATTGTATATGTCGCCACATATTTTAAATGAAAAAATTAAATCCAACACTAAATAAGTAGAGAAATATTTTGTGGATGCTTCTTTGTTTGAAATTCTAAGTTTTTATTGCATTTATGTCTTTATCACTGTAATATAGAATTTACTATCCTGTGGTTTATTCAATAAAAAAAAAATACTAGTTAATTTTTATTGACACAAATTATATCAAAATACAGTGAAACAATGCTTGGATTCAAAACTTGTTTCTTTTATTGTCAATTGCTTTAACCCTTTAAATCCCAAGGAGTCAGCATTGTAGGTTTCTCAAAAACCCAATGCTTTTTCATTCAAAAAACTGGGAATGGACTCGTCTACCTTTGGTCTACACCTAGGTTTACTGTGGGGGGCCACTGGTGACCATTAAAAGATCGTTACTCCACGTCAGAGAGGGTTGCAGTTCAGCCCGCCTCTCAAGCAAATAAACATGAAGTTGTGGACTTTACAATGTTTGGAACTCGCATGTTTATGCAAAAGATATATATGTTACATGAAGTAAACTCTATTGAAAAAATCATTTAATTTTATATTTTTTACTTTTATGAAATTTCTAATTCAAATGTTGTCTATAATATTGGTATTACAGGAATCTAATATTTGTATTCGTAATTCTAGGAAATTTTAAGTTATCTTTTTTTGCCAAGGCAATTCAAAGAATTTTATTTCAGAATCAATTTAATTTTTAATATCTAATATTGTGTATACAACTTTATTTTTCGTCTTCCATATTAAAAATATACTTTAAAAATCCTTTGATCTTTAGAAATATTTTGAATACTATTGTTACTTTTAACATTTGGAACTACTAAATTGATTTCAATGATAAACGCTTAGTGAACTGTTAATGTTAGAATATTGCAATTACTAACTGTGTTTATTTATAACCTAACAGTAACTTAAATTGTGCTTAATTTTTATCTACATCAGAATAAATAAAATTAAAGTGTAAAATATAAATCTAACATATTTGCAATTATAAATGTAAAAAGTTTCTACATAAATGTTATAAATTCACTTTTGTTATAAATTAATACTTGTTAAATAATTGAAAAGGACTCATTCTAGAACAATTTCACATTTTTAACAGAACATACTCTTAATGAGCATTAAACAATTTAAAAAACCACATATTTTTAAACTTTTATATTTTCTGTAGGAAAGGTTATTGTTTTAAAATGGTACAAAGCAAAGTAATAACATATAAAAAGGGAGAAAATATTAAATCCCAACAAAAAAATATGCGTGCAACGCTCGAAATCAATATTATTCAGACTTAAATTTATTTAAAAATTAAAGGGATAACATGTTATAATATTCGCACTAAAAATTTAAATTGTTTTCACTGTGATAGGGCCTGAAACAATATAAAAGAATTTAGTGAATTTTCTCACAGAAGTGTAGAGTTTTCAGTATTGAAAATTAAAAAAGTCGAAGAAACAGTGACAAATGTCGGAAAATATCAAAGATTTAAATGTTGTGGTACAAATCGTCTACTATTTATTTGGTTCTAGTTTCCCAGTACAAGAACTTTTGCTTTCTTGAATTCCAAGGTATGTATGTATATGTAATGTGCTGCCAAAAGGTATTGAAAGTACTTTGGGGTAACAACTTCATAAATAATCCAGCATGGATGAATTTTAAAACCTGTAACAGTGCTCTGCACTGAATCATCAACTTGACATGTCAGAGCATCTAGTTGGCATCTCATAACTGAAAGAAACTTCATCCCTAAGTATAGAGTACATAAAAAAAAATCCCAAACTGTCTTAACTCAGTGTCAAAAGGTTGGAGCAGTTTGAAAAGTCTTACTCTAAACCCATCATTAGGTCCACAAAGGTCTATTGTGGAGGAGCTTCATGCTTCAATAAAGAGGCAACTGGGGGCTACTCACCACAGATTGAAATATCCCTACTCCCCTGGACCCTGCCCAGAAGGCAACTAGCTGGGAATTTTTCTACAAGGCAGGTTAGGGCACCTTGGGATTTAAAGTGTTATGACTTATGAATGGGAGTGACTCTACTGAGTACCAGCACCTCATCTATTGTACTGAAACCCCCTATTTGATCTAAAGAAGACTGGTTGCAGAAATAAATTTCAGTATAGACCTGATTGGAACATTTGACAGTTCCCATCTTGGGATTTAAAGTGTTAAGTGGCAGGAAATTAGGCTACAGTAGGAATGATTTTGTACATGAAGAAATGCTTAAAGTATTAATTTACTTATTGGTAAAAAAGGCATTTACTTTCTAAATATTCACTATGTGAAACTAAATTTTATGTGCGAATGTGAAATTGGTGTTGTGGGGGGGGGGGGGGGGAGGTAAAATAAGTAATTGTATGTTAAGGAATTCTCTGCTGTACACGCAGGACATTTTGGCTCATTTTTCTTCTCTTAGTCACATTGTAATTGCAAAGTCATGATGAATCAAACAAAGTAATGTTTTTTTTAATATAAAGTTACATGTAAAAATAATTGATTTAACTAGGTCAAATCTGCATCTTATAACACTGACGCACTGACACGTCCATGTCTTGGTGACTTATAAATGTGTATTTGACCTAGTTAAATTAATTATTTTTCGATGCAACTTTGCCACAAACTAATTTTATATAAAGAAAAAACATAACTACTAGATTCATCATAATTTTGCAATAATAATCAATTTACAAGAAGAAAGAAGATCAAAATGTCATGGTAACCATCCAGAGAATTTTCACATATGTTGTATGCATACCTGCCAACTTGTACGAATCATCCGTACAATGTACGGATTTTTACTATTTTGTACGGGTGTACGAACAGCTAAAAAAATCGTACGGATTTCACTGTAATTTTCGTTTTTCCCTAAAACCGTTTTTTTTTCTTCCTTTTTTTCCCTTAATTTTTTTTTTAAATATTTTTTCAAGACACCAACGAAACCGAAACGATTTTCCAAAGCTGCCGCGTCAATCAAAATATTTATTCATACTCCAAGATTGCGCATATGTTCAGCACTAAAGCGCATTGGCGAGGATGCATTGTTTTCTTTTCTGTTGCCGACTAGATTTGGCAAACCAAACCACTGCTTCGATTTTTCGGGCTTTACAAGTTAATAAAGAAGCAGAAAACCGAAAGTGCTTTAGTTTTTTAATTCTACTTTCTTTTGGACTGGACTCCAAAACGTAAATAATAGTACTGGACCACGGCCCCGGGGATGCACTGTTTTCATTTGTGTTGCCAACGGGACCTGGCGAACCAAACAACTATTGCTTTTCCTCAGACTTAAGAGATTAACAAAGAATCTGAAAACCAAAAATGCTTTAGATTTTGGTTCTTCCTTCTGTTTGGACCGTACAATAATGTTGCGCGTATATAATAAAAGCACTTAAGCGCGGCGCCGGAAATTCATTGTTTTCATCTGTGTTGCCGACGGGATTTGGCGAACCAAGCTAACTGTTTCGTTGTCTCGAACTTTAGATATTAATAAAGTAGAAAACTGAAAGTGCTTTAGTTTTTTTTTTTATTCTTTCTTCTTTTGGACCGTACTCCAACGCTGCACACTAAATCGCGCCGCCGCCGTTTTCAATTGTTTTGGCGGCACTCGCCGAACGACTGTTTCGTTTTCTCGGACTTTAGAGATTAAAGCACTTTCGGTTTTCAGCTTCTTTGTTAGTCTTAATTATTTATTTTAAAATATCCAAGTTAAACAATCCTGGTGTAAGATTCCAGAAAATATCAAGTTTTTTTGGAGTTTACTTCAAACCAAGCGGTTTACTTCTAAACATCAGAAATTCAAACAAAGAAACAAATTTTGCATTCTGCTCTATCTATGCATCTGATATTAAGATTTCTCATGGAGGATTTAGTCGAAGTTCATATCAATTCTAAAAAGCACAGTGACAACATCAAATGTAATAATAAGAATTCGAAAGCCTGCATAATTGATATTTGTGCGTGTGATTAAACACTTTGAATACCACCAACTCATTGTATGTTTCACTAGAGTTTTTGTGTCATAAAGCATGTTTTATTTAGGTGTAATGTAGACTAAATCTTAAACCTCATCAGAGATTTCATAGTAAAGTTTAAATTTGATTTATTTTTAAATCCAAGTTAGTTTTTTATTTTATAATTTCCATTTTGTGCTAAAATGTAACAATTTGTTATATTTGAGAGCAATTTAATATTCTGCAATTTTTTTTTTTTTTTTTTTTTTTTTTTTTTTTTTTTTGCATTTGTTATAGAATTACTATGATTTCTATATTACATTCATAAATATTGTCGCTATTTGACTTTCATAGGAATGCAAATATTTGTTCCGTAAAAATTGTACTAATTTGAAAATGCCAATGTTGGCAGGTATGTGTATGTATTATTCTTGCTTAATTAATAAATTTTGATCTAGATGTTTAAATTGAGTATGTTTTTGCGTATATTTTTACGACTATAAATATTGTACACTAACTATATTGATTTTACATTTATATAATACAATATACTATTACTTTTTTTGGTGCATTTTTATACATAGGATGGCTACAGTGTTTCCTGAAATGTGTAGTGTAACCGCACCTTTTCCAAAAATCTTCAAAGATTCTGTAGGTGACTGTGGCTTTTTGAATTCAAACAACCATTTTAGTCAACAAGGTGTGTTAATTTTTTTTTTTGCTTTTTATCTTAACATATTAACGTAACTAAATACTTTGTTTAAACTTAAATGTTTGAAAAGTTTCAATTATTTGGTATTTTCTTTGTTTCATGCTACATGAATCATGATTTTGCCACTTTGGAAGCAAAAAATATATTTTAAGCTTTTTATCTTTTACTATCTCACTTTACATTGCTGCATATTATGCATTCAAAATAATTTTATAATAAACATTTTCTTGAAATGATACTAAATATAATTGATGGCATTTGATGCAAGTATTGGTCTGCCCCTTCCTTGCAGACGTAGGTTCTATTTAAGTATTAAGTTAAGTATTACTATCGCGGGAAACTTATTGTTTACATCGTAGGGATCGTAGGATCGTAAAGGGTAGAACTCCTTTTATAGAATAAACGAAGCAACGCTCAATAAATGCATTTCTTGTAAAAGGATAACAAAATATTTATTCAACATAATTACTGGAGTTACAAATTTACTCTTCAAAGGTTTAAATACTAAGATGCATAATTATAATAAATCAAACAAAGCTAGCAGTTAAGCCGCTATTCTAACACTCGAATAACTTATAATTTATACACAGTTAATTTAGATTAATAAATTTCATTTCCTAGCTGCCCTTTCTAAATTTCAATATCAAATTACTGGCTATGCCCTTAGTTACGAGCTAAATAACTGGTCACATTACCTCTTGCAATGTCTCCCATTGCCCCGCTAATGGTCTCCGGAAATCGGCACTTCTAAGAACCGCTCGGGGCCTTAATTCGTCCAGCTAACTATTCAACACCTTCGAGATCCTCCGAATGTCCCCCTCAGAGCCAAGTTTCCCTAATTTTACGTAAAATATTGCGGGCGGGGCCAAAAATCCACCTGTCCATTCCTGGGCCCTTATTTCGGCCCTGAAGCTCAAAACTATCTTTTTGTTCTCAAACCAATCTCTGGACTTCGTTAGGATCTGGCCCCTCCATGTGCTCACCCCCAATGCCCCATTGGAATACCAGCCCTGGTGACGTACATCAGCTCCGCCTTCCCAGAGAAGGACACACGACCACCCAAACTTGCGTCGGGCCCCCCTCTCGTAAATCTACAATTCTTGCCCCTGTCCAGCCTAGTGTCAGAATCGGCGCCAGGCTTTGTACTAAAAATATCAGGCTCTTTGAGTATTGCATTTTTATGTGTCTGGGTTTTCCAATGTGAAGCAATCTTCAAAAGGGTCCCTTTCTTGTTGAATGTTTAGAAATTGCAGCTGGGATTCTAGCTGCCCTGCTTTCCAGGTGTCCGTAGGGTAAAATCTTGTATTCAATCCCCCTCATCATATGTTGGCCGTTCCAACTGACCAACACAAGCATGAATTTGGATTTTAAGAATAAAAAGAATGATTTTTTAACCTACACACAATACAAAAAAAAAAAAAAAAAAAAAAAATTGATAACCCTTTTAAAATCACTATTAAATTGGAACCATGAAACAATAATTTTAATTGAATTACAAATTTTATTTCTTAAAAGAATGACTCTTTGGTATGCACTATCAATAAAAAAAAAAAACCCACTTATTAACACAACAAAATATACTGATACATAATCGTAAAATAAAATAAATTTCTAACCAAAATTTCATAAATCGATTTAGACAGCACTTTTTTCATGATCTACCTACTGAATATACCATGCAATACATTTTTCTCAAACTATTTATGACTTATGTAGCAAAGATATTTGTATAAAATTAGTTCAGAAGCATTTTATGGAAGAAGTAAAAGCTAAGTTATAAAATAATTTATTTCAATATCATACATTATTTTAAAAGGTATGCTTTCATAATATTGCACTAAAATGAAGAAAGCAATTTTTAATTATTCTGGATAGTACCTTTATGAAAAAAAGGCCTATACCAGTAATTTCATCATTAATAAAATTACTTATTCCAATATCATACAATACTTTAAAATGTGTATTTTTATGAAATTGTACAAAAAATGGTGACATCAGGGGTCAAGGGCTCTGCATTGGCCTTTAATTTCCTCTCTTCATCACTCTGCAATGGTTTCAAAAGAGCTGCTAGGCTACTCTTACTATACTTGATTCTCATTTGGGGGATATTGGTAGATAGTGTCAGTGTACTTTCAAATATTGTTTTTACTTTCTATTTTTATGGGATTTTTTTCCCTTTAGAACAATACATTATTTTATATCAGAAAAACACATTTTTATAGATTTTTGAAGTGGGGGCGAAATGATACCCGCTGTTGGTGAGCATGGGGGCGATCGGCCTTGCATAGTTGGCACCTATGTCCTTGGAGTTATTAGTGCTGGATTCTTAATAAAATCTGTGTACAAATGGTTCTAGAGATATAAAAATGTGTGAAAATATCTTGAAGATGATGAGCGATAATGCAGATAATAGACAACAAAAAATTAAAATGGTGAAGCACATTGACATGTTAGTTTAATTATAGATTTTCCGTTATGGATTTCCCAAGCTTGCATAGAACTGAATTTTTTCCTTCACTGAAAACTAAACAGTATGTCCAATATGCAGTGATCTCTTACTTAGAAAATCCACTGTGCTGATTTGACTAAACACATTCCTTCAAAATAAACCACACTTTTTAGTCATAGATACTGTAACTTGAGGCACAAATTGACTTAGCTAAATTCAGAATTTTTTTATCACTATGTGTAAAAGTTATGCTAAATAAAAGTTATGTGTTCATTATATATGAAAAAAAAAAAAAAAAAAAAAAAATTAGGATGTTATTTTTATCAATACACATGTGTACATAATATATGGTACATATATGCATAGGAATAAATTGGTGCAAGGTAAAGAGTGGTAAATAATTTAATTTAAATTATGCATGTCTTGAAATTAAATCTTGGAAGTTAAGGAATTAAGAGGTTTTTTTTTAACCAATTCTGTCATTTCTTAATGTAATGCGATCAACATTTCTTAGTCACATCTTGTTTGAAAACTGATTTTGCACTATGTTATGGGTCTTTTCAAAATATACTTTGAAATCAAACCCATTCATTCAATAATTGTTGTTAATAAAATTGCATTGAGAAATTGAATTACAGAAATTTTATATTTTTGCTAAAATTTTTTAATGCTTAGTGAAATTTTTTACAAATTTATCTGCTTAGAGTGAAAAGGTTCCAATTCCAACCTGTCAAAGTCTCCAAGAGAAAAAAAGCTTTAAAACTTTCTAAAGTTCTAATTCAATATGAGCTTAAAATTTTTGCTTACTGCTGATTTACCTCAAATATTTTTTAGTAATCAGTTGGTTGCAGTTTTTTGCAATCAGTTTTTTCTTTTTGTATCTAAATATACAAAAAAAAAAAAATTTTTTTTTTTTAGACGAAAAGTAGAATTAGCACCTTTTCACTCGAAACCAAGAATATATATTCTGATTTTTAAGTTTTATTGTTGATTCAATAGTTAAATTTTCACTAAAAATGTATTGAATAATTAAATTAATTTAAAATTTGGAAAGATCTTAATTTTTTGTGTTAGGGAAATAAGTATTTACTTATTTGCATGTTTTTTTATTTTATTCATGTAACTCCAGCTAAGAAAGAATATCAATAACTTTTCTTTTGATTCTGACTCTTCAGAGAAGACTGCGGTTTCTTGCCAAATAATATTTCTTGGCGATAAAAAGAAAAATAATATAACCCATAAAAACAAAGTTTTTAATATAAGTCCTTTATATGCATTGCCAATTTTTTGTGTGCAATTGCAACTTCTTGAGCTTAGATCGAGTTTCATAGTGTTTGACCACTAAGAACCATTCCGAACTATTTACTAACTTCTTTTTTCTCCTCCCAAAAACTCGATTGAATGCTTTGTCATCTACAACAAATCAACGATCTACAAAAGCTGATAAGTCTGACGTAAGGCAATAAAAACGTATATCTTTTATTTATTTTGATTAAAAAATTTTTGGTAACAAGGAAGAGTTTCAACAATGTGTGGTTAAAATTATTTCACTAGCAATGCTACGCAACACAAAGTTAAATTGACTGGACTTCACTCCATATTGAATTTAAGCATTCACATTCAATTATCTTTTACTTATTTTGATCAAAACAATTTTGGCAACAGGAAAGAGTTTCAACAAATGATCGGTTAAATGGGATTTATTAGCATTCAGAAGCGATTATAGAAGCTTGTGCAAAAGCAACCTTTTAGTGAGAGTAGCAGCCCTAAAAGTTGATAGAATGCATTGTCATCGACATCAAATCTATCTGCCAAGTTTCAGTCCGATTGGATGATAGCAAGGGGGTTAATTAGGCGTCTGCAAATTTGCTTCCCATCGACACACACATAATATCGAAGTTAATACAAAGGATTTAAAAAGATATGTTTTTCAATTTCTGGTGGTGGTGCTTAACTGTAAATCGGTTCACTCCCCTCCGCCCTCTGTAGGGGTTGGTTATTACTGTTTTTTTAACTAGTAGAGAAAGTGAATTTGTTTAAAATTTCAAAACAAGATGAGAAATTATAAAACAATAGTGTAATTTTCATGGGTAATTACTTTTAAAATTTGCAGAATTACAATTTTGTTAAATCCCTTGTAGGGAAAAAAGTATAGTACTTTTTTAAAATTATTTCATTACTTAGGAAAAAGCAGTTCAGCCTAAAAATCACAGTTACATTTAATTGAAAAATATTTATATACAAACTTAAAGTGTCTAAATATATTGTAGGAAGAAACTTCGGTACTCCTTAAATTAGTAAATTTTACTTGACAGCTGTGTAATACTTCAATAGTTTTAACCTTTGATAGTTTTTTCTATTATTTTCATAGTATATTCTTTCCTATTTAGGTGTCAGTAAAGTACCAGTGTCTGCTTCATTCTCTAGTTCAAACAGCTCTGCAGATTTCTTAGAAGATCTTCTTTTACAAGCGAAGAAAAGAAACTTTAAGGAGTATGTAAAATGTGCCGAAACTACATACGAAAGGGATAATTACGTAGAGGTATTGGAAAGCATTATAGGATTACAAGACAATTATAAGAATTATCAGTGATTTGGAGGAATGATTCCACATTTTATCTTGGGTTCCTGCTTATGATACTGTGATCAAACACTTTATTAAAGAGCTTTTGTTTTACAAAGTACAGTATTGTTGTCTTATTAACTTTTAGACTGTGATATCTCACAAGTTGTACATTTTGAATTTGGCAATTTATTCAATTGCAGCTGATCTATACCACATTACTATATCATCCTTGTCATTCACTGATATTTTATCTGGACCTGAAAAGAAATAACATTTAGTTGGACTTGACCAGTTAAATTCTTTTTACCTGAACAATTAAATTAAACATGCATAATTTTTAAGATTTAATGAAATTATATGCCACTTAAAATTAATTTGTGATTTTAAATTATATGTTACAATGAATTCATTAACCCATTGACGGTTATGCACGTATATATACGTCTTAGGATGCCCAGTTTTTTTAGCAATACACAACATTTTTAAGTTTATAAATAAAATTTAAAATAAGATATATTTTAGATATTTTTATTAGGATGGTAGTCTATAACCTATCTAAAATAAATAAATAAAAAAATAATATCAAAAAATTATGTATTTGAATTAGAAATATAATTTAAAAATTATTGCAGGGAAAACAACTGGGGAATTTTGTCCATTTCCATGACCGTCAGTGGGTTAATAAAGGTTTATTTTTTATTTTTGCATTATTACAATTATTTAAAAGTAACTATTATAGGAGCAAGTAAATTTAAGTAATAAAACAATCTTAGTTTTGTAATAACTTATGTTATTCACCATAAATAAAGTTTATGATGTTAAAACTATCATTTTCTTGTAACATTTGAAATGTGGTATAAAATTATTATTTATTTTTTATTTATAATTCCATCTAAAATAATAAACCTCTATTTAAATGTTACGGCTTGTGTTACAGAATTTTCAACTTGCTTATAATCTCATTAAAATCATGCTGATATAATATAGCACTTACTTTTTGAAGTTATTTTTAGAGTTTCATTTTCTGACTTTGTATATAGAAGCCAGAATTTTCCATCTTCGGGGTCATTGGATATTCCTGATAACTTGTAAATATAAAGTTTGCCTTTAATGGTTTGAGCTTCAAATCTGAAAATTATATTTGTTTATTTATTCAATAGCTAATATTTAAAAATATTTTTTAAATAAGCTTATGTGAATGAATTTTAGCATGATGTCACTGTTATTCATTGACACTTAACGGGTCCAGTGATACAAAATAGCACTAAGTACATTTCCAACTTCAAATTTTGTGTTGTTTTACTTTTGTTTTTCAATCACCCTAGATGTAATATAAGGTAATAAAAATATTGTTTTTAACATTTAATTTTTGTCCGAGTTGTCTTAAGTTGTTGCTTTTTATCATTTGTGACTTTTGTTGAATTTATTCTAGATATTACTTTCTGTAGAGATAAATGTGCATTAAAATAACTTTTCCCTTAATGGTTCGATTGTTTTAGTTTCTGTTTAAAGCACATAATTACGAATTGGATTGTTGGAAATCAAAATCTAACTTGTGTTTTATCATGCACTCTCAAATGCACACACACTCCATTTTTATACTAATACTCTAATGAGAATCTATTTATGATTTCACCATCTATTTGATCAAAGTCAATTTTTTATGGTTCATAAAAAAGTACACCAATAAGCTAATTTAAAATCATATAAATTCAATAACTTTCTGTTATATATTAAAGAATCTCATTGGCAATAATTTGATTTTTCACCACACATTTTAAATTATTATTTAAATTGTTATTTGGATGGCAAATGGCAGTAATTATATAATGCTAATAAAGTTTAATGGGAAAAAAAGAAGAAAGAAAAAAAGTAAATTACCTATACTTGGGGTCAGCTTCTGAAGCCAATCTTATTATATCCAGTACTGTAATATTAGTAGGAGTTCTCAAAGTAATTGGATGTATCTGATCCTTTTCATTTCCTATATAGAGGCAGTATTTAATGGATATTTTTTGGCCTAATCTAAGTTCGATGTCGGATACAGGGTTACCTGAAAAAGATAATTTTACTTATTACTTTTATGAATAAAAATAACAAAACAAACATTGGGATTCATTATTTTTTTCTTATAGTATTGTGCAGTTGGTAAAGAGTGCAGTTTTTTTTTTTTTAAATCTGTATTTACATATTAAATTTTCTTAAAATTGCATTGTAAAATAAATATAAAAATATTTTTCGAATCTATAGTGGAGGATCAGAAAGTATGCTGAAATTTGTTTTCTTTTCAATTTGCTTTGAGCATTAAGTGGTAATTGCAATGGAAAATAATGGTTTTATAAAAGCATGCATGAAGTAACTTCTGCAAAGCCAGATCAGTACAGTGGGTTACTATAAAAAACCATTAATTTTGTGTGCAAGTTTTGAAAATCTGTAACAAAAACTCTGGTCGCTGAGTAATAATGCATCGTTGACAATATATGAAAGTCGTAAAACATGTTGACCCATGGGTTATGTCCAAAAGTTTTTGCTGTGCATATTTTCTAAGCTTGTGCAAAATTTTAAGTTTGTGCATTTCTCAAACTCGGACAATGGGACTGATATGCAGTAGTGTTACTTTGATAACCTAATGTGTTGCTTTGGATAAAGAAAACTTTAGGAAAGTTGTTCCACACGACCATTCATTCCCATCATGGTTAAAGGTTAGGAAAAAACATTATCTAACTCATCAACTACTTATTATTTGTTTGTTGTAATAGTATAATATAAAAAAAAATGCACAATGTTGAATTAATTATACTAATAATCACTATACTAATTTTCTTTCATTTTTTTATGATGTTGTTATTGGTAGGTTTTTAAAAAGTTTTAATTATATTATATATTTTATTTTAATTAAAAATAGTTTTCATTTTAAAATTTAATATTATAATGAAATTTAGTATTGCTTACTCAAGCAGATTTTTTTTAATTCATGAAATAAATTAATATAGCCATGATGCTTTTTTCAATGTTCAATCAATTTTAATGTCAAATAAAAAATGCTGAGTGATGTCAATTAGTAAATCTTCATTTCTAATTATAAATTAATAGATTTACCCTCAAAATATAAAACTGGTTAAACTAGTTTACTATTTTTTTCCTTCTCGAGAATTATTTTAATCTAGATTGCATGTTTCTTTCGAACAAAGGTTTCAGATTTTTATCTGAGTTTGTGTGTGAGATTGCTGTCATAAAATTGTTTGACACCTTAGTTTTCCTTTGCAGTATAGCACAGTTTTCAAACAGATTTTTTTTGTAAAATTCAGTTAAGTATTCTGATTTGAAGTACATGAACACAATAAATTGAACGAGTGTTGGATTTTCTTATTTGCATCAATCAACTCTGCTCAACCACCTTTTGAAACATGTTGATTGTTGACTAAATGTGGTGTTTGCTGTAATACTAATGTACATTTTTTTATTATTAAACTTCATATTTAAAAGAACTTTTAACTATAGTAACTGTTTACCATCTCGGGGCATTTTTAAGTTTTCTGTGCAGTTTATGTTACCAATGTCGACTAAGCTTTTTGCATTTAGTATAGGTAATATTAAACTGGTTGCTAGGAGATCGCCAAAAGATCCATTGATCTTATCTTGTTGTTTCTGGAAATATTCAATGGCAGCTTTCAAGTCCCAGTCCTTATCCTCTTCACAACCACTGGATAAGAGAGCCTAAAAGCAGTACTTGTATGATTTTCAGAATATAATTATACTAATTATGTTAATGATTATATTTAGTTAGTATGTGATCATTCATTCAGTTGTTAATAAGGACCACTACGTGTTTGTTGAGCTCACACGTGGGCCTCAACTTTAAGTGTAATAGTAATTTAAATACAATACTATATTTAAGTAAGTATGTTTGAAAATGGAGGATTTTCGTGTTGCAATTGAATGATCCTGAGGTCTTATCTAAACATTCAGGGGTCGCAGACGTCCTATAAATCCTATATTTTTTAAAAAATCGGTAAAAACGTCCTATATTGTCCTATATTTTACAATTGTCCTATATATCCTATATTTCTACATTGATTCGATCTATATTTTCTTCGAATTCGTAATAACGGCGCCGTTTGTTGCCATTTTTTAATATTTCGGATTCTTTGGCGCGATCGTAGGTGAAAAAGACGTGACAAAAGCGATGTTTGTAACGGCGGCGCGGCGTTTTATCTCTTGTGACGTCACGTGCTCCATAACCTACAACTCAACTCTACTGGACCGGCGGAAGTTGTAAACATGTGAACATTTCCATAACAATCGGTCTTGAATTTCTGATCTGATTTCTCCTCCAACGTAATAAGTTTGAATAAATTAATTGGCCATAATGCAGAGAGAGATGCAACAACAAAACTCTGCCTCGGGAAAAACGGATAAAAACAAATTGGGATTAACTTGCAGGACTACTAAAGAACATTTTGAGTGCTCAGTTAATAATTGATGAAGGAAACAAAAGGGTTAAGATTTACTGTATGATGTCGGATGGCGATTTTTTTATTCCGAATCCTGTACGGATTCTGCGCCACGAATTGTTTACATCAAACCACTCCAAATTATTGCAACCATAGGCAGTTAGTTATCTTGCTCTTAAAAAATGGCAGGGCTGCTATTTTTTGAATTTGTACCGGATTCGGAATATTAGCCACGATTTTTTTCATAAAAGTCGCCAAAATTGAAAATTACGTCAATACTTTGTGTTGTCAAATCCAAACGATCACTAGGGTTGCTTTAAAACCAAGTGCCAGGTTCGCCACATTCGGCAATAAATCTCCCACTTTTCGCCGCCAATCCAGCGACACTGAACAGTAAATCTGAATCAACAAAAGACTGCAAACAGGGATAAAAAGAAAATACTTAAAGAAATTGGTACAGTTAAAAATGCTGGAAGCAAAAGATTCATGATTGCAAATAATGTAATTAATAAAATTTGATTTAGGGATGGAATATTGTGGCAATAACGGATCACGTATTCATGATCAGGTGATTTCTTTTTTTTAAAGGTGTGTTTTCTATTCTCTTAAATTCAATATAACGAGTATATAAATGTATAACGAGTTAATTTTGAAGTTCAGTAGCAACTGTGTGCAGTTATTTGATGTTTTATATTGTCCTATATTTTTTTTGAAAAAATCTTATATATTCTTATTTTGTCACTTTGACCCCTGAACATTGGAATTTACTTTTTCATCTGATTAATGTTGCAATTCATCATAATTTACATAACAGTAACTGTTATGTTCATTGAATTATTGCATATTTCTGCATAGGCACTGAAATGAACTAGTCCATTTTCGTATGACAACCAATCATTTCTGGTTACTTATAAGCTCAAGGTAGCATGTTTATGTGAAAATTATTTTTATACTATCAGACACATTCGTTTCAGCAGCAAATGTTCTATAATTGGTAAATCTAGAAGAATACTTTTCTCTGGATAAACGAATTAAGTTTGACTTAAAGACAAGTTTACATTTCAGACTATCCTTAAAAATATCTTTTGCCTTTTGAGTATTAAACTATTCCTATCCCATCTTCTGTAAAAGAAAATTTATGCTGAAAGTGTGCAGATATTGCTTTTGGATACTATCTGCTTTCAAATAGAAATTTTTTGTTCTCTTTGTAAGACAGAACCGTTCTTGCAGGGAATTCGCTTAAATGAAATAAACAAACTGCTTGTACTGGTTATTTTAAAGTATTTACGAAGAATGAAATTGATCAATTAGAGACTTCAGAATTTCATTCAGTACCATCATAACCAAGGTCTTGAATAGTTTTCTTATTATTGCAGCTTTATTTCATAAGTTGTAATGATGACACTACGTTTCACCCAGAGCCACTCTCTGCAGTTGCGTGTCCAAAATATGTTGAATATAATTCTTATACCAAAAATACATGTTCTTTTCGTTTATTTATGCGACCACATTTACAACTTACAATTTTTATACTTATTGCTTCATCCTTTCGATTATATAAATAGTGAAAAATGAAAGTAAGAGTGAAAAATAGTTGAACTAATACCTTAATGATATTTTACCCTCTCATGAAAAACTTTCAATTTATCTATTACCATTGCCTGGTTTTCTAGTGTTACAACATTTAAATCCCACGAAAGAGCACTTGCTAATAGAGCATCTACTCTAATAGAGATTGGCTCTACGGTCACGATCTCTAGAAAAAGAGAGTAGATTTTCTCGCAGTTTTTATTTCACTGAAATAATTAAATTTTCCGGCTTTTCAATGGTAGAAACATTTTACTATCATGTACACTTTCATCATTCGAACCCTGTGACATTGAATCATTTTCGATAACGTTACCTTCATGTCTCAAACCTAGAGTCTTTGTTGGTTGGAGATTAAAACCAACGTGGAGTCGTGCAGAAATGATATGAATTAATACTTGAGTTAAGTTAACGCCATTTCATAAAATGATATTCCCGATATTTCAAAATGCTGTTCTACTATAACTAGACTATGAATAAAATAATTGAAACTAACCAAAATAATGGGTTGAAAATTGAAAAATATCAGTATTTTGCAAAAAAGTTAAGTTTTTCATGTAGATTCAGGGAGATCTAATTATTAAATGGCAGATATAATTTTTTTATTACTGTTAATTAATATTATAAACTCTACATTTTTATTCTGAAAATAAAAATGTGCTTTATATTTATGTTTAAAAAAAAAGTTAAAAATCTTTGTTTTTGACAAAAACATCAAACTTCAGGTCCATTCTGGGAGACCTAAATATTTTTCGATTGAAGTAAATTTTTTTTTGATAAACACGTGAGCATAGTGACAACTTTTTATCAACTTGAAATTTTGAATTTCCAAAAAAAAAAGTTTTTTTCGATACGCCCTACTGCAAACTCTATAATCACGGGACGATAAGCTTGTAAGATTGAGATGTATTAGGATGAGATAGGCAGATAGGAATAACATAAATCAGTAGTTAGGACATTGTGCTTTCAGCCTTTTTATGGGAAATGACATGGATTTTAATCTTGAAAATTCTTTCTGTGCTTGTTGGCCTTTGATTCATTTAGTCCTACTTCTGTGAGTATCGGAGTTAATTCTGGAAGTGCTGGCTATACCAGCGTCTCCCCTGTTGTGGTCTAGAAATCGTGGATCCCTTACATTCACGATTCCTTTGCTGTCAAGCGAAGTCTGTAAATTTATAATGGAGAAGTATTTAATAACACAAAAAAGAAGCTTGCGTTCGAAATAGACCAGATTTTGGAAGAACTAGTTAAAAGTAATACTATGTTACATACTTTTAATCTGGAAAGATTTGTTTGAAAATAATTCTGATACTGCTTCAGGCAATATTTTTAGACACATGTAATAAAGTTACTCGATAAAATATTTTTTTTAAAGAAATTCATAATTTATGAAAATTTGAGAATAGGAGATGCGATTTCCACAGAAAAGTTTGGAAAAAAGGGAATTTCTTCCCGACAGGGAAAAACAGAGAGAGAAAAGTATTTTTCATTAGCAAATGATGTTGTAGGCACCTGTGAGTCACTCCTTAACGTCTGGCTGATCATTAATAAATGTAAAAAGCCAACTGCTGATTGATTTAAAAAAAAAAAAAAAAAAAAAAAAAAAATCAAATTTTTTTACTTGGTAAGGAAAGTAATAAGATCTTTCTAAACAAGCATCTTCTTCTTCTAAAATGCTCACCTGAATTATGGAATTTTCAATTATCTCGTTACTTTTGTATCGCCCTGTATTACTAATATAAGTACATATGTTTTTAAAAATTGCTAATTTTGTAACTGCATTTTTTTGAACGAATTAGACCCATTTTTAATGTAAGCTCTTTATAAAGTAATACCATATATTGTTTTTAAACAATATATAGCATTACTTTATAAAGAGGTTGTTATTCATTCACTTAAAAGTGAATAACTATAGCTTGAATTAAATTGCTTTTTAGAAGTTAACTCCATCTTCTAGGAGTTTCAAGGAAGTCACGATTCTACGTTTTAGTTCCTCACCTGAGAATGGATGTCGTCATTTGAAGCTCGAGCTGTTTTGCTGTAAGGTCCTCCATCTGGTTGGTTCCATTGAAGTTGGCCCCATGCGCCAGGTACATGGCTACCACAGCCCTGTGGGTGTTGTCCCTCCAACCCCAAGCTGCATTACGCTGTTTTTTCAGCCAACTTAATCCTTTGCCGCGGGTTATATTTACATGTGGCACTGCAAGCACACCCTTTTCTAAAAAAATATTTAACCTTATTAAAAAAAAAGTGTTTCTTCAACAAAAATAACCTCTAAAACCAGTATCAAATTAGTTCAGTAGATCATAAGTTGTAAGCATTGCACTCTCACACCTTATTTAACGATTTCCACCGCTTAACCACAAAACATCGGAATGAAGCATCTTTACTTCTAAATAGATTATAATAAACACATGTGACAAATTTCAGCACTCTAGTTTCTTGGAAAAGTGTGAGAGTTAGTGATGAGTTAAAGATTCAGTCAGTCAGGCCTTTCGGTTATATAAGTATAAATTGCTTTAAGGGTTGAACACTTGGAGAAATTAAATATTTTGTACAATCTCAGATATATATATATTGATAGCATTAATTCTTTTTTCAGTCACATTTTCTGCAGAAGTTTTTCTGTTTAAGGTAAAATATTATCTTTAAACTATCCTCTGTCTCTCTTTCGGAGATTATTGATTTCTTACAACAATTTTGTCTCTCAAATGAATATTTCTTTATGATTTTTTGTTTAAATCAACATAATTAACGAGATTAGTGTAATTTAATTAACTCTTTTAAATATTTTTTTTTAATCAGTACATAAAAAACACGTTACATTTTTAAAAGACAATTTTAGCTTTTATAATGCATTCATGTAGTAAGAAGCTGTCTGTCCAAGTTTAACATTGTTATAAATATTGCATATACATGCGATATGGTATGGCAAATGAAGAATCACGTCAAGGTGGTTTTCCATGCCAAATTTCAATCGAAAGTTCTGGAAATAGCAACCAGATGTCAATGTCCAATTTTGCACATCAATTTCTAACTCTCGATAAGTTTAGACAGATTATAAAATAATAAACCGGAAGTTCCAGCCAGAAGTGCTTTAACATTTTCTCGGAAGTGTGCTTCGGAAGCGTTAACTCTACTTGAACAACTTGGCTTTAGATAGAGAAGTTGTACTGAATTGTAACAAGTTTTCTTGCCAAGTTTACCATCAAACTCACTAATTTGGTAACAATTTTCTAAGTAAAAAACTCTAAATTGGCATGGTTATGTCATCTGTAATCTACATTAACAGCAATAGACTTAAAAGCGACATTTTAATGACAGAGACTGTCACAATACAATTTCTTTTACACTACTCATATCTCTTTATAATTACGCACTAGTGCTAAGATTGGTTTAAGAAATAATTTCATAATTAATTACGAAATATAGAATATTTTTTTATTCTACTTTATTAAATCTCGCCCTAATTCAAATTGGTGGGGGGAGGCAATGAATTTTTTTGGTATTTTGGGGCATTAAAGAATATTATTAACGGATTTTTGAATGAAAATTTATACTTAAGTTAACGAATCTAAGAAAGTACTTTTCCACCCCTTGATAAATGTAGTTTTAAAGAAATCAAAAAGATGTACACTACTCTCCACATAGTAGAAAATCAATATTAAGTAGAATACATAAAAGATTAACTAGAGTTAAAATAGAATATTTTTTGTTAGTTTTTCAAAAAAATTATTTTTGCAATTGGTTTTGCTAAAAAAAGTGTTTTTTCATTTTATATTTTCTGTTACTTTAAACTAAATACTTACCACAACCTTGTTCATCTTTTCCGTTATAGCAGTCTTCAATACCATCACACTTTTTAGAAGGAATGATGCATAATGTTGGGGTGCACTTGAAGGACTCTGATTTTTTGCAAAGCAAATCCGCTAAAATATCCAAATTAACTTTAAATGCTGCTTTTAATTTCTATTCATCATTGTATGACATATTTTTTCTTTACTACTACTTTAGAATATAAACTAAAGGATATGTTTCACTGTACCTCAATATAAAAAATTTCAAGATGATTAAGACGCCATATTTCTTCATTTAAAATTGTAGTGTGACAAAAATAAATAGAAAGAACAGAGCATTCATGCAATATGTTGCTTCGTAGGTAAATATTCATTGTTAAAGATTTACAAAAGGAATTGTTTGCTTTTACCTTCAAGACAAATCACAGGTGGCCAAAAACTGATTTGTAGGTTGAAAAACATCTTCTTCTTCATAAGTTGGCAACAAGAACTGATGTTGATAACAAATTGCCTTGTGGAAAGGTCAATTGCGACGTTACCTCTTGCATGAACAATGAACTAAGTTATCTCATTTAAAAAATACAAATTCTGTTTTATTGTACTCCATGTTTCAATATATGCTATATTACCCAATATACAGGGTGATTCCTAAATAGACAAGGAAGTACACTTATAGTAAAGTGACTAAACTAAATATTTTGAGACAGCTTACAGCGCCACTAGCGGCTATTTATGGAAGTTACAAAAATGACTAAAAAACTCGAAGAGATAGACAGAAAAAAAAAATCCTGTCAAAAAATGTTTACAATAATATGTCCAAACCACGGGAAAAAGTTTCATGGAGTTATCTGTAAAATTGGCGGAGATATTCGTGTTTGAAATTATAGACTATTCGAGACTTGAAAAAGGGCTCGTCCTGAATTGAGAAACATGTTATTCGATAAAGATAACACCGGAGAACACTTTTCTGAACTTCAGGACGGCCCCTTTCTGAAGTCACGAATAGTCCTTACTTCAACCACGAGTACTATCTCCGCCAATTTTACAACTTGATAAAACATTTTTCTGTAGTTTTGTCATATTATTGTGAACATTTTTCTAATTTGACTTTTTTCCCCCCTACCTCTTTTAGTTTTTTCAGTTATTTTTTGTAACTTACATAAATCGCCGTGGGGAGGCTGTAAGCCATCTCAAAATATTTAACAAAGACACTTTAATACAGGTATACTCAGGGGCGGCTCAAGGTAAGATTTGCACCTGTTAAAAAAAAAAAATAATTATGGTGCCCTCGATTCCTCCCTCTGCCCCTTCCGGTCAAAAAAATTGGACAAAATCCCTCAAATTTTAAATACATTAGCCACAGAACAATTTTGATTCCTCCATAAATTGCAATAAAATTTAGTGTACCTGTTTTTCTAAGTGTTAATGAAACTTGCATAATAAATTAAATTTACTAGAAAATGCGTTACATTGACATTCCTGGATATAAAAACCGCCCCATCCCAATTCCTTTCGAGAAGGAGTCTTCTTCCAATGTTCCTTGTTTGACCACAGCTATGGAAATGTGAGGGTGGGAAAAAAAAAAGCACTTAGGGGTGACAGTCATAAATTTTAAAAGAACCAGAGCTAAATCGTCATTAAAGCCACCCCACTCGGACGTTTTTTTCTTTTTTTCTTTTCTCTCTCCATCTTCCACTATCTTCGAAAGTCAAGTCCAGCCAAGAATTTTTCCTCTGTTAATTGGCTGTGTGATTTTTGTAGCTCTCGTTTACACAGCAGTTGCACCCCACTTGATTCCAAGAAGAAGAGAAGGGAAGTGAGCAATATCCCCCCCCCCCCCTTCCCCACCTTCCAACGTGGATGTCTTGTGTCTCGCTCTTGGTGGGAATGTACGTGCTACTTGTCACGACCCAAGTCATTGCGACTTAAAAACACGCTCATTACAGAAGCTACAGTGAGTCACTTTCGGAAGTGGGGGTCAGAAATTCTTTCCTCTGTTCTTGGGGGGGGGGGGGGGAGGGTTCTCAAAACAATCTTTAGACTCACTGACAAAAGAGGAATCGACTCCTAAAATGAGACTTTTTGTTTGGTTTAGTGCATAAGCGTCAGGTTGTATTTAAAAATAGGAGTATATAGGTATATACAAGTATAAGAATACATAATTTTTAAATCCACAATTAAGAATAAATATGTTTTGCTTTTGAAGAAACGAATGCGAAATAGAGTTACGAAAAAATATAATGAATCATTTTAGTATTATTCTTATAAAACCCCTCAGTTAATGTAAAAGGTTTCCTTTTTTTCCGTTTTAGGATAACGTTGTTTAATAGTGTAAGCTAATGTACTTATAGTTATGAATAAAAATAAGGTGGAACAAACTCAATTAGGCAATTTCGATCGCTGCAGAACGTAGGACATTCTGATGGTTATACACACTGCCTAATTGAGTTGTATTATAGCAGATTGAAGGAATCATTGCTTCCAAAAAAATATTTATGAATATAATCGTCATTTTAATACAGTTATAGAACTGCATTAAAATGTGTGGAGTTACTTTAATTGCAGACAAACTTTCGTAAAATGAACGAACAGAAACAATTTTTTCCTAATTTTAATTATTAAAGGCTAACCAAATCTCAATTAACAAATAATAGCATTATATATGAATGCATTTCTTCAAAATTAAAATGTCAATTAAATGCGGAGCATAAGAAATATCGAAAAATAAATAAGAATACTTAATTTATAAACATAAGTCGTTTTTAACTATTTGATATTGAATACATTTCTTGCTAATATTTCAATTATAAAAGCAAAAACCTGGTTTTCAAAGCAATTTCAAACAAAACCGTTTTAAATTATGACATTAAAAAGGAAGTAACTTGCTAAGAATGACCCCTTATTTTTAAACATTCGATTTTACTCTTACCCTTCAATTCACGCTCATTTACATGCTAAATGTATTAGCATCATCCGTTTTTGTGTGTGGCATTATATTAGACACGGGCCGCTTTATTAAACTACCGGCCTAGCGATATTGTAACATCTACGCAAACTTTGTAAGTCCGGTTTTTTTTTTTTTTTTTTTTTTTTAAGTTTAAGATTTTTCATTATTAACAACCAGTTCTAAATATTCAATTTGGCTATATTTCATTTACATTTTGCACAGAATATGTTATAGAAATTTTTATTGCATAGAATTTTGTATTTCATTACATAAAACACTAGTTTGACTGTGTTTCACTAGTTAACAAAAACACTTTCATATGCGGACATTATTAACGAGTTTGCCTTTAAGAAATCTCGTAAGAAAGCTATATAAATTTGAACATGAAGTGTAAGTGGGGTGAGTTGTTTTATGAGAAATTTGTATAATTTTCAACAAATAAACCAGTAATCTAACTACATTTTGTGGAATTTAATTTCACCGCGTAGGACAACTTAATTCAAATTGTACATAGTTCTTCAATTACGCAAAAGATAGTCATTAGTATTAAAATATAAAAATATGTTTAAAATAGTGATCACTGATCTCCAAGAACAAAGTAATTAAGTTCGAAACCCATTTCATTTTTTAACAAATCTTAAAACAAGTAAAAAAAAAAAAAAAAAAAGTAGATAACTAATTTGATTATCAGACGAAACGGTCGTTTCGTCGCCAACCTTAAAAAAGGAAGAAACGACAGTAAGTATCTATTCTCTGCACAACTTCCAGCGAAAAAGCCGAAATTGACTATTTTCTAGCGCGCTTACGAAACTTCACATAATTATACAAAAAATACCATAGATTCGTCTCGGTGATATCTTTCAAAGAAAAAAAAATTGAGTACCTAGGACAAAAGACAACGAAGAAAAAAAATATCGAAAATTCCAAAACGAAATAAAAAAACGAGTTCTAGCCCGATTTTGATGTAAAAATTTAGACAAACGTACAGCCCTAACTAATCTATAGATCTTCAAACGGATTGAATTATAGGATGCTGAATGTTTCAACTTAAAATCCTACGCTTGAACTTCATTAAATAATTCTTTCTATTTTTAATTAATTTAAAACCACTTTTTTTCATTTCATAATTTGGCGACAGATAAAGGCGATCAGCTTGTAATTGAGGTTCAGATATATATGCCAAAAGTTGCCAAACAGGTTTTCTATCATTTGGAAGTTAGTTTTTCCGACATGTTAGGCTTAAGTGAGTTTTAACGTAATGTTAAAGTATAGGAGAACGAATTGGACTATAATTATATGTCTTATAACAACTTTAAAATTTAAATAATTTAATTTTTGAAGAGACAGAATTAAAGAGAAATATTTGTTCTTTAAGTTGCATGTGTTATTTGAACTGTATGACAATTTAGAGAGAGGTAACTTTCAAAAACATTTTAATTTCGGGAAATCTCCATTGAAAAAAGAAAACAATCACATTTTGTTGCAAGATACTATGGGCTAAATACAAAGTATAAATGTGGAGGTTATGCGAGCTGACGTCACAGTCAACTCATTACAGAGGACTAAATGAACCACGCATTGCGATTGGCTAATGGAATTTGCAAAAATGTCATTCGTTTTTAAAGATGTGTTGATTTTTACTTTCCGTTGTAAAATGAAATTGTAGAATCATATATCATCAAAATTGTAATTTCATAGTGAATTTTAAAATTGTTGTTAAGAAAATATTTTAAATTTTGTCAAATATCAATGGGTTATTATGTGAACCAAAATAATGCTTGGTATAATAAAAATAATTTATACTGCAATATTTATTAGACTGTAAAAAACTTGTAATATTTATTTGTAACAATTTATTAGTATAAACTTTCAATGGGATGCACGATCTGGTCTTGTAAGTTAAAGGTGCCGGATTTGATTCCTGTGTTAGGTGTGGATGTTCGTTGTGATTCGGAATTCACGTTAAGCTGTGGGTCCCGGACTGATTAGTCGTTATTATGCACTAAAATAGGTCGTTGTGCGTACAAACTAACCAATCGAGCTGAAACTTGGCAGACAGGATCTTTGTCAATGGCAACGTATTTCTTTAAGTTTTGGGAGTTGAGTTGCCACACACAAGTTTCTAGTACTCGTTCGTGGTAGATTTTGATGGTTACTGCCGTCCGCATTCAACCAATTTGTCAATTTTCAAGTAGATTTTGGCATGCAAGATATCATTGAACTCAACTTGAAGAATTATGAATATTCATGGTACAGTACCCAAAAAAAAAACCCAGAACGATGGCTATATCTTTTGTTCTAATTGTTGAAATAACAAACAAAAGGTACCGTTGTAAATCGTGAAAGGTTTTTAATAATTGTATGTAGTTTTTTTTATCATGAGGGGTCATCTACATATTAAAACAGAACCAAACTTTAAAAAGTTCAATAGCAACCTCATAATATTATTCCATATTTGGATTCAGCATTAAAAAAGAATGCGAAATACAAAAATTCGTAATTTTCTAATGAATGGTTTGTAATTTAAATGATAAAAAGAAAATGATAAATTAATGTTAAATAAAAAAGTTGGTTTTTTGGCCATAAATACTTAAATAATTAATATATTTCAGTAATTTTTTTTTCAAAAGGTAGTTTGTAAATGGCCAAACATAAATAGCAATCAGCTTTTGAATCAATTTCTTTTTTAATAATTATTTATTAATTAATAAAGCAATTAATTTTTTTTTTTAATAGAAACATATATTTTTTTTTGCTTTCATTAGATTTACCATGGTCTAAAACCCTCCATAATTTTTTTCTTTCCATTTTGACTATTAGTTCTCGATTTTTTAGAGAAAATGTAAAAAACGCTCACTTTAAGGGACCGTATAGTAGACGACTTTTGAAAACTATCAAAGATTAATTCAAGGTAAACTAGAGGTGTGGAAAATCGCATAACGTTCAATTATCGTATAACCGATAGTTTAAAAACTAAGAAACACGCTTTAATAGGAAAGTGAACTAAAAAGTAGAAGATAATTTTAAATAAGTTTAAAATAAGAATAGTGATTAACAAGAAATATTTATTTTATCGTAAAAAAGCGTGGGGTGCTTGATATCAATTTTTGTAAATATTTAATGACAGATATTGGTAAAAGTAGAGATATTATGAAAATATCTTAAAAAGCACCCCACGCTTTTGTACGATAAAATAAATATTTCTTGTTAATCACTCTATTCTTATTTCCAACTTATTTAAAATTATCTTCTACTTTTTAGTTCACTTTTCTATTAAAGCGTGTTTCTTAGTTTTTTAATCTATTGATTATTTTCTACTTTTTAGTTTGATTTTCTATAAAGAGTGTGTTTTTTAGTTTTTTAAATTATTAATTATTTTTTCTGTAAACTATCAATTTTTTTTTTTTTCTAATTTGCTTTCTTAAATTCCATTTATTTAAAACAAATTTTTTTAAGCAATTTCAATAAGTTATCCTTTAAAAATTTTACTGAATCATGTGACTTTTTCATTTTATAAATAATTTCAACGATCTAGTTACATTTGTGTTTACAGTGAAATATTTCTGTAAAATATTCATGCTTTGCTAAATACTGTTTACTAATGCCTACATTTAATATTTATTAATTTTCTAATTGTCAGTAGTATTCGTTATATTTCTGCAATTACAGTTTTCGATATTTTATTTATTTCCTGTGAAGAATGCACATCTTTAATGTTGTAAATAAATTATGTTACTTTTTCGTTTACTTGCTATTTTTGTATTAATCTTAAACATGACACTATAAATCCAAGTAATTTCTATGCAATTTTAGACTAATACTTGTATTTTTTAATCTTCGTGAAACGCGCCACATTGACCTTTCGATTTCTCCCGCTGTGAAGAAGAATCTTAAAAATACCTTTCGTTTTATGGAAATTCTCCCTGAAGATCGGTCAAAAAATGGTCGAAATATTTTCGCTCATAAGTGACGTGTTTTTCAACATAATGCATTGAAATTTGGTATATAGGGTAAATGATGTGTTCTGAATCGAATGAAATGATAAAAAATAAGGGTTCGTATTGAAATTTTCGAAGATAGCGTTACTTTTACTTAGTAAACGGTCCCTCAAGAAAAAAAAAATTGCATCAGATATATAGAAAATCGTAAGCAAAACATTTTGGTGCAAACTGTAAGATTCTACGATAATTAGAACCGAAGATATAGCCATCGTTCTGTTTTTTTTTTGCGTACTGTACCAGGTGTACCATAGGTGGTACTACTTCTGGTTTATCAATTTTGAAGATAAATATGGCATGTTGGGTGTCGTTAGGCTTGTCTTGAAGAATTATGAATGTTTAAGGTACCAGGTATAGCATAGGTAGTACCACTTTCGGTTTATCAATTTCCAAGATAAATATCGCATGTTGGACTTTTGTTTTGATGAATTATGAATGTTTAAAGTACCAGGTATGCTATTGGTACCACTTTCGGTTTATCAATTTTAAAGATAATTATTGCATGTAAGGTATCGTCGAACTCAGTTTGAAGAATTATGAATATCCCTGGTACCAGGTTTACCATAGGGGATAAATAGAAAAACGATGAAACGGACAAATTCAAAAAAGAGAAGTCGTCAGTGTTTAAAAAAAAGTTATGATATCCCCCAAAAAACACTCTTGAAAAGTAGAAGAACCACCAACCTCAAAAACACAAAAAACTTTCTTACAATAAAAAAAATCATAAACATGATGAAAATTTTCAGCCACAAACACAGTGATATAAAAAAATGGCCAACCTCTGATTAGAACTCTCGGTTGTGACTCGCTTACGAATGTATGCTTACTTAATTTATTTTTAACATTTAAGTTCCGCTCCCATAAAAATTTACGCTGCTTGAGGTTGGCGCCCGTCTTAATTACTAAACCTTTAACCCCCCCCCACACATAAAAACTTTCCAAAATGTATGTATCAACCAAACAAAAGCTTACCAGAAACACTTTAGTTTCCTACTTAAAAAATTCTTAATAACGATTCAAATGCAAGCGTTTGAGCACAGTTTCTCTATACTATTTTGAAAATTACACGAGCATGAATATTTACACCACTTTGTATTTCCTACCCATCAAAATGAAATCATAAACTCGAATATTCGTGCAAACATCCATAAATTAGTTTAAACGCAAGCATTGTTAATATTCCTATGACGGGCGCCAACCTCAAGCAGCATAAATTTTTATGGGAGCGGAACTTAAATGTTAAAAATAAATTAAGTAAGCATACATTCGTAAGCGAGTCACAACCGAGAGTTCTAATCAGAGGTTGGCCATTTTTTTATATCACTGTGTTTGTGGCTGAAAATTTTCATCATGTTTATGATTTTTTTATTGTAAGAAAGTTTTTTGTGTTTTTGAGGTTGGTGTCTTATACTTTTCAAAAGTGTTTTTTTGGGGTATAATATATTATGTAAACCATTAAAATTGTAGTTTTATCTAAACTAAATGAACTTTATGTTTAAAGAAGAGGAAAACACCAATGAACTCTATCCTTTTGTTGTATAAAATAACTGTATTACACAAACATGAATTATAGGGGGAGCGCAAATGAATTTTAGCCTACAGGCGGCATACTCTTAAATCCGGCCCTGACTGTAATGCGGATAGTATAAGTTCTGAAGAAAAGCTAGTGGTAACCTTAAGGTGAGTATTAATTTTTTACAGCATAGTATTTTTACAATGCAGTTTTGTTTCATAAAATTACAAATACCAATTAAATTTAAAGTTGGTAAAAGGACAATACTGAATCCTCATATTCTGTCTATCAGCTGTTGTTGGTGACAAGTTGATGTTAACAGAAGATATCACCCACTGAACTTGAAAATCAAATTGAAATCTAGGCCTAGCTCTATCCTCCAGCGGGCGACCTTGAGAACGCGACAGATGATGCCACCGTCAGCGTTTGAACAAGCCGCGTCCGACCACGTGTATGTTACAGCAGCCTGTCTAGATTTTGTTTCTTGTTTTCAAGCTGCATTTCTTCGTGAAAAAACGCTTAAGCAACAGTAACCTAAAAGGTATACGGGCATCAAAATAGGTAATTTATTTAAATGACTGAAGGTCTGTCGTCTTACACATTCTACTTCGTTTCTTGGAAAATAAAAAATTATGGCTTAGTATACCAAAACATTTTGATTCTACTAGAATTTTTATAAACTAGAACTTTTCAAAACCATTTTCGTTACTAAAATTTGTATAAACAACGTGTCGGACAGTGTATGGATTTTGGAGCACGAGAGAATCTCTTATCCACGAGTTTTTGCGGGTTAAATTAAAACTGAACTCTTATTTGTGCAATATAATAAAAACTATACTGACCAATAATAACACTAATGTCGAATGAATCATAGTTAAGCTCGTCGTCATACGACACATCTCTTCGACGACCATGATAACTTATTATTGTGGCATCAAATCTTTCTAATGAAATGGATACGGGAGGGCTTTCGGGACAAAATTTGATTGCTTCAGAAGTCAACTTTTCCCCATGTATCTTCAGGTATGCATCATTACACTTCTAAATTGAGAATAAAAAGAAAAAAAGTTATATTTGAAGTAAGTAAATACTATTCACCAACAAAAACAACTTAAAAAAAAAAAAAAAAAAAAAAAAAAAAACCGGACACAGTCTCATCTGCTTCCTTATCCCCCTTCCCTAAAAAATACCCCCATAAATGTTGTTGTGGTTAGAAAAGTTGTGAAGTAACATTTACATGCTTTGGGGTATTTAGTAGTGGGGTCACTTAACATAAAAATGTGGACACGCCGGATAAAAGCACCAAATATTTTGCAGGTGCTAGTTAGGTACTTAGCTTTCAATTTCTGATATTAACCACTTTCTCCGGCGGCCATCTTGGATTTTTTGGCTGCCATTTTGAAATATCAGTATATTATCAGTATCTTTGCTTCTAAGTCACTTAGGATCACAAACTTGGCATCTAAATATATATATTTGGGGTCAAAGAATACAACCAAACTATATTTAAATGTATCAGACTATATTTATTCACTAATATGTACAGGGTCGTCGCTATTGAGGGAGAGGGGGGGGGGAGTCAACTCGCAAAATGTTTGAAAAGCGACCAGTCGGCAAACTTTCTAAATTTCATTTTTTTTTACAAAATTAAGAACAATAGATAAAATATTGAATGGAAAAAGTAAAGATAAGTTAAATCGTCAATATTAAAAAATTCCGAAAGCAATTCAAGCTGAGTAATCTAATTAAGTCGACTGATGTCATTTTTATTACACATTAATTAATGTCTTCGATAACATAATAATTCCAAATTGAAATCGGTTTGCAAAAGAAAGAAGTTGTTGCTCGGTCTAATGCTCTGGAAATCAATTTATTAAGACAATTTACGGTTGAATTCGTTCTATCAGTTAAAATTCTTATGCTACTAGTATCTCTCGACGTTATACATAATTTTCCAAATGGTACTCTCCCTATTTGATTTCTACGTGTTCTGCAAGCATGTTTGACTTTTTAACAATAATGTACTCGGCTCAGCTAAAAAAAAACAGCATATATTCTATTTTAAATGTTAAAAACTGTAAGTACATTCATGTTACGGTATTTATTTCAGTTTGTTACATATTTTAATATAATTGTAAAAATCAGTTTTTTACTTACCGATCCCCTAAGATTAAATTGATTAACTTTTAAGCTGAGGTATTGAGTTGGAGAAACCACGATCTTCCAGCATTTCGAACTTCTTTTCCCGATGTAAATTTTATAATCGATTGATTTAAAATTTAAAATTTCCTCGCATTCTATTTAAAAAAAAAAAAAAAAAAAAAAAAAAAAAAATTAGTCATAAAGAACAAATTTATCAGTATATCATCAAGTTAGATTGTCAACAAACAAATTTTGTTCAAAATAACCACAGAAAAAAATTTATATTAAGAATGCAGACTTGAACAATTTAATTACTGACATGACAATTTATTAAGGTGGAAAATTTGAGGAAGCATATTTTTAAGACTTTTAAGATATTTGTGCCTTGGTCCCAGGATGAATGACTATAAATTAAATTTTGCCCCCCAAAAAACATAAAAAAATTATTTTCCAATGTAGACAACAGTTTCCTATCAAATATTTTTTGTGTGTTTCTAGAGCTATTATGAACCATATAGTCTAGTTATAAAATGAAATTTTTTACACCATTATTTATTGTTAATAGTATTTTCAATTACTCAAATATTTCAAGATACCGATTCAAGATCGAATTAAAAAAAAAAAAAAAAAAAAAAAAAAAAAAAAAAAAAAAACACTTATTGCTTTATTTATGAACGATGGTTTGAAACAACATAGAAAAAAAGTTTTTTTTTTCCTTCTTTTTTTTATGTTTGTAGAAAACGCATTCATTTTATGTTCCATGATTGTCCTCAATACCAAAATGAGACAGTCTGATTGTTATAGGGTGAATTTTTTTTTTTTTTGTGATAAAATTGTACAAAGAAAACTATGCCAAGTAAATATGTATTTTCATCTTGCAAGCATTTATTAGGAAATTTGTAACTGTCGATTGCTTTATTGATCAAACCAGAATCAATTGGTTAGAATCGCCTTGATTTTTACTTTCAATTACCCATATACACTATCTGGTTAGAAGTATCCGGACACCCAGTGGTATGGACTTAGAGCGTCCTGAGGCACATATTAATATGATGTTGGTCCCCCTTTTGCATCGATGACAGCCTGCACACGTTTGGGAAGACTTTCCACCAATTTTTGATAGGTGACCATAGGAATTGCCTTCCAGGCGTCCATCACAGCTGAAGTGAGTGCTGGCTGTGAAAATGGTCGATTTGGCTGGCTACGTAATCTGCGCTCTAATTCGTCCCAAAGGTGTTTTATGGGATTTGGATTGGGGCTCTGAGAAGGCCAGTCCAGTTTTTGAACACCCATTTGTCAAACCAAGTCTGTGCAAGCCTCGATGTGTGAATGGAGCAGTTATTCTGCTGGGATAGAAATGGGCCTTCCCCGAAATATTGCCATAGAGTTGGGAGTGCAGCATTGTCCAGAATGTCCACATACATCTCAGAGTTCATGTTTCCAATCACAGGAACTAACGGTACCAGGCCAAACCACGAGAAACACCCCCACACCATTATGCTTCCACCACCAAACTTAACAGTCGGCACAATGCAGTCACTATAGAAACGTTCGCCGCGCATCCGCCAAACGCAGACGCGTCCATCCGACTGCCAGACTGTAAAGCGAGATTCATCACTCCAAAGAACAGTTTTCCACATGTCCACAGTCCAATGACGGTGAGCTCTACACCACTGCAATCGATGCTTCGCATTCTGTGGAGTGATGTTCGGCTTGTGAGCGGCTGCACGACCATGGAATCCCAAGTCTTTTAACTCTCGACGGACAGTCCTGCTGCTAACACTAACGCCTGATGAACTTTGGAACTCTTGAGAAATTTCCACCAACGAGGACTTGCGATTTTTTTTCTCTACCCTTTTCAGAGTTCTGAGGCTGCGTTCACCAAGTGTTTTCGGCCTACCGGTTCGTTTTTCTGCCGTTTCACTGCCTCGACGTTTCCACTTCACAATTACATCATTCACAGTGGATTTAGGCTTCTGTAGAATGTCCGCAATCTCACGAACTGATTTCCCACAAAGGTGGCATCCCACTATTCTGCCACGATCAAACTCACTAAGCTCCTTTGACTTACTCATTGCCTCACAAACGCATAAATACAATCTGACAAACCACTACCAACACTTTTATAGCTTTCAATTACGTATCAAATTGAGTCACTCGCTAGAACCACTTTTTTAAGGGGTGTCCGGATACTTTTGGCCAGATAGTGTATATACATAGGGTAATGAAAATATAGCATTCGGTCAAAACAAATTTTCGATTTTTTTCCATTTCTCCACGTTTTGGAACATCCTGATTTCAAAAAAGTGATCTAGAAAAAATGCCTGTCTGTGTGTGTACGTGCGTATGTGTGTATGTGATCAGCATAACTCCCGAACAAATTGACCTATGATGTTCAAATTTGGTATGAAGGTTAGTGGCGGCCATGGGACCTACCACTAAGGTTTACGACAAAATCGCGCATTCGCATAAGGTAGCTGTCATTGAAAAAAATCATGTTTTTCAATGATTGCTAAAAAACGGCTCTAACGATTTTGATAAAAATCGCTGTAGTAATGCCTTTTAAGGTGTTCTAAACATAGCCACCTCCGAAATTCCCGTAAAAATGTTTTAATGGCGTAAAAAGTTGAAAATTGAATGCCTTCAACACAGAGTTCTCTTTCCTTGAGCATACCTCACGCCAAACTGGCCATTTATTCTAAATGAAGGATGAAAATATCCAAACGGTAAATGACACAAATCCATGTCAGTATTATAGTGTAATTGAAAGTTGTGCGATGTTCCACACCCCTAGTTTACTTTCAATCACGCATATGTAATTACCCATATGTAGAGTAATAGTTTTGTTTAGGGTCAAAGAATTTTTTTGCATTTAAATTTTTTTTTTACATTTTGGAATATCGTGATTTAAAAAATTGGTCGAGAAAAAATGTCAGTTTGTGTGTCTATGTGTACGTGGACAGCATAATTCCCTAACAAATTGAACAACGATATTAAAATTTGATGTGCAGTTTAGAAGTGCCTATGGAACTTACCATTAAGATTTTGGTTAAAATCGCGTATGCTCATAAGATTGCAATAATGAAATCATGTTTTCTAACGATTTTGATTAAAATATCTGCATTAATGCCTCTTAATGTGTTCTAAGTATCCCCACCTGCGAAATTCCAGTAGAAATGCGGTAAAAGAGTAAAAAGTTAAAAATCGAGTGCCTTTATCACAGAGTACTCTTCCCTTGAGCATCGCTCATCAGTTTCTCCTTTTCTCTGTTTCACTTACAAGAAAGAATAATGTAAGAGTTATCAAGAAGTATATCACCAAAATCGCCATTTTAGCGTGTTTTATTTAGATCCATATAAGAATTGTCATCAAAAATAACTCCAAACTGACCATTTTTTCTAAATGAACGATGAAAATATAAAAACGGTAAATAACACCAATATCCATATTAATGCAATAGTGTAATTGAAAGTTGTGCGATATTCCACACCCCTAGTAATAGGATAAATTTGAGAACCATTACAATTGAAATATACTCACGACAGTCAAGTTCATCCGATTCATCTTCACATGAAGGATATCCATCACATTTACCATCTGGTGGAATGCATGCACCATTGTCGCATTCGAAATAGTCGGGAGTGTTGCAATCACTGTTGGCTGTGGAAAAAAAGTGTTACGATCGAAAATTAGTAAATAATGTAAATGTTTGGTAAGTTCCAATTCTATTTTAGATCTGCAATAACTTTCAATTAAAGCTAGTTATTAATGTAAACGTTGTAAATAGTATCGGAAATACAAGCTTTAAAGTAATGACAATGGTTAGGTTTATCTGGATATTTCTAGAATTTTAGAGATTGCTGTCAACATATAAAATGCTCTAGTGGGGATTAATCTGAGTATAGTCTAGTTTCATCTGTTGATGTTATGAAATTGAGTTGCTGTGGCAAGAAACTAGTGTTTTCGCTGCTGTTCGAGTCGGGACGATTGGAAGCTCTGGGTTGAGCTTCAGTGAGTTTTGCTGCTTCTGTTTACAGGATTGTATGATTCTTTGTGAAGTGTCAAAAGATTTATTTTTGTAATTCAATATCATCATTCCTCTGAGAAGAGAATCCGAAACAATATAATTGCTTCATTTGTATTAGAAAACATTTCTGTTTCAATTGGTAAAAGAAAAAAATTAAACGAACTTGCCGTTTTTATTACTAGAAAGTCCTTAAAAAATGCATATAATTTTTTTTCATAAGGGGTTATACGCATATAAAGGTAAAGTCGAACTAAACGGGAGGTTCCATCGATGGTACGCTTATGGCCAATCACAACACACCTTTAAAAACATGTACCTCTTTTATTTACATTTAAAAAAATAATATAGCGAATGAGACATTGATTCGATCTGGAGGTACGTATTTTTTAAAAAATCGTAATTGATTTAAAATTTGTTTGAACTTCGAAAATTGTTTTAAACATTTAATTGTCAATATATGACTTGTATTTGATAAATTTTATGTATAGACTTGCTTAGAATGTGAAAAATTGTAACACAATATTCCAAACACAAACAATGGCAAAAAGCACGTGTTGTCATGAAGTCAGACAGCAATTGACCTGTGACGTCACAAGCATAATCCTTATTACTGGGTTTAACTTCAAAAAGTTTAATGGCAACGTTATAATCTTCGATAATAATAAAACAAGCTGTGTGTCTGTGGTTCTATAGAAACCTACTTAAAATTGGTGTAAAGCTCGGAAATTTTCAACATAAGAAGTTTAGGCTTTCTAATTTTATATATGTCAAACAGAATGCTAAAATTTTAATTAGTTCTTTTTTAATTAATTTTTTAATTAATTAATTTTTTACAGAGTGACTTCAAATAGAGATAAAGCTCTGAAATTTTCAACATAAGTAGTTTTAGCCTTTTAATTGAACTTTTGAAAAACAGAATGTAAAAATTTCAATTAGTTATTTTTTTATTAATTTTCTTAATTAATTAACAATTTTTTTTTACAAAACGACTTCTAATAGGGCTACAGTTCTGAAATTTTTTCAACATAAGTAGGTTTGGCCTTCTAATTGGTCTTTTGAAAAACAGAATTTGAAATTTTTATTTAGTTCTTTTTTAATTAATTTTTTAATTAATTAATAAATATATTAAAAAACAATTTCTAATAGAGCTACAACTCTGAAATTTTCAACATAAGTAGTTTTAGCTTTCTAATTGGACTTTTGAAAACAGAATTTGAAATTTTTATTTAGTTCTTTTTTAATTAATTTTTTTAATTAATTAATAAATATTTTACAAAAGGATTTCTAATAGGGCTACAGCTCTGAAAATTTCTACAAAAGTAGTTTTAGCCTTTTAATTGGACTTTTGAAAAACAGAATTTAAAATTTTTATTTAGTTCCTTTTTAATTAATTTTTTAATTAATAATTTAATAAATATATATTTTACAAAACGATTTCTAATAGGTCTACAGCTTTGAAATTTTCAACATGAGTAGTTTTAGCCTTTTAATTGGACTTTTGAAAAACAGAATATTAAATTTTTATTTAGTTCTTTTTTAATTAATTAATAAATATTTTACAAAAGGATTTCTAACTGGGCTACATTTCTGAAATTTTCAACACAAATAGTTTTGGCTTTCTAATTGGACTTTTGAAAAAAAGAATATTAAATTTTTAATTTGTTTTTTAATGAATTTTTAATTAATAATTTCACAAAAAGCGACTTCTAATAGTCCTAGAGGTCTGAAAGTTCCAACATAAGTAGTTTTGACCTCTTAATTTTGCTATATACAAACATCACGTGTTAAAATACTCTTAAAGGGGTGTGTTGTATTATAGTTTTTAAAGGGGAATTTTTTTTATTGTTTCTCGACAAGGGAGAGGCTTCTATATTAAGGCCATACGTAGCAATTAGTTATTAGTGTGTGAAGCGACCTTATGCTTACGCAGCAATGAACCTTTCATCGAGCAAAGCGAGCTCATGTTTGCATAGCAATGAACCTTTCGACGAGTTAAGTAATCCTGTGCTTATGTGTCAATGACTTTTTCAGCAAGCGAAGCAAGCTCGATTTTCCGTTGCAATGAATCTTCCTGCGAGTGAAGCGCCAAAAATTGGAGCCTATACACCAATGACGGATTTCTGTAACGCAGGGCCTCAAAGCTGGCTAAAATATTGCAGATAGTAGAATTTCGTGGCGAAGCACGGGTATTTAGCTAGTATTACATATTAAAATTTAAAAAAGATGTCGGAATAGCAAGTTTCGTAAATTTTCAATGAGAGATACAAAACAAAGTTTTTAATTTTAGTCCTTTATATGTATTGCCAATTTCTATGTGCAATTGCAACTTATTGAGTTCAGATCGAGTTTTTATAGTAATAAGAGTGATTTTCTGAGAGAGTGGTACGCTTGTGATTATGCTAATTTTTGATTTCCCTGAAATTTTCAGGAAGTGTTCTGTATGTTATCCTGATTACAAATTTAAAACCGCTTTAAAAAATTCCATTCCATTGTCATGTTTCAGCTGGTTTTGTATAGGAAGGGAGGCGCGTTTTATAGCATTTTTGATGAAAAACGCTATCATAAGAATTAATTTTTTGCCAAATTTTCTGCATGTGCTAAACTTTTGATTGCAAAAATGTATAATAGACTACTAGTACTAATTGTTATCAGAGAAAATTTCTGGGCACATCTATAAAGTTTGGGTGCAGATAGCGGACAAAAATATGTCCGATTCACTATTTTTTACTACTTTAAAAGCCAAAATTTAGCTGACTTTACATATGTGCCAAACATTTGGCATTGTTGGGTGATAGTACACTACAAACATAATACTTTAGAGTAAAAAAAACTTTGGCACCTATCTGAAGTTTCCAGTTAAGTCAGTCCGAAATCTGGATTTTTTGACTTTTAGGCCTAATTTAAGGCCAAAAATCTCAAAACTTCAGAATCTCTAAAATAAGGTGATGGTGCCAACAGAGAGTGACTATAGTGTACTTAACACTGCCATCGTCTGTTTTTTGGCACCTCTGCTCATTTTTATCAAATAACGATGTAAATATGATCAAAATGTTCAAAAACGGCCAAATTGATCAATGCCATTTTCCACTGATGAAGTAAACTGCCGACTTGTGCCTAGGGCTTACTTTCATTTTTTTGACTTACAAAACCATTTAAAGGTAAGAATAGGTTGTATTGCTTTGGCACCTGCTTTAAGTTAGGCTATTTTTTTTTAAATATTTAATGTTCTTAATATTTGAATGGAAAAATATGGATATAGTAATCACGTTTCCACAATTATTGCTTTTCATGTATTTTTTTTATGAAATTGAATAAATAATAAGTAACTTTACAGTATCTATGATATATATTTATTCAAATTTCGTACCTAATATTGATAAAACACACATATAAACTTTAAATGTAAACATGAGGTACTTAAAATAATCAAAAACCATAAATTCTTTAACACGTTCAAGCCGGCGCGTACCACCGGTACGCGCCGGCGTGAACGTGTTAAACGTTTTGCTCTTACTTTTAAGGTGGTTTTAATGGATCTTCTCTGTGTAAGCAACATATGTATATACTTTGTGCTTAGTTATATAAAACTTGGCCATATACGGTGCTATGTTGCAATGTTTTTATTTACTTTCACAACAATTAGCTAGCATAGGTATATTATTGCTGACAAACAAATTACAATCCAAACTTTGGCATTTTGCTTTTCTCTTTTAGTTCATTTTTGAACTTTTTGTATGATACACTTACATTTTTTCCTCTTTTTTACAAAAGAAAAAACGGAGCCACCCCAGTTACTGTCAACGGACCATAGACTTCTGGTTCCATATGACTTCCATACGACTTCTGAAACATTCTCTATATCAGGTTGTTTTAACCAATCATATTGATTAGCTTCTATCTTGTGAAGAAATTTGACTTCATATTGATACAAGTGTTTTGTATCAAGTGTTTTGTATCATTGCTTGTATTTTTTCAATGTAGCAGGTTCTTGTATAATATACATCATAATAAGATGATATTTTAATGGAATAATTGTATTCGCATGTTAAATTCATCATAATGCTTTGTTGAATAGCTGTCAGAGAATTCATAGTATTATTTCATAGCTTTATTAAAATTATTTCCTTCTACAGCCGTTTCTAAATTCCAGTTCTCTTCGTCATTATCAGATATTTCTTTCATTAGAATTTCAAGACCTTCATTTTCCTCTTTTGCTTCATATTTCTATTGGACTTACTTTCTTTTTAACTTCAAATATGTATGAAGAGTTTGATTTTTTTTAGTTACTAACACAAAAAATTGCGACATCACCTGCTGTTTTGTAAAGTAGTCAGAAATACTCTACATTTTTGTTCCATTTAAATCTAAAAGTATCTTCATTGAATGTGCTAAACTTTCTGAACAAACTTTTCAGCATGTTTTTTCTCCTTACATGAAGGCGGTCTTATTTATAGGACTTTTGCGTCAATGTCAACTACTGCTTTTCTTCCTCCATTGCCCGACATAAATACTGGGTATTTTATCAGACTTAACCAGTGGAATTTCATATCTCTCTTGTTTGTTAAAGGTTAATGAGTATGTTATATTAGTTGCTTTGGTCTTTATTTTTTTACATAATATGTTTTGGCTTTGTCCTTTGGATTTTGTTACTGATAGTACAGTTGTGTGTTGTTCATCCACTACATGATTAATATCTAAGTCCTTGTTTGAGGTAAACGTTGCTGTACATTCCACTCAGGGCTAAACACTACTAATCTTTGTTTCCTAGGTTGCTTCTTTTGGGGCGGCTTCCCTTTGGAAAAATCTTCAGAAAACGGTTGTATGATTTAAATTTGTGCTGGGCATCTTCTATCTTTATGTCAGTTTTCTTCCCATGTCCAATATCAGGATGGTTCTAAAATGTTATTCCTTCTTAATTCTCAAGGTTAAAAGAATAGTATGACGATATGTTTTTCAAAGTGATTTTATCTATAGAGCCTTCGTAATGTTAAATATGAACAACAGAGTATTTCACATTTCTAATGATGCCATTAGAGATAAGAGCTTTATATATCTCTTGTGATGAGGAAGTATCATAGTCATCTTTGAAACGCTGTGGTTCGTTGAATTAACTGCGTATGATCTTCAGTCCCATTTCTTGGCTTAAGCTTGGCGTCCACTATCGCGAAGCAGTTCAGAGCGGAGTGGATTAGAGCCAATTACAAGGCTGTCAACGGCCATTGTAGCTCGAGTCTAGTGCTATATAGCAGACATTGGTAGCCTTGTAATTGGCTCTAATCCACTCCGCTCTGATCTGCTATGCTCAGCGGTAGTGGAAGCCAAGCTTTACTGTGCTACAACAACCAGCACTGTCATTTCTATCAACAATTCTTATTCATACTGCTGCCACTCAAAATTATAAATCTTATATCATACTAAAAGATTCCATCACAAAACTTTAACATGTAAAGGATTAATATACCGGGCCAGGATGATTCTTGATAACTTTTTAGTAATATCAATAAACATCTTTTTATTTTTAAAAAAACTTCAAGCTGGTGCCAAACCAATAAAACCTATTCTGACCTATGAATGGTTTTATGAAACAAAAAATGAAAGAAAACTCTTGGCACAAGTTTGTAGCTCACTTCATCAGTGGAAAATAGCATTGATCAATTTTGCCGTTTTTGAACATTTTGATCATATTTACATCGTTATTTGATAAAAATGAGTAGAGGTGCCAAAAAACAGACGATGGTAGTGTTAAGTACACTATAGTCACTCTCTGTTGGCACCATCACCTTATTTTAGAGATTCTGAAGTTTTGAGATTTTTGGCCTTAAATTAGGCCTAAAAATCAAAAAATCCAGATTTTGGACTGACTTAACTGGAAACTTCACATAGGTGCCAAAGTTTTTTTTACGCTAAAGTATTATGTTCGTGGTGTACTATCACACAACAATGCCAAATGTTTGGCACATATGAAAAGTCAGCTAAATTTTGGTTTTTAAAGTAGTAAAAAATAGTGAATCGGACATATTTTTGTCCGCTATCTGCACCAAAACTTTATAGATGCGCCAAGAAATTAACACTGATAACAATTAGTACTAGTAGTCTATTATACATTTTTGCAATCAAAAGTTTAGCACATGTAGAAAATTAGGCAAAAAAAAAATTCTAATGATAGCGTTTTTCATCAAAAATGCTATAAAACGCACCTCCCTTCCTCTACAAAACCAGCTGAAACATGACAATGGAATGGAATTTTGTAAAGCGGTTTTCAAATTTGTAATCAGAATAGCCTGGAGAACATTTGCTGAAAATTTCATATAAATCAAAAATTAGCATAATCACTGCCCAATGCTAAGTGTACCCCGCTCTCAGAAAATCACTCTTAAGAAATTTTCACGGAGGAAATGATGACTCCGTTTTCACTAGAAAAAAAGTATAATTTAGTTTTCTTTCGAAGACTTACGAAACTTTTCCGAACAACAGTAAGTTCACTATCCAGCTTCAACACAAGCTTCGATGCATATAATGGACAATCCCCGCATTTTTTAAAAACAAGTGAAATTAGTTCATATTTATGAAGAATTTCTTGCTGATTCCAAATATTTAAACAAAAGTTCTTTAAGAAAAATTAGTTATTTAAATATTAAGAAAAGAAAATGTCTCAAAACCGAGTCAAAACCAGTCCGATTAAAACACTCAACAAAATCTATGAAGTCAAGGATTCCTACAGTTTCTATGGTTATCGTGAGGTTTCTGCTACATAATTGGCGTTGAAATAGTTGGCGTTGGTAGACCATTGCCATATTCCGTACAGGTTGGCGTGATTTCCTAGAAACTTGCAAATCTGGTTTCTGCTGCTGCATTTCAAGCCAAGATGTTTGGGAAGCCGTGATGTCACATTCAATGCCAGTGGAATGGATCGTTTTCTCGCCATCGCCTAACAAGGTAACTTTGATCGGAAATTAAAAAAAAGAAAAAGCGAAATTGAGCAGAAAATTTTGTGTTTATGGCCTTTTCGAAACATTCAGAATTGAATAATAATAATTAAAATATATATATATATATATATATATATATATATATATATATATATATATATATATATATATATATATATATATATATATATATATATATATATATATATATATATATATATATATATATATATATATATGCGTGAATTGTTCATTCAGGCACACAAAAAGTATATCTTAAATCTAAGGTTGCTCTTACTATCATTGTTAGAAGTGTGGGTAGACGCGGGGTGACGCGTCTGCCCCACATTAAGTCTATTAGAACGGAAAGTTCTAGAGTTGTAAAAGAATCTGCGAAGAGTTATATCGGAATAAATTTCTGCAAGTTTTGATCTGCTTTGGCTTCACGTCTTTCAAACCCAGCTACGCAACAATATATTTTTAATCTTGAATTTCCATCCTTGACTAAAGGTTATGAATAAATCACAAAGATTAGGATTAATAAATTGGAAATGCAATTTTCATAACATGTCTACAGTTTCTGAAATTGAATGGTACTTACTGCCGCAGTAGCTTTCGTCTGACCCATCATTGCAATGATTGTTTCCTCTGTCACACCATTGTTGCTTTACAACGCAACTTCTTCCGTCGAGACAAGGAAATTCGTGCGGTTCACAGCTAAGTGGAATGCGTTTGATTCCTAAGATTTGTAATCCACGAATGCTTTCTGTAAATTGTTAAAAGTTAGATTTTAAATCAAGGTACTTGTTGGAATACTGTAATTAAAGCTGCTCTTTTGTTTGAAAAAAAAAAAAAAAAACTCTTTAATAGTGTTAGACCGTTCATCCATTCATCGAATTAAAAATTGTACTTCTAGTCAATAAAAACTAAAAATATTTTAATGACACATTCAAAATATGAGTGTGGTTGTCAAAAGGCCCCTAATAAAAATTAGGATCTATACTACGTGAAAGAGCCTGGAACTTGAGAAACAAACAGTCTTGTTCCTTTAACATGGTAATTAGTGATAATGAGTACTACGGAATTATTATTTTTAACTAAACTTAGAAAATTGTAACCTAAATGATCTCCAAACTTACCCAAATATTTTTTTATTATTAAATTTCCTAAATGTGACCAAATAAGCTAAATTGGCGAGGAATATTTGTGTTTCTTTCTCTTTCTATGCTAGATATTTTGAGACGGTTTACATGTCGTTAGTGGCGTTACAAAAACACAGCTGTATGATGATACCGGGGAGTATATAAGCATACCGTACATTGATTCAAGTCATTGAAAAGAATGAGAGTGTGCTATTGGCTGATCCGTTGCTTTCATGGAAGCCGCTAAGCACGTGGCAATGTTTTAATGTTTACACAGAGAATTAAACGCACCATTTCAAACTTATACTCGTCTCTTTGTATTAAATCTTGACTTTAGTAGGAACAGATTTCAAAATTGCGAATGTTTTGTCAATGATAATTTTATTCCTGGTTAATGTTTTATTCCATTGAATTTAATTAACTGTTATTAACAACCAATTATAAATTTGGAATATTTATGAAGGAAAATTATGCAGCTGGAATACATTTTGAAAGCAACTATAACTTTAAGTTTAAATTTCTTAAAAACTTTAATAAACTCTAGTTTAAAAGGTTTTTTTTTTTTTGTAAACGTTTAGACGTAAAAAAAAATTTGTGGGAATCAGAAACTCGAATATTTTTTTTTTTTTTTTTAATTATCAATTCTTATTATTTTATTAATAATCATTTGTTTGTTTCCATTATAAGAAGGAAACTAAAATATTTCTGAATAAATGACCGAGGACCTTTTTGTTATACATTTTTAAGATAATTTTTTTAACTTATTTCTAAAAATATATTAACTAATCAGATTTCTGCTTAACCGTGATATTTTTATAGTCTAATTTTTTTTAAATAGTATATAGTCATACTTAGGTTGTCAGTGTTAAAATGAAATAGTTTAGGTGAGATTCTACAAATTCACTTTTAAAACTCTGAAAATCACAAAAAAATTTAATAACTTGTTTATAGCAAAGAAAAAAAATTACTATATTTTTTAAAAAATACTTTAAGAATATTCTCTTACAAAATTAATTATGCTACTATTTCAGATTTTTTTATAAAAAGCGTCTATAGTTATGATTAAAGCCTTATAATTTAGTTATTTTGTTCTTTTTGAACATGACTATGAACTTTTTACAAATGATAATTTAGTTTGTAATCAATATTTTAGTCCAATTTAACAAAATGAACGACTGAGTATACATTTTTTTGAATTTATAAATGAAACTTTTGTAGCTTGAATAAATTTTGGAAACAAAGAAAATTGCTGTTTGGTATTTTTTGTAACGTATATACCGTAAAAGAAAAATTATTCTAAAAATACAAATCGTTTTTCTTTTATTAAAAAGTATTTATTTATTTGTTGTCATAATAAGGAAGTAAATAAAGTTTTTTTTTTAAACATTTCGAAAGTCCCGGAAACTTGAATAACCTTTATGTAGCAAAGAAAATAACTATTAAAGAGCGTTTTTCTTCTTGCATTGACATCGGAGCAGTCTATTCAGTTGTTTATTTACAGGGTGTTCAAAAACCACCGCACTTCATATATATGTTAATATAATTATGATCAAAAAGGAATAATATTTGTAATTTGAACTAGGGTTCGCAAATGAATATTTATCGAGATACTCGCAATCAAAGTTAATCAATTTTAACCAATTAAATCCTTACAATCAATTTCTGAAAACTCTCTGGATTTGTCCGTTTTACTATGGAGGTTGCCAGAATATGAATATTTTCCTGATTGGAAAGAAATATTTAAGTGGGCGTGGTGGACCAAATAGCAAGAAAAATTAAAGTTTAAAGTTTACTTTTTATTTCTTTTTATTTTCTTTTGGCTAATAGTTGATTTGAAAATATTTACAATTTTTAATGCTTGAATATGAAGTGACCGTATTATATGGAAACTAACTTTTCATAAGAAATAATTTATATTTGGAAATTTGAGTTGCAATAAATAGCAGATAATTTTGAATTTTAATGTTAATGTTTAATTAATGATCTTCGTTAGTACTATAAGAAACATTTTTTATCTAAAATAAGAAACAATTATTATAAATACATGTAGAAACTTATCTTACTGTAACTAAATAAGTTGTTCAAAGGCAGAATGTTTGGACGACACATGGAAAAGGTCCCGCGATCGAACCTCGCCGACGCTCTTCAGTCTTTCTTTAAAATGAATATACACGGCAGGGTGTTGTATTATTGTATTAACGGGGATTTTTTTGTTTGTTTCTTGACAGGGGAGGGGCTTTTTATATTAAGGCTTCATGTAGCAATTAGTTTCTAGTGAGTGAAGCAAGCTTACGCAGCAATGAACCTTTCAGCGAGGGAAGCGAGTCCATGCTTTCATAGCAATGAACCTTTCAACGAGTGAAGTAAGCTTGTGCTTATGTGTCCAGGAACTTTTCAGCGAGCGAAGCGAGCTCGATTTGCCCTAGCGATGAACCATTCTGCAAGCAAAGAGCCAAAAACTGGGAATTATACACCAATGACGGATTTCCGTAGCGCGTGGCCTCACAGCTAGCTAAAATATTGTACATGGTAAAATTTCGCAGAGAAGCACGGGTATTCAGCTAGTTATAGATATTTTGATTGACGCTTTTTGTGATTACAAAACTAAAAAAAATCGCCAAATGAAAATATCCTTCATCGGTTCTGTTTTTATAACAATAATAATTGTCAATAAATATTGAGCTTTTTTTTCATTGACTTACAAAAATGACATGAGTTTACAAAAAAAAAAAAAAAAAAAAAAAATCCACCCGATTGCTATATTCTGTATTCTAATTGATGAAATAACAAAAGTTAAGTTAATCGTGGAAGGCTTTTATTAATTGTAAATAATTTATTTTATCATGAGGGGTCATCTACATATTAAAGCTAAACCAAACATTAAAAAGTTAAAAAGCAACCCCCTAGTATAATACCATATTTAGATTTAGAATGCAAGGAAACGTCTAATTACCAAATTTCATAATTTTTCAATGAGTGGTTAGTAATTTAAATGTTCGTCTTCACTGAATATTAATTCTTACGACCCTTACATGGTAAAGATATTTCATAAAAGCTGAACAAGGGAAGGGGGGAGGGGATGCTTGATTTCCCCTTTGGATAACTCGAAATTTCATTTTAATGCAAATGGTTTTCTTAGGGGAAGCGTATATATACGTTCACTGTCTTTTTGCTATCAAAATCCATAAAACACGACAAAAGGTAAAATAAAGTCTAAACAAAGTTACGTTGTCTTGGCAACCTGCAGCTTCCATCCAGGAGCAAGAAATAAACGTTGATGCGTGTGATTTTCTTAAAGCAATGCACCACAATACTTTTCGCCCTAGTGAGCCACTCGAACGATGAAGAAACTTCACATGTAACGAGCTGGAATGCGGATTGTGCGTCCAGATCTAGTCACTTGTGGTGGGATGTCAAACTTCACTCTTTTGTTTCCCTTGGCGTTCTCTGTTGCAGTTTCAGAACTTGTAGACGATGAAACAGTTCTGAAATTCTTTCCCCCAAGTGCAGGTACTTCGGAAGTCCTTTCAGATTCTGTAGAATTGAATAGGGTTTAATTCATGGAAATTTGGATTAATTCATGGAAATTTTGTCGGTTCGCCTTAAAACTTAATATGGTCCATGATATGATTGTTGCAAAGTGTGTCGAGCACTGTCAGTACGGACAAATACGTGTGAGAAAGCTTTTAAATCCATGAATACATATGGCTTCTGCTTCGAGTGATAATGAAATGGAATGGGTTGTAATTTGTCCATGAGGCTTTTTAAATTCTTGATAAATTCTGACTGTACTTCAGTATTTCAATTTTCGAAAAAAAATCAAGTGGTATTTTTATATTTTCACCGTACAAGAGTTCTGCAGAGGTGACTTGACAATCATCACGCAAAGTCGTGCATAAACCAAGTAGAATAATTGGAATTGACTTTGTCCAGCTGGGGGGGGGGGGGGGATTTTCGTGCCACATACTACTGGCTTTCAAAGTACGATACCAACGTTCAATACAGCCATTGGTTTGCGGTAGTTCTATTTCTTTTAAAACTTAGACATTTTGAAAGTTCCTGAAACAAATGATACTCAAGTTGAGCATCCTGAACAGTTGTAATTACGAGCGGATTATCTTAGCGAGCTATCCCGTTCTTCAACAAAGTGTCAGAAACTGTCTCTGCTCGAATATCAGATAAAGGAATAGCTTCTGCCTTGCTACCTTGTAGCGATCAATTATTGTAAGGCAATATCGATATCCTTTTGATGACGGCAAGGGACCAATAAGGTCTAGATTAATATCTTGAAATCATTGACTAACGGTGAGATATTCTTGCAATGGAGATTGAATATGTCTAGAAATTTTAGATTTCTGACATTTCAAACAACTTTTGGTCTAATCACGAATATCTTTGTTTATTGATGGCCAAATGAATTTTGATGTAGCCAATCGAACAGTTGCTTTAATTCCAGGATGTGAACACTTTGGAACAATGCTTTCCTAAAGTTAACTGGAATAAATGGTCTTTTAATTTTTGTGGAAGTATCACAATATAATGAACAACTAGAGCCAAAAATTGGAATTAGTTCAATTTTTAATGAAGAGTTTTGAGATGCCAGCAGTTCTTTTTAACTCATCATTCCTTTCTCGAGCTTCTGCTAAAGATTCAAAATCAATTTGAGGTGAAATTCTTATCTTCTCCAGTCTTGATAGTTAATCAGCAACGAGGTTGTCTTTTCCTGAAATGTATTGAGTTTCTAGAGTGAATTGACTAATATACTCCAAATGCCTTTGTTGGCGAGGGAGTGTTTTCTCTAATTTTTGTTGGATCAGCGGTTTATGACCAGTGAATAACGTAAATTCATGACCCTCCGACAAATACCGGAAATAATTAATAGACGAATATGCAGCTAGCAGCTCCCGATCATACGTGCTATAATTTATTAAGGTTTGTCAGTTTAGCAGAAAAAAAAACACCAAGTGGATGCCAATCATTATTCACAAGTTGTTGCACCACTCTAACTACTGCTATATCCGACGCATCAACCATAAGAGCATGTTTAGATGATGACACTCGGTGATCTAAAATTGCTGCAGATTTCAATAATTCTTTAGAGGTTGTAAAGGCATTTGAAGTTTCGTCTGTTCACTAAATAATTCGAGTATCATTCTTCTTGCTGTTTTTTAAATAATCGTATAAGCTTGCTTAGTGCTGAGCAGCTAGAGGTATAAATCTTCGATAGAAATTTATAGTTCCCAAAAATTTTCTAAGTTGTTTGACTGTTATGGTTTTATTAAAATCTTCGATGACTTGATGGATTTAAATTATCGTCTGCGCTTTCATTCATGTTTAATATAAAGTTAAATCAGATAATAATAGTTATATTTAAATGCACGATTAATAGTTGCACGAAGTGTGCATTTTCTTTTCTATTACCAATGCAAGCACAATATTTTAACAAACAAAATTTTGAATTTTTTGTTTCAATTTTAATTTCAACACTATATATGTGTCTTCTTAAGGTCTATAATTAAAGATTTTACAAATTAAAATTTAAATTCATCTAAATTTCATGAGCAATTTAGATTTTGTTCAGTAACAAAATTCAGCTAATTTTTCTTGCAATATTTAATTTTTAAGAGTGTTTTTGTTATACGATTGAGTCTTATTGAGTAGTGGTTTTTATACCATTCTTAAGACCACTTATTCTAGTTCCTTATACCTTAAAAACATTTTGCGGATTTTTGCGGATGCGGATATTTCAAGGGTGGACGTAGAGGAAGTAAAGAGTAAAGCCTTTCTTAAGAATAGAATGGCCCTGTTTTTCCCGAGTATTTTATACCAAAACCAAATGTTCAGAATAAAATCTTCGAATAAGTCAACAGATGAAGAGACAGGGTAAGCTCTTTGGTGTAAAACTAGCAATATTAAAATGCCAAATAATTATGGAATTAATAACGAATTCAATGCATATTTTGCAAATACAATGAAATTTTTATTTATCATGGCACATACATAATGATAAATCATAAAAGAATAAAAAGTCAAGTACAGAATGTTTTAGAATAAAATAAACCCATTAATATTATCCAATCATAATGATAGTAGAGTAATTAAAAAAAAAAAAAAAAACCTTATATTTTTAACAAAATAATTTTTTTCATCTAAAGAAAGAAAATTCTCTATTTTATTCAATAAATTTAAGTATCATCGCATTTTAACACTATTCTGGCTCAAAAATAATTTTTGCCAACTTTTCGATGCCAATACCCCAGTGAGCGCCCACGAGAAAGAGTCCCAACTTCAAAAGAAGTTTGGAATCAAAAATTTTCATTATGACACCAACAATTTTTTTTAAATATACTCTATTTTCACAAAAGAATACGAAATAGCATAGTTTATGCGGTGGTTTCTGAACATCCTGTATTGTTAGAAATGGGTGAGCTATAAGAGAAGTTCTCAGATATCATTGGGGGAATAAACTTTTTGCTCTAAGAAAAGATGAATGTCTAAAAAAAGTTCAATATTTTAAGGTAGAAAATTATATATAAAAAAAGAAGAGTTTTTGTAGGGGTATATTGTAGCGCAATTTGAGATTTAATTACATTAGATAAATTTTTTCTTAGATAAAAAATCGTACTCCATCATTAGTTTACTCTCTAAAATAATCAAATAAATAAATACAAAGTCTCTAAACGTTAAATACTTAGAAAGGATAAAATAGAGCTTTATTAAAAGAGCTGTTAATGGTGCAAGGATTTTTAAAATATTATTACCAACATACCTGGAAGTAACACTAGGAAGAAAATAAACATCAGGAACTTTAATTTCGTCTTTTGGAGCACAAGAAACGTCTCTCTGCTCTTCCCCATTGTAAGGAAAGAGTAAAATGTAGATATTTAAGAGACTTCCTTCTCTTAAAATTTACTCAGTCTGTAACGTTAGTTGGACTTGGAAATTGAGTGTTACCAGATCTCATTCTTTCTCACTTTAAAAAGAGAGGCTAGCCAGACTGATATCGCAATAAATTCTGTATGATGGAATGAAGTCTTTCTTTCATTGAATTAAAAAGAGTTAAAGATTAAATTTAGTGTTCATGCGCTATTTGATACTTCCTAGGCCCATATTGCGAAATAATTAAAGAGTGGATGGTATCAACTTGCAGTGAAAGGAAACTTTGCATCTTTTCTGTCTCACTTAGTTTTTAATGCTGGCAATCTTTTATGTCTCTTTTCGTTTCTGATTTTTCTAATTTATTTCTAACCCGAATAATCTTAATTCACGAAAGCAAAGTTAGCAAATCAGTTTACCCTACTTAAAAAGAAAAACAATAATAAATACTTTCTGAAATTGGGTAATATTTAAATACTATTAACTTATTTTTGTGTAAATGTCTGCGTTTAAGAGGTTGCTAGAAATCTATTTAAACCAGTGTGATTGTATAAGAAGAGCAATTATCACACTAACTAATTGATCTCTACACTAGTTATTTGACACTTTCCAAACTTCTAAATTCATACATGGTGCGTGATGTACCACAGTAAAGGCTAAGGCCTTCCCTTTTCACAAATTATTTATTTAAAATTGCACATTCTGTTATTTGAAATCGAAGAAAATAGTCTAAAAATTTTGAGAAGCTGTGATAATATACAGTAGATATTAGCACTGTGGAAAAGAGAAAATTCCAATTTAAATACATTGAGAAAATCTACCAGAATCTTATATCTTTCAGAAATAGAATATTATATCTAACTGTGTTGAACTTCAAAAAAAAATAATAATAATAAAAAAAAAAAAATAAATAAAAAAAAAAAAAAAATAATAATGTATATATATATATCTTAAATGCGCCCGCAGTGCATGCGTCCACTAGTTATACAATATTACGAAATGGTTATTCACTAATTATTTTTTTAATTAAAGAAATGGCTTTTGTATAAAAACAAAAATTCCCTTCAAAGAGGGAAGGTATCTTCTTCAAATATTGTGGGACCAGGAGCGCAATCAGGGGAAGGGTATTTTGGTCAATCCCCCCCTCCCCCCTAGGATCCCTAAAATCCTGGTGTTTTGTAATGATTGACTAAGAAACACTTAGAAATCTTAAATAATTTCAAAATAATACGTTTTTAATCTAACATTACTCAGACAGAGTTTGCCTAACATATCGCACTAAAGTAGTTATTAAGTTCAAGAACAGAACTTGAAAATTAATAACTGATTTTTAAATCTTCTAGCATCAAAAAATTATAAAGCATTATTGCTGATTTACTTAAGTTCAATATTAAGAGTCGTTTAAAAGAAATGTAAAAAATATGGATGTTTCAAATGTTGGTATAAGTGATATAAAGTATCAGTGCTATATGCACTTGTATTTCAAGCGCCATGAATATATAATAAAATCATCCTGATATTGGTGTGTGTCTGTTAATCTAAAATATTACTCCTTCTGTAATTAAATTTAATTAAACGAGAAAAATTTCATGTTAATTTATAATCAAGAAAATATGGATAATATGGGATCTAGATAAAATGTTGTCCCATGTTGGGTTGTTTTGTATAACTCGAAAACTGGACAAAAACCATTTTAATATTTTATCCTAATGTTGGTGACAGATTAAGATACTGCAAAAGTATTGACGGCATGTGACAAATATGGGGTGAGAAATTTTGCACGGAGTTTTTTTTTTTTTTTTTTTATACGGAATAATACTGGATCAAACATAGGTAAAATCCCTCCTACAGAAATTTTCTAGCTGCGCTACTGCGTGGGATAATCTATGGCAGCTCGAGCAAACGTTGAATTGACCGCATTAGCAATATGTGATCATTAGCAATATGTGAAGTGAAAATTAGCCGATAATTGTTTTTATCAGACATTGTTGATATACTGTTACAATAAGTACAATATATAGAATGATTTAATTGTTGCCTGGAATTGTTGCGATTATATTAAGCTGGTATTTTCTTACATTTCCATCCTAGTTTGATAAATATCTTATCCTCACATATCCATAACCCAAAATGCAAGAAACAATTTTACTGGCAACAAAATATTTTGGAATACCTTTTCTTTTCATAGCCTCAGGACTTGCTATGTTCAGTTGCTGCAATAATTTTAGGTTAGTGTCCCTGTACTGTTTTTTAATTAACGTGCGAAAAATTTGTTGAATAAAGGGATGAGTCACAGCATTATTTCTAATTGTTAAAAATGAAGTCACTACGATATTTCTTTTCAAAATTTTCAAAACAAATAAGTTTGATTTTGATTAAATAATGTTTTTATAAGAATCATAAAATACTTTTTAATTATATCGTGGCCCTCAAAGCTGATTTTATTCCAATATGGCACCGAGCAAATTTTTCGGCAACACGAGTCCCAGCCGAATGGGATACTTTTGTTACTTAGATAAGAATGTGTAAAGTTTATGGTTCTGTCTAGCATACTTCACAAAATTGTAAATTTATACATATAAGGGATGTTTACATAGTTACATAAACTAATTTGTATATAATTAGTTTTATTTCTGCTGTACAAAATAAAACTGTTTAAAAAATTATATATTTTTCCGTGCAATTTGGAAAACTGTTCAGAAGATATACCTATTCTTGTAACGCATGTAGTACTTGCTAAACGCGTTTAAGAATTGGCTATAAAATTTAAATCATGATTAAAAATTAATAAGCATTAAAATATTATTTTAATTCAGCTTTATTCATTAGTGAGCCATTCAATCTATAATAAGAGTATTAATTTCTAATTTGATCTATAAAAAAAAAGCGAAATACTTGAAAATGCATAATTATTTAAAAATACGAGAACTTTTATACTTATTAGGAAAGGACCAGTAAGGTGATACAAATCATAGCTCCCACAATTTTGAATAGCGCACAACACTCCACATTGTTATTTTGGTCATTCGCCTTCGGTTAAATCACATACTACCTAATCGTTAAACTTCCCAAATGAAACCCATATTTTTTTCAGAAAAAGAAAAATAAAGAATAATGCATACAGTATGAAAAAAAGTAAACGAGATAATAGAAAAAAATCAACCAATAAACTTCAAGACAAGACATTAAACTACATTGCCCTGGAAATGTCACCTAAAGTAAAAGCAAAGTCTTTTACTTCAGTGTCAGACGACGAGTCATCATCTCACCAAGAAACTTCCGAAGACGAAGACCATACAGCGTATCATTTAAAACAATCCGAAAGCACAGGCAGAGAATTCACAGAAGATAGCGAAATCGAACACGACACCTTCTGTCGTTACCCACACACAAATTGCGTGAGAATTCAATACATAGAAAATTTTACACAGACGGAGGAACTGGAGAAAGACGTTGCAGTTCAAGCCGATATCATACCGAAAATTGTACAAGCTACGCCCTACAGTAACCACTTCACGGAAACTCAACGATATCAACTAGACGATAATCCTTATTCTGTACAAGATTCGGATTCTATTGAGAGTTCTGTTTTAAACCGAAGCCGGATTGACGAGGCCACTTTTAATGAAGTCTTAGCACTGCATTGTTTACCTCCTGCAGAGACGTATGCGATAAATTATGTAGGTGAACTGGAGGAAAGGGCTTATAGAATTTCTCGCTGGTTGAGGGAAAGCGGACGGTCTTCTAACTCGGAAAACACTAGAGAGACTTCTGATGATTACAGCGAGAATGCATCACCTTTGCTGAGCCAAAGCTTTGAGGAGTCATCGGAAGGAATTGATAGGAATAATCGTAAAATAACGGTCAGTGACTGTTCTAATGAGTTGCGAGTAAGAGAAACCAATAACTGTAGGAACCCAGAAATGAAGCCAAGGATAGAAAGTAAAGAGTACAACGGGACGGTAAGAAATGCAGATAGATTTGTGGAAACGGGTGAAAGAAATGTAGATAGACATTTGATGCTGAGGCACGATAGGAGATACGAAGGAAAGTTACATGATACAATGTGGTATGATGATGGCGGACCAGAGCAAAGGTATTGCAAACAGAAAGGAATGGAATGTAGGAACATTAGAGATTATCAGATAGAGAAGAACTGTTATGAAGTAAAGCACGAAGAAGTATCTGATGTACCGAACTGGAGAACTGAAAATGCTGGTATGTCCGATAATATCCAGTTAATTGGAAACAACAAGAACAGTAAAATTTCCCAACTGAAAATGGGGTTGTACCAAGGGCGACACAAAGAAGTCCCTCCTGCGAATTGGAACTGTGATTCACCGCGTAGAAGAGAATACGAGCAGTACAAGCAAACTATGGAACAAAAGAACTGTATGATTTCGAGTGCAAAAAACGACCACAGTTTCGTGGAAAAGGTTGAACCAACAAAGAGAAGCTTCAAGAAACTCAAACAGACTATGAGTCCAGCCAAGGAAACTGACCATTTCATCAGACCGGAGCCTGTACGAGAAAGGAAAAGATTTTCCAATTATCTGAAGCATCAGTTCAACAATCTGGATGACGATACCATGAGAAAGAGTTTCAAGATGGTGCAGGACTTGAAAAAGGTGTTGGAAAAGAGAGGAGTTTCGAAGTGAAAATTAAAAAAAATCACAAATAAGCATTTGATTACTATCGATACACATTATGTATCCAAACTATATATGCATGCCTAATGACTCAATATATTGAATAGTTTTTTAGTCAATTAAACTGTAATGAATAACTACAATGTGTGCTCATTTGTATAATTATTTATTTTAATGCCTTATTAAAACAGAAGCTGGTAATAATTAGCTATGGTTTTACACAGTGATGAATGACATTTACATGGAAACTTAGAACGTCTGTGAAACTTCCTACTGGTTAAAAATAGAGACTTAAATCGTGTAATTGAATGTATTTAATGATAAAATACTCAATTTTGTCAAAGATTAACGTAACGTACACGTTTAGACGTTTCTATGTTGAATTTCAAAAAATTAAATTTTTATCAATTGAAAAACTTAAGAATGCTCATACGAATGAATATAATAATAGTATTTATTAAATCTTTTAAACGAAACCGACACAAATCCTTATAGTAAATATTTTTTCAAAAATTTTATACATAATTAGTGTAAAAAAAATTATAAAAATCTGCATTATAATATTTTGGTATTTTATGTGACATTGCTGAGAGTAAGTTAGTTTAAAAGAGAATAAAAGGTAAAAGAAAATAACTACCTAAGATAGAATTTTGGTTGTAAAATACATTTGTATGTGTTTCTAAGGTAAGAAAATGCAAACAATAATAATAATATATAACAAATATGCAAACTAATAATTTATATTATAAATAGACACATTTTAATGAGGATGACATTGATAATTGCTTTTGGATTCATACATGCATCAATGAGGTTTCCCAACTTGCTTTCCTTTTAGTCTTGGCAAAAAAAAAAATCTGATCTTGATTTTACTAATTATTCAAACTCAATGTCTTGCGTAAACATTTAGCTAATATCGCTTTATTATTCTTTTCAATAGATCAAGTAGAGCATCAAGGAATGAATACAAAAATGGGTACAGGCAGAACCGTGTGTGAAAGGGGGTGGGGGAAGGGATTAACAAACACACATGGGGGTGTAAGATGGCTCAAATTTTTGTTCAAATCACAATTTTACAAAGAATTTCCTAGCAAAAATTTAATAGTTAAGTGTTCACTTCATATTAAAATTAATATTTTAAAATCTATATTACAGGGAGCGCATCTATTTTTTCTGTGAATCTAACTGTTTTTTAACACTTTTTACAATTTTTAATTTAAAAAACAAGCAGGGTTTAAGTGCACTCAATTGCACCATCCTCATGGACACATTGGATTTACCAATAATTTAGCATTACAAAGAATGTTTCTCAGTAAAAATTTTACTCTTTCATGTCCAGGTAACACTGAATGGAATGATAATGATTTTGTTTGTAAGTAGAAATAATTTTTTTTATTAAAATTCAAGAGTATAAAAGAACATATACATAGAATATAAAAGATGTGTTTACATAAACCACAAAACATATAAACATACTATAAATGAAGAAGAGTTGACAATGGATATGTAATAGATATTTCTATCATAGTGTGACAGATTTAAAAAAAAAAAAAAAATCCATAACAGATGACCTCATACTAAGGGGTAACTTGCTTTAGTAGCGATTCCACATTGGTTATCTTTATTCCTTACCATCTTGATGTAACCATAATTTCCCCAACTTGTACCCCAGCTAAAAGAAAAATGATTAAAATATCATGTAACATATTTTAAGTTGGTGCGAAAAAGTTGCTTTTTTACTACACTGAAACAAGTGTACAAAAATCAATAAGAAATCCAACTTTTGAACTGCCACATGACGTTCGAGATAATTTTAATTTCATTATGGATTAGAAATAAAAAAAGTAGAAAATATGTATAAAATTTAATACAATTATATACAATATAATTCGGAATTACTAACTTATGTCTCATAATAGTAAGAATTGTATTTTTGTATTAAAATAAACATTTATGTTTGTAAAATTAAAATATTTTTAAAACATAACAGACTTTTTCTACGTAACTATGTTTTCATTTAACTAATCTTTCTGAATTGTTTTAGAATGCAATAATAAGATAGTTTAATATAGTTGGTAAATTTATATAATATGTGTTATTCAGGTCTAGTATTTTCCCTGAAATGACTTCTATCTAAATGATTTTTTAATGGTGGAGTTTTATTGTCATCTTAGAGTTATTATTTATTAAAATATGCAATTAATTCTGAGTTGAACTCATAAATCTAAATTTACGAATATCCGATTTACAGGAACGAGAAAAAACACGTTTTCGTTTACCCTCTTGAAACAAAATAAAAACCAAAGAAAGTGATCTTATTATACATTAAAACTGTAGACATGTAAGGCTTTGTAAGTTAACTTTAAGTTATGTAAGAAAATTTTGTTTAATGATTAAATAAACTCAATATTAAGGTACTCATGATTGGTAAATTAACACAAAATATTCTTATTCGATCGTTTTTATTACTTTTTTAGTAAAATGTATTTAAAAAAACAAAAATAAATAATAAATAAAATAATTTTTAAATCTCTGACATCAAGCGAACACATATCCACTGAATTTCGATTTCAATTAATTTTATTTCTCAAATGGGAAAAATATCACCAATTTCGCAAATTTTGCCGGGTAGATGAACAAGGTTAAACAAGAGCTATTCTTTTGTTTTTGCTAAATTTTCAAAATGGAATATCTTTGTTATAAATACTTTTAAAAGATTGGATTGTAAACTTCTTGCAAAAAAAAAAAAAAAAAAAAAAAAAAAAAAGTAGCTCGCACTATCACAATACAACTTAAAAATCGAAAACGTTGCATATAGTGTCCTTTCTATCTAAAAACCAGGAATGAGTAATTAAAAAATAAGGATTTGTAAGTATCAAAGTTGTAATAAAAATGAGCCTCGAGAATAGTATCTTAAAACGCAATATTAAAATAGAACCATATCAAAACAAATATATGCAAGTAACTTATGGCTGATGCATGACCACAACATAGACAGCTTTTAAATATTATAATTTTGCGTATTAATACTTGTTTATATTTTCTCAAAGCAAATTGATGAAAATTAATTAAGCAAAAAAAAATCTGTTTAAAAATGGTATTATTCTATTTATTTATAAATTTATATCCCTGATTTAGAATAATAATTTGACTTACCTATTTTTGACCAGCCAATAATCTTTTCCATTTTCAGTTCCATATCCAACAACAAGAACCGCATGTGTTAGATCTTTAATTTTGTTTCCACAGGTCTGTGTATCATACACACCCAGTCTGTAATGAAAGAAAATATAATTACAGTTTGTATATATTGTACAAGCTGAAAAATATATCAGTATTATTTTTTATGTTGAATTGTATCGTACTTTATATGTTCTGTATGTTCTCTCTCAATGAACAAAGTGGTATAGTGAGATATATATGTCTTAAATCTTTCTATTTTACATATATATTTGACTTCTAATTGTTCTCTAAAAATACTTGTGGTGGGTAGAAATGTAATGAAATTAAATTGCCAAGTGCTTCAACAAACGGTTTTAAATTATTCTGATTGGTTGATTGAGAGAAAGCATACGACTTGATTTTTAGAATTGCCAAATTTATAAGTGAAAACCCTAACTTATACAGCAAAACTATATTAGAGATTTATTTCAATAATGCTAAAGTACATCTACAAATAGATGAATAAATTGAGACTAAAACATGACAAGTTTGATTTAATATTTTATGTGCTACTGGTCATATCTGAGTCCATTTTTATTTACTTAAGCTTTTTTGGTTTGAAGCGGTAAACAACAAGAGATTTATTTCCTCAAGGCTAGATAGAGCTTATGCATATGACATAGTTTCTATACTGGCTCACTTTTAATTATTAATAATAAATTTATTTTACTTTATTTGCACTAATTTTACTTTCAATTACCATACATTGTATACATAGGGTAATTAAAGTATAGTATTCGGTCGTAAAAAAAAAAAAAAAAAAAAAAAAAAAAAAATATATATATATATGAAGAAAAAAAAATCATATATATATATATATATATATATATATATATATATATATATATATATATATATATATATATATATATATATATATATATATATATATATATATATATATATATATATATATATATATATATATATATATATATATATATATATATATATATATATATATATGATTTTTTTTTTCTTCATTTCCCCACATTTTGGAACATTCTGATTTCAAAAAAGTGATCTAGAAAAAATGTCTGTCTGTGTGTGTGTACGTGGTCAGCATAGCTCCCGAACGAATTGACCTACGATGTTCAAATTTGGTGAGCGGATTGGTGATAGCACAGGGACCTACCATTAAGGTTTTCGTCAAAATCGCCTATGCGCATAAGATAGCTGCCATTGAAAAAATTATGTTTTTCAGTAATTGCTAAAAAACGTCTCTAACGATTTTGTTCAAAATCGCTGTGGTAATGCCATGTGGTAATGAAGGTGTTCTAAACATTAATTAAAAACGAGTGCCTTTAACACAGAGCTAGCTCTCTGCCCTTGAGCATCACCCTACAACGATTGATTTTTTTTTTTTGCGTGTTACGTACAAGCAAGGACAATGTAATGTCTATCGAATAAAACCCCCAATTTTGCCATTTTCGCGTTTTTTCCCCTTTTGCTCACTTAAAAATTATTGCCAAATATATCGCCAAATTGGCCATTTTTATTTAAATGGGTGAAAGTAAGAAAATGGTAAGTAACACCATGCTAAATATTACTGCAATGACCAATATTATATAGTGTAATTGAAAGTTGTGCGATGTTTTACACCCCTAGTTTAATTGTTATGACAATGATTTAATACTATACAAACAGCTAGAGAGATAAAAGTTATATTTGTAGTTTCCTTTATTGTATCTGAGTAAATGATAGATAAAATTTAGGTACATATTTTTTTCTTTTTGTATTTTGCATGCCATTAACTGTAATTCTGAAAAATATAAAAACATATTACGGACATAAAACAGGCTTTGCATATATGCAAGAAAGAATTTTTTTTATAATTATTTGATGCTCGATTTTTATCTTATTTACTAAATATTCACTAACATAAAACTAATCCCCTATAAATAACAATTAAAGTATCACAGTTTTAAAATTTAATCACATGAATTTCTTCCTATCTAATTATAATTTCTTATTTTCCATTATTAAAAGAAATAAAGAGTTTAGCTACTTTCGTAAGTCAATCTTCATTCGGACAAATGGTTACAAATGGTAGTTGATTTACTTACTTGTAAGAATAAAAATTATCTTCCACATCAATTGCAACAGAAATGGGCCCAACAGTAGCGACTGCTTTTTTCAGAGCCTCTTCGTCACCATGTGGTAAGTCGACATAGCCTGTGCATGTCGCACCCTTATCGGATCTGCTGTAATGACACTCACCTTCCTAAAAGAAAATATTTTCACAAATATGAGAATTAAGAAAACCTTTGGAATGTTGAATAAAACTAAATTGTTTTCAGGTTTAGTAAAGTAAAGTAAATTGAACAACTTCAGTTCTTGAAAATATTGTTTGTTATTTTTAAATCATTGACAGCTGAGTAATTTTGAGAAGGACTTGCCTGTGAGCTGACTTTTTTTAATCTATATTAGAGCTCTTGTCCTTGATAATGTCTAAAATAACTAACCGATATTGCCATATGCAACAGTTATGGATTTACATATGGCAAACGATATTTTTCATTTCTGAGATTCTATTAGGACATACTCAGGTGACTCAATTCTGGTGTTTGTAATAAGCAATGCTTTTCCAAAAGAAAAGTGTAACACAGCTTTCAATTCCTATTTTCTACTTTAGTTTTGTTTAAATGCCTCCTTTCTAAATATCAATGCAAATTTAAACAAGTATCATTTTGTCAAGAATACTTTAAACTAAAAATAAATTTCTGATTAGAAAATTTAAATCTCATTTCTGCTAAAAAAACCCCACACCTATGCGGTTGAAAGGGGGTAAAATCATACTTGGGATCTACTAAACGAAAGTGAACCGTATTTTTTTTAGGGCAATGACAATTTTCAGTTGCGGCCACAATGGTGTATAAAATTTGGGAAATTGAATTTTTTTTTCCTTCTGAAAAAGTTTGCCGATCACAGTCATTCCGTCGGTCCACTTTATAAGTTAGCCATTTCATTCATTTTCAAAAATACTATTATTATTTATAATCTTCCGTTTTTAAATGAGAAACAATTGAAATCATGCATATTTTTATGGGATGCAATGCCATAATTTTAGATTTAATGTTAGACTAAAAATGAAAGTGAGTTTAAGAAGGAAAACATTGTAAATAAAATGAGGATTTGTAATCCTAAACCTTCTTTCCTGGAAGTCATGCATTTTCTCATTATGACAGTCGTTTTTCAAATGAATATTAAGCAGGATGGACATAAATTAGTTGCAAAAAATAATGGTTTGTAAGGTTAAATTGTAATAAATTATAAATCGTCAAATAGCTCCATTGAACATTTTTGCCCATCTAGTTTGGGTCTATCCTACGTTATATCAAACATTAATAAATGCATCCACTTACTTTAGCGACATAAGGATAAGATTTTTCTGTGTCGATGCCCTTGTTGTGAATCACGTAATCAAAAGCTTGATCCATCCAGCCGCCATTGCAACCCCCGTTGCCTGGTACAAACAATGTATTTATTATTTCCATGTATTAAAAATGAAATACCATATGTGTAAGTAAAATTTATGTAATATTAATGATTCAATAGTATAAATTCAAAAAGTAATGATAGAGAGATAAGTGGGACTGTAGTACGAAAGTAAGCTCGTTTTCAAAATGAAGTCACAAAGACTATCATTAAGTAAAATTTTTGTTGTTAAGTTTAACAATAAAAATACTTCCAGTGTCAAAAGGCCATTCAGAGTTTAAGGATAAGGGGCAAATATTTTGTTGTTTATAGCAAAAATATATGGGGGGGGGGGGGAAAGGTTAATAACTGCTTTTATTTTTAAATTTTAGCAAACCAAATTTTGAAAGAACATTCAAATGTGGACGATTATTAACATTTTAGGTGGAGTTATCCATAAATAGAAAACTGTGAGAGATAATATTGAAATGAAATATATTTATTTTAGGTATCATCACACATGCAGTTAAAAAAATTTAAAATTTAGTTTAAAAATATAAACTTTTTTTATCACAGTTGTGAATTTTTGTGTGTGTATAAATTCAGGAAAAGTCTTTCACACCTTCTTCTCCAGAACAGTCCACGAGATTTTGTTCACTGAGAGACACCAGCTGTCCAGTCTTTTTCTTGTTCTGACCCTCCAGAGAGCCGGTGGTAGAAAATGCCCAACAGGATCCACAACGACCCTAAAATAATTGTAATTTTATTTTTTACAACTTGAAGTAAAAGTGAATAAGTGTCATATAATACCAATCGTTCATATCTACGAGTACATATCATATACGAGTCCGGCATTAGATAACTAATTTCGTAATATTCCACATGCTCAGGTTAGCAAGGTCAAAGGTAAATATACCAACTAAATATCTGGTTTCAAAATATTTTAGTCAAATATCTTAATTCCAATTTTATATCACATTTTTTAAACAAGACTACTTCCGATTCCCTTCCTTTGGTTTTGGTTAAATTTTAATTTGATACTCAACTAATGAAACCTTTCATTTGACAGAGCAACAGAGACTGACATGGGATTTTTAAAACGTCTCACTACATTGTAGGTCAAAAGTTACAATTAAAAAGATATTTTTTAAAAACCAGTTTTCAAAAAGCTTAAAAGTAAGTCCGTAAATAGAAGCAACATACTTCTATTTTTAATCTTTTTGAAAACTGATTTCAATCATCCTAAATTTGTCACTAATGGTGTTACTTTTATGAGTGTTGCGACAGTTACTGTTTAAAAAAAAATCTATTATTAAAATTGAGAAGAAAAAAATATATACGTAAAAATTTAATTATTTTAATATTGTTATGGTAAAATATTCTGATACATATAGAATAAAGTGTCATAGATAACACTTTTTTATTACTAACGAGTATTGAAAATTGAATACACATATTCATATGTGACGAACCAGACCTATCATTACAGAGTAATGTCATCGAATTTCATGTCTGGTGGTAAAATTAAACCGTATTTTATTCCTAGCTACTAATTTTTACACGTAAATGATACCTCGATTCTGACTACTTCATGGTTCGACTGGTTCAAATCGGACTCACCTGGTCTTTGACGGGTGTAACGAGGCCATCCTCTCTCCAGTCCACTGTTTGGGGTACGATTAGATTAGCAGGTGCGAGCCATGTGCTTGAGTTGCTCACCACTTTGCTCTCCCCTCGGAAGCCCGTCATTTTCTGGTCACGTTCTTTAGAACTCTGCATATAAGAAAAGATGGATTTTTGTGAAAAGAAATTGCTGATAGGAATCTAGATAGTTTCTGTTAACTAACTGGATGGAAATTGCTAAGTTGAAAAATTGACCTTCTTCTTTACTGACAACGGCAGCTATTTTAGAGGAAAGGTGCTTTTCGTTTTCTTTTGTTTGCTTATGTTTTTAGACTTTGAGAGATTATTATTTTTTCAATTTATAGGCAAGGAATTGTCTCCAGATTTCGTACCCAAAATTTAAATCTTAAGAACTGAAAAGATTTCCACATTAAAATTAACTGGAGACATTTAATCTTATCAGACTTTTTAGAAATATATTTTTCTCCAGGATCGTTGCCAAGATTTTTTTCGGGAGGGGATAGAAAATTATAAGTCAACAAATTTTGCCAGTTTCCTAGGATTGGCGAATTATCTTTGCCACCATGTAGCACATTTGAACCGAATATGTTCTTTACCTTTAACTTAAATTAAAAGTAGAATGTAAAATTTATTTCCAGATATACTTTGTATGTACGTTACATTCAACAAGTACTACAGAAAAGTATGATTTAGAGCTTTAGAAATAATTAATAGCATTCACCATTATTTTCGATTAATCTAATGTCTTAATTGTATAGAGCTGTAGGTATGTCAAGATGTAGCTGTAGATAGGTATATCAAGATGTAGCTGTAGATAGTCAATGAGTTAGTGCGAATGTTACTCTCGGTATTGTGGAGCATAATCTGTGATGATGTTGTAAATACATCAAATAGATAAGGATGATCATAGCCTTCGTATAGTTGCCCAAAAATCTAGATGATGATTATTCTATTCTGTTAATAATAAATTTCACCCATATTCTACAATGTGCTATCTTAGCTTTTTAATAGGGATATTTGCAAGTATATAAATAAATTTCGTTTACAGGTAGATAGCAATTAAAAATGCAGCATAATGATGGCTTATGGTGAGTTAATTTAGAATACCTGGGTTGATGAACATAAGATAAGTTAAAGTTGTAGCTTACCATGTCGGAATACTTATTTAAGCCTAGATCAAAGGAATGCATTCCAAGGTTGGCTCGTAGGTTGTGTTGGAATATATCAGACACATGTTCCTCCCAGATGAGTCGCCTGAAGTTTTCTTCCACTGAGGTGTAGGATTTTTGGAATACTTTCTGGAAAACGTTGGATAAATTAGGCGGTATTAAGGAAGCTGTTTTAAAGATAGCTGTAGGATAGCTTCTTTATAATTATCTTATTCGTGTAATTGCATAAATAAAGTGAGTGATTGTCATACTCAAAACCCAAAATAAATATACATTTGTAAAGTATTGCTTGCAAATACTTTGAAAATTTATTGATTTGAAGTTATTAAACTATTTATAATGGTGGATTACATGTTACATAACTCCTGTGTGATGTGGAATATATTATAAACAAATACTGGAGTTTGAGGAAACGCATGCTTTAAAATATGCATGAGTACTATGTTCGCTTTCCAGCTTAAGTTTTTGAGTTGGAGTACACGGTAGGAGTTCTCAAAATGTAGAACAGGTTTGTATTTAAAACCGAAGTTGAACTACTGAGAGATATAATAAGCAAAAACTACACTTGTAAATTTTATGCTGCTTTAAATGCATTTCATTTTAATAGTGTTAAAGTGTAACTGATTTTAAATGCATTTCATTTTAATAGTGTTAAAGTGTAACTGATTTTAAATGCATTTCATTTTAATAGTGTTAAAGTATAACTGATTTAAAACATGTTTATAACGTTTATACGATTTTTATTTTGACTGATTACATATTTAAACAAACGATTTCAACAAATTAAAAAAACATGAATATTTCAAGAGTGCTTCAAAGTTTTAAAAATCAATGTATATGTCAGAGACAGAATCATAAAATCAAACTTACAAATGTCTATAACTTTTAATGCAGTTTCTGATATAATCAGTGATACTATGAAAACATACAGCATAGTAATTTTAAAGATAATAAGGATTTAATTTTATTCTCCCTAAAATATTGTCTTGGAAATATGTGAATATTATTAACAGACGTTATTCTTTTCTTATGCCCATTCCTAGGTTTTAATGTTTCAATTCTTACCTTGAAACTTTCCCACAAGTCTTCCAGATCATCATCAAACTTTATAGATTTGCAGGAAACAGCCACAAATAGTGCCACAAACACAAAGACCTTCATGATTTATAATCTGCAAAGAAAGGCAAAAGCTATAAAAAAAAAAAAACAAAAAAAAAAAAAAAAAACATATATAAATGTTTTTTCATAATGTAAGGCATCACTAGTAAGTGAGTCAAAGCTGACATGAATATGACAACTATATTTTTGTCCAGATCGAAGTATAATTTTTTCAATGTCATTTTAGTTAAGTCCGTCTTAAAATGTTTAACAACTAAAAATTACGAAATCATTTATTTGCTTCGAAAGCTCATTTTATGTATTTTTAATTTTAATATACAGTTTGTACATAAACTATTTATTAGATTTAATAAATTATTTGAAAAACTGTAAATTACCTAAATAAGTTTTTTTTAATTATTTTCGTCTTGTAAACAGTAGATTATTGTCAAATCGTGTCAATTCTTTAGTACTTTATCCTCATACCATTAGTTCAATTCTGTACGAACGACACAAGTTATATTTAACTGACAAGGTTCGTTTTTTTTTTCAGCCTTAGCCTTAATCTTGAGTAATCTTCATCAGCAAGTGACTTAGTGTACACTTTAAATTCACATAGGAAGAATTGAGTCGTTTTCCTTTTCTTACCGGTTTGCGATGTGTATGAAGGAAATAGTTTTCAATTTTGGTTCTCGTGAAATTAAATAAATTTGGCTCTCATGAAAAATAGACAAATGCAATAGCTCATAAGCCGAATGCTTCTCCGACTGTTATTTCAGACGAGTGAAATTACTACCCAGACGCATATTAAAATATCATTAAAAGTTAAAATCTACGTTATTTAAAAGCTCTTTTTTAATAAATATATTTATGAAATTTAAAAAAAGTCAATTCTGTTTATTGTGTTTATAAATAAAGAAATTGCAGTAGATGTTTCCAAAATGTTTCAATGAAATGTTTAACAACGCTCTAGTAAACTAAATATTTTTTTTAAATAATATTTCAGTTTGTTTTATGTATTTTTCTTAAAAATTCATTCAATCACATAAAAAGAAAATGTTTGACGATAACTACACGCTAGGTAATTTATTTAATTGAAAAACAAATATTTTTTTAAATGATTTTCACCATATCCATTATAAACAGGAAATAAAAGCAATACTATGATAAGTAACGTAGGAATATTTTTAAAACAAAAATCAAGATCAACAACTTTTATTCGAGTTCTGCAAATTTGCTTCATCCACATATAACAAGATATACGTATATATAATTTACTATTCTTATAAGAAACATTCCGTTCCCAAATCTAAACATTAATTGAAATAACAGAATGTGTAAGTTAGAAATAATTACCTCAAACAATTGAAGTCTTTGAAAATATGGTGAAATTGGAATACTCTAACAGGACACAGTAAGCACTCCAACAGAATTCTATATCGACTATTGAATCATGCTGTGTAAAGTAATTCCAAAATACTGATATGTCCTGTAACTCGTGCTGAGAAAACCGGAAAATTATCTTTTATCAACTTCATGAGTCAAGTTGGCATGAAAAGTACTTGAGTATATAGCTTTACTATGCCGCTGTAAGATAACTTATGTACCACTAACTCAGATACAGAAGGTTAAATGTTAATATCATGTGATACGCACTCACGTAAAATTCAAGTTAGTAAATAGTACATGGATTGGACAGCCTGAAATTAAAGGATGTATTTTTTATATTCAGTCAACTTATTCATTAAAATGTGTAATTTGTTCATGTAACTGCATATTTGGCCATTTAAATTCGTCTTTTGTAAAAACGGCATTTACCCATTTAAATGTGTTATTCGCAAATTTCGGCTCTCTAAAATGCTATGGAGGTATGGCTGTTATATACTGTTAGTGATGATGTTTGAGTCAAGTATCAGAAGGATTTTAGGAGCATTTAAGACTTTAATCTCCACACAACACACGCTACATATAAGACAAAGGAATATTTGAAAAGAAGGAACACAGGTCCTTTAGCATTTGAATCAGAGCTAGAAGTCCTGTCTTTTCGGTTCAGATCACTGAGAGGAATGAATTAGCCACACCTACTTTCTGCAGTGATTGGCTAAGTTAAGTTTTAGTATTACTTTCATTTGCTGAAGATTTTGATCGACAGTTTCTAGTTTTGGTTCGCAAACGAAAGTTTCACTTCGCGAAAATGGTTGACGCATAAAGAAAGTTGGATGAACTTATTGCGTCACCACAATGCTTAACGACATGTATTTGGATTGTTGAAGGAGGTATGCAAAAGTAAAAATTTAAAGTGTCTATACTTCAAAAGCTACTTTTTGACACCAACATCCTTCCTACATTTGGTCCTTCAATTATCATAAAAAAAATTACATTACAAATCCATCGTATTGTAGAAAATTTGGGAAAGCTGTTATTGAAAGAAACTATTATCAGCTATCTTGACTGAGGAATTGGGTGGTAATAATGTTGTTATTTCTTATGATAATTTAAAAAAATTCTTGAATTCTTTTATTCCGCACTTACATGGCTTCTTTATTTGTTTGCTTGCTTGCTTTGTTTCCTTGCATTTCAGTAAATTGAACTTTTAAGTAAATTCGCTTCCGAAGAGGCTTTAGAATAATTTTATACTACACCGTCTGCGTTGTACAAGCACTATTTAAAAACTTGTATTGCAGTGCTGGACATAAATATACCTATATTTTTTTCGTTATTATTTTTATTTTGGATTTTGAAAGAATTTTAGCTTGATTAAGTTAAACCACTTTTGTTGCTCAGCACTGCAATTCAGTATTTTCAACTTTTTTTTTCTTCCTGAAATCTTAATCTTAAAATAGGTTGCAGTATTTATGGCCAAACAGTCCCGAGTAAGGTTCAACAACATTAGTCTCTACTAAATTCAATGTTAAATAATAGTCATAGTCCAGAAGAACCATTTCACCCTGGACACTTATAAATTAGAATAGAAAACTGGTATTTAAGTAAATATGAACTACTAGCTGTGTGCCCCCCCCTGCTGGGATCCGTTGAAGAATATCTATCAGTTCTGTGTTGCAAAGGCTAGGAATTTCTTCTGATTTGTTGTTGTTGGTGATCAGCTTCCAATGTACTATAACAGATGCATGTTTTCGTTTATTTTGTAAAAGCGCGTTCTGTCATTTTCTAGTCGATGCTGTTTTTGTAGCGCTCTTAGCTGCAGAGCATTTATATTCGTTCTTATTATATTAGCAAATGTCGAAATGATTTGAAAGTTTTCAGTGAATTTCAATAATCTTCGGTGAATCTACGATTGAGGCTGCAAGTAATGAAGTCAAATTGAGTCTAAAAAATCTGTCGCTCTGCTAGATTCTATGTATATTTTAATTCACTCTCATCAAATGAAGTTAGATACAAAATTTAAAATAATCCAGCCAGAAAAATGTGACCATTTTAATTTTTTTTTTTTTAATATGTGCAAAACACCGGTAAACATACTCAACAAAATATGTTAGGTATTTATAATGCAGCTTTAGCCTCCGTTTTAAAAATAATCAAGAAAATATATTGTACCAAGTTCTTAATTTTCGTTTTAAAATAAAACAAAATCTGTACAAAGCGAAAAATTAGCAGACATTGAAACAATAGCGTTTTTAACCAAATTGTTCGCCAGCAGAAAAATTATCGCCAAGTGGCATGGATATAGTACCAATATTTGTCAACGCGGTGCCACTCAACACACCTAATGATATACGTAGGTGTTTCACATTAGACGGCCTTATTACATTTGATTTTGTAATGTACACATCCTGATAAAAAGATATAATAGTTTTATTAAGTTGATCAAAATCCGACTGAAAACATTCCATAACAGCACCAACGTATAGTGGTAAATGAACCTTTAGATGTTAGATATATATGATAACTGCAATGCAGAAGATATTTTCTATTAAAATACAAAGAAATTTAACTAATTTATTTTGTTTAAATGTTATTAATACTTATTAAATAAAATCAAAATGTCAATACTCGCTGTGCACAATACACCTTTGATGACAACACAAAAAGTAAACAAAAACAGGATAAATTTAAAAAGTAGAAAAACAAAACGATGCATAAAAAATAATGCTTTAAAGCTGCACATGCGCCGAAGATGTTTTCGGTATCGACTAACAGTAAATATATTGAAATATTACAATAATATTCGAAATTCTTATCGGACAGACGATTATAATACATAAAAATAATCAGAAAAATAAGGAGGACACTTTAAAATAACTTTTGTTTTTATTCTGATGTGATAAAAAAAATATCGTTGCCATTCCAAGAATTTGTTTTCGCGTTATTAAATTTTAATGAAAGCAACTTTTAATCGAATTTAAAAGTTTTTCTGTACAATCTCCATGTACAATAGCTTCTATGTACCAAATTTCGTACCTCTTGGTGCAAAACTGTGGATTTGTATGAGGTTCAGACATACAGATAACTCACTTTTATATATATAGATTCAAAATTTCAAAACATCAGTTAACATATGAGAAAAGCAGGTAATCGTTTTTACTTTCAAGTACCCTGTTAGATATATATATCATAAATAGTGTAACAAAAGCAGTGCATTCGGTAAAAATTTTTTTTTTTTTCTTCTTTTGCATTTTAACACGTTTTGGAACTTAAAGTGTTAAAAAAGTGGTCTCGAAAAAAAAAAATTGTGTCTGGGATCATCATAACTCCTGAATGGATTGATCTAAGATGTTTAATTTTTGCATACGTGATGCCGTGGGACTTGTCATTAAGGTTTTTGTCAAAATTGTGCATGCTCTTAAAGTAGTTGCCATTGAAAAACTTATGTTTTTTAGTATCTCCAAAAAACGTCTCTAACTATTTTGATCAAAACCACTGTGGTAATGCCTTTTAAGATGTTCTGCACATCCCCATTAAAATTCCCTAAGAGACTTCCTAAGAGATTACTTTCTGATTCATTGATAGTGGGTACACAATTTGTAAGTTATAAGTTTATTTTATTTATGTAGCTATCTCTATATATATAAGGCAAAGCCCTCACTCACTCACTCACTCACTCACTCATCACTAATTCTCCCACTTCCCACATGCCCACATCTCTGAAAATTGGAACAAATGTCAACAATGGTAAACATAGAAAAAGTAAGCTATTCCGATCTCGATTAACCCACTTTAAGGGGTCGAAAAGGGGTTAAACGTTCCAAACGAGAGATATTCGAATGTCCCACTTCCCATATAGTCACAACTCTGAAAATTGGAACAAATGTCAACAATGGTAAACATAGAAAAAGTAAGCTATTCCGATCTCGATTAACCCACTTTAAGGGGTCGAAAAGGGGTTAAACGTTCCAAACGAGAGATATTCGAATGTCCCACTTCCCATATAGTCACAGCTCTGAAAATTGGAACAAATGTCAACAATGGTAAACATAGAAAAGTAAGCTATTCCGATCTCGATTAACCCACTTTAAGGGGTCGAAAAGGGGTTAAACGTTCCAAACAAGAGATATTCGAATGTCCCACTTCCCATATAGTCACAACTCTGTAAATTGATACAAATATCAACAAAGACAAACATTGAAAAATTATACTATTCCGATCTCGATTAACCCACTTTAAGGTGTGGAAAAGGGGTTAGACGTCCTAAACGATTGATTTGGTTCCACTTCCACCATAGTCCCAATTTTGAAAATTGGTACAAATATCACCAATGGTAAAAACAGAAAAAGTAAGATATTCCGATCTCGATTAACCCACTTTAAGGGGTGGAAAAGGGGTTAAACGTACCAAACGAGGGATATACGAATGCCTCTGTTTTCACATGGTCACAACTCTGAAAATTAGTACAAATATCAAAAATGATAAAAATTGAAAAAGTAAGCTATTCCGATATCGATTAACCCACTTTAAGAGGTAGAAAAGGGGTTAAACGTTCCAAACGAGGGTTATTCGAAATTCGAATGTCCCACTTCCCATTGGGTCACCACTCTGAAAATTGATACAAATGTCAACAAAGACAAACATTGAAAAATTATACTATTCCGATCTCGATTAACCTACTTTAAGGTGTGGAAAAGGGGTTAAACGTCCTAAACGATTGATTTGGTTCCACTTCCACCATAGTCCCAATTTTGAAAATTGGTACAAATATCACCAATGGTAAAAACAAAAAAAGTAAGATATTCCGATCTCGATTAACCCACTTTAAGAGGTAGAAAAGGGGTTAAACGTTCAAAACGAGGGTTATTCGAATGTCCCACTTCCCATTTGGTCACAACTCTGAAAATTGATACAAATGTCAACAAATGAAAACATAGAAAAATTATACTATTCCGATATCGATTAACGCTTTTTAAGGTGAGGAAAAGGGGTTAAACGTTTCAAACGAGGGATATCCGAATGACCAATTTCCAATGTTGTCACAATGCTGATAATTTGTGCAAATGTTAAGAAGGGCAAATATAGGAAACATTTTTTTTCCAATATTTCCAATGGGAATGAAATTTTAAGGGATGAAAGTCGACGTAACAATGAAACTAATACGAGGAATATGATACAGGTGCAACTTTGAAATTTAGAACTCAAACATAAACACAATAAACTATAACAATCTCTATTAACTAATTAAAAAGCATTCAAAGGAGGTTAATCGTTCTATTCAAAGGATATTCAAATGTCTTGGTTTGGTTTGTTTTCAGATTATCTGGCACCGTCAGCAACACGAGGGCTATAATTCGCCGAAACATTCGTCATTAGACAAGCCAACATACATTTACAAACACCCATGCCTAACACGGGACTCGAACCCGCAACCTCGCGGTTTAGAAGCAAGCATGCTAACCACTATACTGTTTGGACGGCGAATTCAAATGTCTTATTTTCAATATATTCGCAATTATATATTTTGGAAAAAATGTCAACAAAAGAAAGTTCCTAATTTGATAAATCAATTAATCGGGATCGAAATGGGAGCAAACGTCTGAACTGTAGAATACATGAATGTTTTTTGATCGCTAAAATACACGTGGTAAAATTTCGTAGCGCAGCACGGGTATTCAGCTAGCAATATATATTTCTTAAAGAGGGCATTTTTATTGAACCACTTTCCCCGTTCACCCAGGAGGTAGGGTTCATAAAACGCATTACCTCCTTCTGCCTCAAGCAAGGCGGGTTCCCCAGTAAGTATATTTCCGTTATTATATTTTAGTACAAGTCTCATATATATATATAAATATGTCTAATCGTCATTAATCGCAAATCATTAATCAGTAAGTCATCATTTGGAAGTCACAGTTCGATAAGTCAATCGTTGGGAAGTCATTATTTCGAAGTCACAGTTCGGTAAGTCATAGCTGAGAATCATAGCTTGGGAAGTCAAAAGTCAGTAAGTCACAAGTAGTCAAGTCATAGTTAGGCAAGTAATCAGTCCATTCGAAATATTTTACCGCCCAAATATACGCTTTGAGACGAAGCGCTTGAAACGTTTCCATTTTCCTTTTTCTTTCCTCTTCCACTCGCCTACGAAGTTAAAACTGTCAAGTCTTTCCGGAGTGGAATCCACTGTGACTTAAGCTGGCGACGTTGTAGTGGCTGCTGGGCGGGGTGGCAGACGATAGGTAAGGATCCACCAGTCTATGAATTCGGAAACTTTGTCGGGTCTCTCAGCCAGCATTCGGGAGTATGTCATCCCTGTGAAGTCTTTGACCGCAGCCAGGTCTTGCTCAGCCAGGAGTTCGGCATCCGTTTCTTCTTGGATCGTAGTAAGAGAGGGACGGTATCTGCTTTTGAGCTTTGCAGAACATAATAGAGTTGGAAACTTAATTTTAAAATAATAGCTTAGTAGCTTTGAATCACGATTTAATCAATATCAATAGTAAAATTTGAGATCTCTGAATATACGCCAAATATTCTCAAATTTTTTATTCGGTCTGATTCAAATTGCTCTGTTGAAAATAATTTTCTTACGTTTAATTGTTAGCAGCATTCTTCAGAAAAACTATTATTGACTGGTGATAATAATAAAAAAAATTGAAATAAAGAAAGCCAACAATTCTTTATCAATGAAAATAACGTAAATTAACATTGTTAGCTTTTATTGTGACTTATTATTTTTATTATATACATTCGCCGCTTATATATAAGCACAAAACCCACAATCGTAAGTAGAAAATTTGAATGCATAAGAATTTCTTTAAAAGTATAAAAATTGTTGTAAAAAACGTTGCATGTATTCCTGAAAATATCGACATTGTTAAATGAATGAACACAAACACAAATTTGAAGACCAACTGCAAAGTTAATACAGTCACGAAAAAAAAAAAAAAAAAAAAGAATACCTAAAATACCGAATTTCTGGAATAACATAATAGAAAATACATAATTTACAGTATACATGTTAATAATAGTTCTTTAGAACATTATATTTCTTATTATTTGAATGAGATGGATATTAAACTTCATTAGGGATATACAGTCCTACTCCGTTAACGCGAAATCGCTTAACATAAAATTCCGTTTAACGTGAAGTAAAGATAGCTATCCGTACTTAAAATGTAACGTTAATTTATTCGCTTAACATGAAATTCGCTTAACGCAAACAATTTCGTCGGCCCCATCGACTTTGCGTTAATGGAGTTTGACTGTAATTTTTTTTTTTTTTAATAAATACAAAATTTTTTATAAAAAAAAATAAACTATATCTATAGACAAATTGAATAAAGGAACTTGGGTTGAAATGAAATCTTAAAAAGTATTTTTGTATAATAAATGAAGGTTAGTTAAGACTCAATTTTGAGTGTAATGAAAAGTTTATAAAGTATAAATTAACATCTCATACAAAAATTTAAAAAGTTCTAATGATTTTTTAAAAACTTTTAATGTTATTTGCCTCAATTTTTTCTATACACGGGGCAGAAAAATGAATGCATTAATTTGTATCGATTTCAATTAAAATTTTGCTGCGGAAAGTAGCGAAAATTCATTTGAAAAGCTACTAGGTATTTACATGTTCATATAATTTGATTCCTTATGCATTAGTGTCAATATTTTCTGTCGTCACTTTCACTGTCAATATAATCATTTTAAAATCCCTTTCAATTCAAATAACAGGCGGTCTTGACAATATACTGAATATATATATATATATATATATATATATATATATATATATATATATATATATATATATATATATATATATATATATATATATATATCATTTTTTTTGTCGATTAGATTTTTTACTTATCTTCTCACCCTCAGAAATCGTAAAAGTAATTTTAGAGACGATTCAGAATTTAGTTTAAAATAATGCAGAAAATGCTTTATAATAACTCATTAAAAACTCTTAAAGTATTTATTTAAATTCTTAGCTAAAATGAGGCATGTCCATTTGAACATATACAAGTTCCTCTTATTACACAAACCATTACATTAAATACATAAAGTACTAGACCAATTTTATTCTAGATGTTGCATTGTGTTGCATGGTTATAACAGGGTTTTTATACAGTTTTTTAAAAACAATATCTATAGTCTTTCGAAAGATATAGTGTAATGATCATTTGAGAGCGACGCTTGGGGGAGGGGGAGGTGGAAAATTTTCATTTCTCACAACAAAGATCAAGGAACCCGTTTAGCAGATGAGTTTTTTTCTTTGATGATGGTTTTAAGTGGCTACAGCCCGGAGGCACTTTACCACTGGTCGTAATTTGGCCCGAAGGGCAATCGTCGGAGTTAAAAAGATCATAATTGGCAAAAAATCAAAGACGGGACGGACAGGACAGCACAGAAGGCGAAAAAACAGTTCAAATGAAGAATTCCAAGACCCTTTTTGACAAAAAGCAGCAGGCTAAGATGGTCTTCCAATCGGAAACGAGGAAATGGCAGGTGGGAGGAGCTAAGCAGGAATAGTCGGTGTCGGCTTGAATCTGCTAGATATGAATTGAGGATACTTCTCACAGAGATCTATGATGGGATCCATACATGAAGTAATTCGAGCATGAAAAACAAAATGTTCAAGACTTTTGAATTTAACAGCAGCACAGTCGAGGGTGGCGAAAAGGGCTTCAGCAGCAAGAACTTCATCCTCTGAGGAGAGAGTACAATTACTAGTCAAGGTTCCAATTGAACCAGAAGAGACTTTTTCAACAGGTTTCTCCACGGGGATGGTTTGGGACGCAGCTTCTGCGTAGGTAAGCTTCTTTAGCTTAGCAAGTTGCAGGGGTCTAGGCAAAAACTGGGGTTTCTGCACCTGCTTGTAAGAGGAGGCAGAAGAAGGAATGGTCGCCTTCTTGACCAAGGGGCCTTCTCTACCTCTGAATATCAATTTTCTGCGAGCAGGACAGGTGTGTGAGCTACTGCAATGCGCCTGGTTGCAATTGCAGCAGCGTTTGGGACCAACTTTGGTCTGGCAGTCACTGGAGCGGTGTTCAGCTGCACAGTGGCGACATCTAGTGGGAAGCGAACATGAAGAGGCCAAGTGCGAGCCCCAGCTTTGACAATTAAAGCATTGCCGGGGTCCGTGTGCTTGTTTCCCCTTCAGAGGTTCCATCGAAATCTGCAGGAAGAGCAGCATCTTCCAGGTTAGAATGCTCTCTTTGTGGTGGTGGCCGGGGAACTCCAGGATAAAGAGAGGCATCTTTATACCTCGGCTTCTCCTCATCTGGGTGACTGATTTGGGTTGGAAGTCTGGCATCTCAGCAGCAAACCAGTCGACAATCTCCACCGGAGACGTGGATCCAGGCAATCCCCTGACAACTACTTTAAATGAAGTGAGTTTGCCAGGATCATTTTGCGTAAAGGGAACTTCACGTTCCTTCAGCCAGGTGTAGATAAGCGCCTCGTCAATCTCTTGTTGAGGGGTGACGCAAATCAGATCTTTAGTGACACGGGCGTTCAGAATACCATTTTGCTCAAGAAGCCTCTTGTGCAGGAAGCTTATGGCACTCTTCCCGTCCGCATCTGAATCAAGGTAAAAGCAGGTAGGTACATAAGAGGGGCTATCAATGTTAGCAAGGTTTGCCTCTTCGTACTGTAAAACCTCTTCTGCCGGGGCCAGAATTTTACAACTCTCAACGTCAGGTTGAGTTAATTCCACGGAATTTTCAGGGGTTGTTAAATCTGGGGCAGGGACATCAACAGGAACATCAACATCAGCGTTAGCCTCGTCAACAACATCAGGGACAGAGCCCTTCGTTGCGATTTGCTTAACTAGTCTCTTCTTGCGAGGAGCCATACGAAAAAAGTAGGAGAGCGATCAGAACAGGTCTGTCTAGTTCGAAACTCTAAGTTCGATTGCTTTTTCTTGCGAGCAGATGAGTGAGATTTGGAGGGGAGAAAAGTGGAAATTATTTTACCACATATGGCGATCTTACTAAGGCAGGGGTGCCTACAGGGGGGGGGGGGGGGTGATAAGAAAGTGGAAAATTTTGGGATTTTTCATAAAAAATTAAGATAAATAGAAAAAATAATCAAAATCATAAGAAAAACAGAAATTGTGGGGGGGGGGGTATGTATTTAAAGTATTTAATAATGCTGATGGGGAGGGGGGTAGGGCGCTTGCACCCAAGTTTGTAGAAATATGTTTAATATCTGAAGGAGGGTGGAAGCGTTTAGTATGTACTATTAATTTCCTTGTGGTTTGATGAGGGAGGAGGCCTACTTTTTAATAGTATGTTTACCGTGTAATAGAATGTATAAGGTTCTGAGGGGTGGTCTTCATTTTGTTATTTACCAATATGTTTATGATCTGAGTGGGGGGGGGGGAGGGACAATGTGTAGTATACATTAGTATCTTTGTGATTTGATGAGGGAGTGGGGGGTCTCTATTTCAGTATTTAATTGTATCTTTAAGGTGGGGGTGGGGGGTGGGGAGTATTTGTCTATCATTTAACAGGAGTTTACAGTGTAATAGTATATTCAAGGGTTTAAGATGGGGTGCTATATTTTAGTATTTTGCAATGTATTTTATGTATAAAATGAGCGGGGGTGTCTATCAATTACTATCTAGCAAAAATATACTTAAGGTCAGAATAGGGGGGGGGGGTCTAATGAATACTATGTATCAACAATATGTTTGAGGTCTGAGAGGAGTGTTCTATTTAGTATGCAACACTATGTTTAATGTCTGTTTGGTCTACCTTTAGTTCGCTTATAATTCGGGGGGGGGGGGGGGGGGTAGCCCAGTAACTTCATCCCCTACCCTTTCAAAGCAGATAATCGCGCACAATACGCGTACGATGGGGTTGGGGGTAATCCAAATTCGCCTCATTATATGAAAAGAAATATCATACTTGTACATTTCCGCTGCTCCTAAACTCCTACCAAACCTATCCTGTCTAGAGTTAACAATGCTTTAAATGCAACCTAACACTTAAATTAGAATACTGTCAAGTCATTACTGCGCATCCGGGGAAGTCCAAGAAACATCTAATATTTTTACAATTTTTAAAGTCGGTTGAAAGTGCTTGATCAATTAATTCCCTTGAATATGAGCCAAAATATATTGAAACAGACAGTTAATACCCTGATGGTCCTCGATTTTTGCTGGAAAATTGGGCTACTCAAGTGATGAAAGAGAAGAATGCGCAAAGTTAAAAAAAAAAAAAAAAAAAAAAAAAAGCATATACATTAAAAACAGAAACTTTTAAGAGGTCAATGTCACTCTAAGCTATAATGCACCAACGGTTCATAATTCTAATTCTGAAGATTCAATCACGTGAGAGCAAAGATGCGGCATACTCATTCCCATGTTATTTCTTTTTTCACTTATGATGGCTAAGGGGCCAACAAGAAAATAGAAAAGTAAAATAAATTTCAAGTTCGAAAATTCTCGCAAGAACTATGTTTCATTTTAGAACACTTATTTTAGACTTAATATATTGTAAACATTAGATAGGTAAGAAGTTTTTAATTAAAATAATTTTAGACTAAGGTAATTGAACATAAAATGGGTTCTTCTTGATAATTCATTCCAGTATGAACATGACCGCCAGTATGATTATTTGCAAAAGGGTACAAAGCTGTGTTTAAAAGAAGAGTGCAATAAAAGTTTTTTTCGTTTTAAAAATTTGATTTTAAAAAATGTTAGATTTCTTAATGAAATATTATCTAGTAGTTATTCACCAATATTGTGTACAAATGAATAATTTGAAATCCATTTTAAATAGCACATCACTATTTTTTTGTGTAGAGAATTTTACTTCTGCTTTCCACTTATTTCTACATTTCTAAAAGCCAAGCCGGGATAAAAACCGCAACCTCTTATGTCCCTTTCCTGCGCCCATAAGAATAAACACAATTTTAACTTTTAATTTTCAACAAACTTTCCATATTAAATTAAGTTTTTTTTTTTGTAAAATTCCTATTTTGTATTTTTATAAATATATCTAATTTCTTGCCTTATTTATTATCTGTATAAATTTAGTATTTGAAAGTAGCTTACGTATGAAGTGTTCCAACTTAATAGTCACAAGTACTATATGGATTTCTAGATTTTTATGGGTTTAAAATATGCTGTATATACTTTACGTAGCAATCAATTATTTCTGTAGGTAAATTAATTACAAGAATTAAACATGTTAGTCCAAAAGGGACTGGATCATTAAAATAACTTAGGCCGAAGTAAGAATGGTTCTGGAAATACTATTGGCCAATGCATTGGTCTAAACACATTAGGGCAAAAGGAAAGTCATAGTGCTTTTTATGTTTGTTTTTTTATGATTGATTTTTCACTCATACATTCGCTTTAGTCATTGAAAGTCTATTGTCATTTGGCCTTAGCTTCGAAATTTGTTCTCTTTAAGAGAAAAGCAAGGCCGTATCCAGTGGGGATGATAGGGTTCAAACCACTCTGAAATATTCTCCATTATATTATATTATAGAGGACGTGCATAAATTACGTCACACACAATTTTTTTGTCACGTTATGTCATGTTAGAACGACCTCACACCACCAAAATTACGCCAAGTTGCTGCCTTCGTCTTCAAAAGAATGTATTTTTAATTAATTTCAAAAATTAAAAGAGAAATATGTATGATATAGAAAGTAACTCAGAAATAAGTCCAACTTACATTACAAATTAACTTTCTTGGTCAAAATGACCTCGAATGTCTAAAGTTAATTTTTTTAAGCTTTAAATTAAACTAGGGGTGTGAAACATCGCACAACTTTCAATTACGCTATTATATTGACACGGATTGGTTTTATTTACCATTTTTAACTTCAAAATGGCGAGATAGGGGTTTACTTGAGAAACAGTATCGTCTTTTCAGTTCTGGATGGCATGATAGATTTGTTGAGAAAATGTCGTCAAGAACAAAGTCAAATGAGAGAAGACATTAAAAAGTATAAACAACGAGATAATCAAGTAAGGCCAGTTTATTGAGACAGTTTTTGCTATGCAAGTTGCATAATCGTTGTTTGCTGTATTAATTATTTTTATTACTGTTTTATTTCCTAAATTGGGGGGGGGGGGTAATTTTTGAAATTGTTTGTACTTTCGGGGAGTTTTATTAATAGAAATAAAGTGTTCAGACTTGTTATGGTCTTCTTTTTGTAAGAATTCCCACAGGTGGAAACACCAAAAAGTGAATTCAGACTCAAATAGATAAATTATTTCTTTTAAATATTTAAAAAAAAATTTAATATTCTCTATTTTCTATGAAGTTAACACTATTTCTATACTGTAAGATCGAAGGAAATCGATGGACGGTTCAAGAGGCTTCTTATGGTATAAGCGAAATAAATTAAAGTATGTTAAGGAAATATTTTGTGTAAGATTATTTTTCAGTTTGCAATACCAAAGAAGTATATAAATAGCAGGTTTAATATAATAAGAAAAACTTTGAATGATACCGATAAATTGAAAAGATAACAATTGATATTTAGAAATTACATAAGAATTTAATGAACAGTATAATTGTACTTAAATTTAATCAGCTTGCGTCATCTGGAATTGTAGTATCATAATATGTTTATTAAATTTTTCAAACATACGTACTACTGTGATTATAGTAAAGTTATATCGAAATAAAAATGTAAACATCACAGAAAAAGTAAACGGTTAAAATATTAGCCAACAGATGTGTCAATTTAATAACTTAATAATAATCGAAAATAAGTCTAAGACCAAAACTTAATAAATCGAATAAAGTGTTGAACATCTTTCCTCTTATTGTTTACTGTGAGGTGCCATTCGTAAAAATATGTACTACTGAAATTTTTTTTAAATATTATTTTTAATATCTTAAATTTGTTTTATATATTTAGGAATTATTTTTCCATGATCTTAGACACCGGTGTAATTTTTTATGTATATCTGTTGATCATTGATAATTAGACTTGCGCAAAATAAATTACTAATGTACAGCTGTTGTTATTTTCATTTCAGAAATTTTATAACGATATATATTTCAAATCGAATTATGGAGGCAAATGCATTAAAATATTCTTTATAAAAAGTTTTTATTAAAACCACAAATGTACACATTCCAAACAAAATAAACATCATTGACTAAAATTACTATTCATCAATTATCGACCACTAACTATTTAATGGATTCAACAAATTCTATTTGATCACAGGTCTTAAATGCCGAAACAAGCTTAAATTAAACAAGTGGGTAGCTTGCTTTGGTGGCAATACCGCATAAATTGTTCTTGTTTCTCACCATTCTGATGTATCCTTTTTCACCAAAGGAATCACCCCAACTGAAAAAAACAACGACATTTGTGTAAAACAATGGTAGCCTTTGATTGGTGTAAAGCTATAATAATTCTTATAATTAGTTTTCTGTATCTGATGGCCTTCAAATTAAAAAGCAAAAAAAAATTGCTTATCTAATCTAATAAAATTTTTTGTTTGTGAGACGGACCATTTCAACATATTTTAACTCTCTAGTTTCTCTTTCATCAAGAATAGTGCTGGAATAACTTCCTTATAGATTATAAAGATCAGGATTTGTGTTTGGCTCTCCTGAAAAGTTGTAAAGAATTGCCCTGGATTTGATATTTCTTTTACGTGCGAATTTTTTCGAGACTTCTCACTTACGGTTATTTAATGAACAGCTGAATTTATACGAATACGATTTTAGTTTGAATTTAGCATTTTAGCTAACTCTTTTGAAAATTTGTCCATAAACAACAAATTGGCGTAAAGTTCTGTTTGTAGTAGAATAATTGTTAAATGATAGGATTATTTTAAGAAAGAATACATTTATTTAACATGTGCCTTAACTGGTAGAATCAGATTTATTTACTAATAGATAGCGTCTTACTTTGTGACATACTTTGTGAAAACATCATCAGAAAAATTCATTATAAACTCTTAAGATAGAGAAACCACAACTTAATTTGTAAAAATTTTTGTTAAATTTTTACTTATTAATGGAGAATTTTTGTCATGCTCAGAATTTTGCTTTCTATTGATCCAGTAAAAAAAAAATCCACGGGGTATATAGCTCATCATTTTATACTTTGATATTTCCTTACCATAACAAACCAGGTTGATAAACGGTTAATCTTGGATTTCTAACAAGCACTCTGGAAATATGTACAAAAAAGTGAGTTTATCAAAGTTATCAAACATAAATTGTGCGATGAATAGTTCTAGCCAGTTGGGCAGGTTTTTTTTTTTCACTTTTGCCAGTTTGTTTTGACAAGCAACGAGATTAGCAATTTCGTGACGTATATACTGCGAATTAAAACGTCTTTTAATAAGACACCAAAATGGCACTGTATTCAGACGCTAAATATACTCTTAATTTAAGACACGAGTATAATGCATGCTTCAATTACCGAGGGAGGTGAAACATGGTCAACAAAAAGGAGTAATATCATAGTGCATATACCATTGGTTATGATTTCAAACCTAACTGATTAAAATAGTCACCAGAACAATACCCAACCCAATCAGACATTTCAACTGTCTGAAAATGCTCCCAATATCAAATATCACAAATTCCTTCATAATTAATACTGTATTTGGCTTCTGAATCCAGTGCCACTTCTGTGTCTTATTTTAAGACATTTCAATTTGCAGTGACGATTGGTGCAAAGTTTGTTCGTCACCAATAAAACAATAATATTCTGCACATGCCTACAGCTAGGGTAAGGTTTCTGATGGAAAGTGTACATACCTGTTCTTGATTATCCAATAATCTTTTCCGTTTTCCTGACCATATCCCACAACAAGCACACCGTGGGAAAGGTCATGAACCCCTCCAGGGCAGGTTGCAGGTTCATAAATGCCGCTTCTGAAAATACATATGATGGAAGATTTATAGATAGACTTAATTTTTAATTGAATGAAGAATAAAAGAAATCGCAAAACAAGAATTCGGATGAAGAATTGAAGAAAATGTACCTAATTAAAGAAGCTAGGCTACTCCCAATGTAATTTATTTGACTTTCTAATTCGCTCTTTCACTGTTGAGTTACTTTTGATCCATTTTGAGCAATAAAAAATGCTAAATTTTGTATAAATCAATATATTTATTAAAAAGTATTATTTGTAAAAGTTTGGTATCGTCAAAGATACTCACAATGAAGGTGACAAATTATCTGTGCGATCGACTTTTGAAAAGTCATTTTATATACTATCTGAACTAGAGATTGTCTTGAGCCGTGAAATGTCCTTTGAAAGGAAATTCATCTACGCAATTAGAGCCAATTATAAAAAGATTTAAAAAAGCGCTTGAGGCTATTGGTCTGTTCTAAGAGTTTGAAATAAATAATAATAATAAAAAAAAAAAAAAAAAGAGATCGTCGTCAGCCGATTTCTTTCCCGAAAGACTTCAAGCTAGAGCTTCATTTTTTGGGGCCACTATCTGTCGAAGTATAGCTTTAAATACTTAAAAACTCATAATTTGTGTCATCAGGTATAATACTAGTAAAACACTTTATTAACAAACTTTGAAGAAGATCCAAAATTGATTTTTTATTACGCTTTAAAATGTTTTTATTAACTAGCTTGTAAGGGGCAAGGATAGGTTGATGATACATTTTAAAAAGAATAATATTAATTAATTAATTAATAGTATTTAAATTTTTTAAATATGGCTTGATTCCATTTGTTATTATTATTATTATTATTTTTATTTTTATTTATTTATTATATATATATATATATATATATATATATATATATATATATATATATATATATATATATATATATATATATATATATATATATATATATATATATATATATATATATATATATATATATATATATATATATATATATTTTGCATTTTGATGACTGGTGGATACTCAGCCATACAAGCCTCTAATGAACAAGAAACTTATCACTCACTGGTAAGCCTCGAAATCTCCATTAGCATTAATGGCTACTGAAATAGGTCCGATGGTTGCGACTGCCTTTTGCAAAGCAATTTCGTCTTTTGAGGGGATATCAACAAATCCAGTGCAGGTAGCTCCAATTGTAGAATTCTTGAAGTGGCATTTCTGATCCTATGGAAACAGAAATATAATTTAAAGAGGAACGTCTAAAATCAAAGATTGGTGATGTTTTGTGTCTTTACTGATTATAAATTCTAGTTATGTTGTATGTGTAAGGGCCTTTCTATATGAGTAGTTAATCGAAGAAGTTTTAAAGGAAGGAATGCACATTCTCGCCGTTAAAATGTCGCCATTTGATTGGTCGCGTAAAAGCTTCCTCAGGCTGAAAGACGGAAATTTTATTTGAGCAAAACGAAAAACCGATCACAACACGTATTGGATGTTTTAACGTTTCCAGAGCCCGTTGTAATGTGTTTGTTAGTGTAATAAGAGATTCATTTGTTATTGTATATTAGTTAGGATTTATATCTTATTTTCGTGAAAGGAAAAACAAAAGCAGACCACGTAACGTTTTGGACTATCCATGACAAGTTGTTCACTAGCTCAATCAGCGATTTTTGCCTTTGAGTCTAAAATGTCAATTAAACTGTCTTTTTACATTCTTGTCCATAATTGCAGAATCGGTGAGGTGGCGAGAGTAAAAATTAATAATTAATTTAACAATAAGTTTAAACAACTTGACTTACTTTAGCTTTGTAAGGATACGATGTCTCTGTATCGATGCCATGGTTTTTCTTCACGTATGCAAAAGCTTGATCCATCCAACCGCCGTCGCAACCCTCATTTCCTAGAAAACAAAATTGCTTCTATTTAGGAAAAAGACTGGAATTTAATCAAAACAATCTTCTCGCAATTATGGTTGTTTCGATTGTTTTAGCGAAAAAAGTGATTCTTGTCATACTTATAATATAATTTTCAAAATTTAAAAGGGGAGAGGTGTGGCATTTTCCAGAAGGTCATTTGCAGAAGGTAAAACTCACACCATGTAACGCTATCTGGCTTTAAAATAAAAATTTGAGAAAAGGCGTTCTATGGAAGCACGTTTCAAATGTATTGGCATCAATTTATACTACAGGCTGTGAGAATTCCAAATTTCAGATTTCTATGGCCTCTGAGTTCGGAAATAATTTTAGTGGCGCAAAAAACAGAAAATGTCAATTAGGTCGTTGGAGGGTTAACGTTTTAAAAGGGAGCAATTATCAATTAAATAAAATGAAGTTGTAATTTTAAAAGTGAGCCTTACCTTCAGCTTGGGAGCAGTCCACGAGATTTTGTTCGCTGAGTGATACTAGCTTTCCGGATTTCTTGAAATGCTGTCCTTCCAATGAACCGGTGGCAGAGAATGCCCAACAGGAACCGCAACTCGCCTAAAAACCATAAATTCAAAATATGGCATTAATGGGAACACAATGGGATTTCGTTGCTATTACAATCTTATTTTAACCTGTCAAGAAAGTTATCGTATCATAAAATCAAGTTACATTGGTAAGTCATTTGAAAGTGTGATATATTTCGTTTGCTTGGAGATAAAAGTTGCTAATTACAATTTGTGAAAGTTGTTTGAAGAAAAAAATTAAACTTCTAAAGTGTTGATTAAAGATTAGCTTAGAGATTTTACGCATCACTTATTTAAAACAAATTTATTGCAGCGATCATGTTGCTAACTAAATGTGCTAACTAAATGCATACTAAACAATAGGTCTTAACTTGCTGTTTAAAAATATCCAAAAAAATTGATTGCAGACCAAAATTGGAGTTAGTTCCATGTCACTTTATAGCCGAATCCATGATTTAATTCTTTTAATTAATGAATTAATTCAATAGAAAAGTGTCTGTTTTTTTTTCTTCAAGAGTATAATGCAAAAAAATAAAATAAAAATAATAATAATAATGTATTTAAGAAGAACTTGTTAATGCTTTCACATTTTTTTTAAAGTAAGTACAAAGTTTTAAATCATCGTCTTAAGTAGATTTTGAAAAAAACCCGGACTTTAATGAAGTCTTCCGTTTCTTAGAAGAAAATAAGAAATACATGGTAGTGACGTAGAGCATGCATTTTCAGCATTGAGGTGCCTCACCTGATCCTTGATTTCTGTGACGTATCCTTTCTCCCTCCAATCCACTTTTTCAGGGAGGTCGACATTCGTTGGAGGCAACCAGGCACTTCCCTCACTCACGAAATTGCTTGCACCCTTAAAACCCAACAAGGTTTTGGATATTTCGTCAGAAGTCTAGAAAAGCAGGAGGGTAAAGATTTAGTTAAAAAATTCTGACAAAATATTATATATTTATCCCAGTTATCTGAGAGGTATTATGACGTTAAAATTTGTTGTGAACATAAAATACTGCAACGACTTGGATCGCTTTTAAACAGGTCAACGTTTAATTTTTTTTTAGAAGATGGCATATGGGATATACAAGGTACTAACTATTAGAGGTTTATAAATAGGAAGGCGAGTGTGTTCATACATTAAATGGGGAAGAGAGGAAGGTGGTTGAAGAGTAACACTTTTGCTCTATTGGTTTGTGATAACATGATCGGACTATTATGATATATTACGAATCCTCTATTTTACGAACATACTATGGCATGTCCCGATTGAAACTTACGAAGTTTTGTGAAGAACTTTTCGGTCCAGTACTTGCAAGTTATCAATTAAAAGAATTTTATTTTACTGTAATATCTATTATGATAAAACGAAGCACAACTGGTTACATGTTCAGGATGATTAAAAAGTAACAGTACACTTGAAAAATAAGTTACGCACGAATATTTTTGAAAGGGGATCGATGCGTGTTTTCAGAAATGCTCAAGAAAATGTAGTTTTTTCCCACACTAGTTCGATTTTTTTAAAAAATTCTTTATTAATTAACCGACGTCGCTAAATAACACTAGGCAATTGCTCAATTATATCTAGAGGGCTATCTGTTGATCAGAAAATGAACTATTTTTATTGAGAAAGAAACTAGATTTTTTGGAGAGATTTTCTTTGAAAATAGCATCATCCTATTCTCAAATGTTCGTAAATTATTGTCTTTTCACATTTCCTCTTACTTTTTAATCCCACCTTCAGCATAATAAAGTCAATATACAATATTGTTCTTTAAAATATGTTAAAGATATTGAGTGTTGTAGATTACCAGGTCTGAGTACTTGTTGATTCCTTTCTTGTAGGAAACTAGTCCCATATCTGCTCTAAGGTTGTGCCTCACGACTTCGGACACACGTTGTTCCCAAATGAGGCGCCTTGCTGACTCCTCACGATTATCATAGGCTTTGTTATACACTTGCTGAAAACGAAATAGACATGCATGATGTAAGACATTAAATCTAATTTTTTTTTTTTTTTTTTTACGCTGTTTAGACACTGATAATTAAGTGTATAAAGCTCTGTTCAACTTTGAAGTATTAACTACATTAAGTTGTAAAAAATTGAAATATCCGGTTCATATTGCAGTTTTATTTCGAATTCATGAAAACTTTGAAGTTAATTATAATACACATGCAGTCTTGTTAAATGCGAAAGTTGCAAGAATAAACAGAAATAAATCTACATATATATATGATGTCTAAATATTAGAAAAAAAGAAACCTCGAACCTCTTTTCTTTTTGTATTATAATAAATATATTTCACGTGATGTCAAATCAGTATTGGAAACTTTAGTAATTCAGAATTTAAAAAATATTGTTTTCATGGACATTTTTACGTACAACTGTATGTAAAATTTATGGTTCATGTTACATGTAAAGTTTGCGTATAATTTAGACCATATACTCTATAAATAATTTTGTTGTTATTAAAATATCGTCTGATCTATAATTTATTATGTTAAAAATACTATTTCAACTTTACCTTGAAATTGTCCCAATATTCGTTGAGCTCTGAGTCAAAAGGCATATGACTGCATGCAGCCAATGAAAACATTGTAAACAAAATTGCGTACATCATGATGATGCTGAAACATACAAATTTATAGTCAAATGTTTGAAAAATAATTTATAATACTTAGTGAAAGCCTGCATTACATTACATTAATTTTATAATGAATAATTTAAAGAAATGTTTAAGTAACGTAACTCTTGACCATATTTTAAACTTACAGAATATTTTTTAAAGAAACACAAAAAATTTGTTCTAGAAAAATTATTCACAAAACACACTGCTTTTGCATTTAAAATACAATTTGTTTGGGTATTTTAAATATAGATTTAGGAAATATTAATACTAATAAAATGCTAAGCGAAAAATAAAAAATAAATAAAATAAAGAGAAAAATTAACCAAAATAGTTTTAAAAAGAATGAAGGCTTAAAACTGTTTAGCCATAATCTAATATCTAATGATGATAATGCTACTGGTTTAGTACTTCCATTTGTATTTTATTATTTTCTGTTTATAATTATAGTATTTGTTAAAATTCCAAAACTACAGAAAGATAAACACCCTAGCATAAGCACTGTTATTATATATGGACCATTTTTTGAAATTGTAAAAGACATTTTTATAAATTTGAAATGAAATAAATTTAAGTCATAAGTGTCAAAGCTTTTTTTTCCAGAAATGGAACTATACTTCTCTCAGAACAATTTATTCCCTGATGTGGAAAACTAATGGACATATAAGTTCCGTGATATCTATTTGTAATAGATCAGATTTTTTATTGTATAATGCATATTTCAGTAATATGTATACAAAGCTTGTTATAGAACTTTGGTACGCAAAAGTTAAAATCATTTTAAAAACAACTTTCTGGCGATTATTAGACTTGGGTGCTTTAAAGTTACAATATATATTATGAAATACATTTACATTTTTTAAAACATTTTTTTAATTCATATTTCTTGATGGGACAATTGAAGGGACAATTATCTATACACAAATTACTAAGAAAAGCTGTACACACAAATTACTAAAGCAAGTTTTACTGTCAAGTAATGAACATGAGGACATTGTAATTATTAATCTATGTTAAGGTTTCTCCATTATATTATTTGAGATGTTTTTAAGCATACAAATTCTTCCATAATTTATAGTTGATAGTACACCAGTTGAGTTGTTTTGAAGTCATATTGGGAAAATAAAGTTAGCAAATACATAAAAGTTATATTTGATAAAAAAAATATCTATATTGTGTATGAATTATCCATACATTCTAAAACAATATTAAGGAAATAGAAATACTTAAGGAAACTAACATTTTGTAATTGATAAAATGCCAGATACGTCTCTTTCGAAGGCATGATTCGCCGGCATATTTCATGAGGTTAACGGTAAACATTAGGTTAATATCTTATTACAAAGAACAGTCATGTCTTTAATATTACATAAGTCAATCAGCACTGAGCAAAAGCAAATACAGTGTATAGATACTATAGAGAATTCATGTTAATTAATCATAGCATTAAAGGAGTTTAGCGGTATCTTTAAATAATTTTTGGTGTTTTTTAAATTATAACTAAACATTAACTAAAGAATGCATGAGAACAAACAAATGGTACTAGCTGTTGGTATATTTTTAAGAAAAGTTGACAAATTGCAATATTTATCATGGTTCCAAAAATGCATGGAAAAACACTTTCTGAATTTGTTTTAAGCTTCAAAATCCTTTTTCTGAAACATTTAGTTGGATAAACTTGTTCATCTTTTGTGATACGATTTTTATCCTTTTATAGCAACAATATCTTAAATACTATGTATGTCTTTAATTTTTTTGTACTAGAGTCTCAATAGTTTGACCAAAGTTAGATTTTTCTGACCACAGCATTTTTCAAAATATTGGGATATTTAGTAGATGTGTCATAATTACATTATAGTTTCAATCCACAACGTTTTAATTTTTTGACATTACATTGTTTAGTAAAAAATAGTGATAGGTTCAAGAGTAAATTTGACAGTGAAATAACATCGGTTTATTAAGAAATTATTTTTAAGTACAGAAAAACTACTATTTAAACATCATTCAAATTTGAATGGGCTTCTATTTCTAGTGTGTATAAAATTGTATTTATTTTGAAATAATATTCCGAGAGATACAGCAGGTTTTATAAAATTAGCTCAAAAGCACGGGAAAGACTGACTGACACTGCTATGGATCAGTTTAATTTGTTTGACCTGTGGTCACTTTAAAACTTTAACAGTTCTTGCAACTTCTTTTACGTAGAGAGTAAATTTTTAGTTACTTTAAATTTCAACTTTAATAATGGAATTCAAAATGACCTTTTTCAAACAAAGCATCACTTACAAAGAAATATTACTCCAATCACAACATAGATGTAAAAGACAATATGCAAGAGTTCAACATTCAAAATCATACAAAAAAAGTCTTCTAAAGCAACAACTTACCTTACTTGTATTGAGAGTATCTATCTAGGAGTCTAGTCTGCTAACTTATTCAGAAGCAGGAATATATTCGAATGGTGCCGATGCGTTCAAATTTTTTGCTTATATATAAAGAAATGTGACACCTTTTGCTAACTTGCAGTATTTGGTGTATAGTCCAATGTTGTCGGGGCTATCTTTGGGAGTCAGATTAGGGAAAAACCCGTGCAATTATTGGCGCGTGAGTTTTGGTTATCTTTCCACTTTCACACGGCCACGAGACTTTTGCCGATAGGTGAGCAAATAAAGAAAAAAGTAAGGATATCGCAAAGGAATTTGTCATCATGCTGTTGACTACTTTCCTAGAATTTGGCTTGTTCGAATAAGTTTTTTCTTCGAAACGACATGATTAAATTAACGTGATGTTTTGTTTGATAATTATTGAGAGAGATAAATTTGCTTGTGATCTGGTTTTTGTCTGGAAACGCCATTTTAGAATCGCCTCAGTTGCGTGCCGGTTTCATCTTCAAATTCACCATTTCCTCAATTGTATTTTGTCAGCTGTTCATTTACAATACCAATTGATTTTTTTCTGTGTGGCAGAACTTACCGGATTTTAAAGAGTCATTCTCAGTATGTAAATGAATGACCTGTATTGTATATGATATCAAACAAATACATTCCAATTCACACACATTCCAATTATAGGTCATTATAATTTACCGTTTCCTCAATCATGTATATTTCAGCTGTCTTCATTCAGTACAAAACTATCTTTATTTAACACTTACAAATTAAAGGAGTTCGTAAAATATAGTTTCAGTATGCAAGTAAATGAGCTGATTTGAATATGACGAATTTCTATAATGGCTTATATTTTGTCGCATTTAGCTTACATTTCCACTACATTTGATCTGTGCTTTTACAATATAAAACTATCTAACGATACACAAATTAAGAGAATTTGTATAATAGAGTATCAGTATGTAAAGAAATAAACTGAATCAACCATGATAAATTTCCATTACAACTTATATTTTGAATCATTTAGCTTATATTTCCTTTATATTTCAGAGTTGTAAAACATAGTTTCAGTAAGTAAGTAAACTGAACGAACAATGATAAATTTCAGTTATAGCTTACATTTGGTCTTGAAACACTATGTGTTATTTGTCAAAATATTTAGGATAAACATAAAACTGCCAATTTGCGACTAAAAGGAAATCACTCTAAAGTTCATAAACTTTACACTCCCCACACTTTCAAGGCCACATACATAAATTGTTGAAATGGTCACCTCTCTAGTAACTTGTTTCCATTAGCAATAAAAGGAGAGGTTTAAGTATGGTACATTCCTTTTTTTCTTACTTGTCCTTTTCACTAAATATCAAATTAAAAAGCAACATTATCAGCATATTTGAAGCATGTTATTTTCCTTGTTGGAAATAGGTCCTCTTTAATTGCAAATTTTAGCCATAGTACTTTCCCAATATTCAACTCAATGAATCTCCACGCTAACGAATTAAATGAGTATCGTGATTATTGATAACAGTAGAATAAAAATTACTTAAATTAGTTTCAGTGAATGTTTAAAACAGACGAATACAAATGAACTAAATGAGTTTAGGAATTGTTGATAACTGATTAATATAAATTATTTAAACGAGTAGAGGGATTGTTGACAGACGAATACAAATTAGTTAAATGAGTTCAGTGATAGTTGATAACAGACGAATACAATTAAACGAGTTTAGTGGCTGACGATAACATATGAATACAAATTATTTAAATGAGTATAGGGATTGCTGATGATAGACGAATAAAAATTAAGTAAATGAGTTTAGTGAAAGTTAACAATAGACAAATACAAATTAATTACTCGATTTTAATGACTGATGATAACAGACGGATACAGTTGAATTAAATGAGTTTCGAGACTGATGACAACAGACGAATACAAATTATTCAAATGAGTAAAGGGATTGTTGATAACACATGAATAAATATTAATTAAATGAGTTCAATGAATGTTGATAACAGACGAAAACAAAATCATTAAAAGAGTTTAGTAGGTAATTATAGGTGAATAAAAATTAATGAAATAAGTGCAGTAACTAATGATTTAGTTGATAGAAATGTTGATAATGAGTGAAAATGGAAAGAACATTAATGTAAACTTAAACTGAAACAATAAGTTGGTACTTCTTTTTTCATATCTTGAAGATAGTTCGAATGGAGAAAAAAATTAATTTTTTTTCACATTTTTCAATGAATGAGATAGTTTATCTTTGCTTGTATCTATCTTTGTTTTTTTGTTTGTTTGCATGTTTGATAACGTGACACGCGATCATTGAATTTTACTTCCGCTTCAAATGTATTACAAAATTACTGAAAGATACTTTAAGCAAACAGATAATTGATATTTACTTTTAAAATCATTTCCAGAAAAATCCATTTAAGGTTATAACACAATAGTTAAGTAAGATAAATTAAATTTTTAATGTGAAATTCTAAGGGTGTTTTTTTTACTTTGAATATTATTTTTATTCAAAACAAATTTAAACTAATTACATATAATTCTAATTAGAAGAAGATATTTCTAAACAACTCCTTATCAACCCACAGCCGGCCGCTTCGACAATATTACACGATTGGTGTCAATTTTCTCAACAACGAATTCCAGTTCTTGTATTTCTTGAGGTTTTGTAGATCCCAACCTCAAGAACTAGAAATCGATGTTGAGCATTCACCGATCTATAGGATAGTCTACTATACTAAACTCCAACTTAACTTGACATCACTAGACGATAGATCTTCACCGTGCTCATAGGTAATTAATCCATTTCAGCGGAGTGAAGATATAATTCTCGCCAAACCTTATAGCCTTTTTTTCTCTACAGGGTTGTGGTTTGGCGAGCAATATGCTTTCACACCGCCAAAATGGATTAAATGCCTATGAGCACTGTGACGATCTACTGTCTAGTGATGTGAAGTTAAGTTGAAGTTTAGTATACAATCCTTGAAAATAGGTTTTTACGGATGTGTTATTGGCATCTGAGCTGTAAATGTATCCAAATCATTGTTTCCTTGAACACTTATATAATGTCAGGTACCTTATTTTGTATAGTTATTCATTCTTAAGTATAAGCTAATCGCAAAGATCACGGAAAAGCTTAATATCTTATTTATTTTTCTGGGAAAAATTCAGATATTATCTCTAGTATTTCCTTCCAAAATTTCAATTTGAGTTTGTATTTCTTTTGTAAATATGTTTTCTAAAGCTTCAGGTTTTAATATTAAAGCTATTAGAATAAATTTGTCGATGTATTTGTGAGAAATATGTGTCAAAATGATATTCAAGCCAACCCTACCATATTCACTTGGGTGAAATCAACGGCACAGTAAGCAGTACGGTGAGAAAGATCTTTTGAAATGAATAAGGTTTTGGAATACAACTCGTGTTTAAAATTATTGAAATTTAACAGTAATGCTTCGGTGCATGTTATTTCATACATGTTTAATAGCATAGAGGAGTACGATGATTCAGATTTATTCTATTAAAAGTTTGGGAGCCAATTTAAATTGACTTTTCTCATGATGTTAAACTGAGCGTGACCGGTTTTGGTGCAAGATCACTATATATATTGTTGCATGGATGGGTTCGAAAGATTTGAAGCCAAAGCAGATCAAAACTTGCAGAAATTTATTCCAATATAACTTTTCACAGATTCCTTTACAACTTCAGAGCTTCTCGTTCTAGTAGACTCAATATAGCTCAGCTCTATACACAACAATAGAGCACAAACAGCAGTTAAACTTGACACACAACTGCTAAATCACCGCAAAAGACAATGCAATACATTTCGCTTTCGGAACTCTCTGAATGCTCGCTGACAGACAACCAAGTCAGTAACTCCACTCAGTCAGTATCTCAACTAACTCAGTAATTTCAGTCAACTAACGAACTCAACTAACTCAGTGACTCAACTCTCTCTCGGTCTTATATAGGGGAGGTGAACCTTCTTGAAACTTCTAGAGGTAGATAGTTGGAGAACTTTCCAGATCGTAGTCGAAAGTCTTATATGGGGACCAAAAATGTCGCCAAATGGTCGCCAAGTTTGGCGACATTTGGCGATTTCTCGCCAATTTGGCGAGATTGCAGTTACCATAATGTTAAATGCCCTGCTCCTTGCAAAACTCGCTTCCCAGCGTTATATCTGGGGTACTGATCGATTCAATTAAAAAATGTAAACATTTTTTACATCAGCTGAATAATTATATTTTATAAAAAGGGATTTTTTATGCATTCATACTTTGCCCATCAATTTAATCTTGAGCTTTTGTTTATTCACCTTCACATAATTATATCTTATATTCAATAGTGCATTTTACAATAAACTGAAAGTTACTAAACGCTGCATAAATATAGTAGTTAACAAAATTATAATGATACATGTATTTTTACTTTCAATTGCCCATATGTTTACATAAAATACTGAAATTATAGCATTCGGTCAGAAAAGAAAAGAAGATTTTTTTTTTTTGCATTCCTCAACGTTTTGGAACATCCAGATTTCAAAAAAGTGGTCATTATATAGTTGTATGAAAAGTTGTATGATATTGAAATAGAAGACATAGTGTCTAAACTTCCAAATCCTATTACTACTAGTGGATATGCTCGACAGCTAGAACGCCTGTCATTTGGAGTGGACTTTTCATCATATAAACTGGAATAAACAAACACGAAACTTTTAAAACACTATCATTAACATCTTTCTTATACTATGTTCTTTTTACATTTAACTTACATTGATTATTTGTACTGCATAAAATTATTCTTTTTCCTCATTGTTGTGTTGTTTAGTTAACTGATCATAGGTATAGGGTGGTTAAAATTAAACTGACGGTACTCAGAGGCTCGTAGCTCCGGTTCTACTAAACGAATCTGAATGAAACTAATAAATGTTATGTAGATCATGTGGCCAGGTTTCCCCTTCGAGAAAAAAAAAATAGTTAAAAATTTTGCCAGAAGGTGGCTTTGAGCGAAGTAAAAAAAAAATCATAATAGTTAAAAAAAAAAAAAAAAGCAGATTATTTACACACCTGTATACTCTATGTGCCTACCTTGTTTGTCAACAAAATGTTGAAAACATACCACTGCGTTATAAACGATTGCATGCAGCATATCAATAGGTTGGTTGGTTTCTACTCTCAGCGACTTATTTTTATGCACAAGGCCGGGACCTACAGCTTAAAGTGGATTCCCAACCACATCGAACATCCATGCCTAACCCATGGTTTGAACTCTGCAACTTTGGCATGCAAGGCCAGAGTACTAACTCTACAGCCATCAGGTGGGCAACATATCAATAGGAATGATTGAGACATGCTGGTTTTCAAATCAGTTTCGTTAGCTACACGTCTTTGATAAACGCGTTTATGCAGATCCGTGCTTATTGATGAATAACTGATTACACAGGAAATTGAACACTTAATAAATACAAATAGCAAGTCTTTATTTGGACCGCTTTAAAATACAACATCGCTAAGTACGAGAAAATAAGTTAACTGGAAAAAAGTTAGTTTATAATTTATAATTCTGTTTTTCTGTTGCCAGGCAACGGCGATGATGTTGCCAACCAGAACGCCGCACGTTCTTTGAGGAATCCCTACAGCCAGAAGTCACAAAGGTGCATGCGTACGGTTGCTCAAGGAATGTCCATTGCTCTTACTATTGAATGACCACTTACAGCAGCATTTGAAGAACTTACAGATGCTTCAGCTGTTGCAATTGCAATTTCCTCCACAGTCGCCGGCTCAGTTGCATATCGCCTTCTTCTCGGTGCAACATAAAGAAAACCAGCTTCTGCAAACTTATGAATCATGCCTTTAACTGGATTTACAAACATAGATCATTTAGTTTTTTCTCCGTCGCGTCGATAAGCACAGAGTGTTGTTAAAGCATTGCTCTCATCCTGATAAAAAAGTTTTACAATTAATGCGTATTCTTTCTTGTTCAGCGCCATATTCAGTGCTCGCAATTAATTTCTTGGATCCATACCTATTGCTTTTATAGCGAAATTACTCATGAATTACTCATTTGCATAGGTTTTTACCAGTACAGCGCCATCTATTTGCAACATTTCAAACTATTTTTTTTCCGTTGGAAACCTTGACCGCATGATCTACTTAACAACCGGAACCGGAACTGCAATCCTCTGAGTGCCATCAGTTTAATTGTAACAATTCTGGTCAAAGGTACAACTACATCATATATTGCCTTTGACAACAATGTTATTATTTTTGAAAATGTTAAATAAGACATAATAAAAGTAAGATATTGAAAAAATTATAGATAATAAACCATATAATACTGATTAAAATAAAATAAGAAAATTGAATTTAGCTTTAATATTCAAGTTAAGAAAATTGAAGCTTTGCAAAGTGGTCAAAGCAACACTTTCCCTACTGCATAAAATGCAAAATACATTTTGAAATATCCTTTTTTATTAAATATCATATATTTAAATTACAAAAATTACCTTTGTTTTATAAAAAGTATTTAACAAATAATTTTTTAATTTGTCACTCCCATTTTGTGTCATTTAACATCCAATTTTTTTACATCTTTTCTTGTCCACTAAATGACACTACTGATTCAAATAACATGCTATGTAACAGCAAGGTTGTGATTGGAATAATAATACTGCTTGAAAATATTTTTGCATGTATTAGTTAAAATATCTGAAGCTGATGATTTGTATAAATATTTTCATTGCTATTATTACCATCTTAATTCTCATTTAAGTATATTAAATTCTTTTAGTCTTACTGTATATTCTTTTGTTCAATGAACATATATTTAAAATTTTTGATTAAAAAAAAAGTTATCATGTTTTACTTTATGATTGCTAAAATATTGTAAAATGTCATTACCATCATCATACCTAAATTTTGATGTCCTTAATTAATTCATTTTTTTTAAAAACATTTTATTGAAAGAATATTCGTTCTAAAAATAAATCGAGAAATTAACTTATTTTGAGTATTAAGTTTCCTGCTAAGTATGAAAAAAAAAAAAAAAATGTTCTCTATTGTACAAAAATAGTTTTACAAAAACATTTTATTAAAAAAATTAAAATAGAAATTAGCTGTGGGTGTATTTATCTTAAGTTATGACTAGTCCACAATAATTGACCCAAAAAACTAAGACAATGCAAAATCTAAATGATTTATGCATGATTTAGGATGGTAATGATAATTTCGGTTTAATTAACATGTTTGATTATAATTTTCTTTAAAATAAATTCACATGTTTCATACAATTTCATTGTTTTATAAAGATACAGTTCTCAGCTTAGAAATTACCCAAATGTACTTTAAATGAAATCTATAAAATGTGAAAATCTTGAAGCACAAATTTTTTTTAGCAAACTCATTAAGTTAGATTGTTCAAGTCACTGTTAGTAGAAGCTTAGTCACTTAATTAGTCGCTTATATAAAGAGTGTCCCAAAATTAACGCAAAATTTGAATTAAATAAAAAACACAGTTTTTCCCCCTTTAAATTGTTATTTTTTTATTGATTCATCAAGTATACAGGATTGGGTCATGTATGGAATTACACATACGGAAAATGGCCCCCACGGCTTTGCTGGCACATAAGCACTCTTTTGTAGAAATTTTCCACGACAATTTTGCATAAATGTGGCTGATTTTCGTTGATGCTGCGCTGAATTTCCTCCTTAAATGCACGCGTACTTTCAGGGCTGCCACTGGCGACTAAAAAGGCTACTAAAGCGACTATTTTAGTGGCCAGGCCATTATGGCCACTATTTTTGTGAAAAAAGGACCCAAAACGACTATTTTAAGCAAAACCTTCAACTATTTTTGGGCTAAGGCTACTATTTTTTTTTTAAAAAGTAGATATTGTCTGATAGTTGGACGGAAAAAAAGTGACACTAAGGTACTAACGCAGTTTTGACAAAATAGCGGTATTTTTATGGGGGGAGTGAACTCTAACCGAAATAGGTATTAATTTTAGTTCATGTTCGAGGGTCGAGTGGTAACCTGGTTAGTCCGACAATAGTATATCTCTGATAATCACACATGTGCAATTATAATTTTCGCCTACCTGTTAGGTTCCAATGTATCATCTTTCGCAGTCCGGGGCTCAACAACATATACTATTATATTCTCAAATATCATATTATTTTGCCTTTATTAACTTTACTTGACAAGAATGAATTTGTGAAATTTGCCTTGTACGCAGGAAGAAAAAGTCATCAGTGAGGACAGCTTCTTTTTACTGTTCTTTTTTAATTGAAATCTTATATCTGCGTAAGATTACCAATTGAAATGTATATTTAGCAATTGAGGGTTGCCAAGTAACCACTAGGGCAGTTACTTTTGCGCAACTTAAATGGCTTGATAATTGTCATCGTAAATCATCTTTCTTCTCTTGTTAAAAAAGTCGCCTAAATTGGCCATTAGTATTTAAGTATTAAAAAACTTGTGTTGTTATCCTAAATCAATCAAAGGAGCAAGGTGTATGACATTTTGGCATTATACATCACTAAATGTAAGTAATGCTCCGAAGTGGAAGCTACTTATTATGTGTGAAAGTGAAATAAGAACTCGTAAAAGCAAGCTTTTGTTTCGTAACATATACAGATAAATACATGAAATCCACACTAAATATAAAAATCACAATAAAAGTCAGAGGATTTGCCGATTTCAGCTTTTTTTTTTTTTTTTTGCCAAAATTTCCTGAGTTCGATGCAAATCAGCCTTAAACTTTCAAGGGGTGCATGTGTGTACTTGCTTACTTGTCTGTTCACCACAGACCTTTGCCTGCATTCAGAATTCCAAAATCTTTGGTGGAATGGCCACTTTTATCGTTGCTTCAACTGTTTCTCTATCATCTATATTTATGTTTGTGTGAGGCTGTTAATTTCATTGAGTTATTAGGCTGATGTAATGACCGCTATTGCCGTTTTTTGAGCTTGTATGCAGGACGATCATCGAGATTTACGTTTTTGTGACGGTTAATTTCGCCGCATATTAAGCTGATGTAATAGACATCGTGAGATTTGCACCGTTATGATGGACGCTATCGCTAATATTTACATTCTTGTGATGATAATTTTCGGTATGGAAGGCACCATCTCCAGTATTTACATTGGAGTGATAGTCATTTTCGCCAAGGTTAAAGTGATTTGACGGTTTTATAGCTGTATTTTTGATATTTGCTGATGTTATTACTGTCATCTATGAGATTTGCATTGTTGTAATGTGTCTTTTTGCCAAGGTTTCAGTTGGTGTTACAAGACATTATGTTCATCATTTGTGCTGTGTAGGTCAATCGATGCAGAATGACTAACATTTCAATACTATAGCTAAATTTATAACTACTAAAAACTTAAATTTTGAAATAATTTACTTAATTGCTTTGAATGTAGTTTAAAAAATTGGAAAACTGGGCTTAATTAAATTTGCCTGTCATTTTCATTATATTATATATGTTTAAACATTTTGAAAGAAGATATCGTTATTAAGTTACGAAAAGCGAGGCTGCTATTTTCAACGTCTGAGACTACTATTTTGGCTACTATTTTCAACATCTAAGACTACTGTTTTGGCTATTATTTTTAACATCCGAAGCTACTAAAGCAACTATTTTCAAGTTTTATAATCAGTAGCAGCCCTGTACTTGCGGGCTTGTTGTCATAGATCTTTGACCAAATAACCTCATAAAAAGAAATCCAATGGTGTTAAATCACACGATCAAGGGGGCCAATTCTTATCACCGAAACGAGAGAGTACACTGCTAGGAAATGTCTCATGCAGTAATTGAATTGTTTTACGGGCTGTATGGCATGTGACACCGTCTTGTTGAAACCACATGTCGTTCACACCAATATCATCCAATTTATGCAGAAAGAACTGTGTTATCATGTCACGATATCAAGCATGCACCAGCAACATTCACTGCTTGACAAGCTTCATTTTCGAAAAGTGTGGTCCTATGATGCCTCCAGCCCAAAATCCGTACCAAACAGTGACACGTTGAGGATGCATTTGTTTTTCGATAATCCCTTAGTTGATTCTCTGAACCCCAAATGCAGCAATTTTTGCAATCAAACTTGTACAAATTTTCGAACCGTGACCGTCAGACTTTCATTATTTTTGAAATATTGTTCAACAATAGAAACACGTTCTTCCATCGTGTAACGTTCCAATTTTACTAACCCTAAATAAACTATCGGCTGTCAAATGGTTTTTAATAGGGTTTCCAGCACTATACTGCACGAATGGTGGCAAATTAAAATCTTGCGTTAATTTTGGGACACCTTTTACAAGTTTCTGTTGTGGCACATCAGGTCCAGATGCCTTACATCTACGATTTGGCGTTTCAAGACTGAAATGTTCCTCTCTTAAGGTAGACGATGTAAAACAAAAACCATGCCAATTTAGTGATATTATTTTATGAATAACTGTCACCAAAATTTTTCACTGAATATCCAACTTATTATACAATATTTATTTTAAACAATATTTTAATATTCAAACATATTTATATGGGTGCTGCTACAAGGAAGGTGTACTTACACCCTTTTGGTTTTTGAAAATTACTAAAATGTGGAAAAAACAGTAGAGTTCACAAGAAAAAAAAAAGAGGTTGTGTGCCGTGTAGAATATATTTTAAATTATTATTTTTTTAATGATCAAGTTTTGCACAAAACCTTGCACATACCTCTCTCCTGTAAATAATCTTGCCGGTGTTACTATGGAAGAACTCTTCTGGTCAAATTTTGAAGCACTTGGTATTTTATTTAATCCATGTATTGTTAGACCTTTAAACTTATATATGATGCAGGTCTGAAGAAATTTTAATTAAGGCTTTATGAATTGCAAATTGACTTTCTGCTTGCATTTCTGATTGAATATTGGTATTGGAACTTATATCTATGTGACTTTTCATTTTAAAAATAGCATGTCAGTCTCTGGAAATGTTGAACTCAGACAGACATAATTAGCGTTTATACAAGCTTCTTACTACATTACTGTATTGTAGAATCTAAAATTGTAAATTACTAAAATTTTTACTTTGGAAGAACAGTAACTGTCATGGCTGCTGATGTTCTTGCTAGAGATGTCTAAATACCAATTTCTATACAATCGTTTCTTTAAAATATTATACCTCAGTTGCGCAAATACGTTGGCCAATATCTCTTAACATTGGCCAATCCGGATGTTGACCGTTGTAGACTGGCTGTTGCTAAGGATCTTGACCAATCTCACCCAGTTCTGGGTAAAATATACTGGAAGGATTGAAATGCTGATGCAGAGTTTTAAAATTGAAAAATATTTTTATAAGAATGGGCGGAGGGGAAAAATATGTTTTTTTGATGGTTTCGATATTCAAACTTTTTTTTTGTTTTTAAATCGTATTTTTTTAAACGATGCTCGAGTTTCGGCATAGACTTGCCAATTTTAGTAGAACCTCTGTTTACGAAATTGACCAATACTGTTGTGCTACTTGGGTAATTTGAATTAATATCGATGTTTTCGCACAGTACCATAATAAATAACAAAAACTTACACAACATATCAAAGTTTAATTAAAAAAAATCATCCTAAAACAAAACTGGGTCACTCATAACAAAATCGATGATCCAATACAACAACAGTAACAAATAAAATCATAGTTCAATCAAGTTCATCACACCAATGGATAACTGGCTTGAGTAGCAATGCCGCACTGGTTGTTCCTGTTTCGAGCCATTTTGATGTAACCTTTGGTTCCCCAAGTTGTACCCCAACTGAAAGAAGATTTTGTATGAGCATACTATTTTAAAAGTTATTTACAAGAGGATTCAAAAGTAACAGAAGTATTGGAAAAAAAAAAAAAAAAAAAAATCACAAAGGCATTTGAGAATAGACCATGCGCTTCTTTTTCCTTTTTTAGCATTTCCCAGAAATGTTCAGAAAAAAAAAAAAACCCGAAATTTTATTGAACAATGAAAAAATAAATCGTTTTATTCAACAGATTGAACTTTAAGTATCTGAGATTTACTGCACAATGTTGTTGAGCGGGATTCAAGAATCTAATCACAATTTTTGTGCAAAGCGTCATTTGTTGATGCGAAATGAACGATAAGAAAGTAGAAAAAACACTTTATTGTTTGTCTGAAATTTTTTGTGAAAACCGCTTCCCCTTCCGCCAACCATTCGAGAATTATCGATATTTCATTAGTAAGTTCTATAAGACCACCGTGTGTATAAATTATGAAGTTATTATATATTTCAACTATTAAGGTACATTTATAACAGTAAAACTACTTCTAGGCTTGTGTACTATTTATGGTACTAGATCATTCTTTCAATCTCAATTCACTATAGCTTGTTTTATATTAAAGAATTTTATACAATGGAACGCCACACGGATATTTGATTTTATTAAGATCCTAATGTGTACTCTATATACACAATTCATTTCACTAAAAATTTTTTTGAAAAGAATGATCGATCGACATAATTTTTTTAGCAGAAAAAACTCAATTCCTCAGTACTTCAGCTATATTTGAAGTACACTGCCATATTCTAAAATTACATTAAATTCTGTTAAACAACAATAAAATTTTGTGAATATTTTTTGCATCTTTATAATGCTCAACAGCTATTCTGAAGGATTTTATGGTTTAATAAACATTATTGATGTGTGATGAGGATAATTGTGTGATGTGATCATTGATGAGTGTAGTTTACTATACTTTTTTGAAAAAAGTAGTATTCACGTACCTGTTCTTCACCAGCCAATAGTCAGATCCATCCTCAGATCCGTAGCCAACTACCAGAACTCCGTGGTCAAGATCTTCACTGCTGCATTCTGGTTCTTCATAGATACCATCTCTACGCAAACAAATATTACATGTTTCAGTTTGAAAATAAAAATCTGATGAATTTTCTTTAGAAAATTTATAAATATAAATTTACAATAAAATTAAAATATAGCTTTAAAAATAAATATTCAAAAAACAACTACAAGCTCAAGAATTTTTTATTTTGATCCAGTCCAATATCTTCTAATACATGATACAATTATGTTCAAAGATTTTTATTAATGGATCCAAAAATGTTGTTCAAGCTGTCTGTCACCCTATTCCAAAATCGCCATTATATCTCCAAAATATCACCCCTTATCCCCTCTTTCTAAAATTACGGGCTAAATTGGCACCTTCAGCTTAATACCTGTACTGGTGACATGGAATAGTCGCAATGCATGAATCTTAACCAAGTATTAGCTGTTCTGTTATAAATATTAATTCCCAACGATTAAAATATGGATCGAATTCATTTTATAAATGAAAATATATATATATAAAAAAAAAAAAAAAAAAAAAAAAAAAAATACGGTTTTATATGCATCGCCATTATGAAACAAGTAAAAACATGGCAAATCAATTAGATAATCAGCTGTATATAAAAATCCATTCTTAGAAAAATATTGCGTCTTTATTTTATGTCTAATCTAGAATAGCCTTGTTGCCGCCAAATGGAACCGATAAGAGAGATTAGTACTTTCAATTTCTTTCAAGTACAAAATAATGCGTCATTACTCCACTTAGTAATCTCACTAGTTCTTGTTACCTCCAAATTAAACCGGTCGCTGATTACTTTCAATTTCTGCTGTCATTGTTCCTATTGTTTTCTTTTTAACTGATAGTCAACGCAGTCGATAGCTTTCATAAGACATACATCATATGACGCCGCCGTAATCAACGTGAGAGTAAGAATTATGAACAATGACCTACATAATATATCTTTTTGGAATCGGTTAACATTTGAAATAATTGTTCGATACAGCGTTATTAAGGGAAAATATCATATCTTTATAATTTGGTCAGATGGAAGATTTGAAATCTTAGGCCTGTGTTTACATGACTTTTACTCTAATAGCTAAAAGTAAATTACATTCAAGTATTTGGGTGGGTCTTTTTTAATTATTCTTCCGCTTTAAAAATCTATTTCATACAAAAGATTTTACCTATCATTATAAATTATTAGCGAATTAGTATTGAAAATAAAAAGTGTTGGATTGAAAGTAACTTCTTGCTGAAGAAGTTACTTTCCAAAAAACTTTTTAAGTCTCAAGTTCCAAGGGTTTAGAGAGCAAAACGGGTTGCAGGACAAGAGGTCATGCATACAAGTTTCATAAACCACATTTTAATTTAGGGAATAGGAAATATTTCTTTTACAATAGGGTGATCCATATATAAATGAAGCAATCTATCAGATCATGATGTAAAGGAGTAAATAGATTTAAAAGACAGCTGAATCTTCGTTGGGGAATTGTAAAAAGAAGTTTAGCGGGATTAACATAGATTGGCCGAGTTTGTCAGTTTTGTATATGTATGAAAAATGCATATGAATGACTGTGGTACTATAGAGCCATTGATGAAGAATTACTGAAGAAGAATGAAAAGATTATTGACTACACTCACTGGTATGATTGGAAGCTGTCGTGGCTTGCATCAATGGCAACTGAGACGGGGCCAATTGTTGCAACTGCCTTCTTCAGGGCTTCTTCGTCACCGTTGGGAATGTCAACGTAGCCAGTGCAAGTAGCTCCGACATTGGATGGATCGAATTTGCAAGTGCCATCCTAAAATGCAAATTTTTTATAAAAAAAAAAGTGATATTTTAGTTATAAAGCATTCAATTTCAGTTGTACTCTAATGTATTATTAACAATTGAATGTTTGCAAAATATTTGGGAGTACTAACACACTTGTTAAAATATGTCCATTGTAGCATGTTTTGCAGGGATTTTTATCAGACAAACTGGGTTTCTGCTGCGAATTGAAAACGTTCTACTAAATTCAATAATTTAAAAAAGCGTACATGCGAACTGTTTATTTTTTTCTCCCTGATCAGCCTGTCAAACCCGCAATCTACGCATTTACCAGTTTAAAATTTTTTAGATAGTATACGGAATCGCTGCCCCATGACTAATACGATAGATTAAAAATATTGATTTCAGGTTAAGTCTGTTCTGCTACGCAATAATATCTAATGGGATAGTTAAAGTCATATAAGCTTATTCTCCTAATTAATCATACATGCAAGGCTAGAAATATTAGGATTTTGTAGATTCTAATGACGTGATTTAATACGTTTAAAAAACAACAAGACATTTTACCTAAAGTGAGTTTATGCTTTTGTCCCTACAACGATTATATTAAGCATAATAAAATGTTTTCTGTGTCAAAACATTAAGTACGCGAAGGTTAAGAGAAGCCAGTACATTGATGAATTATTTCTGCAAAGATAATGAGGGATGTGATACGTGAGGTTTAGATTGAAGTGCTTTACTTACTTCAGCAGTGTAAGGGTAAGACTCTTCAGTGTCGATTCCCTTGTTTTTCTTGATGTATGTGAAAGCCTGGTCCATCAAACCTCCATTGCAACCTTGGTTACCTATAATAAATGGAATGAAAATACCATACAACTTTTGAATGAAAAAAAATTGTGTTTGACAGAATTAAATTATTGAGAACGAAAAAAATTGTGCTTGATTGAAAAAACCTGTATTTAACCGTATTATAATATAATTTCTTTAATTTAAAACAAGATTTTAAAATGCACTTGAGAGAAACATTTTAATGGGATAGACTGGAGAGCTTTATAATCTTTATTAAATTTAGCGTTAGCTTTATTAAATTGTTAGGTACGCATCCCCAGGCAGTGATTAATGAAACTCCAAATACCGCAAATTTGGAGCAGATTTTTTTACAAAACAGTTTTGACGGTAATGAAGAGTTTAAATTATTCCGCAACTTGAAACTTTAAACGATTACTACAGCAATTCTCCAGATAAAAGGTGTCAAAATGCGGATGAACGAGGAAACGTACTTTCAAAACAATGATAGAACATACCCTGATTTTCGTGAAATTTGAAAAATTTCCTAATTCTTTCCAGAACCAAAACGCTCCCTGAAGATTTTGGGGCCACTCTGAAATATTAAGTTCTGAACAGGGATTTCTTACCTTCAGCTCCTGAGCAATCTACAAGGTTCTGTTCGCTGAGGGAGACCAGCTTTCCGGTCTTCTTCTTGTGCTGTCCTTCCAATGAACCGGTTGTGGAGAAAGCCCAGCATGAACCACATTGTTTCTAAAACAAACAAAATAGTCATTCCTTTGATATCTTTAGAAATTCACGCCACTTTATATCTCGATTTCTGTACTCCAGAGGTAAGCGGTTATGTCTAATTTTTCTATTTTTGCAGAAGATTTAAGTGGAAAAAAAAGAAAAACCGTTTAAGTGTAAATATTCCAAACAAAGAATTTAGTGACAGTAACTGACATGTAATTTTATTCCTAAAATATTTTTAGAAATACATTTTAAGTTTTAATATATTTAGTTTGGTGAAACTAATTAAAATTTGCATGAGGCCATAAGTCCCAAAGGAGGCCAATTAGAAGAAGCGATATTCAAAAATGGCCCAATTTGCATACAGCTTATCTTTTAAACTTCAGATATTTACACAGGGTTCCCACTCAAATCACAGAATGAAAATCAATGACTTTTAAGGACCTAAATAATGTTTTTAAGGACCTTTTAAAATTTGTTTTCAGGCATCACGTCTATATATAAATTTTTAATAATGTATATTCTACCAAAAAAGTTACAAGTTAGCGCATGCATAATACAAATATGTCAGAGAATTCTGATACGGTGAGGATAAGTGTCAATTACACGAGGATAGCAAGTCTGAGTTGTATTTTTATAAATTTTTGTTGGGTACACAACATCCGCAAAAATTAAGGACTTTTAAGGACCTCTAAGCATTTTCAAGGACTTTTAAGCACTTTTGGGCATTTTCAAGTACTTTCAAGGCCTTGAAAACAAGTTCAAAAATATTAAGCACTTTTAATGACTTTCAATGACCGTGGGAACCCTGTTACAAGTAACTTAAAAATAAAACACTTTAAAATCGCAACTAATGCTTGAATTCATTTCATATTATAGATATTTCAATAAACTAGGTTTTAAATGTTACTTAATTTTTTTTTTAATGAATACAGCAATACTATAAAGCTAATTGAAGAATAAGCATTTAAAAATCAATTGTTATATTCTCACTATTCCAAAAACCTCATACATATTTATCCTACTCAAATATAATCTTAAGTGCTGCTCAAATTCGTTTCGTTTGAGAGATCTATTTAAGTTTTTCTTATCTTATCAACGAGTTGGATTTATTCTTTATTTTTATCTTTTAAGAACTTACATACATATCCAATATAAACGAAACGAAACTTGTCAAGATGACCAAAGTTTAAATACTGATATAAAAAGAATCTTTGGCAAGTACGATTATGTGTGACGGGACGAAAAGATAAAAACCCAACTTATGATAAAAAAATAACTAACATGTTTCACAGCTAAATTGCAATCAATTTATCCCCGTTTATACACAATTTTTTTTTTACTAATTGTAACAATTTAAATAAAGTAGCTATAAGAATATTTAACTTTAAGAATTTTATAATAGAGGAACACAACTTTTGTACACTACTTTGCTAACCATCAATACAATTTTACCGTTAACAAGTAGTTATAAGTATATTTTAGGCTTATTTCCGGTATATAAGAACTTGTTTAGTGAGCTAATCTTTTTAAGTGCATTTGTAATAATATCATAATATAATATGGGCAATTATCTGGCTGAAGCATGGGACATTTTGGCTCTTTTTTCAACTCGTAAACAGATAAGATTTATAAAATTAAGATGAATATAATAGTTATGTTTTCATTTTATATCATATTACTTGGTGACAAAGTTATATGGAAAAATAATTATTTTAACTAGGTCAAATAAGCATTTATATCGTCTGACGCATGGGATACGTACGTGACCAGTGTGTCAGACGATATAAATGCTTATTTGACCTAGTTAAAATAATTATTTTTCCATATAATTTTGTCACCAAGTAATATGATATAAAATGAAAACGTAACTATTATATTCATCTTAATTTTATAAATCTTATCTGTTTACGAGTTGAAAAAAGAACCAAAATGCCCCATGCGTCAGCCAGAGAATTGCCCTTAAGATTTCTAAAGCCAATCTACATTACCCGGATATTGTAACGGGGTTTTTCAGAATATAATAGGACTAGGGACTAATTTGGAATAATTTGTGGGTATCATTAAAATTAAGAACTTGTGAAATTGGACGCTTTGTCAATTAAGAATTTCAAGTAGAAATCATATCTGCCAGTAGGAATTGGACAATGTCACTTTAAATGACAAATTTTTCCGAATATCAAAGGATGAATTGAAATATTTTCATATATATTCGAATAGTGAACTTTTCATTAGAACATTGTTATTTGTAATGACTATTTCAATAATTTTAATACAATATTCTGGGAAGTGCGTGTGTGTGTGTGTGGGGGGGGGGGGGGTTAAAAGGAATAAGTTAGCAACCTATAACGTAACATATGAGAAGAGAAAATCTTTTTCTGAAATAAATGCATTCCAGTTAACCATTTATATAATGTAAATGTTAAAGTAAAATTCAAATGTAGTTGAATATAGAAATCACCTTCTTGAGTAAATGTATATTTTGCCATTACGTTTCGTACAAATTGTATACATAAATGAGTTCAGAGTTGTAAATGATATTCATTTTTACTGATAACATACATTTTTAGTTCCCTACAAGACATATTTTTATTAAAAAATATATTTAATAAAAATTAGTTTTACTATAGAAAGCACACAGTCAATGAAAGTTTTCTTAAATTAGTTTGGCTTATGAATTATCCAGATATATAGTTTGATAAATTAATGACAAATCACTTCCTTTGGTTATATACTATTTGCCTTATAAGTGTAGAAATCTTTTTCACTCTCGTTCATGAATTAGGTGGTGCAGTAAGTAAACGTTTAAAATAAACGCAAGCAGTAGAAAGTGATACGCACTTTTCACTAAAATGACCATCGATGGAATGATCCAATTCTTCTAAATCTACAAGTTTGGCACAGTGCTAGAAGTGTTGGTAGACGCGGGAAGACGTCCCCCCCCCCCCCCACACTTTTCAATAAAATACCCCCGTGTCCTCCCACTTCTAAAACCACTGAAATTCATCCCCCCACTTTTAAAAACACTCAATCGGCCTAAGAACTACTAATGAAAAATAAAGTTAATCTTTAAGTTTGACACTGAGAAAAAGTTATTTAAAGTTTTAAAATGTAAAAAAAAAAAAAAAAAAAAAAAAAAAAAACTATTTATGGTATATATACTTTATGCTCTCACCTGGTTTGGCTCTAATCTTTAAATGAAGTGACACTGAGAAAAAGTTATTTAAAGTTTTAAAGAAAAAAAAACCCTATTTATGGTATGTATATACTTATGCTCTCACCTGATTCTTAACAGATGTGACGAGTCCTTCTGTTCTCCAGTCCACCGCGTCCGGAATCTGGACGTTGGAGAGAGGAATCCAGGTGCTTGCGTTGCTCTGGAATTGGGGTCTCCTGTAGCCGTTGAACATTCGCACGAATTCACGGTGTTCCTAAAAGAAAAACCAAAGTTTGGTTTTAACCCGTGTGATTATTTCTGGTTTGTAATGATTTTGTTAGCTATTTAAACCAATCTGGTAAGGTTTGAGTTAAAAAGTTACGCATTACACTTTCACTATTTTTTTTTGTCTCGCATAACTATTACAACATTTTTAAAAACAATTTTTTAAATAAAAGATACTAGATATTCATCTATTAAAGCTAACTTGCTTTAGAATGGGTTAAAAAAAAAAAAAAAAAAAAAAAAAAAAAACACCTGTTAACCTTTCGAATTTGCTTAAAGATTAATTGAAATGGATTTTTCAAAACTTTTTCGCTTTAATTACACTTATCCTTCAAGACTTGATCTATCAATGTCAGACAATATTTGCAATATCATTCATTTGAAAAAAGAGATCCTCCAAACTCCATAATGTTGATGTAGGTTAATAAAGTGGCCACTCACCATGTCCGAGTATTCGTTGATGCCCATCCTGAATGGATGCAGCTTCATGTCAGCCTTGAGGTTGTGTCGGACGATGTCGGCCACCCTCCTCTCCCAGATCATTCTGCGAACCACTTCTTCTTTGCCATCATACTGTTTGTTGAACACTCTCTGAAAACAAACAAAGAGAGGATGATTATGGAGTATTTCACATAAATACAGGGAATTCCAAAAGTGTCAGGGTCCATTAGATCAATTGTGAATTTAACAACATTTGAGGGTCCATTGAGGCCAACATTGTGGTGATTGAAAAAGAATTAGATTTATCAACGAATAGATAACTTTTGCATGAAAATACGGTCCTAATTCATATTTGATTTTATAAGTTTAGATCTTATGTCAGTCTTAACATGAAATTTACAGAAGTTTTAAAGAGTAAAGAATTGCCGTTGAAACGAAATGCAATTATTTTAAACTATTTTCTTTTTAAGACATTGAAGGTTTAAGGGGAAATAGTTTGACCTTGGAAATAAGAGCCTCAACAAACACTTACATGTTCACGCAGCACTCAGTAAACAATGTAAATCGAGAACTTTGCAATGGTGCAAAATTTAAGTCTGTACTATAACTAGAAAAAAAACCATGTGTCTCCTTTTGTGCAAGAAATGTCAAAATCAGGCAAAAAAAGTTAATTTTTGCATACGTCGATTTCAAAACCAAATAACATTCAAAGATAACATTATAAATTTTTCTTAATTTCTTATGAGTTTAAAATTTCATAAAAAATCCAAGTGGATCAGGTTGGGATCTGTGTTGAATTAACAGGGAATGACTACCTAGTTTCATTTTAACAACCCTGCTTTTGAAATCAATAACATTGATACAGTATGCATTGTTGTAATAATTATATGTCCCAATCTTAAGAGGGACCGTCCCTACCCTACAGACATAACGTATAACTTCTTAAAACATAATATCTATAAAACACAAGATCAGGTATAACAGCATTGGTAAAAGATCATTAACAAAATTTGAGGTGAAAATAAATAGTAGTTTATTCATTATTTTTTAAATTTTTTCTAAGCTAGCTTATAATTTTTCTTTTAAAAACATAATAAAAAAAACATACATCTATTACCCTTTTAAAATTTGTTAATGATCTTTTATTGCTGTAGTTATATCTGAAGTAAAAATGAATATGTTTTAAAGGCGTACTTCGGCAGATATTGCGGCTTGCTTACCAAACGAGCAACACAAAATATTGATAAGTAAACACAATAGTCAAAATAAATATAAAATACTCTTTTTAATTGAAATTTTTTATCTCACTGTTAAAATGTACCTTGAAATTTTCCCAGTGCTCATTGAGATCAGGGTCGAATAGCAAGTGCTTCGACGCTGCTACGGCGAAAAGAGCAAATAAGGCCAAAAACTTCATGGTGTGAAAACTGAAATTAAAATAAAGAATGAGTTTCATTATCAAGGATGAAATGTTAAACTTATATAAATTAATAACTGAGAAATTGGAAGCTATATTTAAGAAAACATATTGTGCCACGACAATTGGAAGCATTGAGTTTCGTTTTTAAACTTATTAATGAAGAAGGAACAATAATGATTAGTTATTTTGAGCTTAATCAAAGTTTACGAAAGAAATTTCTTTGGCAAAACGAAAGTAATATGCAATATCGTTAAATATATGCATTACACGAAATATTGAAATAGATAATTCTTCATTACAAGTTACTATTACATAGAAATGACTTTGAATTATAAATCAAATTTACTAGGGGATCTGGGACTCAAAATTTGAAAAAAATCTCATATTTGGTTTGTTATTGTAAAAATTAATACAGATATTTCTATGAAAAATAACACAAAAAGTTTGTGTAAAAATTAATACCGATATTTCTATATAAAATACTACAAAAAGTTTTGTTTTTATCATTAGTAGAACTTGAAATATTCAAATTACTCGAACAAGCAATTTTGAAACTGTTTTTCTCGGTGATAATTTTTTTTTGTCCCTTTTTAATTTTAAATGGATATAACTTAAAAACTACTAATTGATATAAATATATGAAATTTTCCACTATGATTTTTCATATATTTTTCTTTAAATTGTCCCCAGGAATTGTATAGATTGATTTAACTTTTTTTTTTACGGTTTATAGACCTAAACCTTCTATGTGTTTTATACAGTTTTTAAAATTTTTTTTTTTAATATATTTTATTGTAAAATCATGAAGACCATTTATAAAATGAATTAAAAGAAATAATTTAATACAAAAATTAAACGATGTTTTAATTTTTTTTTCAATAGATTAAATTTTAGCAATGTCAAAAATTTCAAGTTTTTTAATCAATAAGTTTTTTAAATTAGAAGATATAAAATATATCTTTCAATGGCAAAGTATTATAAAGACCTTCACACAAAATTTCAGAAAAAAAAAAGAAAAAAAATACAGATTTTATATTTTTGAGTCCCGAACCTCCTTAACAGAAAACCCTGTACATCAATAATCTTATTTTTATAGCAGGGAAAATAATTGCACAACAAATATTTTTTTATCATTACCATTTTAATATACTCTACTGAAAGGCATGCATAAATTATTTTCCTATGAAGTTGAATAAAACATAATACAAATACTAAAGTCCGTAATCTCCACTACAAATATTAGTTTTAAACTCTTCAGTCATATGAAAGCATTTATCTAATTGAAATAAAAGTCTACTATTGTTTTACCTATTTACAAGCCACCTGAATGCAAACCTTAAAAACACAAAATGAACAAAACCCTACATTACCTGGAATGTTTTTTCTATCACTAAAGAAAATTTCCTCCACAATGGAATAAAATACACAGTGCAATGTAGTATTTATAAAAAGACTCTACTATTCCACCAATCAGTATCGAAAGTCACTTGATACAGTTATCAATAAAATGATAATCACTACATGTGCCAACGAAATAAACATCACGCTCCGTTCTCCTTATCAAAAGCTATTACCACTCCAACCTGTTTCTTTTCATTCATGATAAGATTTCCAACGACTCGTGAAAACAGATAAAGACAAGAGAAAACTTTTTGTGCCTAGACTTATCTAGAAAAGTCTTTATATTGTTATGCTAGTTGAACTAATTTTTAAGTCATGCTTGTTGCATAATCACGTGATGAAACTTTTGATAGTTATCCGAGATTATGTTAGTTTTCGTGTAACATGATAACTAAGATCAATGTAATAACTTTTATTTTCTAAACCTTAGCAGAAAAATAATCTTTGAATTATCTGTAGCAATTAATAATTGAGATTTACGATTATAAAAAATAACGATACTTTTCCGTTAGACGCGGTTACCAGATAAAAATCGCCATTTGAAGCGATAACTCATCCACTAACAACTTTCATATAATTCCTATAAGAAACCATACTTAGAATTCCTATAATAAACCATTGGTTGCATTAGAAACCCTATACAACAAACCGAAAATATTTAAGCTTGGTGATACATTTATGCGTCATTTTAACGTGTAAACATTTGGGCTTAGCAAAAACTGGTACCTATCTAACGGAAGAGTACTACAATTACCATTACTTAAACTTCACTTTATGTGTTACTAATTCTCATAATATTTAAACAGTTTATCAGTTTAAATCTTGATTGTATGTGTTCACTTTTAGATTCTAGGGAAGAAAAATGAAGAGAAAATTGCCTATCTAACGTCTACAATCGCAGACAAAATTGCAAAAACGATAGACAAGTACAATATGTTAAATAAAAGGTCTCTCCAAGGAGAGTTCCCAAACCAAAATTCAAACGAAAGTGATTACCGGATGGCTATTGGGCCTAAATTATGGAAAGTTCATATTTTGGCTCAAAATAGAGATGAATTGGAACTGGAATGGTTGAAGACAAATTTTTCTCCCAAACGTTTGTCGTCTAAGCTCACTAATTTTTTCCAGTTACCATAATAATGTAAACATTTCATTCAGCTGCGAATCACGCCAAAAGAATGCTTAAACACTGATTAAATCGAACGTCAGTTCGGAAGAATAAATAAAATGAATTGCATTCCAAAAAATTTATAAGAACTTTTTCAATCTTCGGAAAATTCTTCCAATCTTATGCAAATTTTTTAATTCGGATTTTTAATCTTGGTCTTCAGAAAAATGCGTCCACGGATTTTTAAACTGAACTCAACGCTTCATAATAATACAATTTTATAAATATACATACAAGACTTTGTACTACTATTGACTATCGATTATCTTGGAAAACACAAATGAGAATAATTAAAACATTAATGACTATGAGAACTAATGCTAAAAAGATTCATGTTATACGTTGAAAGACTTGTATTATAATATTGAATAAAATTCGGGTAAGTTTAAAAATAAATTTACAACCTTTAATTTCTTCTTTTGTCTTACAATTAACATCTCAAAAATCATGTTAATTTTGAGTAAGAAACAGCGAGTTAAGCAAATAAATATCTTTAGTTTGTATACATTATTTATAGACAGGTAGATATTGAATGCCAAAAAGCATAAAAAAAGAAGCGTGTGGAGTTATGGTAAACATCGAATACAAATTTATAGGAAAGATACTGAGGGGGGGGGGGGGGAGAGAATTTCCAGGGATATCTGTATACCTAGATTTTGTTACGGAATATTTTTCAATAAAAACATTTACTAATTTAAACTGACAAATTCTAATGCTGTAGATTTTGAGCTCTAAGCTAGATGTTATGTACAAGATGTAAATCAAACAATAAAAATATTTCCTTTGATAAGATTATGAAGTATATAAGGTATTACACATGACTCCATTAAACTTTCAATGCCTGGTTGGTACAAAACTACCATAATTTTGTTTCCTCAAGAAAACCTTTTAAATTTGTATTTTTTTTCTTGTCAAGAACACTTCTAAATAAGCCTACTTACATAAAGACTTCCCGCCGAATACTTAACCTTATTGACCTTGACATTGTAATATGAACCATAAAAGATAACATTAAAAAAACAATTTTTATTTTTTATTCCGTTTCCTAGAATTTTTTTTTCTCATTGGGTGGAAGATTTTCCTTCCCCTCCCCTCCCCCCTTTGCTTTCACTCCCTGGCTCTGGGTTTCCAATGCGAACACCAGGTGCATAGATGTCGCCAGGAGGGGGCTTTAGCACTCCCCCTGGTTTTCTAAAATTGAAATAAAATTGAAAAAAAAAAAAAAAAAAACCAAAAAAACACGTATGCCATTTTGAAACTACGGTTCAATGTTACAATGCGCATTTTTTTAATTTGTTATTATTAAGTATCCTGGTTACTGTCTACGTCAGTGATTCTCAACCACTGTGCCGCGGCACTTTAGGTGTGCCTCCAAATTCTTAAAGTGTGTCGCCAAATTTTAGAAATGTATATAGTAAAAATTATAATGCTTTTTTTTTATTACGAGTAAAGTTTAAATTAAAGAAAATTACTTATGTATATATGAACTAGCTGAATACCCGTGCTGCGCTACGAAATTTTACCATTAGCATTTTAGCGATCACAAGACATTCATGTATTCTACACTTCAGACGTTTGCTCCCATTTCGATCCCGACAAATTGATTTATCAAAATAGGAACTTTCCTTTGACATTTTAAACGAAATTTATAATTGTGAATAGTAAACTGGAATAGTTTATTGTGTTTATGTTTGCTCTTAGTTCTAAATTTCAAAGTAGTAGCTGTATTGGAATTAAGTTAATTAGACATTAAGTTAATCCTCGTATAGTTTCAATGTTGCGTCGTCTTTTCATCCCTTAAAAATTCGTTAATCGATATTGGAATGACTTATTTTTTTAACATTTGCAAAAAAATATCAGAGAAATGACTACATTGAAAGAGGAACATTCGGATATCCCTCGTTTGGAACATTTAACCCCTTTTCGACCCCTTAAAGTTGGTTAATCGAGAACAGAATAGCTTACTTTTTCTATGTTTAATCTTTTTTGACATTTGTACCAAATTTCCGAGTTGTGACCATATGGGAAGTGGTAAATTCGAATATTCCTCGTTTGGAACGTTTAACCCCTTTTCCACCCCTTGATCCACCCGAGATCGGAATAGTTTACTTTTTCTGCGTTTGTCTTTATTGATATTCACACCAGTTTTCAGAATTGTGAAAATATGAGAAGTAGGACATTCGAATATATCGCTCGTTTGGAACGTTTAACCCCTTTTTGACCTCTTAAAGTGGGTTAATCGAGATCGGAATAGCTTACTTTTTCTATGTTTACCATTGTTGACATTTGTACCAATTTTTAGAGTTGTGACCATATAGGAAGTGGTACATTCGAATATCCCTCGTTTGGAACGTTTAACCCCTTTTTGACCTCTTAGAATGGGTAAATAGAGATCGGAATAGCTTACTTTTTATACGTTTGTTTTTGTTGATACTTGCACCAGATTTCAGAGTTGTGACGAAAGGGGAAGTAGGACATTCGAATATCCCTCGTTTGGAACGTTTAACCCCTGTTCCACCCCTTAAAGTGGGTTAATCGAGATCGGAATAACTTACTTTTTCTTTTGTCTTTACTGATATTCTCACCCATTTTTAGAGTTGTGACGAAATGAGAAGTAGGACATTCGAATATTCCTCGTTTGGAACGTTTAACCCCTTTTCGACCCCTTAAAGTGGGTTAATCGAGATCGAAATAGTTTACTTTTTCTATTTTTACCATTGTTGATATTTGTGCCAATTTTCAGAGTTGTGACTATGTGGGAAGTAGGATATTCGAATGTCCCCCGTTTGGAACGTTTAACCCCTTTTCGACCCCTTAAAGTGGGTTAATCGAGATCGGAATAGTTTACTTTTTCTATTTTTACCATTGTTGATATTTGTGCCGATTTTCAGAGTTGTGACTATGTGGGAAGTAGGATATTCGAATGTCCCCCGTTTGGAACGTTTAACCCCTTTTCGACCCCTTAGAGTGGGTTAATCGAGATCGGAATAACTTACTATTTCTTTTGTCTTTATTGATATTCTCACCCATTTTTAGAGTTGTGACGAAATGAGAAGTAGGACATTCGAATATTCCTCGTTTGGAACGTTTAACCCCTTTTCGACCCCTTAAAGTGGGTTAATCGAGATCGAAATAGTTTACTTTTTCTATTTTTACCATTGTTGATATTTGTGCCAATTTTCAGAGTTGTGACTATGTGGGAAGTAGGATATTCGAATGTCCCCCGTTTGGAACGTTTAACCCCTTTTCGACCCCTTAAAGTGGGTTAATCGAGATCGGAATAGTTTACTTTTTCTATTTTTACCATTGTTGATATTTGTGCCGATTTTCAGAGTTGTGACTATGTAGGAAGTAGGATATTCGAATGTCCCCCGTTTGGAACGTTTAACCCCTTTTCGACCCCTTAAAGTGGGTTAATCGAGATCGGAATAGTTTACTTTTTCTATTTTTACCATTGTTGATATTTGTGCCGATTTTCAGAGTTGTGACTATGTGGGAAGTGGGAGAATTAGTGATGAGTGAGTCAGTGAGTGAGTGAGGGCTTTGCCTTATATATATAGAGATATTGGAACGAAGATTTTTCACTTTTGCCGCTTCGTTACATATTTCTCTGTGTCTCGTTTTTTACCTATTTTTTATTCTAGTTTTTTACATACACCCCCCTGCAGGTGTGTGAGTGTGCGTCTTGTTGTCTGATGTTTGGAAAGCACATCCGTTGAGACTTCGTTTCCTACGAATTCCGAGGGCGATTTAAAAGATCACTTCGCCACTTTCGGATTAGATTTCTACGCAAAATTGTTATTGACCATTCGACAACATTAGAGGAGAGAATTATTCATTATTTCCCAAATTTAGAAATAAAAAAAATTGATTTTGTTCGTAATCCATTTGTGATAACGAATTCTTCTGTATTTGAATTAACTTTGAATGAAGAGGAAGAACTAATTTCGCTTTTTAATAATCGAGATTTAATTTTAAAATATTCAGAAGAATCAATTAGTTCCTTTTGGATTAACATTAGATGCGATTATCCCATGATAGCCAAAAAAGCTTTAAAAATATTATTACAATTTTCTACATCTTATTTGTGTGAATTCGGATTTTCAATATTAACCAACATAAAAACGAAAAAAAGATCGAGACTGTTAAATGTAGAAGACGATATGAGAGTAGTATTGTAAATTGTTACGACCAAATATAAATGAAATTATCAAAAAACATCAAGCACAAATTTCTCATTAAAAGTATTCTTATTATTCATTTGTAATTAATCCCTTAATAAACATACTGTTGTTTTCGTAGTACATATTACATTATTTTATTTTACATTCCAAATTATTATCATAAACTATTTTACACAGTGTATTATAGGTAAGTGAACAACTTTTAAATTTATCTTTTTCTTTGTGTGCCGCCAAATTTTGAAATCGTTAAAAGTGTGCTGCGACAAAAAAAAAAAAGGTTGAGAATCACTGGTCTACTTTGTTTTTCATAGCTGAGTACAGGGTGGTCATAAAAAAAACTTTGCCGATATATGGACCTCTAGCTTCCGTTCCGTTCAACAGATCGAGATGAGATTGCAGGTATAGTTATTCCAAGGAGGAAAGAGGGGGGTAAGGAGTGGCCCCGGTTTATGCGCAGTAGCGCACAAAAGAAGCAGCCTGCGCAATGCATCTGGGATACATCCTAGCAGTTTCGCTTTCTGATAGCCAAGTGCAGACGAACCCGATGGCCCAAACTGGCTATCGTAGTTTCGTTACAACATTGTAGTGGCAAATTTAAATACATCTGAAAATTAAATAAAATATTTTAATTTAAATATTTACTTTTCTGAATTAAATATTTGCATATTATTTATAAATTACTGAAGATATATTTTAATAATTAAGGTTATTTGTTGAAGTGATTCTTAAGTACATTTTAAAGTAAAACGCGAGGGAAAAGAGTAGAGTTAGTTGTCAAAAAATAACTAGGTTATAAGCAAAAAAAGTTTTATACATATGTATTAGTTTACCACATGTTTTTTAGTATTGATAACAAGAAAAAACTCTTTATATATAAAAAATAGTTTATTGCAGTGTGAAAAATATATGTATACTATGTTACAAAGTTTTATTCAGCAATATGTTTTTGGTTCAGCAAAATTAAAAATGCGTTAATAATATTCAAACATAATAAAAATATTTGAATAAATAATTTTTAACAATATATGAAAGCATGTTCAGCCTTTTTGATTTTATTCACATTTGATTTTATTCACATGCCATTGTAAATGGCATGAATGTGAAAAAGGTTTTAAAGGAATGCTAGAAGAGACATACAAATTTAACAATACCTTTCCTTCTAGATTGGCTGAAAAAATGTTGAAACAATAATTTCCCAAAACTAAATATATTATTTAAGGACCTAGTTCTATATATGAGTTACATGATAAGGTACAATTTGAATTTGCATAACTATTATTTTACAACATATACTTTGATCTGAATATTTAACTAATTACAATTTTCAATTACTTGTCCTTATTGTCCCTCACATTTTACACACTGAAACTAGGTATCAATCGTAATGTAAAAAAAAGGGGAAAAATATGTGAAATGTAAAATAAGAAAAAAATATTAAAATCATATATTTAAGGCTATGCAATAAGAGAAAAATCATTTCACACTAGTGTATATTTTATATTTACCATATAATATATATTGTGGTTATCATTATCAGGCATAATCAGTGCGAGTTTTGCAGAATATAAAATTTTACCTAAATACTATTTGAATGGTATGGAAAATTAGACACATAATCTTTACATATTTTGCTACTTAAATAAACCTGAATCACTGCTGAGCAGTTTTTAGTAACCTTGAAACATTAACAATTCCACACAATATTTATATTATTATACGTTAAAGTTTCATTTACACAATTACAGCCCATATCTTTAAAAATAAAATACAGAAGAGCATTTTATGTTTAGAGACGTGGAATAACTGAAATAATTCACTCAACCCACTAACTAGTATATTTAATTAAAAACATAACTTTCGATTTCTAAATTACGCAAATCTAGACTAATTGCTTAGATTTGTTTTTGTTTTTTGGAACTACGGACTGTCTATTTCTGCCCCTTATAAAGTGCTTGCTTAGATTTTGTTAACTTATTAGAATACTATAATACAAAATCCAACGATTGAAATATCAACAACCACTATCCCTACTTAACACGTGCAGATGAAATCAATAATAATGAAACAATAATATTTATTAAATTCATAAATTAAACATCCATACAAGACATTGAAAAATTTTATACACTGCATTAATAGTAATCATTAATCCTAATATTACCACAATATTAACTTAGAAATTACCGCATGCTACAAAAAGTATAAAACTAATTTTAATTTAATTTAAGAATTGTTTTTACCTGTGAAATGAAATATTTTCAGATTTTCTGGAACATCTATTATTACATTTGTAGGCCACACAAGCCATAATTGGTTATTCGAACATTAAAATACTAAAAAGATTTATTTTAAACTTTATTCTCCTTGAATTGCGTTGATATTTCTAAAGTCCGCGACAGCTACAAGAGCTAGGATGAATCCCAGAATGCATAGCGTTTTGTTATGCGCAGAACCTCGAAAAACCTGACAGCGATGCTTCAAATTCCGAAACGGGCAGGGCCCCTCCATACCCCCCTCCTTCCTCCTTGAGTTATTCAGAGGTATGAGCTCGAGGTTCTGTGAATGACAACAAAATGGCGCTCACGGTTACAGTTAGATAAACTCAAAATTTTCGATTGGCAACACTTACTTTTTTCTATTGCAAAATGCTTAGCGCATGCGAAAACCCTAAAGAGCGTTGGAAAGGTACGTGTATCACAAAAAATGCACGTACAAAAACCAGCTCTGCGAACGGCCAACAGAAACACGGTCGTTGCACACGGAGCCCGCTAGCCAGATATTCAGCGTAGAAAACCGATGATATTATCTGCGATGGCATATATGTGAACTTTGGCTGCCATATGCAAATTTCCACCATGCGCCTTGATCGTGTTTTTGTTGGCCGTTCGCAGAGCTTTTTTTTTTTTTTTTTTTTTTTTTGTGCACGCATAACGCGTCCGTTTTTTGTGATCCAAGTACTGCTCCAACGATTTTTAAGGTTTTCGCATGCGCTGAGCATTTTGTGATAGAAAAAAAGTAGGTGTTGCCATTCGAAAATTTCGAGTTTTTGTAACTATAACCGTAACTGTGAGCGCCATTTTGTTGCCATTCAAAGAATCTCGAGCTCATACCTCTGAATAACTATACCTGAAATCTCATCTCGATCTGTTGAATGGAACGGATGCTTTTTTATGACCACCCTGTATATTATTGCAATCCAGAAATGGTTATCAGGGCCCAGTTGCATAGTATTAATTTATTCCTTTTCTGTGTAACCATTTAATTTTTTGTTCTCTCAATTCCTGCAAAATGTTTTGATTGTTATATATTAGTTATCAGATTTAGGACCTTGATATCTATTTTTAGAATTCAATTGGGCATATTCGGTAGGCCTTTATGTTTCATTTTTGATTTTTTTTTAGTTATTTCTTTAAATTGGAAGAAATAAAATACTACTTGTATGTAGTCTTATATCCTTTATATTAACTTCGATTTTTGTTCGTTGATGTGTGGCTTTCAAATCTACTGGGGGTTAATTAACCCAATTTCCGTCATACAATCGAGTTGAAACTTGGCAGATTGATTTGATGAAATTGACAATGCATTCCATCAAATTTTGGGGATTGCCACTATCAATAAAATGCAATAATAAACCCACTTGCTGTCATCCATCTATGCTGAAATTTGACAAATAGATACGTTGACGATAAGATGTAACAAACGTGTGAATAAGCTTAACGGGCAGTTCAAGCTTACAATCCAGAAAATTATAGTTTAACTTAGCACCCTCTTCTTAAAAAATATTTGACGCCCTATTAAATGTGCCATTGATATGAGATAGGACTGAATAAATAACGAGTTAAGTGTCGTTTCATATCACTAGATACTTTATCTGATTATTTCTTTGTAAAATAATCATTGATAAATAAGTGCACAACCAGATAATATAGGGCTGATAGGTTTTAAGTCTGAAATTAACTTGTTCGTCATCTGTTTACGAATTTGACGTCATGTGACGAAAAAAGAATTTGTTTGAGGACTCAATAGTACATCGTTTATGCAGCGGTGTAAAGATACTAGTAGAGATTCACCTGCAAGAAAAAATAAAGTTCGGGACCACCAATTTTGAAATTGAGAATTGTTTTTCAAGTGAAAAGTTATTTTGTCTTCGTAAAAATGGATCATAATGTAATCGAAATGGGTCAATTTATTTCCTTCTCAAATTTTAAGCACATGTCCAGTTTAAAATGTTCATTATTATGAGCATAAAAACTGTCAAATTTTTAAGTTGATAGGAACTGTTATATTATAAAACGGCATTCCCTAGGAGTATTCAGCAAAAATAATTATTAACCTAATCAGTACTCATTTTTTCTAAATAAAGGAAGAACACATAATTTCAACTTGATTTTTGAAAATTTTCTTCCAGTTTTTGGGGTTGCACTAAAATGTGTATGAGTAAAACTCAAACCGTATCCTAAAAAATGCTATCACACAAACAAACGAAACCACCCCAGGAAATTAATCGTTGGCTGCGAAATGTGAATGAAAAATTTAATTGTATTACGAGCTAATAAATCCTCCTAAAAATTATGCAAAATACAAACTGTTAATAATTTTCTCAGAAGAAATGACGACACGACTTTTACAAAATAAAAGTTATAATTTAATCTTCGTTCAGAGGCTTACAAAACTTCTTAAAACATTAGTGAACTCGTTATCAAGCTTTAACAACAGCTTCAGTGCATATAACTTCATAATGTAAAAAAACATGGCGACCTCCATGATTGATTTTCTACTACCGTTGATATTGAGCAAAAATCAATACAAAAGAAATAAATTGAAATTTTTTTATTTTTTGTATTCAAGTTTGTAACAAAGAATACATTACAAAGTTGTTAGTAAATAACACGTGACACTTAAACTTATAAATGAGGTAGGTAGGGCAGATAGTTTTAAATCTTTAACAATAATGTTTATTATTTTGAATTATAAATACTTTTAATTTCAATTTAATTTACCACTAATCGGTGCACAATACTTTTGGTTAACCTGTCTTTAGCTAACACAAATAGATTCGACGGTTTTCCTACACGTGAACATGCAACATCCCAAGTAGCACAGCAGTATTGGCCAATATCAGCCCTACATTGGCCAATCCCGATGTGGAATGGCGCAAAATCGGCCGTTCGATGCCGATATTGCCCAATCTCGCCCAATATTGGATAGACGATACTCAAAATTTTGAAAGGTTGATCGACAGTTTTAAAATAAAAATATTTTATGTATAAGAAAGGAAGGTTTGCATTAATATGTTTTGTGATATTTTTGCCACGGTTTTAAGCATTTTTTAAAAAATCATGTATTTTGGAACGATCTCGACTTACGGCCAAAACTGGCCGAATCCGATTTAAAACGATGCGTAGAATTTCTCAAAAAGAATCGCCACCGAGTGGCTGAAAGAACTGAAGTGCCCGGATGTGTGTTTACTAAGTTTATTTATGTTATGTCGCCGGCGCGACGGTCATTAGTAACATTAAAATTGGATCGAAAACTTATTACTGGTAAGTGTTGTCACAATAATTTGTCGATTTCATGGGGTATCTACGTATTACATTATTGGTTTAAGTTGGTTTTAGTTAATTTCAACGATACTTGATTGCCGACTTGGTTTGATCTACAAAAGCGATGTTGACAAAGGTGATTGATATTCACATTAAACTTGATTAGGAATCGAGTTGGTTTCAATTATTTATTTAATGCTGCTGTTTAAAATATAAAGAAGATTTTCAGCTTTTATCTCATCCATACACGGATGCAAACTAATACTCATTTAGCCATTCCCCCCTACCCCTCCATTGCTTGTTTCAAATTATGCTCATCATTGAAATACTTATACTACATGTTACATTCTAGTTTGTCTTCCTATTTATCATATTTGTTATCGTTAGTTTATATTGCTTATAAAATTCAATATCCAAGCTCCATGATTAGCTCTGTTAATAGAATATATTGTGAATTGGGCATATTGAGGAAACCACATTAAATTAAAACACGTCTATTAACTCAATCTCAAAGGTGGTGTGGAATAGGGTGCATTATCTCAATCAACCGCTTGGCATAAAAAGTAAATGTTCTAGAAAATGTCAATTTTAACAATATGTATAACTAATGTTATTATGCCTCCTATTTTTGAAAAAATACAGCAAACCCTGTTAACGCAAAATTGCTTAGCATAAAATCACATTTAATGCGAAGGAAAAGCAGTTCTCCGTACTTAAAACTTAACGTTAATATATTTAACACAAAATTCGGTTAAAGCGAACAATTTCAGTGGCCAGATTGACTTAGCGTTAACAGGGTTTTACTGTATATGTACATTCTCCTATTTAAAAGGTCTGTCTTGTGCAATTACTGATTTCTCAGAAAAGAGCAATGAATGGAAATTTTTGAAATATCTACAAAAATATATTTTGAATGCCTAACTTCATTTGGGTTAATTTAAACACACTATGCAAAGATGTTGTTTTTATAAAATAAAAATGTTTTGTTCATTTAAAGAAAAGACTTTCCATTTGAAAAGTAAACATCAAATATTGTAATCAAGTATTATTGTTAGTGCTATTTTCTGTCTTGGAATGAAAAGTGTAATAGTTGTAGCCTTCCTTCCCTTGGCAGTAAAATGCCAGTATGGCCTTTCAATAGTTAATTTGTTATTCTGTTCAGTTTAAAATAAAGAAATATACTGTTGTAGGGTTCATTGATGGAAATGGAGAACCCGTAGAAGTAATTCCTTCATCTTGGTTCATCTCAGACAAAAGTTGTCTTTGGAAGTTTGCAACAAATGGGGAAGGGGGGAATGAACATGATTAAAGAATATATGCCCTCAAGTATAACATGGCAAACATTTAATTTTAAAATCTATTGTACATACAGTAATTAAATTACAATTTTTGTATAGGGTATATACAAATAATTCAAGGTATCACAAATAATGTTTCATAAGTCATTGATCTACTTATCAGTTCAAGTTTTGATGGTGTAGATTTTTGAAATGGTGGACATGAATAACAGATATTTATTAACAGATTTAAATAATATTCTATTTTAATTTCTCAAACTGAAGATTGGTTTTTTAGTGAGTTATATTAAAAGTGCTTTAAATAAGATATTTAATTGTATAAATAAATTGTATATAAAGTTTTGCAACTAGTTTGAGATAGCATATATCCATAATTTTCCTATTTAGATTCCTTTTAACAGGCATAAGATAAAGCTGAGCTTACTCGTTCAATATCTAGCATTGGGAGTGATTCTTCAGAAGATGAAAATTTATTAACACAGAAAAGCCATACTCATATTCCAGCCCAAAAACTTATTTGTAAACCAAAAAGCGTGAAAACTTTCTCTGCCAGGTAAGATTATATGACAATCAATTAGGTAATGCTCCAAGCAATTTCGATTTGATGTTACAATAATTTATATTTTAAAATAAAAATTAGCAATGGAGAATCTCGGGTCTTTCAAAAAAAAAAAAAATGATCTGTTTCTTTAAACAATTTTGTACAAATCACCTTTGTCATATGCTTATAATTGAGAAATTAGTTCAGAAGAAAAAACAACAAAAACACTATGTTCTAAATTAGTTCCTATAACTTTTCAAGTGCAACAGTGTATTTTATATTTTATCTCAGACTTTTCAACAACACTTTTTACTATTTATTTTGAATTTATTTGGTGGTTAATTTAACAGTTTAAAAGAGATTTTTCTCTCTTATAAATTATTTATTAAAATTTTAAACGGCTAAGGAAAAATGAACGAGTTTATAAAAAAAAAAAAAAAAAAAAAAAAGCTTCTAGTATTTATTTCACAATTCATAGTTTTTTGGTGTGCTTGTTTGAGGTTGGTGCAAATGTATGCGATTGAAATTCAAATACCAGTTTAGAATGATTTTCTTAAATGTTAGTAGAAAATGATTTCTGATGTAAAAATTTTACAAAATGTTAACAATCTTATGCTTTCGTGCAAAATTCTGTTTTTCATTTTGCAATTCTGTTTTTCTTTATTGGCAGTAAATGCTGCATTGCATGATTTCTTTTATTGACAACAAATTGCAGTTCCGTTACAAAAAGAGTTTGGATAAAATAAAAAGAGCTAAAGACTAGAAAAAGTTTGAGGCAATAATTTGATTTTTAAATTTTAATGTAATCTTAATTAAAACAGAAATGAACAATTTTATATTTCAGGTTTGTTTTCTTCACCGAGGTGGAAACTTCAAAGGAAGATAAAATATGTAAAATAAAATATGTATTATAATAAACAGCTTGTATTAAATTTATGTTTTTATTATATATATGCACTGCAGAAAGTGACCTTTAATTTAAGTGTGCATGGTTTTTAAGCCATAAAATATCAATTATCGGTCACCAAAAAGCAATTAAAATAGAAATTAAAGTATAAAAAAGTATTCATTATATGAGGTATACATGTAAATATTATTGTGGATTTTTAAAAATAATGTTTTTGTCAAATAATTTTTAGATGAAAACTTTTTCAATGTTGGGGGGGGGGGGGGATCTGCAATTTTAATTCACTTTATTGCTATTACATTTGAAGTGAATGAACTAAAGGCATTAAAATGAGATTTATTTACTATCTATTCGATTCTTAATGTATGGAGAAAAATGATGTTTTAAAAATGAAAAGTGACTTCATAAATGAAATTGATCTGTGCATAAAAAATATACTTCACAAGTTTTAAATTCAACCTTCTATTTTTATGAAACCTTAGCATAAAAAGTTCAATGAGTATTGATTGACCTATACTGGCAGTTTTCCTGACCTATTTAAATTCTACTGGCAGTTTTCTAGTTTAAAATTGCATGTATCTTTCTAAATCCTTGAATATCAGACATTTTGTTATCTAAATGTGTTTTTTTTTTGGTAGGAGAGGTGAAAACATTATTTTACAAATGTTTAAGTATAACTTAACAGATTATTAAGGGTTTTTGGGCAACAATGTGATACTAAACATTGAACAGCTCAAAATTGAATCTAAACGCATATAAGAATTATCATTTGCAACCACTCCTTCCACCAAAAAGAAAGTTCAGATATGTTGAGTGGCAAATCTATCCAAAATGCTCTGTGATATAGTGAAAAAACAGTAGCGGTTCCAAAAATTGCTCATAGTAGTGGCTAAAACTGCTCATCCAGGTTTGGAAAAAAACCATGTTTTTTTTGGTTTAAACCAAGTTTTTTTTTTTTTTTTTTTTTTTTATCCTTTTCTAATTACTTGTATACATATTTATAAATAAAATTTGACATAAACAAGAATAATTTATGCTCAAATAACAATGAATATTCATTTTGAAAGCAATTTGAACTAAGTAAAAAACAATTGTTCTACTTATGGGGACATTCAAATCATATTAAATTTTAATATTTTATTTAGACATTAGAACATATTTTATTTCAGCTAAAAATAGAAGTAATTTACAACATCAAATAATTAAAAAAATCTAATTATAAATAAAAATACAATTTTAAATTATTCTTAAAAAAACAAAAAACATTTGGTTTAAACCATGCTCATCGATATTGCCCAAGATTGCACATCAATACTGGCCAAAACTACTACTCGATATCGGCCAAAACTACGCATCGAGATCGGCCAAAACTGCTCCTCGAGATCGGCCAAAACTACGCATCGATATCGGCCAAAACTGCTCCTCGAGATCGGCCAAGACCGCCCTGCGATATTGGCCAATATTGCAAAAATGTTAGCCGTTCGGTGCTGGCCGTTCCGACATTACCCAGGATTGGCCAATCTTCCAGAGCTCCGGTTTCCGACATTGGCCAATACTGCTGTGCTACCTGGGATATAGTTGCCCATTACTTACATGTATATATTTTAATTAAAGATTTTTGAACAATGACGCACTAATAATTAAAAAGCAAGAAGAATGCCACTGTATTACTTTTACTATAATATGAATTGAATTTATACTTCAGTCTAAATAACACGTGGCCGGCTATGCTATTGTTCGCTGAAAGGTTCATTGCTGCGTAAGCGTAAGGTCGCTTCACAAAATAAAAACTAATTGTAAGGAAAGCCTTAATATTAGAAGCTCATCCCTTGTCGAGAAACAATAAAAAAAAGAAAGTCCCGTTAATAATTATAACACAACACTCATTTAAGAATATTTTAACACGTGATGTTTGTAAAAAGCAAAATTAGAAGGTCAAAACTACTTATGTTGAAACTTTCAGAGCTATTAGAAGCCACTTTTTGTGAAAATATTAATTAAAAATTCATTAAAAAACCCAATTAAAATTATAACGTTCTTTTTGCCAAAAGTCCAATCAGAAGGCCAAAACTATTTGGGTTGAAAATTTCAGAAATGTAGCCCAATTAGAAATCGTTTTGTAAAATATTTGTTAGTTAATTAATTAATTAAAAAACAAATAAAATTTAAAAATTCTGTTTTTCAAAAGTCCAATTAGAAGGCCAAAACTACTTATGTTCAAAATGTCAGAGCTGTAGCCCTATTAGAAATTGTTTTGTAAAATATTTATTAATTAAAAAATTAATCAAAAGAGAACTAAATAAAATTTTGAACGTTCTTTTTGTCAAAAGTCCAATTAGAAGGCCAAAACTATTTGTGTTGAAAATTTTAGTTGTAAAATAATTTTGTAAAATATTTATTAATTAATTAAAAAAGTCAATTAAAAAAGAACTAAAAAAAATAATTTAAATTCTGTTTTTCAAAAATCTAATTAGAAGGCTAAAACTACTTATGTTGAAAATTTCAGAGCTGTAGCCCTATTATAAATCGTTTTGTAAAATATTTATTAATTAATTAAAAAAGAACTAAATAAAAATTTAAAATTCTGTTTTTCAAAAGACCAATTAGAAGGCCCAAAGTACTTATGTTGAAAATTTCAGAACTGTAATCCTATTAGAAGTCGTTTTGTAAAAAAAAAAAATTGTTAATTAAGAAAATTAATTAAAAAATAACTAATTAAAATTTTAACGTTCTGTTTTTCAAAAGTCTAAATAGATGGCTAAAACTACTTATGTTTAAAATTTCAGATCTGTATCTCTATTTGAAGTCACTTTGTAAAAAATAAATTAATTAAAAAATTGATAAAAAAAGAACTAATTAAAATTTTAACATTCTGTTTGTCACATAAAATTCGAAAGCCAAAACTTCTTATGTTGAAAATTGTTTTGGGCCTGAGCAAGACACTTGATTTTTTGCTCACTACTTCGGTGCAGCGTGTATTAATATTGAAATAAAGAACTAAACCCTTTCACAAAAATAAATTTTTCAGTACTGCGTTAATAAATCAGTTGCGGTAATAAATCACATGCCATTAAATTGTAGCTTATCTGAAAAGTTGGTACTTTCAACACAGCGCAATCTATTAGAATCGTTTGGAGCTAACAGATAATAATAAACAAATAATTTGCAATAAAATAATATCGCGGCTATAAATTGAGATGTAAGCTATCCTATCTCTTAAGTTAGACCAAACTGCACACGGTGTGCAAATTTGATTAAAATCGGTTGAATAGTTTATGAGTGCATTGGGAACAAACAACGTGACACTTAATTTATATATATTAAGATATATATTAAGATAAGATTAAAATGCTCAAAAGAGTTTTCACACTTACTTGATCCTCATTCGGAGGAGAGGGATGGATGGCGTCCGTGTGCTTACAAATATCGTGTTTATTTTCTACTTTTTATGGTATTTTTTTCTTTAGGACATTACAATTTGTCCGTTTTACACTAATATTTTATACTGCAAAAACACATTTTTATAGATTTTTGTAGCAGGGGCGAAATAATGCCTTTGTCCCGCTGTTGGGAGCACGGGGGATCTTTCCCTTTTCCCCCGTGTAGCAGACCCCTCAATGAAATGTCTCAGCTATATAAAAATAAATACAATGTAAGGAGAAGATTTGAAAACAGTACAATTATTGATGCACTTTTATTAATAGGTCGAACTTGAATATTAAGTCATTTTCCATCCCTCGGTTTAAGAATCATAAATTTTTTTCAAAACTAAAAATCATAATTAACTTTAATTTTCCAAATAAAATTTATGATGAGTTTATGTCAAATGTTAAAGCCGTCAAATGTTAAAGTAATTAGCGTATTTTTAACAAAGTCTAATATGATTTGATAACTGCATTCGATATCTGACTCAATATCATTTTGTTTCTGACGATGGGTTCCGTAATGTTATTATCATGTTTGTATTACTATCAGTTATTCATCAGGTTTTTATGAATAGCTAGATAATCTAAAATAAATAGAAGACACATGAAATAAATGAGTAATAAATTTGACCGAGAAGCTTAATCTCATGAAAACTTGTCATGTAATCTGTTGGAAATAATGGATCTGACCTATAAAACACGTTTAAATTAAGAATTTTTTTAAGTGAATAATGTTAAACTGAACATGAAGACTCGGATACATGTAATTAATTGATATTAAGTCAAATTAACATTTCATTAGGGAACATTAGGGAATCCATTTATTATTTTTGAAAACTTAACTTTAACTTTAGCAGTGTCGCTATTTAGCCGTGTAGTTATAGGTTATCTGCACCCCTACAAATAAATCTGCCAGCGCCCATTTCGATGACCTTTCTATTTCAAATCCATGTCTACATAATACAATATAACTGGAATGGTTACTGGTGAGAAATTGGTACTTCTAAAATTTGTAAAAAAAATCTTAGTACGATTACTTAATTCTGCTCAACTTTCTAATTATCGAAATAATATTTTTACTAGAATATGTTGAGTTTGTTTTGGCAATTTCAATGAAAGAATGTAAACTTTCAAGGCCTTCTGCTTAATACCCATCACATATATGTGATGTGTGAAATATATCAGTTGGAAAGTCTTTAATATAACGTTGAAGTTATTGATAATATTCAACCGAAAGTTTCCAAACAGGAATGCTTTGAAGTTCAACGGAAGAGTGTTTTTATAAGAACTCCATAGCAAGTTCACATCTTGGCTCAAAATAAAGATATCTATTTCGAATTTGGACATTCGGGGACAAATTTTCCCGCCAAGTATGTCGCATAAAAAACTCTGAACTGAAGGTGTTTGTTATCAGATATTAACTTTAACAAAACAAGGAGAGATTTCCGTCATTAAGTGGTGCTCAATTACACATGCTTGATATCTGGACCTGAGGTACCATAAAAGAAACGTGTAGTAGTTGCCTTTTTCAGCGAAATGATTCTCAAAATCTAACTTGTTAACTAGAAAATATTTATTCAGCAAATTTTCCAACTTTAATTAATACTTTAAAACTAGGACCAATGCCGATGTAAGAATTAATTGCCGGATGTAAGAGTTTCGACAAACAAGTCGAAGAAATAGAGGAATAGATTAAAAACACTTGATACACAAATATTTTAAAATCAAATTTACATTGATTCAAATCAAAGCATGAGTAACTTTCGAATACATTTTTTTAATTAAACAATTTGTCAAAAGTTAAAACGACTTTTTACAGTACAAAGCAATTTTTTTATCACTGAAAAACAATCACCTTTAAGGCAATCGAAAATCGTAAAACCTTACCTTTGATGAACGGAATTCCAACAAAAGACAACCGATTACAAGACTTTACTAAATTCTAACTGACATCAATGAGACAAATGGATGTACTAAATCCCAATAAACGAAATGAATCTTTCTATAAACGAAATGAATCTTTCTTCTAAGAACAGAGCCAAGTATAGGTTAGAAGGATTCGTGGATGTTTCATTATTGGAGCGATTAGCCTTGGAACAAGAGTTAAGTTTGAGATCACGGGACTTGGAATATCCCGTATAATGAACGCTCTGTTATTTGATATTCTCCGAGAACAGGTTTCAGAGGAGAATCGCACCATAAGTCGTCTCTTTATATAAGACTAGAATAGATATCTTGGGTAAAACTTCGTGTTGACTTATAACTTATTACATCGAAGTATATATACATGGATGTAACTAATGACAGGGGAAAGTGTATTTATAGAAGTGTTTCCCAAAAATATTCAAAGATAATTATTAATCAATGGAATATTTTTTTTATATTTATAATGGTTTAGTTGAATTAAAATTGTTTGGTCGTTTTGTACCTGGTTATTTTTTATTATTATTAGAAAGTGTGTTTTCCTAATTTGAGATTATTTATTAAATTTTAGAATTTGCGTCTTAAATAATTTTGTTTATTCCTTGAAACAGAAATGTATGTTTTCAGATGCAAGTATGATGTTCAGAAAATCTAACTCATCCACAGAACAATTTAAATTTAGAAAGCGGCACTCATATTTTTAATGTCATGCTAATTTTGACAATACACATTTTAAAAATAATTAAGCAAATAAGAGGAACCACAGTGGCAGAAAAGGATCTTTGGAACAAATGCGAAATAGGACATTTTTCGATTTTTTTTTCATTAGAATATATATATATATATATATATATATATATATATATATATATACCAAACTCAAAAACACTCTAACTAAAATAAAATTATAAAATTAAGATGAAATATAAATAATAATAAAAGTTAAGATAAGTATAATAATTAAACAAGCTGTTTGTGTATTTGTGTGTGGATCGATAGAATGCTACTTAAAATTGGAGTAGAGCTTTGAAATTTTCAATATAAGTTGTTTTGGCCTTCTAATTTTGTCTATGATAAACAGAATGTTAAAATTTAAATTACTTATTTTTTAATTAATTTTTTTACAAAGTGACTTCAAATAGAGATAAAGCTCCGAAGTTTTAAACCTAAGTAGTTTTAGCCTTCTAATTGTTGTTTTGAAAAACAGAATTTTAAAATTTCGATTGATTTAAATTTTTTTTTTTTAAAATTAAATAACAAATATTTTACAAAAACGATTTGTAATACGGCAAGAGCTCTGAAATTTTCAACATAAGTAGTTTTGGCTTTCTAAATGGACTTTTGAAAAACAGAATTTAAATTTTTTATTTAGTTCCTTTTTAATTAATAAATATTTTACAAAATGATTTCTAATAGGGCTACAGTTTCTAATTTCTAATAGGGCTACAGTTTCTATTTTCTAATAGGGCTATTTTTTTTTAATTAATTAACAAATATTTTACAAAACGATTTCTGATTGGGCTACAGCTCTGAAATTTTCAACATAAGTAGTTTTGGCCTTATAATTGGACTTTTGATAAGCAAAATTTTAAATTTTTATTTAGTTCTTTTTTAATTAATTTTTTTAATTAATTTTTTAATTAATAAATAGTACAAAATGGTTTGTAATAAGGCTGAAGCTCTGAAATTTTCAACATAAGTAGTTTTGACCTTCTAATTGAACTTTTGAAAAACAGAGTTGTAAAATTTTATTTGTTTTTTAATTAATTTTTTTTAATTAATTAATAAACATTTTACAAAACGATTTCTGATTGGGCTACAGCTCTGAAATTTTCAACACAAGTAGTTTTGGCCTTCTAACTTTGCTTTTTATAAACATCACGTGTTAAAATATTCTTAAAGGGGTGTTGTATTATTGTATTAACGGGGAATTTTTTTTGTTTCAATTAGTTTTTAGTGAGTGAAGCGAGCTTATGCGAGCTTATAATTCTTATTAATGTGTATATATTTTGCTTCCTAGTTTTTTCACACAAGGATTAATCACTGATTTCTAGCTACAAATTCTGGATTTATAAACCTGTTCTATAAGCAGATGAATCTAATTGACTGCGCCCTCATCTATGCTATGTAATAAGTTGACCATAGTTACAAAACGATTCTAACTTGTTTGGGGGAAAGTTTGTCACATTATAGTGATTGTTAAGCCTTCTTCGGATCCGTTAATAACCAACGATGCAGTATCCAGAAGTTGTAGGTAATGATTAGAGGAAAGAATTATATCTTTTGTGTTATATACTAATAAAAATCCCAAACTTGTAAAAGTAATCTGTTAATTTTATAACAGCCCAATAAACATGCTTCAATTAACTCGTATCATAAATAAGCATTGTGTTCAAACGCCGCGTTTTGAAATAGGTAAATCGATAGAAAAAATTTAGGTGCATGACAGTACACCCGACAGGCATATTTTACCCAAAGCCACTCAGCAGTATTTTGACCTCTCATGTCTGAGTATTACAGTATGCCTGAGAGCTGAATTTTTGTTACAGGTAGCTGTTGGTAACTTTAGTAAGACCCCTAAATTTCAAGGCACCAATTGTATTGGTTGTCGAGATAATCAAATTCAAAAACGGCAGAAAACGACATTTTACCATTATCCAACCAAAACTCACCCAGTGATCAGTAAATTACTAAGGTACTAGCAGAGAGAGAAAAATGAAATTTGGTATGCTAGTAAAGTTTAACATGCAAACAAAGGGAAAAATCTAAAAATTGAGATTTTCTCCTCCGAATCCCCTAAAGGGGGCATTGTTCGAAAAATTTGAATCTCGATTTTAATACACTTCTATTGGGGCTAAAATTATAAAACTTAGAATACTAGTAGTTTTTAGCATATATAAATAGAGAACACTCTCGCCGCAAACCCTCTAAAATTAAGAAATAATAAAAAAAGTGTACTTGGCATTATAAAACTGACCATTGGCGGTATTTTATCTCCTACTAAATGATCGCCAATTGTTAATATTTTTTTTCTCCTTTGCCAACTTTTTTTTTTGCATATCTGAATTAAATATGTATTTAAAATAATTTTATATCATCATCATTCATATTAAATGCATAACCCTTTCAATCCCAGGAAGTTTTCTTGCAAGTTTAAAAATTATGAACACTGAACATTTTAAAACTAGTTATTGTCGTGCAAATAAATAATAAATTTTAAAGTACTTTAAAAAAGAAATGAAATCCCAACAAAAACATCTCTGTAAAAAGGCACCAAGTTTTTCATGCAATGATTACTGCCGTGAAAAGTATTGAGATATAAAGTAGAGCCAAGTTTAAAGTTGTTGTAAATTACGGGCAATGAAAATTAGAATTTTTTTTTCTCAAAGTCAAAATTTCCATGCATGGGATTAAATATCTAGATATAAAAATGCTTGAGTGACTTGGCCACTACGCGCCAGTAAACCAGAATACGTAATGGCCAAGTGCCAGAAATATTTTTACAGCTAGATATTTAGGCCTATGCAGGGGAATTTTGACTTTGAGAAAAAAATTTATTAATTTTCATTGCCCGTAATTTACAACAACTTTAAACTTGGCTCTACTTTAGATCTCATTACTTTTCACGGCCGTAATCATTGTATGAAAAACTTGGCGCCTTTTTACAGAGATGTTTTTGTTGGGTTAGTTTGTCACAGCTTTGTCAGTTGCAATGCAAGGGAAAAAAAATCAAGGAACTATCTTTCAGTTGCTGCAATGAATAATTAGGAAGCTGAAAATATAATGTTCGGCCAAATTTTAAGTTTGAAATAAATCTATAGCATATTGATAGTGGATAATTTTATACATATGGGTGTAATAATTTATGATAATATGGTTATAATTAACTTTATTTTCACATATTTTTTCACTACTACTGCAAATACATAATTCCGTTCATTATACTTTAGTTCACAAAATTGTTCGCCAGATAAAAGCACCAAAACTTGTATTGATAACAGCTTGAACTCTTCAAGACATCGTAAAATAAAGTTCAAAAATAATAATTAAAAAACCCTTTTCTTTCACTAAATTTTTTTAATTTATTTTATGTCCGCAGTTTGATATTCAGCATATTACAAACTTAAAAATGGACCGTCTCTGAAATCCTGGATAATAAATGTACGCATGAAGTTAAGACTAAATATCGATCGAATTTAATGTGAAAAATAAAATTATGCTCATTTTCCTTAACGTTATTACACGCGAATTACTAGTTTCACATTAAAATTTGAGAAGTTCAGCTGTTTACTTTGGATGGTTAGGTTACGGTTTCGACGTGTAAAAGGGTGACGCCATTGAAATGACGCAAAAGTCGGGGAAACAGTAATGAGACCGAAAAAATAAAAAACAGGACTAGTTTTTGCAGAAAAATTTGTTTCTTGCTATTATAGAATATTCGGAGTTAGTAATTAGCTAAAATTTGAAAAGTAAATGAAAATTTTTTTCACATACAATGCAAAAGACTACTCTTGATACTCGTCGGGGACAGTCAACGAAATGACGTTTTCGAAGTTGAAAATTATTTTTTTATCGAACTATTTGTATCCATTCCCCTATTTTTTCAAGTTTCTTAATAAAAAAAAAATCATTAGGCTTGTATTTATTTTATTTTCCATCAGTATTTTCTTTAATTGAGAGAGAGAGAGAGAGAGAGAGAGAGAGAGAGAGAGAGAGAGAGAGAGAGAGAGAGAGAGAGAGAGAGAGAGAGATCGTTTTGTTTTGAATAAGCGAACGATGCCAGCGAGCGTTTATTATTAAGCTTGTATACTAAGTTTATTTTAAAATAAGTAATTGTTCAATTTCTAAACTTTATTAATTTTTCATATTAATGCATTAAATATATGCGTTTCTTCTAAATTTTTTTAATCTAATTAAATTTGAAAATCTACATTAAAAATGTTTTACTTTTTATATTTGCTGCTTTCCTTACATACAATGAAATCCTATCCTAGTTACAAGTTACGGTTTGTTAAACACAAGCCGTTTGACTTATATATTTAGAAATTCTTGATGAGTAGGACGTAGGACAATTTACTGATATGATACTGAATACATTAAGATAATTTGAATTTAGTAGGTAGTTAATCTACAAAATAATAAATTAAAAGACTTCAGTTTAAGATCAACTTACTGCATTTATATAATTTTTTATAGCTGTAAGTGATTATAAATAAATAAGTGATTATAAATAAATAAGTGTATAAATAAGTGATTATAAATAAATTACTAGCCTATTATTATGAGCTGTTTTTCTAAAATGTAATTTTAAAATGTTTGAACAATATATTGTTATGAATTTTTCCACTGAGGCAATGATGGCACAGTTTTTCAGATAAAAACTAGTATTTATTCTCTTCAGAAAACTCACAAAATTTATTCACAGATAACAGTGCAATCACTACTAATCGTCAATACAAGCTTCAACAAGAACAGCTTCGAATATAGCGATTATACAAGCTCACTCTAATAGGTCAACAAAGCGATCACGATCAGCTTTCCACGAAGTCCGAAATCAATCTGAAAACTTTCCCTATCTCCGGTCTTTATATACTTGGGACGAGAGAATATTCGCGAAATTTCCAGCCAATTCGTCGGAAAAGAAACATCTCGAAATTTCTCGATTGCTTTAGGTGTTGCCACCTTTTTCTAACCTGTATAATCGCTGTTAAAAAAATAAAATAAGATAAAAATAAATTACAATAGAATTTTAAAATAATACGTCACTATTTACACTATATACAGACAATTTGTGCAACAATATGTACACAAAAATTTCTTCATTTTGACAAATATTTAATGTTGCACAAATTATTTTGTAGCATTGATTTTCCTGATTTTATTGCTGTCACCGAGAACCAAGAATAAATTTTATTCAAATAATATCAAATCATGCTAAATGTATTTTAAAAATAATTAATACTTGTAATATGCAACAAAACTAATCAAAATGTAATTGAATGTAAAAACAGAAACTGTTAGTGTCATTTAGAAATACTAGATCAACAAAATGGACTGTAATAAAAACACTGAAAATAAGTGTATCATTGAATAACACTTAGATGTAACATGGTACCCCATTTTTCACAAATTCATTGACTATCAATTATAAAGCCAATCTAAATAGTTTAAAAAGGGGTTCATTGGTTTCTTGTAAGGCAACTTGAGTATTAAAGTTATAACCAAACTGACATTTTTGGTTTTTTTATTTATGAAAATGAAATCAGTAAATGACAGCTATCCACGACAATTTTAAATGCGGTTTTCATTATTAAGTGTAATTGAAAGTTGTACGATGTTCCACACTCCTAGTTTAAGTATAGAGTGGTAAAATACAAGCGTCCACTCACTGTATTTGTACGCAACTAATTTTTACTTGACCTATATAAATTTATAAATAGTAATAACTGTTTAGTTTTTGCATTCTTTACATGGAGTTTATAGTTGTGGTTTAACGCATTTAAGTCAGTCTGATTTTAACATTTATATGGTTGAAAGGTTTTCTTAAAATTGATGGATCTATATTGGATTACCAATCCGTGCAGAATAATGAATAATTAGACTTAAAATTAGAGCATGCGAAGTAGAGCTTCACCCATGTCGTAAACAATGGAAAAGTGGTTTTTTTTTCTTCCCTTCTTACTTTTTTCTTTTTCTTCTTCTTTTTTTTTTCTTTTTCTTCTGGATTATTAATACTTTTTTTTAATTCATGTTAAAAATTAATTGATTTGCTAAAATGCATGAACATGTGCAATGAAGATGAAAGGAAAAAATTCCTTTCAAACCTACATAATGATGATACAAGACTTCTCTTCCGATTGAATGCTTATTCCAATCATGCATAGCAATCTCTTAAATCCCACGGTTTCTGATTGGTCATTCGATGAAGGAGTAAGTTTTCAAAAAAGCAATCATTCAATGAATTTCAATTCTGGGTTACTGGTGCGCGAATTTAAAAATAACATGTTCTTCTCGCGACAATTCAGCTCTTACGACTGTTAAGTAACCATTTACCACTATGGCAGACATGGCTTGCCTATTTCGGAACATTTTATCCCATGCTCAAAGACCATGAGTGCTTTGGAAGGAAGTAAAATATAAAAAAAAAACACCTTTAAATTGAATAAATTTAGTCAGATCTCTCTTTCTGTAAACACTTGTTTTAAAACAAATTATCCCATGTACAGGTAGTCGTCCAGCTTAAACTTGGTGATGTTTGTTCATGCTGGGGTGCGGGGGGGAAGAGGGGGGGGGGAGGAGGCAGTAGATGTATTGGTGAGCTACATAGTGGAGAGTCCTTCTTCCATTTTCAGGAAGCCTGTTTTCAATCAGTTAAAAAAGCAATTGTTGAAAGTTCAGAGTATCCAAAATTAAAGTTACCTGCTTCGAGGCATCTGATATCGGTATTAGCAGATTTTTATAAAATTTTGTATGCGTACTACTGAGGTCATGGGAAAAATAAAAAATCTAATAAAGTTTTGAATATCTTCCGTGTGTAATTGTTATATCTGAAGCATCATTTGTGAAAGTTTGAAACAGATTATTTTTTAATTATTTTTATTTTTTTATTTTTAGGGATCATTTCGCTGTGGTCCCATTAATACGTGTGCAAAATTTTATAATCTGTTGATCATTACAGACTACAGACGGCTTTAATTTTTTTTTTATTATTATTTATATCATGTGTATGCAAGTTAGATTTTTGAAAGTTATTTAATAAGAAGACAGAAATAAATGCACTCCATACGATATTGCAATACTCTTTTCTTATTTTGAAATGATGTTCAAAATGAAGTGTTTTTCTACAGTAATTTTTAACTGGATATATCGTACGTTTTTCAAATGACAGAGCATTTTCAAGATCTAAAGCTTAAGAAACATAAAATAGACAACACTGATTATAAGAGCGTGTTTATCATTTTCAGTTTGTTGACTGGGATCCTGTAACAATTTCTCTATTTACTGCCCAAATTCTTATCTAGGAGCCAAAACATGAAAGTGTCCCACAATATTTCAGAAAACAGGTAAGATAGTTCAAAGACAGTTACTCTGTACAGAAATACCATCAGCATCACGACTTGGACGAGTCTGAGATTTGTCCGGCTGGATATTTACGGTCCCTTCCCCACTCCCACTCTCATTCGTTACGTATATGCAAAGCACTGGATCTTCAGAAGGTAACACCTTCCTATAATTCCAGATTATTTGTTAGTTACACACACAACATCTACAACAGTAATACTCGAATCAAATTATTTTTTACTGCATTGTTTTTAAGATATTTTTTTAAGTACGAAACCACAAGGACTAGACTTTCGGATAATGAGCTGAGCTTACCACTCAGCCCTCTGTCGGGCACGATAAAATAAAAAGAGTGCCCAATATTGTCTGAAACATTGTTTCAAATTATATTTTTGATTGATAGAAATTTTGATTCGATATAAAGTATGTTTTTATGCCCTGTCCAACAAATAGACACCCTGAAATAGAAAAAATAAATAATTTTTGATGTGATACTTGTCGGTTAAGGTTTCAAGGTTTGATCGTCAGTCTCATAGATCTAATGCAACACCGTCCCGTGTGCATTATAGACCAAAATATTTCTTTATAAAGTTTGAAGTGTCGTGCTGTAGATATAACAAAATCAACAACTAATAGCTATAGAAGCTTACCAAAGAAAACTGAAAGAAACCTAAAATGTTGTTTTCTACCACCCCCTTCTCCTTTCTCCTAGTACAGCGGCTCCCAACTTTTTTAGTTCTGTGAACCACCTATTTAGTAAAAAAAAAATCTTTGAGGTCCACTAGTTAATACAATACAATATGTGCGTGCTTCAGTAATTAATAAACCATACCGTACAAGATAGATTAAAATATATATATATATATATATATTTTAAAATAAAAATAGGAACTTTATTGTTTTCACTTTGCTGTTACAACTATACGAAAACGAAAAAACAAGTGGTCAAAGTTTAAAAAAAAGTCAATGAAATTTTCGATATTGTTTACTCCCCATGAGAGAGTCAATTGATATACTAAAAGACAGGATGAATTAAACTCACTCAATGCTTCACAACCACAGGGGAACCGGTTCCTACAGAGCACTCAGTGAGCTCAATTCATTCTGTCCTTTAGTATAGTTTTAGCCATGCTCTTCACGCATTATTCACTTGTTACACCATCGAAGAATACAATCGAATAATTCGAAGGTTGTTAACAATCGAATGACTCGATTGTTCTCATCTCTACCCCTGAAAATCTTGAAATATTTATTTTGACTTGTATTCTAGACCATCGCCCACGGCCCAGTACTACGCTGCTCGCGGCCCCCTTGTAGGCCGCGGTCCATGGGTTGCGAACCGCTGTTCGAGTACATAATTATAACCTAATTTTAACATGAGCAATAAGGGCATAGCCAGAGCTCACTTTACTTAGGGGCATACTTTTTTACATTATTATATAAAATTTATGTATTAAAGTGAAGTCGGAAGGCAATTTTTTTTCTCAAAATCTATTTTGAGCACGGAGGTTGATTTTGAGGTATTTAATGCACAATATTTAAAAAGTCACCTATAAAATGGTATAATATGGCACGCAATATTGCATCAATCAGAAGTACTTTTAATAATTTTTAGGGGGGGGGGGAAACTCATTAAAAACCAACACCACTTTATACTATAAACGCAGTTTCCTCAAAATTGTGTTTTTCCATACAATTGTACCTTTTTTTTTACCAAAATCTACTCAATACTTTGTTTTAAATTTTGCTTTTGCATATTGCCCTTTTACAAAAGTAGACATGATTTTATTGAAATATAAGTTATCTTTTAAAAATTCTAAATCTTGTTACTTTTTTTTTTTTTTTAAATAAATTAAAAACATTATAAATTAAAAATATATAAATCTATCAATATTTTTTTTTTTTCAAAAGTCGATCCATGTAAAAATATTCTAATATTTGCTGTGAAAAAAATCTAAATTATGTTATTTGTAGTTTCCAAGAAAAAAAAAGTACATAAAAAAGTTCCTTGTAGCATGGATTAAATAAAGTCGTCCGACCATCGTTACCAGACCTTGGATTTAAAATTCTTACTTAGGCAATTTTTCACAATGCATTTTGGACATAGCATATTTAATAATATTTTTATCTATTGTTTTATTGAAATATCAATAGTATTTAAAAAACTAAGACTTCCTGCACTTTAAAAGTACTAAGAAAGGCACATTGTCAAAATATAGGTGTAGGAAAAACAACAGCGTAGTATTAAAAACATTCCGGCCCCCTTGTAAATTAATGTTATGGTCATTTCAAATTGCAAGTTGAATTGTAACTACAGAAAAAGGCACAGAAATATATTACCAAGTTACTATTAGCATACATGTCGTCAAAAACATTTAACTCCGTCTGACTAGCAAATATACGATAATAATAGATCGGTTATCAGACGAAACGATCGTTTCTCCGCCAACCTTAAAAAAGGCAGAAACGACAGCAAGTATCTATTCTCTGCACAACTTCCAGCGAAAAAGCCGAAATTGACTATTTTCTAGCGCGCTTACGAAACTTCACATAATTATACAAAAAATACAATAGATTCGTCTCGGTGATATCTTTCAAAGAAGAAAAAATTGAGTACCTAGGATAAAAGACAACGAAGAAAAAAAATATTGAAATTTCCAAAACGAAATAAAAAAAAACGAGTTCTAGCCCGATTTTAATGTAAAAATTTAGACAAACATACAGCCCTAACTAAGCTATAGATCTTCAAATGAATTGAATTATAGGATGCGGAATGTTTCAACTTAAAATCCTACGCTGGTTCGAACTTCTTTAAATAATTCTTTCTATTTTTAATTAATTTAAAACCACTTTTTTTCATTTCATAATTTGGCGACAGATAAAGGCGATCAGCTTGTAATTGAGGTTCAAATATATATGCCAAAAGTTGCCAAACAGGTTTGCTATCATTTCGAAGTTAGTTTTTCCGACATGTTAGGCTTAAGTGAGAATGACCGTATTGTTAAAGTATAGGCAGAACGAATTGGACTATAATTATATGGCTTATAACATCTTTAAAATTTTAATAATTTAATTTTTGAAGAGACAGAATTAAAGAGAAATATTTGTTCTTTAAGTTGCATGTGTTATTTGAACTGTATGACAATTTAGAGAGAGTTAACTTTCAAAAACATTTTAATTTCGGGAAATCTTCATTGAAAAATGAAAACAATCACATTTTGTTGCAAGATACTATGGACTGAATACAAAGTATAAATGTGGAGGTTATGCGAGCTGACGTCACAGTCAATTCATTACAGAGGACTAAATGAACCACGCATTGCGATTGGCTAATGGAATTTTCAAAAATGTCATTCGTTTTTAAAGATGTGTTGATTTTTACTTTACTTTGTAAAATGAAATTGTAGAATCATATATCATCAAAATTGTAATTTCATAGTGAATTTTAAAATTGTTGTTAAGAAAATATTTTAAATTTTGTCAAATATCAATGGGTTATTATGTGAACCAAAATAATGCCTGGTATAATAAAAATAATTTATACTGCAATATTTATTAGACTGTAAAAAACTTGTAATATTTATTTGTAACAATTTATTAGAATAAACTTTCAATGGGATGAATGCTCTGGCCTTGTAAGTTAAAGGTGCCGGATTTGATTCCTGGGTTAGGTGTGGATGTTCGTTGTGATTCGGAATCCACGTTAAGCTGTGGGTCCCGGACTGATTAGTCGTTATTATGCACTAAAATAGGTCGTTGTGCGTACAAACTAACCAATCGAGCTGAAACTTGGCAGACAGGCTCTTTGTCAATGGCAACGTATTTCTTTAAGTTTTGGGAGTTGAGTTGCCATACACAAGTTTCTAGTACTCGTTCGTGGTAGATTTTGATGGTTACTGCCGTCTGCATTCAAACAATTTGTCAATTTTCAAGTAGATTTTGGCATGTAAGATATCATTGAACTCAAGTGGAAAGTTCGGACGACCGATGTAACATTTACCTTCCAGTTTTAACTTCGGTACTTCCTAATAGGTGGCAGCACCACTATTCTTATTAGAAATGACCTTGTGTGATTTTAATTCGAAGGGGGAAAATAATAATTTTAATTTATATAATACCTGTATCCCAATATTTCAGCTTCAACACTACACGAATGTTGACCGAGATCAATAATCCCAGACGATATCAATATTCCCAGACGGAACAACAAATGATACATGCATGTTCGATTTGTCAAATGAAAGATCTCGTCACCATTAGTTCTCTTATAAAACTAAAAAAGTAGTTACTGCCTGAAATTGAGACCGGAAATGAGTTTGCAATTTGTCGAGTTCATATAAATGAATGCTGCAGACATATCCCACATATCAATTTGACGGTCCACAAGTAAACCGGTTTGGACTAGTTGATGAGAGTAGAAAAAAGTTGGAATCTTCGTATCTCCTCATCAGCCAAATAACCAGAGACGGACTAAAATCGCCAGTGAAAATCTCTCCAAAAATAAGCATAGGCAAACCAAAGCATGCAAAGATGAGTTGAATAGTGCTCTTAAGCATTAGAGCAATAATTAAGAATTCTTGTATGCATGACCACGCAATATGCATACAATATGTCGTCAACCTTCACAAGGTGAATTTCAGTGATTTAATGCCACGGAATTGTATAAGATTGGTATCTGAACCTGATGTGCCACAATATGGTGGTATATCAGATCCAAATACCAAGGGGGTGAAATGAAATGGAAGCACTATAGAAAAGGAAAGAATCTTATATGGTTCTCTCGCAATATAACGTAAATGGATGTGGCATTTTAAGTTAAAGTTACTGATACAATAACTTTTTTTTTTAGATATGATTTATTTAAAAGTTAAAGAAAAGCATTAGAGAACTAAACAGTTTTCTTATATAGGCATGTGACTAATCCACAATGGAAGAAATATTCTAAAGTATCTCGTACTTATAAAATTATTTGAAAGGAAACAAAATCTCTTTAATACTTCATTATTAAACGTTTTATTTTTTAATGCAGTCAAACCCCGTTGACGCGAAATAGCTTTACACAAGGGAGGATCCAGAGCATTGTTATGGAGACATTTTTTTAGTTTTGTGTTGTTGATTAGTTTAGATAAAATGTGTTGTTTTTAAGTTATACTACTATACCATGGGATTCCAAAACAATAATTTCCGATACATTTAATAGGACAAGTTTATACTTAAATTACAAAAACATTATAATATTTTTTTTTATAACAAGCAACTTTTGAAATAAGAAGTTCATAGAAAAAGAATTCTAAGACTTTTGTGTATGTTTCTTTACGAAAACGTTCTTCAAAAACATATACCAAACTTCATATTTTCCTTGAAGTGCACTACTAAACAAATTTCTATTTCTATTTCCATGATCATCAAGAATTAAACCAAATTTGTGGGAAATAATTTGAAGAGCACTTTTCTGTCTTGCTTTGTCCTCGGCTTTTTTATCTCCAATTTTTAGGAAATTCAGTACGGATTCATCAGATCTTGATTAACTAAATCCATAGCCTGAGAGAAACGCGCGTTAAAACGTGAGCGATAAAAACCATCTAGTACATTTGTTTTATTTTATATCTTTCACATGTTCATTCACTTATTACGTATATGAATTAAATAATTGCGTTACTTTTAGACACCAGTGTTAGCCATTTGTTTATTACACTCATGATAAACCACTTATAAGATATTCTTTGTCGCTTTCATTATTTTTTTTTTATTTAACTTTGAATAATGACGAGTGCGATCGCCCCCTCCGTCCCTCGCTTTATCCGCAATAGGCTTTACCTGAAATCCCATTTAATACGAAATAAAAGCAGCTCTCCATACTTGAAACTTAACGTTAATTTATTCGTTTAACACGAAATTTGGTTAACGCGAACAATTTAGGCAGCCCTATTGACTTAGTGTTAACGGGGTTTGTCTGTATTAAATGTTATACTTGCTACTTTTGTTTTATTTTTTAAAACAATAATGATATTTAAAGGCTTATTGTGATGGACTTATAACGTTAAATACTTGGCATAGTGTAAAACATGAGGTAACATTACTTGAAATATGATTTTTCAACAAGAAATTTAAGTATGCGAGCTTGGAACTTTACAAAATAATGCTTTCTGAAAAAAGAAACGAATATCTTAGATAATACACTATCAAATTCTATATCTTGAAGGGTTTTTATTTAAATTTGAGCAACATAGTAAACTCGTAACTGCTTGACCTAGATGTAATTCGCCCACAGAGTGCATAACTCAAATACTGTTTACTATAAGCTAAAAAACTTAATCCTTTATACAAAAAACTGGACACTTCTTTATCGAATCCACCTTTATATACAAATACAAATTTCCTTCCGAGTCCAACGTTGCAGATTCAAAGTACAATTTTTGTCTCTTAAGAAAACCTCAATCAACGGTCTCTTTGATAATTATCTTGATAGGACTTGATTGGAATCATTCCAGGAATCATATCCTTCCTTTGAAGAAAATGAAAGTAACTTCTTTCTTCACTAACTAAAGAAAATTTAAAATTAATGTTTGAGAAAAGTTTTTTGCAGCTATTTTGGTTTGTAAATTCTCGGAAGAGTCAACTAAGAAAAAAAAAACGAAAAAAAAAAAAAAAAAAAAAAACCACTGTGCACTCAACAGTAGTTTAGTTATCTACGTTAGTCGGGAGCAATGAACTAAATCTCCTATCCAGAGTTAAAATGGGTATGTTACGAATTTTTGTAAATTTGTAAATATTTCGTAGTGCTAATTTTGTAAATAGATAAATTTCTGTACATTTCGCATAAGACAGTGCAATAGTTCGACGTTAAATTGGTTTCCCTGCAGTGAGCATCTCAGTGTTTGATAGCGAGTTTTACAGAGGTAACTCTGGGAAGCGAGTTTCAAGGGGCAGGGCATTTAACATTATGGTAATGGGAATCTCGCCAAATTGGCGAGATAGAGCCAAGTTGGCGACCATTTGGCGACATTTTCGGTACATGTATCCCATGTATAGGTATTTTCGACTACTATCTGGAAGGTTCTCCAGACATCCATCTCTAGAAGGTTCGTGAAGATTCGCAGCCTCCCCTATATAAACCCGGCCGTGAGTGAGTCAGTCAGTTAGTTGATTTTGAATCACTGAGTTAGTTGTCTCTCAACGTTCATTGTGAGAGCTGTATTCCTGACTTGAGTTAGTTCTTGGATTTTGAGTCACTGAATTAGTTGACTGGAGATACTGAGCGAACTGTATTGCATTGTCTTTTGCGGCGATTTAGCAGTTATTGTCAAGTTTTTAACTTTTGGAATAAATTTCTGCAAGTTTTGATCTGCTTTGGCGTCAAATCTTTCGAACCCGTACAACGCAACAGGTACTTTCATAAAACACTTTTGTTAATTCTGCTACTTCTGAAGCAGTTATTATGAACAAAAGTTAGATGTTAGGATGTTACCATTGTAAATTTTATCATTATCATCATTTTTACAATGATGTAAATTACTTTAAATCAGCAGTTAAGAATGAACCTCACAATACTCTTGCCCCATAAAATATCCTATAATACCAAAGGTAATTCTAAACAAATTGTTTTCTCATACACTGTTAAAAATTTTAATCTACCTTGCACCAAAAATTGGTTCCCATTTAGCTGCAACCAACATTTCGTGCTTAGTTTCTCGATTTAATGGCGCTACCTCGGATCGTAATCACCGTTAAATCGTGAAACTAAGCACCAAATGTTGGTTGCAGCTAAATGGGAACCACTCTTTGGTGCAAGGTGGATCAAAATTTTCAACAGTGTATATAATTCATGACATGGATAAAATTTGTTACTGGAACATAAGAAAGGTTAAGAAATGTTCTTTTTTAACTACTGCAACAGTTTTTGATATATTTCAATGAACTTAATGTCCTTAGTCAACTATGAAAATTCTCTAAGGCTACTTTGATAAAACTTCATGCTTAATTTACCATGAGCGTGTATCTAATCTCTTTATTTTCTGAAACTAACTTTATAAATTTGCAACCAAGGAAAGAATTTGGTCGAACAAATTTGAGTTACTTTTGTTTAAAATTGTAATTTTTTTTCTTTAATATGATCCCTCATTTGTAATTATGTCTTATTTCTAAGTATTTATAATAATTTTTAAAATTAACAAAATGTAAGTACGTAAATCATGTTTAGCTTCACAGCCGAATTTTTGAAAATGCAGATTTTTCACGTTTGAAGGCACATAGCTTAAAATTCTATTTGATGTAAATGCTTGAAATTTTTTTATACATGTTTCTCTAATGCATACTTTAAAAAAATCGTCTAAAATATTAGCAATATTTTTAAGCATATTTTTTAAACAGCATAATTTTTTTTAAATAAATAAATACATACATAAAACTGTTCTTATGTCTGATGTAAAAATTTATATGTTGTAAAGTAATACATAGAAAAATATTGTGGCGAAAAACATTGAACATTAGGTCTAGGTTCACTGACAGGTAGACGATTCTCATTACCCCCTACTTAGGCTAAAAAAAAAAAAAAGCTAATGGTTTTCATGTACAATTTTACCTAGTATTATTGTTATTTACTAATAGCATTACTATTAATTGTGTATTTCTGAAGCACGTAAATGTAAGAAGAAAAGATTATAAATTAAATTATCTTTAAATTGATCTCAAATTAAGGTCATTCATAGCTCGGTGACTTTTAAATATATATTATTATTATTTTATGCAAATATTGATTGATATTTTAGTGATCTAAAATAAGCAATTACTTTATTTAAGTTACCGGCAATGTATTAAATCCAGAATTCTATAGAATACCTAAGCATTTTATGTAACGTCGAAAGCTCCCCGGCAAAGCATGAAACGATTAAACATTTCACATATTACCCATACATTCTATAGAATGCCAAATGTCAAACTGGCAAAGTATGAAATACATCATCTTAATGACCCTACTTAATAAATAAAAAAATTAAATGTAATTTTATTATACTGCCTGTACAATACCTACTTTATTGTACCTACTTGTAAATAAAATTAAGTGAAGTTGAAAATAAGTAAATTATTAAGTTTCTTGGTGCAACAAGTAGGTTTATATTTTATTTTGTTTCATTCATAAAAAAGGCAATTTTTTTTTCTACGACTTTATTTCTTTTTACATATTTCAAATAAATTTTTTTTTAATCGTTGTCTTTCTTTATTTTTTCAAAATAATATACTTATTTTTGAGACGGAAAGTCTTTTAAAACTAAAGCCTTACCATGATTCTTTTTTCATAGTTTACCTAAAGATCATTTGTCATTCTATAGTATACCAAGGTATTATATGCAATGTCTAGGTAAAGTGTATAATAATTCTCATGTAACATTCTTTACCTAAAATGACCGACTATGATATAAAATGTCTAGGTACACTGTTACAAATTTTGTTCCACGTTGCAACAAAAATTGGTTCTTATTTAGTTATAACCAACATTTGGTGTTTAGTTTCACGATTTAATGGTGCTTGCGGTCCGAGGTATCATCATTAAATCGTGAAACTAAGCACCAAATGTTGGTTGCAGCTAAAAGTTAACCAATTTTTGGTGCAAATTTTTAACAGTGCATTTTATAGAATGCCGGCTTGTCATACATTACCGGTAATTTATAAAACTTTGTGTTATATTTAAAGTGTAATGACTATAAATGCTATTCTCGAATAATGAAAGTCCGTTCAAAATGGTTTAATTTCGACCATAATTTTAAAATACGAACTCCAAATTACAGTTTGGTGGCTCTTTAAAACATAAGAAACAACATCTCAAGGGTAGTAAAATTGAAAGGTCTCCTTCGATAACAACTATCTTCTAACGAAGACAGATTTAGAGAGGTCAATCACGGATTTAGATTTTTCCTGTTCTCGTTCGGTTGTTAGCGAAGGTGAAACGACGCGGTCTAACATTGATGAGGTAATCTAGAAACATGTTTGACGAGGAAATGCTCAATTTTGGAATATTTTCAATCGTGTTTCCGAAGATATGAATAGATTGAAGTACTTAAATGAAAAAAAAAAAATGAAAAAATCAATGGGTGTGGAAGTTTGCATAACTTTCAATTACAGTTATTATTGCATTTAAATCTGTCATAGATTGGTGTAATTTACCATTTTCGTTTATATATTTTCATTATTTTTAAATTTTGCCAGTTTTGGGCCCTATTTTTGGCACTAATTCTTACATTGTCAAAAAAAAAAAAAAAAAAAAAAAAAAAAAAAAAAATATATATATATATATATATATATATATATATATATATATATATATATATATATATATATATATATATATATATATATATATATATATATATATATATATATATATATATATATATATATATATATATATATATATATATATATATATGCTGAGACATGCTATAATAATATATATGCTGAGACTGCGAAATTGGCGATATGTTTTTCGATAAACATTATATTATCCTTTCTTGTAAGTGCAATAAACAAGAAACAATCGTTTATTGGTGATCCTCAAGAGAAAAGAACTCTGTGTTAAAGATATTCATTTTTCACCTTTTTACGCCTTTAATCGCATATCTACGGAAATTTCGGAGGTGGGAATGGTTTGAGCAACGTAAAAGGCATCATATCGGTTTCAACCAAAATCTTTGAGTCGTTTTTTTTGGGAATTGCAGAAAAACATAAATTTTTTTAGTCAGCTAGATACCTAAAGCGCAAGTGCGATTTTTAACGAAAACTTTGATGCTAGGTCCCATTGTTACCACTAACCCGTACACAAGATTTGAACATCGTAGGGTCAATCCATTTGGGACAGACACATACATTTTTCTAGACCACATTTTTGGAACCCGGCAAGTTCCAAAACGAGTAGAAATGCCCCCCCCCCCCACCTTCCAAAAAAATTGAAGGTTGGTAATTTTTAAATAGGTATTGTTACTTTATGCAATTATTGATTGATCGCTTCGTGATTCAAAGTGGGCGTTGATGTTAAATAACTAGAGATGTAGCATAACTTTAAAATTGTAGAGGCACAATAGTTTCGAATATTGAAGTCTGGCCTGAAAGGATAAAATTTGTCAAAGTAATCGTTATAAAAGTGGTTGAACATAGTTTCTTTTTTACTTCACTATATAATTAATGAAATTTCCTGCCATTACAGAGTTGCATTTAATGAAATGCAGTTCCGGTACCAGTGAATAGTAGTGGTTAAAGAATGCAATTTGTTCTTGAAAAATTCGCAGTGAATATGTTGTGAAATGTTCTCAGTGAAATGAATTTATTTGCAAGCAAAAATGACATTATTGAAAAAATAAAACCTTTCACATTCGGTAGTTATTTAATTAAAAACTATTAGAGTGCTAAAAATGCACTTTACAATTATCTCATTCATAGGCTAGGTGAATAGTAAGCTAAATATCAAAGTACTCTATAGTGACACTTTTTATCATCTTTGTTTAGTAAGGTTTAACAAGATTTTCTTATATAATATTGCTTTTTCCTTTATGCTATTAAAGTTTTATCACTGACAATTTTAGAGTCACTTCCGTCAATCAGAATGAAATCCCTCTATACTTTATTCACCCCATGAAGCCTTCTTAATTGAGGAATTGGTGAACAAAATCGACTTATTTCTTATCCAGTTTCTTACAATAGGGTTCAAAATAAACATAGTTTTCTGCATGTGTTTTATACGTATTGGATTTTGAATACAGTTCTTTCTGAGCTGCTTTTAATAAAATATATCGTTTTGAGTCCCGTTTGCAATAAAATATTTTAGAAGCAAATAAAGGTGAGTTTTAAGAGGCAAAAAAAAAAAAAAAAGGTAGAAATTGACGTTATGTGGACAAGTTCGATTTTGTTGACCATCTTTTCAATTATAGTTATGGTTACAATGCAATAACAATAATTATTAAAAAAAAATACAATACAAATATATATCTCAAATGAAATTATTTGGTTAACATTCCGCACATTAGAAACTTTAGCACATTTTTAAATGCAACACAAAGTTATATATATTACCGGTAATGTATGACAAGCCGGCATTCTATAAAATATACTGTTATAAATTTTGCTCCACCTTGCACCAAAAATTGGTTCCCATTTAGCTGCAACCAACATTTGGTGCTTAGTTTCATGATTTAATGGTTCTACCTCGGACCGTAAGCACCATTAAATCTTGAAACTAAGCACCAAATATTGGTTGCAGCTAAATGGGAATCAAATTTTGGTGCAAGGTGGAGCAAATTTTTTAATCGTGTGGTAAAAGGACTGCATTGTGAAGAAGGAGAGTTACAACACACATACATACAAAAAATTTTTTTGGAAAGACTATTTGAGATGTTTTTTAATGTTCATTTTATATCTTCTTCCTCAAATTCTAATAATGTGTAAAATTACCTATAGATAAAGAGAAAACCGATATAACGTTAAATAACCGGTGACTATCACTTTCCACATCTCAATTGTATTGTGTACTCCTTTCACAACATGTCAAGCGTGTTAAAAATCTAATCGCTTTACTTCACGTTTTCTGCACTGAAAATTTATGTTCTTGTATTACATTGAACTTTTTAAGAGAAATTTGTCGGCGATGAAATGAACTTGTTTGCATTAATTATCTATCTCGAAAATAGATATGACGGTTTTCTTTATAAATTTGGCATTTTATTCATTTGGCATTGGATTTTACCAATATGGATCGAGTGGGAAATATGCATATTTAATACAATTTTTCAAGTATTGTTCTTAGGATTAAAGCCACTTGGAATTCAATTAAATATTTAAAGTAATTTAAATAAAGTTACATTTTCTATATTATAGATTAACCCATTTCTTTTACGTTTCTGAAACCTATTAAACTAAAATTTAGAAAACTAATAGTTACTTATGCAGTTATAATGATTCTATAAAAGCTCACAGAATGCTTTATAATATTTTTAATGCATTTTAAACGAATGGTTTTATATAAGTATATTTTCGCTTAAATACAATTCATTTCGTTTATTATTCAATAAATAACATTACCCATAAAAACAAAGTTTTTAATGTAAATCCTTTATAAGCATTGTCAATTTTTAGATTGATTAAACCAGCGCTGATATCAAAACATTTCTATCAGCAAAATGTGCGGCAAACTATGTTACAAAATTTATTCATTAAAAATGAACCTGAATTTATGCTCTCACATCCAATAATCATTTATTTATTCAGATGAAATTAATTTTATTATTTATTTATTTATTTGAAAAAAAAAAATAATAATTTGGAAACAGGAAAGAATTTCGACAAAGGTCGGTTCAATGCTAATTTAACGCGATTGGATGATGACAAGTTGGTTTATTAGTATTTCGTAAAGGCGACCTTTTGGTGATAGTAACAGCCTCAAAATTTGAGAGAAGGCATTGTCATCGACATCGAACCTATCTGAGAAGTTTCAGCCCGATTGGATGACGGCAAGAGGGGTTATTACAGTGCATGGGATGGATACATTTTAATAATTTATTTTTTATTTTTACTTCCTACAGCAGCATTCACTGGAATATAATATTAAAAATGCAATTCTGATGTATTTTTGTGAGTGATACACGTAACGAAATTAGGAAAAACAATAAAAAATACAGCGAAATCACAAAATCTCAAGTTTTTCATCAGGTTAGAAGAGAATGATCTATTGATAATTAAGTTATTATCAGCTGAAGTGCTATTGAAATTAAAGTATTGCAAACTATAGCATTACTTATAGAATTTGCTCTTTAAATGTCTCACACTTAACATGAAATGGCGCTATTTGCTTTTCTGTTTGTTAAGAAAGTACAAAACTGCAGTTGTTTGGGCTAAAACGACCTTTAAAAACAATGAATAGTTTCTGTGTTTAGAATAGCTTGAAATGCAAATAATTTATGTAATTAAATATATTAAAAAGTATTTCAATGACACAATCAATATATAGTTATATGACCAGTCAAATAATTTGATGAGTTTGAAAAAGTGATTTCTCGCTTGTTGCATACAATATTTTTTTATAATCGCGTGTAAAAAAATATCTTTAATACATATATAAACTAAAGTTGGCAACTCCAGTCAGTGAATTTTTTCTAAAAATGTCATTTTAACATTAAAGTTATACAATTTGAGCTCGAAGCGTTCGGGATAGTACTTTTTATAACAATGTGAAAAAAATTTAACTTTATTTAATCATTTTAAACCAGAAATCGTGGCGAAAATAGCACAGGAAAATAGCACGGGAAAATAGCACTGGCGAAAATAGTGCGGGAAAGTAACTTGCTCGCACTAGTTTGAAAAACTATTTTCCCGCACGCCTCGTGCTCAAATATTATATGATCTTGGTACTGAAATGAAGTATTTTCAGAAGGAAATTCATTGACTGGAGTTGCCAACATTGGTTAATATATGTATTAAAAATATTTTTTTTGCACGTTATTATAAAAAATATTGAATGTAACACGTGATAAAATACTTTTTCAAACTCAGTAAATTATTTGACTCGTACAAACGTACTCGTTAAGTAAGCATTTTACCTTGTTTGAAAAAGTATTACTTTTCCAATTAGTTGCATAAATAACTATTTTCTCACTAGTGCGAATAAGTTACTTTCAGCACACCTAGCGCTATGTAGCACACATTCGCCATGATTTCTGATTAAAAATGATTAAATAAAGTTCATTTTTTTTACACGTTATTACAAAAATAAATTTTTCCAACTCCATTCTATGAATGTTATGCTTTACAACTTTCAATTACCACATAGTTTCCTCATTCTTTTCGAAAATTGTCGAACAAAAAAAATTATTCTACGCTTTATTTATTTATAATTTTTTGTTATCAAAATTTTCTTCCTTGTATCACATGTTTAAAATTATACATCTTTCAATCCTTACATGCTCTCGCGATAACTCCTTTGGATCTTATCCCAACTAGTGTAGTGCAAAAAAACAAATGCTCAAATTTTAAATAGCGTGAACATTTTGTTTTTAAATAAAAGCCTATCATCCCAGATCTGTGCCCTAGATTAAAGGTCTCAGTACACAAAGGAAGTGGAATTTTGAATCAATATCCTTTAATCATCGACTAGTTTTTCTGAGTTTGTGTAACCTATCAATCACTCGTTTCCAGCGTTCTTAACTCAACTTGACCTCAAACGGCCAGCAGACGACACAATGACGTCAGAGCGATGGAAAACCCGTCACATGACCAAGGTCGAAGGGTACTTCAATGAAATTATTTTTAATCACTTTTCTGATCCCTGAAAAGTGGTTTACTATTGCTCCGGTTACCAGTTTGAACCGGCCCGGTTCGGTTCAGTTTGGATTTGGACAGTTGGTTATATGCTAAGTGAAGCCAATTTCTGTCTTTTAAACGCATCTGCGGCTGAAATTAAAGCTTAGTTGTCTCTGTCTTGTCTTTTGAAAAGAATATCGTCTATCTGAAGAACTTGTGATTTTTAAACAGGAGAGCATGCGTTTACTGGCTGTTTGCTTTTTATAACAGTGAGTATTTATAAGTTTATTTTGCGGACTTTTATTGCTTTTTTCAAAGTTAGATATTTATCATAAATATGCTTCATTTGTCTTTAATTTAAATGGAAGAAAGTTTAATATTAAAAAATCTTTCAAGGCAAGACTGAGTGATTGACTTGAATGTGTAATACTTTTTAAGCAAGTAATTAAAAACTATAAAAGCAATGTTTATTTGTTTAGATGGAACTCAATGATGGCCATGTTTTTGTTGAAATTATTTCACCGTAATTAACATTAAACGCATGATAAATTTGATCGAAAGATAATGCTTTTTAAGTGAAAATATAAATTTGCAGGCTTTATCTTTATTCATGTTTTGCTACTTTTTGATGGATATGAAATCGATGGAAAACTTCTTTCAAAAGTAGTATGTTTTTTTATTTGGTTATTCTTCTCTAACACAGTACAATGAAATGAAAGTTTTTACTAGACTTAAAAGAAAATCATTCACCGAATATTCCTGTTCAGAAAATCTATTCGCACGTAAGTCATCTTTTTAGAAAAGTATGTCCGTGCAATTATTATTATATTACTTTTATTTAATGGCAAAATGTCTATTTTTCCTTTAATAAAAAAGGCTCGAATATTAAAAACACATATATTTCCTCAAATTTAAGATAATCGTGTTTGCCGAACTAAATTTCAAATCAGAAATGAAGGAGAAGGGAAGGCTATAGTTTTTTATCATCTTGTATGCTTCTATTTCACAATAAGCCTCGTAATGCGACAATTAAAAAAATTTGGTGCCTTCAGTTTTCATTTTGCTTAGTTAGAACTAAAACTAGGTAATAACAAAATTGTTGAAATGTGCGCTGTCTTAGATTTTAGCAGCTTGGTAAGCGTTAAAGTCTATTTCAAGGCTTTACATATAATATAAAAATATGAGTCATATGGTCATCTAAATTAAGTTCCTCAACCTCGTTTTTTTAAACAATCGACTTGGAGTTATTTAATTTTTGTATTTATTTTAGCCATTCTTTTATTTAGAATTTTCGAACTCTTATTTGATACCCAACTCAAAATATTTTAATGAAATTTGTTTTCTTAAATTTTAATATTAAATTAAAAGGGAGAGGGGGGGGGGGGGAAAGGGGAAAAAAACATCGAACAAATTAACACGTTAATTTTTATTCACATCATCCAACTGGTTCTTGTGATTTTCAGCTTTTATTGTTTCAAAGAAACAGGTTGATAATAAATACTTTTTTTTTGCAACTAATTGGGAAAGTAATATTTTTCAAAAGAGGTAAAATGCTTATTTGACGAGTGCGTTAGCACGAGTCAAATAATTTACCGAGTTCGAAAAAGTATTTTCCCACGTGTTGCATACAATATTTTTTATAATCACATGCAAAAAATATGTTTAATGTTTAATACACATATTTGTTACCGTTGGTAACTCAAGTTAATGAATTTCTTCTTAAAATATGTCATTTCAATACCAAGACTATATAAATTTTGAACACGAGGCGTGTGAGAAAGTAGTTTTTCTTACTTGTGCAAGAAAATTACTTCCTCGCACTCTTCGCGGTAAAGTTCTACTTCCGCCACGATTTTTGATTAAAAATGAATAAATAAATTTTATTTTTTTGCACATTATTATAAAAAAGTATTTTATTCGCTACATTTTTTCACTCAAAGGTACTGATACTATAATTGTTAAAATATATTACTTATGATGAGAGAATACTCTGAAATATTCTTACCAAGACATGAATATAGGTCAATGCATGCATTTCGTTTCCGGGATCCATCTTAGAGAAAGGTTTTCCCTTTTAATAATATACAAACGTTACCAGGACATTTCTTTTCAAGTTTTTTTATTGTGAAAAACCTCCTTTTTTTTTTAATATAATATCCCTCTTTGGAAATTTAATTGATTTTAATTTTATATGACCAAAACATCTCAAACATATTCATAGAATGAATAGGAAACCAATAAAGTATGGTCGCTAAGTAAATAATGTATATGTTTTCTATTCAATTTATAATAGTTAACGCTATAAAGTTTTGTACGTTTACATAAGTAATATTTAAAAATGAATATATTTCCGCACTCTTATCTTTCAACTATTTCTATTACAAAAATGTGCCTGAGGTAAAGAAAAATGAAGGTCCCGAGTAACTTGGGCGATTCACTTCTGAAGACAGGTTTTTCTTGAAGCAACTAGCTACTACCTTTGTTACTTTACACTACGCAAAACGAAATGAGTTCGATGTATAGTAGAAAACCAACAAGTATATAGTCAATCGATAAGAGATCTAACAAATGCTGTTACGTTGAATTTAACTGCTAAAATGTGTAAAAATTTTGACAAATTATTAATTTTTTTTCATCATTTTATCTTTTTTTTGTGCCAGCATTGGTATTGTCATTAACTGAGTAGTGTATCTATAACAATTCGTTTTAGGTTATATGTGGTGTAAAAAACCTTGCTGCTAGAAATTTCCCCTTATTAGCAATTTAGTTGGTGACAAATGTACTAATTTATAAATGATTTTTTGTTATCAGTAGTAAATTTTTCAATGAAATGAGTATTTGTATCAGTTTCAGTTTTAGTTGGACGAGTAAGTAAGATGAATTTATTGGCGGATTTTAGTGAAGTCAGTTTCTTTTTCATTATCTCAGTTCCAGTAAGATGAATTCTTTGAATAATTTCAGTGTTCTAAGTTTCTCAATCGGTTTCAGAGCCGTTGCGTTTTTATCTTATTTCTAGTACTATAAATTCTTTAATCAGTTTCAGTAAGTACCTATCCTCTCCTATCAACATGGCGTTTCACACCGGAAGCAAACTTATCGAGAGTAGCGAGGACTTGCCGAATCATCTACAGTGGACATTGTCAAAAGACGTTTTCCAGAAGGTTCTGTCCGGAGCGACATGGCTCTCCAAATCCACGCAAGTGCCCAAGTATGGTAGAATCGAGGAACATCAACCATTAGCCAAAACCATCAACAGGAACTACTCCTGCAACGAAATATACGACGGTTGGTTATTTTGGAAAATAATTTCATATTCACTCACTTCTTAGTTAGATACCATGTTGCAAAATGCTGGACTCTTTTGATAAGCAACATCTAAAGACATAATTTTTGTCAAGACAATATCAAATAGTAAAATATATCATGTCTCATTGCACCCCGTAAAATGCTACATTAGTTTAAAGTTTGTGACCAAATGTATATCAGAAAATTCATGATTACCACGATAGAACAGGATATCCCAAAATAACTTTCCATACTCATTACATTATAGAAGAAACGTATACGTAATGTTCAGATCATATATAATATTGAGAAGTCTAGTGATGATTGATGAAGGATATTAACAATAGAAAGGTTGAATTTGAAAGAATAAATTAAATTAAAAGGCGATATTGAAAATATGTTTGTAATTACACATATAACTGAAAATTCATGATTACCAGAACAGGATATCTTAAATCACTTTCCTTTCCCATTATACTATAGAAGAAGGCATGGTTTAGGGAACCTATTTTTGTATACCATACTTTATTACACTTTTTGAATGCTGGTGGACCCTAAACTTATTATTTTATAGTCGTCAAGCATAATTAATCAGGCCAGACTTTTATTCGTCAATATTTTTTTTTTAAAGTTTCGAACTTCAGCTGCTGATTGAGCATGTTAGCACTCTGAATTATAATTAAAAAATATTTAAACTATTCAAAATTACTTTTATTTTACACTTACAAAAGAATGGGGTACTGTTTTGCAATTCTATATTTAATTTTTTTTTTATATATATGCACAGGTTTGTGTGAGAATGAGTCCCTAAAACATGTTAAGTGACATTAGTTTTAGTTTTCAAATATGGTATGAATATTGTAAGTGCTACGCTTTTCCCTGAAAAGTTTATTGAGATCCAAATTAATTAAATACATAGCTTAGGGAATGAATTGTCTAAAATATTCTTGCCAAGAAAAGAATTTAGGCCAATACATGCATTTCATTTCCTTGTTCCATCGTAGTGAAGGGTTGATTAGTTTATAAATAATTAAAAAATTAAAATGATTTTTTCAGTTCTTAGTTTAGTGAAAAACTACCACTTTTAATAAATTAAATAAATGATTGTCTATTTCGTGTTATTTATTTAATGTATGTACACAAAATTCAAATATGAAATGCTTACGTGTAGCCTTATTTTTTGGATATTTCCATTTGTAAATATAATGTATTATATGACCAGAATGTCACAGATAAATTAATTCATAGTTTGAGTTACAGTTAAGAGCATGTCAAGTACTAAATTAATAAATAATAAAATATTTTATTAATTTCACTGAAAGGATTAATTTTACTGAATTGTTCAAATTATATCAAGTATTTTAAACTACAAAGTACATACTACTACTTTCTTTCTCTTCCAGTTACACATTTTAGTGTGAAATCCTATTTTCAATTGAAGGAATTTAAATTAAATAATTTAGTTATAAAGTAATTTAATTGATTCATTTAATTTCTGAGTGGGATCTTGAAGAAAATGAGCCCTGAGCAAATGTCTTTCTTTGCCCATGTGCAAATTTAGAACTGGAAGTCTAGAACACAATAACTATAAAAAAATTAGAAAATTTAAAACCAGCAATCCGATTATGTTTCAGTTTGCATATACGCTGCCAGGAAGATGCAAGGGAATGCACATATAACCTCCTGGCGTTTGAAAATTAAATTGAAGAGAACTATAAAATTCACAGGAAAAAAAGCGTGTGCTGTGTAGTACTGATTCTAATTGTAAATTATTACCAAAAATTAACGACTATTAAGGGTTTCATTGGAAAATCGAATCCAATTTTGTAAAATCCTAGTTGAAACAAAAACTTTAGCTTTTCTACACCCGCTGCAAATAATATTACCCCCCCCCCCCATGTAGACATGGGCGCCATCAGTTAAGGGCCAGGAAATGCACTTGTACCGCCACCCTCTCCCTAGTTTTTGAAAATTGAAAATAATTTTGAGTTAAGTTGCCGAATTCACAGGGAAAAGACAAGTTTAAAAAAAGGTTTAAAATTGTTCATTTAGGAAGAAAATTAATACACACTATTAGTTAACATTTGCTTAGACAGCCCATTTAACATTTTTGGAAAATTAATGCTTCAACAAAGACTTGAGCCATCTTGCACACCTCTTCCTCGCTCCTTCCAAGATTTCCATGCATGCCCACCTATGTTTCTGAATTTAATTTCGAGAAGGCATTTTGATGAATTAATAATCTCAACATTGCCTTTATCTTCCTTTGGCATTTTTTGCCCCTATGCCAATATTTCCTGCTATGTCTATAAAACAATCATATGTGATCGATAGCTTTTCATTAAAGTGGTTTTGGAGAGAGAAACTAAAAAAACTCAAAGAATGTTGATCTCTTGTTTGACTTGTTACTAAATGTTTCATATTCAGACGTCAAATGGTAGGCATTGTATTAATTAAAAGAATAAGAGGAATTACCATTTCGATAAAAACTTCAAAAGTGATCTACCTCGAGTAACTAGATTTAGAAATTTTGTATCAGCTAGAAATTATTTATTTGGTTCAAGGTTCCGTCGCTTACCAGTTCGTTGACAACTTTCACTGGATATTCAGCAGGATGGAACCGCTTTTAACCAGATCCAAACTGGATTCCAAATCAGGAAGAATAATATCAAGGTGTCCTTCGCATTCGATGACATTTTTCTGATCTTGGCGCGAAAATAATAGATTGTTTATCGTCTCAGGAGCTGTTTTTCTGTTGACGCTGGCGTTCATGACGCCATAAGAGAGAAACTAGATGAATTTTTCATGGAAATGTTGAAGATTAATTTTTCGTTTGGTTGGAACTTGTCTTTTTAGTTTCTGCACTACACTAATGTGGTGAAAAACTTATACAAATGTTCTGTAGGTCCATATTACAGAACGCCTAAAGTCAATTTCATTTCCCCAGACATAGCTACAAATGTTGGATATGTCAAATTAAATGCCTCGTGGAGATGATTTCTCATACTAAAATTCAACTAGAATTATAGACTTCAATTTGCAATAGGTTAAACCTAAACTATAAATTAATCCCTAAAAGTAAAAAGGGTGAATGTAAAATCATAAATGCAGGACCTTATTCCCCATAAGGCCCTGGCGTAGGGTCCTCGAATTTTGGGAATTCCAAAATGCCTGAAAATTTTTGAATTATTGTATGGCTATCATAAGGCTGTTCAGTTCTCTTTATCACTGCCATAAAATATGATAATATATTTTAATAATTTTACTATTATTAGTTATTAATATTGTCGTATTTTGAAATTAATTTAATCCAGACTGTTAACAAAATTACCATTATTATTTAAATAACACTAACAATTGTGAATGTTAATAACACTAACAATTGTCAATTTTAATAACACTAACAATGTCCCCATCAGCTATGTTATGCCTATAGAAATCAGTTTTCTCTCTAAATCGGGAATTGACCATGACTCTATTTTACATTTAGTGATTCAAATTACCCTGATACAACAGCTATATCGGAAACAAGGGTTCTGGGAAGATTGGCCAATCCGTGCAGAAACTCGAGCAACGTTCCAAAATACCTGAATTTAAATAAAAAAATAAACATATCAAAACCATTACAAAACATATTTCTTTACCACTCCGTCATTTCTTACAAAAATATATTTCAATCTTAAAACTCTGCATCAACATTTCTTAACTTCCAATATAGTTTACCCAGCACTAGGCGAGATTAGCCAAGATCCGTAGCAACTGCCAGTATATATCTGATCACATCGGGATTGGCCAGTGTTGAGCTATATTTTCCAGCGTATTTGTGCTACTGGGGATTTATAAATATGTGTTAGATATAAGTTTAAAGTTCTTGAAAAGACTAGTATGATTTCATAAAATTTATCCGATTCTCAACTGGATAATCTTACTTTCAGGCAAGGGAAGGCCTGGCACACCTATTTATCCAGGCTACAACATCAATGCCAGACGAGCCCTATGGCCCTCCAGAAGCAACCTGCCTCTCAACCTAACTCCACAGGATCCAGTCACCATCTCAGACGTTTGCAGATCCGCTACACCCCTCATACCTCCTATAACAGAAGACGAAGAAGGTATAAACACTTTCATAACATATTTCCATTGGTTAATGATTTACGTTTCCTGAAGTAGAGGTGCCCACTTTGCGTGCATTAATTTATTTTAGTAAGGACTAATTTTTACTAAGAGCTATATCATATGTAGAATTTTTTTTTTGTTATTTGGTAACTTTGAGAACTTGTAAATTGTTAATAATAATATATTTTTTAATTTACCAACGATAAATATGACTCTGCTATTTAGTTTGCAAGATTAATGTGAAAATATTCACTCCGGTATGATAAGCGGTGTATTAGATCAAATTAATGTATTCAAAATCCGATCTTTAACACTGTAAACTACTTGGTCAATAGATTTAACTGTGAAGGAATACCCTAAATGTCAGTTTCTTTATTTGTGAACTGAAACTACATTCTGACTAAATTTTTATTTGTTGGAAAATCACTTTGAATGATAAGTCACAATTCGATTGACATACATGCTCAAGAAATAAAATTTAGCATATTAATTGAATTAAATGTCATAATTAAAGTTTATGCAACTATTTATAGTTCGAGAATATTACAATATCATATTAAACATCTTTAAATGAGTTAACAATTATCATGAGCTAATTGTTCAAACGACCTACCTATAAATGACCTACCTATGGATACCTATAAAAACGTCATTAAATGAATTGATTGTTATAATAACCTATGCACATTTTAAAATGAGTCATTGATATAAAGACATCATTAAATGAGTTAATTATTACAATAACATATTAAATTATATGAGTTATTATATGAGTTAAAAATAAAATTCTCTTCTTAACCTCTTAAAACTATTTTCTTGTGCATAATTCTACTGAAGTAATATAAAGTTACAAATGCGATATATCTAAATGAAAAAACATAATTACAGAAAATTAAAATGTTTTAAAATTGCGACTTCAGCAATTCCATCTTTTCAGGTGTCAGTTGGATCACTGCCGCTTTCCTTCTCATCAACGCCGCTCTTGGCATCGGGATACTCAATTTTCCCGCCGCATACGATCTGGCAGGTGGAATCTTTTCAGCCACAGTCACACAATTGGTAAGTCTCGAAACAAACATTCGTATTGTGATGTTAGAACACAGTGACTATCATTACAAGAGACAGATTTATAGTGAAAAAAATCCATTACGAAGAGTAAGGCCCTTATTATACATATCCATTACAGTGGCGAACGCGCACCACCGTAAAGACGCCCTGGGTGGCTACAGATGTGGCCCGGTATAATAAGCTCGATATGGTTGTATGTATCGTTTAGAGCCTGGGCGTCTCAAGAGACAGAATAAACCTCTAGCCTTAGTTGTGAACCCAGAGAGACATGGAATCCTATGGAGTATAATAAGCTCCATAGGATTGCATGTCTTGCTTAGAGTAGTTTGTTTGAGCGTCTGAGGCAGGGCCCCGCTTTCGCCACTGGAGTAGCTCTATATAATAAGAGCTTAAATGGTAAAACAAATTTAAAAATATCTCACTATTTCTTACTTTTCCATTCAATCAAATACTATTGAAAAGCCTCATGTCCATTTTCCAAAATTGTTCATAAAATCAGCAACAGCAAAAAATCGTATATTTCCCTTATGTGGAAACTTTATTTGGATTTTGAAATGGTAATTTGAAGAACATAATTTGTAACTTTAGTTACCGTTTGAAATTTAAGTTTCAGTAAATACTACAATGTGGAAAAAACATTTGAAGTTGTTGTTGCCTTTTGAACAATTTTTGTAGAATTACATGAATCATTTCAACAATAAACGATTTTAATTTGTCTAGACTGAGTTCAATTAATGAATATTGAATGTATCTGTTTAGTTTATAATCAGTTGCGTAGTTGAGAGGAATTTGTGGAGGCATGATATGCTATACATTTTATGCATAAGTTTTTAAAATCTAGAAGTTATGGGATAATAATTATTTAAGAGTCGCATCGAATGAGAAAGAGTTCGTTATCTATGAGGTGGATGTTTGGCTTTGAAAGAGGATTCAGAGAAGTCGACGAATGGCCATCTTTTGGGAAGGAAGGATTTAGATGATAATTGTTCAATACATACTGTTTCTCTAGGAAACGAAACGGATTTCATTTTTTAAGTTATGGTATTTTACAATGCATATATTTCTTAATACCTACACAATGAAGAAGATCTTTCACTCACGGCTCACACATCTTATAATAAGTAACCAAGATAACCTTCTCATAAACATGCCTTATTTTTTTCATATTTTAAAAAATATGCAAATACTGACTTCCTTTATAAGAATGTCGAAGTAGTTATCATTTTGAACCGTATGAAAGTAACGCCACTTATCCCTTCTATCGTTATAATCATGTTTAAAATGCTGTCATTTTGAATTTTATATTATTGACGTTACTGATCACTTTCGTCGATATAAGCAAGCTTCAAAATTTGACACTATAAAACCTATTTTAGCAACGTCACTGACCCCTTTCTTCGTTATAAGCATATGTTGTAATGAAATTTTTAAAACTTTATTAGTAAGGTCACTGATCCATTCCCTTGTACTTTTCAGCTGATGGTGGTGCTGATAGTGTGCACGATGCTTATCCTGGCCCACTGCTCTGACGTGAACCAGGACGTGACATACCACGACGTGCTACTCTCGATGTGTGGCCGAAAAGCGCAGAAACTAGCCGCAGTATCCATCACATGTACTTGCTATGGAGTGTGTACGGCCATCTTCATCATTATCGGAGACCAGATGGACAGGTGTAAGTACATTTCCTCGTCATTTGGGAGCGTACTCACTTGAATACCACCATGATACTAACCTTGAATTAGGTTGCTTCCGCATCGTATGTACTGAAAAGGGATAGGACGTGCAAGCTTTAAGATTTGTTTAAATGGTGGTGGGTTTGCATTCCCATTTAACAAAACGCATAGAAGTTATTTTTTAAAGTTACTGTCACATAAAGAAACGCACGTCCAGATTTTTTTTTCTCATGGTGGTAAGACAGTATGTACCAGTACTTTGAAAGATGTTCAATAATATTCTGTCAATATAATGAGTTTTGAGTTAAAGTCCAACGGAAAATGCGGATGTTATTTATGTATGTTCTAAACAATTTACGTTAAATAATTTTTTTTTAATAACTTAAGAGCATATGCATCTCTCTTTTGTTACTCTGAGGCTATAAACATTCTAAAAAATCTTTCAAACCATGTGCAAAGGGATTACAACAATTTATTTATCATGGTTGTTCTTGTTTTATGTACAGATATTGGTATAGTTTTAAAGAGCTGGCATTCGAAAAGAGTTTTCTCACATATGTTACAATTTTTAGAATAAAATAATCACATATGAATTCAATTGAATTCTCTATTTTTTCATATTTGCTCTAGTAAATTGGCAAATATTAACTGTTGTATAGTCTTCAGTAGGAACTACACGGTAAGAAAAATCAAGTAAATAATGTTTGTTGTGTCAGAAATAAACTTTTTTTCAACCCTCTTTTCATTTGTCATGGTGTTATATCAATGCCTTTTTTTATTAGTAAGTGGTTATATTGTAAGTTGTAATTACTTTGTTACATTGTTCCAATGCTGATTGATAATTTAAGGTACCAAGATTTCTTTCAAAGTAACTATTTTGTCCCACGATCCTGGCAATTCTACCAATTAGATACGGAGACACATTTGTTAATGTCGATGCATACTCATGTTAACTAAAAAGGTAGTTCATTTTATAAGTGTAAAATAGTTTGAAGTGATATTGCTATCTGTAGCAGAATATTTATCTAGAAAATATAGAATATATTTTGCAGAAATAAGTAAAGTGTCATTGTATTTTGATAGAGCTAGTTTTAACGGCTGTTATCTTTAAATCCTACTGAATAGGTTTTAGTGATATGACATTTGTTGCTTATAAGTGCAGAAATATTGTTGTAAGTCGTCACAACTGCTGAATGCAAAACAGCAAGTTTTCAGAAACAGGTGTTTTCCCAAAACAATACTTTTTTGATAACATAGTATACTTCTTGCAGAGGTTATTGAACAGAATACTCACGGCGGCAAATTCTGACGATAAGTAATCAGTGGAATTTATAAATTGGGATAATCAGCCAGATAAACCGGTCTCAAGATAAAGAAATTAAGTTCCATGGTTTGAATTTTATTCCATAAGTATATTATGCTAAGCTGTAAAAAAGTGAACAATTTGGAGAAACGAACTTTTGTTGTTTTGTTTAAATTATTTAATTTCTCACTGGTCTTCACAACTAATTCAATAAAAAAATACCATTAATTTTCTGTATAACTTGTAATAAAATGTTTTGTTGTAAAACTGTTTTTAATTTTGATTTTGAGCTCAAAAGCAATTTTAGTACTTGAACAGTACCCCCCCCCCCAAAAATCAGAACGAAGGCTATATCTTGTGCTCTAAATGTTGAAATAACAAACAAAAGGTACCGTTGTAAATCGTGGAAGGTTTTTAATAATTGCATGTAGTTTTTTTTTTTTTTTTTTTGTCTTTTTTTGTCATGAGGGGACATCTACATATTAAAACTGAACCAAACTTTTAAAAGTTCAATAGCAACCTCATAATATTATCCCATATTTGGATTCAGCATCCAAAAAAATGTCGAAATACAAAAATTCGTAGTTTTCTAATGAATGGTTTGTAATTTAAATGATAAAAAGAAAATGATAAATTAATGTTAAATAAAAAAGTTGGTTTTTTGGCCATAAATACTTAAATAATTAATATATTTCAGTAATTTTTTTTCAAAAGATAGTTTGTAAATTGCCAAACATAAATAGCAATCAACTTTTGCATTCATTTTTTTTTAAATAATTAATTATTAATTAATAAAACAATTAATTTTTTTTTTGAATAGAAACATATATTTTTTTTTGCTTTTATTAGATTTACCATGGTCTAAAACCCCACACAATTTTTTTCTTTCCATTTTGACTTTTAGTTCTCGATTTTTTAGCGAAAATGTAAAAAACGCTAACTTTAAGGGATCGTATAATAGACGACTATTGTCTAAAACCCGACACAATTTTTTTCTTTCCATTTTGACTTTTAGTTCTCGATTTTTTAGCGAAAATGTAAAAAACGCTAACTTTAAGGGATCGTATAGTAGACTATTGGAAAACTATCAAAGATTAATTCAAGGTTAACTAGAGGTGTGGAAAATCGCACAACGTTCAATTATCGTAAAATGGGGTGAATCGGAACAGAATTTCTTGAAATTACAAAAAAAAATAAAATATTTTATACAAATAAAGCAGTTTTATTATATATATATATATATATATATATATATATATATATATATATATATATATATATATATATATATATATATATATATATATATATATATATATATATATTTAATCTGTGTAACGTGTTTGGAATCGTGGAACATATGTTTTGTGGTTTTCAACAGCATTCTTTTTTTTTTTTTTCTTCTTTTTTTTTTTAAATCTTAATTCTTAAATTACATTTATTTAAAACAACATTTTTTAAGCAATTTCAATAAGTTATCCTTTAAAAATTTTACTGAATCATGTGATTTTTTTATTTTATAAATAATTTCAACGATCAATTTACATTTGTGTTTACAGTGAAATGTTTCCGTAAAATAATCACGCTTTGCTAAACACTGTTTACTAATGCCTACATTTTATATTTATTAATTTTATAATTATCAGTAGTATACGTTATACTTCTACAATTACAGTTTTCGATATTTTATTTATTTCGTCTGAAGAATGCACATCTTTAACGTTGTAAATAAATTACGTTACTTTTGCATTTACTTGCTATTTTGTATTAAGACACTATAAATCCAAGTAGTTTCTATGCAGTTTTAGACTAATATTTGTATTTTTTAACGTCGTGAAACGCCCCACTGACCGTTCGATTTCTCCCGCTGTGAAGAAGAACCTTAAAAATACCTTTCGTTTTATGGAAATTTTCCCTGAAGATCGGTCAAAAAATGGTCGAATCATTATCGCTCATAAGTGACGTGTTTTTCAAATATTGCATTGAAATTTCGTACTTAGGGCAAATGATGTATTCTGAATCGAATGAAATGATAAAAAATAGGGGTTCGTATTGAAATTTTCGAAGATAGCGTTACTTTTACTTAGTAAACGGTCGCTTACGAAAAAAAATTGCATCAGATATATAGAAAATCGTAAGCAAAACATTTTGGTGCAAACCGTAAGATTCTACAATAATTAGAACCGAAGAAATAGTCATCGTTCTGATTTTTTTTTTTGGGTACTGTACAACATGAGTTTTACAGTATGACAGTACAACATAAATTTTAAGCCTTATAAAATCATACATTATTTTCGATGACTTTCCAGTGTACATTTGCACTTTTAGAATGAATGAGCAACTCAATCTATCTCCATCACATCGATCTGTTATTCAAGTAAAATTAATTATAAATTTATTAACTAAAAAATTACTAAATTAGTGTTTTAATGTGTAATGAATGCAATTATATTAGATAAGTAGAGTACAACTGAACAATTTTTCCGAAACCAAAATCTAAATAAGATTAAGGGAATTTGAAACAGGACATTTAACAATTGACAAAACGTTTTCGAGAGAGTTAGTAATGCAAATGTTAAATATTGAAATATGACTGAGTAAGTGGTTCTTACTATCTAAACTATTCTATTGAATACCAACTTTTTTCATAGCAAAAAATATGCCATGTAAAACCTTCTTTATTCATTGTAAAGCTTTCTAATTGTAATTAAATTACTATTTTTTCATCAAATAGTTTCCTCACTATAAATGTGAACTTTATAAATATTTAAAACACTATCATCAAGATTAAAATACGAATTCGTTCATTGAGTGAAGGATTGGTCAAGTCTTGTCAAAAGGAGTATAAATTTCATTCTTTGGTAAATTTTGTATTCTCCTCACTCACCAAATCAAAGAACTGGCTAGATTTAAAACAATATTACAATGTGACTGTCGAACTACATTACATTATATCAAGAATTGTGGTGCTTCGTTTGTTTGCTAAGGAAAGACCAAAAAGTTTCTGAAAACGGTTCTGAGAAAATTGAGCACAAATAACTAAAGAGTGAGGAATATCTCTTGTCACATTAAACGCGTTGAGGTAAACGCATTGTGTTAACAGCCAAGCTACGTTCTATAGACTTAACAGGTTTACACATCTAGGTTAAGATTCTGAGATTCATGTTAAAATTAAATTGTGTTTTTACATGTATTATTATTATTATTTATTTTTATTTTTTTATTTTATATTAGTATGTTTCTTTGTAAAAAATCAAATGAAAGTGAAGAATTATGCATTGAAATTAAATGTTTTTTTGTCCACTGTTTAGTGTTCCTGGCTGCATATGGTCCAACCTTCTGCCATCATTGGTACATGGAGCGCCACTTTACAATTACTCTGACATCCATCCTTCTCATTCTTCCCATCTGTTACTTCAGGAGAGTAGACTTTCTCAGATACGCTGGGTGAGTGATAATTGGTAAACTATTTATAAGGGTCATCTATAGGAATTAACCATTCTGGGATCAGTGATGCTTAATGGCATAACCCTAATTTCCAACTTCACTTCAACTTTTCCCATCTAAATTTTGTTAAGAATTTTAAACGAGTTTTTGAAACTATATTGAGAAATCAGGAGAGTTCCACTAGCGACATAATTCGATGGTTTCTAGGATATTGCTGGTTATTCGTTGTAGAACTAACATGCAGCCATATTGTCTCGTGGCGACATGGGCGGAAAAACCCTTGGTATATATGGATAAATACTCCAACCTAGAAAGCAAATATTTAAAACTTGGTAAATAGCGGATAAACATTTCAGTGTTATTGTATTTTGTCTGTTCTTCAAGGAACATTTAATGTAGTTCCATTAAAAATTATTTTCAGTAGATTTTTATCTTTCTTTAAGAAACTAGAAGCAGCCATGTTAAGGTTAATCTATAAGTTTTTATTTTATTCATTAGGTCATCACATTATGTCAAATTGGTTGGTTGTAGGCAACAAATGGCCATATTCAGCAATCAGTATGACTCCCTAGGCTTCATTGTTTAATGAACGAGAATGTAGTATTACTACACTCGTTCATCGACACTTCCTTCGAAGAGATAACGAAACCCTTTTACTAGAGTTATCTGGGTTTGTATCTTTAGGATTAATCGGTAAATTGTTACTATGTTCCACAATGTTTTCACTGTTTGTGGACAAGTTGAAGCTAGGAAGTATTTCAAAATTTTGTTTTAATACGGATAGCATTCAAATTTTGAAATGTACCTTCTCAATAAAGAATGGAAAATTAACAATTGTCTTATTTAAAATAGAAATGACATATTTTCACAGAATTTTCTGAGACTCATTAGGTTCGATGATTGATTAAGCTCTGATTAAGTCAACTCTTTATCGTACCCATATAAATGAACTATCCTATCTATCATCAAACTTAACCCTTTGAAGGGGTCATTGTTTTTCCTTTTTTTTGCTGTTGAGAGGGGGTGGGACTTTGATCCTTCATTTAGATTAATTATAGCAGTTTTCATATTGTGGATTTTTTAAACAATACACTTATGAATATTTGAAAAAATATGACCATTTTGATTAAATTTCACTTTACTTCAATTTAAAGAATACCCTTTAGAAAAATTCGTCTCAGAATAACGATCGCAGTATAATTTTCTATTGTTTAAAGGCATTTAAATCTCATCCTCTACCATATTATAGACACAAATATTGGGTACAGTTACTGGAAATTAAAACAGTGTGTTGACAATTTCTAAAGTTATCTTCTTAAAGAAAATGTTTGAAACTGTCAAAACACTGTTTTAAGATCCAGTATTTGTATTTGTTTTTTGTGTCCATAATATGATAGAAAATTCCATGCTTTCATGACACTAAAATGTTTCCCAAATATGCTTGAATTAGGTTGCATTGATGATATTTTAAAAATGTTATCATACAGTTGTGTAGTTAAAGCCCTCATAATTCTTTTAACAAGGTATAGGGTAAATAATGAAATACAACAGTTTGAAATGTATACACTAACATGTGCTTAGATATAGAAACCTCTATAAAGTGATTTAAAAAAATAAATAAAATGCCTTCTTTTCTCATTTTGTTCAACAAACTTGTAAGAGAAAACAAATAAGCAGACACCAAAAGCTTAAGTATTTTGAAATTACATGAAATTATTGAAAATCGCACATTATTAAATCAATTTACAAAAGTGACTTTCAACTATATTTCTCTTTCAGATCTCTGGGAATTTTCGCGATGTTGTATCCAGTTTTCCTAACTGTTTACGGATATTTCAAATTGGATATAAAAGACGTGCATATCAAACACGAGTAAGTTTCGATATCATCATATACAAATAAATTTCATTACTAATTTAGGTTACATTTTTAGTGTGATTTATTTCTCATTAATTAATCTAATGTATGACTACAATGATTATATTTAAAATATGCTATGCTAAACAATATTTATACTTAATTTTTTTTTTATACTTATAATGAGTACCTACTTTTCAAAGTATCTGTAATTGCTTACTTTAAGTACTTTCCATTAAAATTTAAATAATTTACTTTATCTTATATGTTTTTTAAATATTTTCCCATTATGCACTTATCCTGCACCCATACCCCGGTAGCACAATAGTGCTGGTGATTATAGCTCGACTTTGTCCAATCCCGACGGGGGGCCGTTGTTACGGATCTTGGCCATTCTCTCCCAATGCTGAGTAAAATATTCTGAAAGTTTTGAAATATTGATTGACATTTTAAAAACTGAAATATTTTATTTGTAAGAAAGGGCGGAGGTCTTAAAAATGTTTTATGATGTTTTTGACACATTTGTCTTTTTAAAAATTGTGTATTTTGCAACGGTGCTTGAGTTTCGGTCAGAAGTGTCCAATCTTTCAGAATCAAAGTTTGCGACATTGATCAATATTTGATGGATGCAGAAAGTGTATTACCTGGGTAGTTATGTATTGGTTTATAATCCCCTTAATAAAATAATTTTGGGTTTTTCTCAATAATCTTTCATTTTGGCTATTTAATAAAGTATTTTCTTTGTTTTTACAGACCCGATAGTGTATCACAGCTTCTTGTTGTCGTACCTGTTCTCTGTTTGGCGTATCAGGTGAGTGTGTCGAAACTTTTATTGTCGCTGCTTGTTAAAAAATGTATAAAAATACTATTATAATAGAAACAGATTTTTTTTAATTGAATATATGGTCTATTAGAAAGCTTTAACATTGTCTTAGACTAGAATAGTAACTTTTGCTTGATGGTAAAATTTGCTTGTGACAACTGGAGTGATTCAAGTTCGATTCAGGACTGGTCATAATTGGTTTTCGGCAATTGACTATCTGGTCTGAGGATGCGTGTAGATTAAGATTAACATTTTTATCGATTCTTAATAAGAAAGATCGTATTGTTGATTTGTGTGTTTCATTGCTTTCATTGTTATTGTTTGCGTTTTGAGGAATTGTAACATGACTCTCACTATTTCGCAGTTATCTCATTTTAAAGTTAGGTAGTCCTTGCTGAAAGTCCTTGTGCTAAATCTCTCAATATCTGATGCCATTTTCAATAACCAATCCTGAAACTAATTATTTTTCTGTTCCCCATGCAGTGCCAAGAGGTTGTGGTCCCTGTGTACGCTTGCATGCGTCGTCGAACTCTTCCCCACTTCGCCAAGTCTTGCTGTCTGGCCATGTTTTTTCTTGTGGCCGTGTACAGCGTGATTGGATGCTTCGGATACCTAACTTTCGGATCGGCCGTGGCTCCAAATATCATGAAGATGTATGATGCACAGGACCCCGTCGTCATGGTCGGCATAGGGGCACTAGTGCTCAAGATGGTTGTCACCTATCCCGTACTGGCACTATGTGGAAGGTAAGGGGTACTTAATATTTTATTTTGAATTTAATGGTGAAAGTTTATGTTTGCATTTGCACTGGAAATTGAAATGTCTTAAAATAAGACACAAAAGTGGCGCTGGATTCAGACACCAACTAGAGTCTTAAATTTGAAGGAATTTGTGATGTTTGATATTGGGCCATTTTCAGAAGTTGAAATGTCTGAATGGTTTGGGTATGGTTATTGTCTCTGGTAAAGATTTCAAACAGTTATTTTTGAAATATTTACCATTGGCATATACACTATGATTTTACTACTCTTTGTTGACCATGTTTCACCTGTCTCGGAAATTGAAGCAAACTCGTTTTTTAAATTAAGACTTATTTGGCATCTGAATCCAGTGCCACTTTAGTATTTTATTTAAAGACATTTCTGTTTGCAGTGTATAAGGTGGATATTATAACACTTTCTTATATTCATAGTGTAATGAGTGGCAAACATAGTTTTATGAGCAATTATCCATGCATTCATTTGAAATACTTCGCATGGATAATTTGCGAGGACACTAAACTCTATTATATTTGAGATGCATGACATTCACGATTTGTAATAAACCCATTTGTAATAAAGTCTAGATATTCTTACAGGATGGACCACAACAATGAGACAAATATCCACACTGTCAGTCTATCAGAAAAGTACCTGCCTCCGGATAGTCTGGTTGGGGACTGTCGCTACAGAAATAATACTCATTGATTTAAAATAGGTTTGTTGACTGCAGGATATTCATGTCTAAAAAGATTATAATACGGCAAATGTAGATATCTTTTTCTCGGAATCCCCCGTTAAAAATTGGTTTAGTCTTGTTTCCATGGTAACATACAACGCTAGACTCCGTGACGGGAGCTATTCTTGTGACAGACAGACAGTACCTTGTTCAAGATTCAAAACCCGATATAACGGTTGGGAGCACCTTATCTTAATAAACACCTATATATAACTATTATGGTGTTTATAAAATGTACACTTATTCCTTTTTAGGGGCGCCGTGGATGGTTTGTACGCAGAAGTATTCCGCTTGTCGGCTGTGGACTTCATTAAAGGAGAGAGAATAAGGAGGATAGTTATTGTTTCACTTTGGTTCACCTCGTCTCTTGCCATTGGCTTGTTCACCAGCAGCATAGGAACTGTGATACACGCTCTCGGAGCTGTGTCCTCGGCAAACGTATTCATTTATCCTGGTAGGTGTAATTAGGGTGGAGACTTTCCCCTTTCTTAACTTCGTCATAATGTGAAAAGATTTGACCGACAAGATGTTTAAATTAATAAAAGTCTACATAAATAAATATCACAGGCAGTTTATTTAAATGCATAGATATTAAAAATAAGTACAAGATCTTTATTTCCTTTGGAAAACAGTTTGATTTAATCATGATAATTGTAAATTTGACTTTTGAAAAATGCATAGGTATTAAAAATATTTGCAAGATTTTTATTTCCTTTTGAAAACAGTTTGATTTAATCCTGATAATCTTAAATTAGACTTTCGATTACTTTAAACAAAATTTTTAATTACTTTATGTAACATGACTTTTAATTACTGCATTTAACATTGCTTTTAAATAATCTTATTTTACTTTATACTGTGGTAGTGCAAAAGACTTAAGTTTTTTTTGGGGGGAACTCCTAGTTTAGCATCAGTATTAATATTCGAATTACCCCGGCTACCTTCTAACGAACCGAATTGGTTAAAACATAAAGATGCAGTTTAACTTAAAAAGGTATCATATTAATCATTATCTTTTAAGGTATCCCCCTACATATTGGTTACCTTCTAACGAAACAGTTTGATTGAAACTAGATTATAATAAACTTGACTTTTAATTATTTTATTTATCATGACTTTTATGTAATTATTTATTTAACATGGCTTTTTAATGATTTTTTTTTTACTTGGTATTGAATACAATCCTAGTACATTTATAGTGTCAGGTTCTTTACGCCACATTAATATCAGTATTAACATTCAATTCCCCTTTGCAATCTTCTTACAAACTGGATTGATTAAAACACGAAAATGCAGTTTAGCTTTGGAGGTATTACATGAGTATTATCATATACAATCCTTCCATTCAGTATATTTCTCACTTTCTAAAAAAATTAACTTTTGTTTCTTACTAAATTTAATGCTTTTATCACGTTCTATATGAATGTTATAAAAGTTCCATTTTTAAGAACTGCTTCTTTTCCAAAGATGTGATTTAACTAAAACATAAAAAAGTAGTTTAACTTAAAGGGCGGTGATGTAAAGTTGTATAATTTTAACTTGCAGTCTTTTTTACAACTAAATCCTATTGTATCATGTTCCAATTAATGCTGTTTACTTTCATTTTAATCAAAAACCTTTCTTTTCCCAGGTATCTGTCTCATGCGAGTGACATTGCAGACCGATCCCGACATGAAGCGGAAGAAAAGCTTCCTTCTCATTGTCGCCTCTGTCTTGTTAACTTCGCTTGGTGCCTTCTTCTTCGGACTCATACTGGTGGACACGTTCAGAAACGGACTAGGTGGAAAGGAGGTGGAGAAGCTATGCTCATGAATAATATTGGAACAAAACTTCATGTAACAGCCTGATACTCCAAACTAGAAAATGATATTAGTTTGCAACTAAATTCATCTGACTATCAGAATACTATCTTGAACTGACTATCTTGAATTCAGATACAGAATAGGCAGAAAGGAGGTGTAGAAGCTATGATTATGAACAATATATGTGTATGCTACCTTTAAGCTAATACTGCTTCAAATCAATGGCCTTTTTTTTTTGTAACTCAGTTCATCTGACAACCACTTGAAATCAGATACAAAATAGGCAAAAAGGAGGTGAAGAAGCTACGTTCATGAACAATTCATGTGTATCCTACCCTTCAGCAACTAGTGTTCCAACTCACCAATGACATTTGTTTGTTGCCTAGTCGTTTGAAACTTTCAGAAACAGAATAGACGGAAAGGAGGTGGAGAAGAAATACTCAAGAATCAAGCGTGCATAATCTACGATAACACATAACTATTATAATCAAAATTTAAGCATTTGTAACACAAGTCATCTGAACTACGCAGATGTGTGAGTGTTTAAGGATGGACTGGAGTCCTCGGAACTTTTAAACACAAAATGTAGCCGATTGGTTAGCACACGCTAAGACTTACAATGGGGACGCCGTGAAATGGGGATTAATCCCAAACGAGCATTTGTCATTATCGAACCGGGTAAAGAAGAGAGATATCTTTTCACTGAACTACATTTACCCATTTTCAAAAGCACCGAGTTTCATTGCAAAATATCCTCTTATCAGAGCGATACATAAATGCTCTTCAAAAAAGCAGACTTGCTTGTCATCATTTCTAGAAATTCGAAGACTGAATGTTAGAACGTTGAATAAATTTCAACAATAGTATTCTAGAAGAACTTAGACTCTTAAATTAGCTAGTACATTTCTGAGAGAAATTTTTCTCCGCAATCTTTCTTTTGAGTTGGAGGTATACAATATTCTGGGTCATAATTTAAATCAACAAAGAATGCCTTAAAACAATACCACCCACTAAGGGTTTTGGGAACTCACCATTAAAAGAAAAAAGAAACTCTATTTTTCTTGTCATAAAATTATACAAAAGTATGACTTGAGAGAGTAAAATCAGTAAGATGAAGAGATACCACATATCTATTGTTCCTATCACAAACTAAAACAGAAAAGCACAGCTTGACTTTTATAGTCAGAAGTAGCGAAAAATATTCTACCACAATACCAATCAAAACTGTAAAGTCTCGAATATAAATTATTTGGAATTGTTTTTACAATCGTTGAATATTTAAGGCAAATTTGCTTAGTTATCCTTGTTTAGAATTAATGCATTAAAAAGAATATAAAAATTCATTAAAATATGTGTTAATGATTTCTTAACAGACCTTTCAAATCGTCAGTGCCAATGTGAAACTTCAATTATTCATAGAGAAGATGTCGAGTTTTATTTGATAATACAAGGAAATATTCAATTGGACAGTTTCATTGAAGAGGTTTCTGTAAATATTCAAGCTCAACAGCTTGCAATTGTATGACTATCAGAAGTGTTGTAAATACTACTACTTCATATTGAAGTATTTAGCCCTCTTTTGCTTCAAAAAGTCGTGTAACAACAAACTCATTGGAATAACTGTTTATCACTAGAGCATAATTGTGTGTATGTATTTAAGTTTATACCTGCTGTATATACCCCCAACCAAGTTCATCTGTTACAAAACCATTATCATGTCCAATAAATTTATATCTATAGAACACTGTTATATTTTCTTGGTAACAAAAACTATAAAAAAACAACTTTTGTTGTCATTAAAAATACAATAGATGAAAGGAAAGAAATTTCGAAATCATAACATTCAGAGGCTATGAAACAAGGTCGCAATAAATTAAGCCAGATTCATTACCATCTACTATAAAATTTTGTTTTCACTGAAATAATCTTCATGCTTAATGATTATACACACGGTCAATTGTTGTGTAGTGTTCTCTTGAGGATGGAGGAATTGATATATTAATTCCGACTAAAAGATTCCATGTTGAGGAACATGAACACAAAACAGGATTTTATAAAGCTGAAATAAAACAAATTAACACGATTGAAATTTAAAAGCCTACCTTACTATTTACCATTTTAAATTTACCACTTTGAACCAATATTGCTCAGTTGAAAATGTTCTTTTTCCATTTAGAAAAAGTATATTTTCATTTAGTTCAAGTTATAATCAGTTACAAACAGTCTTTAATTGAATAATAGTTGATAAAATATAGTGAAACCAAATTGCAAAAGATATATATATTTTTGGGGATAAAGGACATAACGCATTAATATAATCATCAATTTTTCAATAGAAAGTGGTTAACGTTCTCAGTGGAAGTTTTCGTTAATAGCTATAATACTAGATAGCAGCTTTAGGAAGCAGGTCAAATCGTAAAGGTTTGGTGCTGCCATCTGTGGGACATAATTTGATATCTTGTAAGTTTATACTCATGTTAAAATTTACTATTTAAGTTCATGTTTATAAGTAATCAATTTCAAAATGTTAGCTTAAATAATAACTTATATTGTTAACTAGTTATAGCCGGGAATAAATTCGTAGTATTTCAAAAAGAATTCAAGTAATCTACGTATATTTTTTTTAAAATCATGCTTGTTGGAAGCAGGTCCAATGCCAATGAGGCTCGTGCTGCTACCTGTGGGATCTAATTTGATACCTTGCAATTTTTAAACTCATGGTGAAATTTACTATTTAAATTCCTGTTTCTAACTAATCAATTTTAAAAAAGATTATCTAAAAGAACAATTTTTATTGATAACTAATTATAACCAGGAATGAATTCGTAGTGTTTGAAAAAAAAAATTCAAATAATCTAATTAAAAAAAAAAAATCATGTCTGTTAACTTTTGTTTTTAAAAATATTCACCCCAGATTCTAAAAGGAATTTTTTTATAGCTTTTAATAACCCATTATTTTCTTCCTGGTGTTTAGTTTTTTGTGAAACACGAGTTATATAATTCCTTAAGATTCGTTTTTTAATTGCCTATTCTACAGTCCAGGGAATAGAGACATTTTGCCTTGCAAAAGGTTACGTAGTTCTGATTTTTTAATATGTTATAAAGGTTGGTCTCGTGGTTTATAAAATAAGATTTCGACCTCCTAACCCTTGTGCGTTCTCCGTAGTGCACCAAAAACTGAGCCGTTTTTCAGTTTATACGTCATAGATCTTTTCCAATGCTTCTTAGAAACACACAAAAGTTGTAGAATATTAAATTATCTACAACTTTTGTATACTAAGTTTTTTTGTAGACCTATTATGTAAATAGTTATGCCGCATCAAAGTCAAAACTTTTTCGTAAAAATGCTACTTTTTTAAGATTTGTGTCAAGTTTTTTGATTATATCTTCATAATGGTACATTTTAGAGAAAAAGTTTGTGAATAAAAGTTGTAGAACAATAAATTTCCTACAAGTTTTCAACATAAACTTATTTTCTAGGACTAATAACAAAGGAGTTATTCTGCTTTGTGTATTTTCCGTGGTGCGCCACAAAAAAATACGTTTTTCAGTTTATAGATCATAACTCTTTCGTAATGCATTTTAAAAACAAACATTAAGTTTAAAAGATGTAGAATATTAAATTTTCTACAACTTTTGTGAACAATTTGCTTTTGTAAAGCTATTAAGTAAAGAGTTACATCGTATCAAAGTAAAAACTTTTTCGTAAAAATGCTGCTTTTTTAAGTTTTTTGCCGAGTGGTTCAATTATATCTTCATAACAATAAGTCGTAAGGAAAAATATATTAAACAAAAAATGTAGATCTATAAATTTACTCTAAGTTTTATACAAAAAGTTACTATCTAGGACTAATAACTAGGGAACTACTCTTCTTTGAAGGTTTACGAGATGATAACCTATAATATATTATGTATAGGTAGGGGTTTAAAAATAGCTTCTTACTGCATAGTCTGACAATTTTAATAAAAAAATAAAACATTATTTACATAATACTAATGATAGTGTAAAATAAAAAGTGGAAATATATTAAATAATGTATAGATCTATATACAATAACGGTAATATCAATTTACCATTTTTGCCATGGTGTACCAAAAACTTTCTGAATTCTGAAATTTTGAATTTTTTTCAGTATACCGATCATATCCTTTTTCCACTGCATTTTATAGGGGGGAAAATTATATTTTAGGTAGTAGAGTATTAAATTTTCTACCACTAATGTATGTGCAAAATTTATTTTGGAGAACTATTGTATGAAAAACAAATTGTATGAAAAGCGCAAAAACTCTTTCGTAAAAATACCATTTTAAGATTCTTGTCGAGTTTTTAGATGATATCCATAAAAGTATATCATAAAAATTGTAGAACCCTAAATTTGCTACGTTTTATATACAAAGTTATTTTATAGGACTAATAACAAAAGAGCTACTTGGTAAGATCTAATATTAAAAACAGTTTCTTACTGCAAAGCCTGACAAGTTTAATAAAAAATAAAGCAATATAGGTATTAAAATAACAGTATTATAAATCAAAAAATATAAATATTATAAAAATGTATATATCTATATATAATAATAGTAATATCAATAAAACTTACAATTTAGAAAACTTATAAATTCTTAAATTTAGTTTCGTTTAGCCACGAAGGCTCGGCTAGTTTCTCCGCTACTTCTTGAATTAAGAGTTCTGTTGGGTCGTCTTCATCGTTGTCATCAATTATGATGTTCGCTGTATTGTCACAGGTTTGTCCATGACAGTTTTTACATATTATGGAGCACTTGAGACCGGCCTTTCTACAACCGCAGGCCTTAGTGCATCCTATGTTGCGCTGGCAGAAAATGTAGGTCAGAATTGATTGTAGGAGCTGAATCCCTGGTGGTTGTAATAGGAAGAAGTCCTTTACTGTCCATCTTCCACCCACAGACCAGAGAATTTTTCAATTGGCCCATCCATGTCTTTACTTGGTGGTATGTGCGAAAGACATGGTGCGTAGCAGCTTCTTGGGTCGGAGGTAGCTTTGATAGATTTAACTTGCTCCCAGTTGTTGATTTGGAAAATTGCTTATAACGCAAAGCATTTCAAGTTGTTACCCTGTGATTACCAAAGAGAGCAACAAGAATGCTTGATACTGCTTCGGTGATGCTTGAAACACTGGCATTAGGATCCAGGAAGATCTTTGCAAATTCCTGTAATATTGTATATGATGAAGCAGCCAACATTACAACGCATGTATTCCAAAATTAAGTAACTACACTGAGTGGTTGATATTCTGTCGGGATGGTTAGTGATGGGGAGGGTTGAGAATGGTTTTTCGGTTCTTCTAATCTTCTACCCTGAATTCGGCAGTGGCAAATCTCAATCAACAGTATATGGTGTTTTCGCGGAAACTGAGTCCTTAAAAGAATTCCTTTACATGTCACTAATGCCACCCGACTAGTGATTTTTCTATTCTATCTCAAAAGATCTGTTCCCCACGTAGTTTAGAATCAGCCACTTGAATGCAGTCTATTTCTCATTTTTTATTTCCGAATGCAGAAATTTTTGGTGCATCGCGGCAAAATGGTAAATTTTATATTACTATTATTATCTATAGATATATACTTTATTTAATATATTTCCACTTTTTATTTTACATGATCATTAGTATTATATATATATTGTTTTATTTTTTTATTAAAATTGTCAGACTATGCAGTAAGAAGCTATTTTTAAACCCCTACCTATACATAAAATATTATAGGTTATCATCTCGTAAACCTTCAAAGAAGAGTAGCTCCTTAGTTATTAGTCCTAGATAGTAAATTTTTTGTATAAAACTTATAGCAAATTTATAGATCTACAACTTTTGTACAATATATTTTTCCCTAGGACTTATTGTTATGAAGATATATTTGAAAAACTCGGCAAAAAACTTAAAAAAGCAGCATTTTTACGAAAAAGTGTTTACTTTGATGCTACATAACTCTTTACATAATAGTTTTACAAAAGCAGATATTTCACAAAAGTTGTAGAAAATTTAATATTCTACAACTTTTAAACTTAATGTTTGTTTTTAAAATTCATTGCGAAAGAGTTATGATCTATAAACTGAAAAACGTATTTGTTTGTGGTGCACCACGGAAAATACACAAAGCAGAGTAACTCCTTTGTTATTAGTCCTAGAAAATAAGTTTATATAGAAAACTTGTAGGAAATTTATTGTTCTACAACTTTTATTCACAAATTTTTTCTCTAAAACGTACCATTATGAAGATATAATCAAAAAACTTGACACAAATCTTAAAAAAGTAGCATTTTTACGAAAAAGTTTTGACTTTGATGCGATATAACTATTTACATAATAGGTCTACAAAAAAACTTAGTATACAAAAGTTGTAGATAATTTAATATTCTACAACTTTTGAATATAATGTGTGTTTCTAAGATGCATTGGCAAAGAGTTATGATGTATAAACTGAAAAACGGCTCAGTTTTTGGTTCACCACGGAGAACGCACAAGGGTTAGGAGGTCGAAAACTTGGTTTATAAACCACAGGACCGACCTTTATAACATATTAAAAAATCAGAACTGCATAACCTTTTGCAAGGTAAGACCCCTTTTTCAGTCTCTATTCCCCGGACTACTATACATAGTTCTTATATAGTACTGTATATCTATGGTCCTGTTTTTTTTTGGTTTTTTTTTTCACTTAAAGAGATTTGATTTCATATTGTTTGCAAACTTTTTGTCAAAGTAAATTGTGAGAAAGTTATCTTAATGGATTAGAAGCACCATACGACCCCTTTGTCGATTTTTTTTTCCGTAACCAGGGGTGGGGTGCAATTGCATCTCCTTGACAATTCCTGGGGTCGACGATAATCATTAAAAAGCTTATTCAGGCAACATTATGCAAGCATGATAGAGCGGTGTTATTTATTACATATTCACTGTAAACCTTGAAATGAGAGAATATAATTTTTTTTGTTAGGTTTATTCTGAATATACTGAAGGAAAAAAATTATTTGAAAAATTTTAAGAATTGTTTTTTGAACTAATTACTAAAAAAAAAAAATGCATTACCTGAAAATTATACCAAATTTGTTTTCTGACATTTAACAATTTATAATTTTAAACAAAAAATAAAAATAAATCATAATTATTATTTATCAGTTGTGATTTCCTTCCCTCCCCACCCTAAAAAAATAATTTCGTTTTAACATAAGTCGATCATGTACTTGTCATTATTTAAATTACTGACAACTCCTTGAAAATTTAGGAAATTTGCCATTCTGACTTTTTATTTTACTAATTGAGTTTATTTTGATGTGGTTGTTATTTTGATAATATCAGATGAGGAATAATATTTGAGGTTGCGATTGAACTTTCTAAAGTTTGATGCAGTTTTAAAATTTCAATTATGACCAATATACACACATATATTTTATTTTTTTAATTAAAAAAGTAAGTTCCACTGAAGCATTTTGTAAATTACTGTATCTTATTTTAGAGACAAGAACAACAGCAAAATGTTTTTTCCAAATTTAGAAAATATTCGAAATGTTTTGATTTGTCGATTATTTTGTAAAACTATACAACTTACATTTCTTTAACATTCAAACACATTGATATGAATTGTGAATAAGTTTGTAACATAATATAGTTTATGCATTTCTTGTAAATGTTAATACAATGATAGGTTATTAAGTTAGTTAAATTCAAACTATATTACGTACACAACACAAAACCAACAATGAAGTTGTGTGGAAGTAATATTTTATAATTTTTGGTAAATAAATTCACTGGTATGTAAATAAATTTACTGGTATCCTTAAAGTTAAATTTTCAAAATGTATACATATTGGACACTAATCTACTAAACTATAAACAAAATTGAGAAACAGTAATAGATAAGTTTTAAAATTTTGGTACCAGGGGTGTACTGGTCATTGGGTTGTCCGGTGCAACCACCGGGCCGGTCAATGTCTGTGAAAAATGAGCCGGTGCGGTACATAAGTAATTTTTTTAGTTTTTAAACTTTTTTCAATGAATTATTTAATTAATTATTAGAATTAGTTTTCTATTAACAAAAATTATTAAAACTTTATAAATTATTATATTGAAAATTTGATCCGGCATAAATCTTATATCGCTGGTCTGTTTTTATTTTCATGTACGCCTTTGTTTGGTACTTTTTATAAGTTTGCAGAACCACAGTGTTAAGTAATTCAAAAGAATATACAGGGACTTCCAGAAAAATTTCCTAAGAATTTAGAAGTCAAAGCCCCTTCAAATTCCTGATGGTCACACTGGTCATGATTGAAATAAGTATCTAAGGACCTTAATTATATCATTGAATGGGTTTTTCATTTCACTTACGATATGCAAATTTAATTGTAAAAGGTCATACTTCTGTAACTGTATTATTTCCTGAGCATCCTAGCGTTCTTGCGTTTTTGTTTTCATTAATTTCAGAAAAATTATTGAAAGTCATATGTTTTCAATAAATATTGGATTATCCTTTCTAGTAAGTGAAATAGATGACAGACAGTTCTTACAAGGTGGACCCCCCAGTGAATTTCGACCCTCTCGTAATGATAATTAGAATAGATTCGGGTGATGATTTTTATAATCCAAGGCGCAAAAAGGTCAAATTTCAAAACTACTATATTTTCAAAGGGAAATGTACACTTTTTTTTGCAATACTTTGATTTTGAGTCGTAAAATGTTATTTCAACTTTGACTTATTGTGGAAATAGATCAGGGTGATGATTTTTATAACCCTTGGCACAAAAAAATTGCCAAATTTCAAAAATAGAGAAATTTGAAATTTCACATGGTATTAACATGGGGAAAAGTGAAAATGATTAATGTTTGAAAATTACCTTCTAGGACAAATTTTTGACCCACTTCTCATTTTGAGCATGTTATAAATTTGGAAAGGGTGACTCTCCTATATATGAACTCAAATCTGGCAAAATCGCAACATTGTGCGTCCGTTACTTTTTGGTCAATAATTATTGAAAAGTGGTGCTCCAGAAAAAACTATAGCTAATTTTCACCCAAATTCCATTTTATGAATGATATAAATTTGGAATTGGAGAATCTTCTATTTATAAGCTTCAATTTTATCATGGAAAATGTTTGGAGTTTTATTTTTTCAAATTTTTGACCCACTTCTCATTTTGAGCATGTTATAAATTTGGAAAGGGTGACTCTCCTATATATGAACTCAAATCTGGCAAAATCGCAACATTGTGCGGCCGTTACTTTTTGGTCAATAATTATTGAAAAGTGGTGCTCCAGAAAAAACTATAGCTAATTTTCACCCAAATTCCATTTTATGGATGATATAAATTTGGAATTGGAGAATCTTCTATTTATAAGCTTCAATTTTATCATGGAAAATGTTTGGAGTTTTATTTTTTAAATAGTAATTTATGTAAAAATCCAAAATAATCCATTTAAAAAACTACATTTTGAGAAAATCTTTTAAAATGCCTGCAAAATGAGTTTTGGGTTGGAAGTGTGAAAATTGAATTTTCCCAAAGAATTAATATGGGAAAATAAAAATGAAAATTTTATAAATTTCCCTTTTTGGACCAATTTTTTACCGACTTCCCATTTTGAAGATGTTATAAATTTGGACTTGGTTACTCTCCTGTATATGGACTTCAATCTGTAAAAATCGCAACATTTTGCGGTTGTAACATTTTGGGCAAGATTTCTTGAAAAACGGACCACCCGAAAAAAATATGGCCAATTTTGTCCCATTCGCATTGATGATCAAAATAGATTTGGGTGATGATTTTTATATTCCAAGCCGCAAAAAGACAGTTAAATTTAAAAAATTGAGGATTTGAAATTTCCTTTAGGATAAAACGGCTAATGTATTTTCAATGGGAAATGTAAACTTTTTTGCACTTGGATTTCAAGTTGCAAACATATAATTTTAATGACGATATAACTGTGGAAATGGAATCGGGTGATGATTTTTATGAACTTAGGCACAAAAAGATTGCAAAATTTGGAAAATCGAGAAATTTGAAATTTCACGTGGGATTAACATGGGGAAAAGTGAAAATGAAGATGTTTGAAATTTTCCTTCTTTGGATCAATTTTTACCCACTTCCCATTTTAAAAACGTTATAAATTTCGAAATGGAGATTCTCTTATATATGGACTCAAATCTGGCAAAATCGCAACATATTGTGCGACCGTTACTTTTTGATCAATATTTATTGAAATATGGTGCTCCCGAAAAAACTATGTCCAATTTTCACCCAAATTCCATTTTGTGGATGTTATAAATTTGGAAGTGGAGAATCTCATATTTATAAGCTTCAATTTTATCATGGAAAATATTGGGGTTTTAATTTTTAAATAATAATTTATTTTAAAATCCAAAATAAACCATTGAAAAAAATTACCGAAAAAAACTTTTATGTGTCTGCAGATTGAATTTTTTTTGTTTGGAAATGTCATAATTCAAATTTCCCATAGGAATAACATTAAGAAAAGTGAAAATGAAAAATTTACAATTGTTCTTTTTTTGACAAATTTTTGACCTACTTCCCATTTTGGGAATTTTATAAATTTGGAATGGGGGGGGGGGGGGGGCGGAGGAGCTTTCACAAGTGAGGAAAATGAATATTTTTTGTATTTTCTAGTGTTATCCAACGAATATATTTGAGCAATGCAATTATTTTTTATCTTTATGCTTTCAATTAATAAAAAATCGGGTTTGAAATTAGCCGAAATCAAAGCAACCGTCACGTGACCAAAAACGCAAAAAACCCACCGTGACGTGGTTACGCAGAGATAAAGTGGCAAAAAGAAGGAGAAATCTCACTCATTCCTCGTCTAATACAAGTTTTGGACTGGTTCATTATCTGCCTGTTGACGTTACACGCAAAAGTGGCTTTTTCCCGCCAATCGCAAAGGGAAAAACTAAATGTTTTGTAACTATCTATCCGAGCTAAATTTTTGAAAGAATTAAATTAATTAATTAAATTAAAAAGAGTCCATTAAAAAAACTACTTTCTGAAAAAATCTTTCAAATGCCTGCAATATGAGTATTGGGTTGGAAATGTGAAAATTGAATTTTCCCATAAGATTAACATGGCAAAATGAAAATGGAAATTTTTGAAATTTCCCTTTTTGGAATTTTTTTTTACCCACTTCCCATATTGAAGATGCTATTTGACTTGGTTACTCTCCTGTATATGGACTGCAATCTGTAAAAATCGCCACATTTTGCGGTTGTAACTTTTTTTTCAAATATTCTTGATAAATGGACCCCCCCCAAAAAAAATTATTGCCAATTTTGTCCCACTTGCAATAATGATCAAAATAGATTCGGGTGATGATTTTTATTTTCCTAGGTGCAAAAAGATTGCAAAATTTCGAAATTGAGAAACTTAAAATTTCCCACGGTATTAACTTGGGGAAAATGAAATTGATAAGTTTTGAAATTTTCCTTCTTTGGACCAATTTTTGACCCACTTCAAATTTTGAAAATGTTATAAATTTGGAATCGAAGATTCTCCTACATGTGGTCACAAATATGTCGAAATCGAAAAACTGTGCGGCCTTTACTTTTTGGTTAATAATTCTTACAAAGTGGTCCCCACCGAAAAAAATAGGTCCATTTTTGACCCAATCGAATTGATGATAAGAATAGAATCGAGTGATGATTCTTATGAGCTTAGGTGCAAAAAGATTGCTAAATGTGGGAAATTGTAAAATTTTAAATTTTCCATTGGATTAACATGGGGAAAAGAAAATATTATTTTTTTTAAATTTTAGTTTTTTGAAGCAATTTTTGACCCATTTTCCATTTTGAAAATGTTATAAATTTGGAATAGAAGTTTCTTTAATATGTGGTCATAATTATGTCAAAATAGAAAAACTGTGCGGCCGTTACTTTTTGGTCACTTTCAAGGTGGTCCCCACCGAAAAAAATATGTCCAGTTTTTACCTAAATTCCATTTTGCGGATGTTATAAATTTGGAATTGGAGAATCTCCTTTTTATAAGCTTCAATTTTATAATGAAAAAAGTTTGGGGTTTGAATTTTTAAATAATAATTTTTGTGAAAATCTAAAATAATCCAATGGAAAAACTACTTTTTGTGAAAATCTTCCAAGTGCCTGCAAAATGAGATATGAGTTGGAAATGCGAAAATTGAATTTTCCCATAGGATTAACAGGGGAAAGTAAAAAAATTAAAATTATTGAAATTTTTTCCTACTTTGGACAAATTTTTGACCCACTTCCCATTTTGAAAATGTTATAAATTTGGAATGGAAGACTCTCCTACATATGGTCTCAAATCTGGCAAAATCGCAACACTGTGCGGCCGTTACTTTTTAGTCAAACTTGCAATGATGATCAAAATAAATTCGGGTGATGATTTTTATTTTCCTAGGTGCAAAAAGATTGCAAAATTTTGAAATTAGAGAAACTTAAAATTTCCCACGGTATTAACTTGGGGAAAACTGAAATTGAAAAGTTTTGAAATTTTCCTTCTTTGCACCAATTTTTGACCCACTTCCCATTTTGAAAATGTCATAAATTTGGAACCGAAGGTTCGCCTATATGTGGTCACAAATATGTCAGAATCGAAAAACTGTGCGGCCTTTACTTTTTGGTCAATAATTCTTACAAGGTGGTCCCCACCGAAAAAGATATGTACAGTTTTTACCCAAATTCCATTTTGCGGATGTTATAAATTTGGAATAGGAGAATCTCCTTTTTATAAGCTTCAATTTTATAATGGAAAAAGTTTGGCGTTTGAATTTTTAAATAATAATTTATGTGAAAATCTAAAATAATCCAATAGAAAAACTACTTTTGAGAAAATCTTTCAAGTGCCTGCAAAATGTGATTTGGGTTGGAAATGCGAAAATTGAATTTTCCCATAGGATTAACAGGGGAAAATAAAAAATGAAATTTTTTGAAATTTTTTCCTTCTTTGGACCAATTTTGATCCACTTCCCATTTTGAAAATGTCATAAATTTGGAATGGAAGACTCTCCTATATATGGTCTCAAATCTGGCAAAATCGCAACAATGTGCGGCCGTTACTTATTGGTCAATAATTCTTACAAGGTGGTCATTTCCACTCCCCCCCCGCCCCGAAATAAATATATCAAATTTTGACAAAATCGAATTGATGATAAGAATAGAATCGGGTGATGATTTTTATGAGTCTAGGTGCAAAAAGATTGCAAAATTTGGAAGAGTGTGAAATTTGAAATTTTCCATTGGATTAACATGGGGAATAAAAAAAAGAATTTTTTTGAAATTTTCCTTCTTTGGACCAATTTTTGTCCCACTTCCCATTTTGAAAACGTTATAAATTTGGACTTGGTTACTCTCCTGTATATGGACTGCAATCTGTAAAAATTGCAACATTTTGCGGTTGTAACTTTTTTATCAAATATTCTTGAAAAATGGACTTCCCGAAAAAAATATGGCCAATTTTGTCCCATTTCCAATGATGATCAAAATAAATTTGGGTGATGACTTTTATGAGTCTAGGCGCTGTGCGGCCGGTACTTTTTGGCCAATAATTCTTAAAAGGTGGTCCCCCCCCCCGAAAAAATATGTCCATTTTTGACCAAAATTCCATTTTGCTAAAGTTATAAATTTGGAATTGGAGAATCTCATTTTTATAAGTTCAATTTTATAATGGAAAAAGTTTGGGGTTTTAATTTTTAAATAATAATTTATATAAAAATAAAAAATAGTCCATTAAAAAAACTACTTTCTAAAAATTTTTTTCAAGTGCCTGCAATATGAGCATTGGGTTGGAAATGTGAAAATTGAATTTTCCCATAGGATTAACATGGAAAAATAAAAATGGAAATTTCTGAAATTTCCCCTTTTGGAACATTTTTTTACCCACTTTCCATTTAGAAGATATTATGAATTTTGACTTTTTTACTCTCCTGTATATGGACTGCAATCTGTAAAAATCGTAACATTTTTCAGTAGTAACTTTTTTTTCCAAATATTTTTGAAAAAATGGACCCACCGAAAAAAATATTGCCAATTTTGTCCCACTTGCAATAATGATCAAAATAGATTCGGATCACGATTTTTATTTTAATAGGTGCAAAAAGATCGCAAAATTTCGAAATTAGAGAAACTTAAAATGCCCCACGGTATTAACTTGGGGAAAAGTGAAATTGAAAAGTTTTGAAATTTTCCTTCTTTGGAACAATTTTTGACCCACTTCCCATTTTGAAAATGTTATAAATTTGGAATCGAATATTCTCCTAGATGTGGTCAAAAATATGTCAAAATCGAAAAACTATGCGGCCATTACTTTTTGGTTAATAATTCTTACAAGCTGGATCCCCCCCGAAAAAATATGTCTATTTTTGTCCTAATCCAATTGATGATAAGAATAGAATCGGGTGATGATTTTTAAGAGCCTAGGTGCAAAAAGATTGCAAAATTTCGAAATTAGACAAACTTAAAATTTCCCATGGTATTAACATGAGGAAAAGTAAAAATGAAAAGTTTTGAAATTTTACTTCTTTGGACCAATTTTTGACTCACTATTTTGAAAATTATATAAATTTGGAAATGAAGCCTCTCCTATATGTGGTCTAAAATCTGTAAAAATCGCAAAACTGTGCGGCCGTTACTTTTTGATCAAAAATTCTTACAAGATGGTCCGCCCGAAATAAATATGTCAATATTTGACCCAATCGAATTGATGATAAGAATAGAATCGGAAGATGATTTTTATGAGTCTAGGCGCAAAGAGAAGAACAAAATTTAAAAATTAAGAATTTCCAATTACCCATAGGATTAACATGGCTACCGTATTTTCAAAGGGAAATTGACACTTTTTTTTTGCAATACTTGGATTTCGAGTAGTAAAATGTTATTTTAACTTTGATTTAATTGTGAAACGTACTCCAGGTGATGATTTTTATGACCCTAGGCGCAAAAAGATTGCAAAATTTTGAAATTAGACAAACTTAAAATTTCCTATGGAATTAACATGGGGAAAAGTTAAAATGAATTTTTTGAAATTTTCTTTCTTTGGAACAAATTTTGACCAACTTCCCATTTTGAAAAGGTTATAAATTTAGAATTGAAGACTCTCCTATATATGCTCACAATTCTGTCAAAATCGAAAAACTGTGCAGCCGTTACTTTTTGGTTAATAATTCTTACAAGCTGGTCCCAACCGAAAGAAATATGTCTATTTTTGACCCAATGGAATTGATGATAAGAATAGAATCGGGTGATGATTCTTATGATCCTAGGTGTAAAAAGATTGCAAAATTTGGGAAAGAGTTAATTTTGAAATTTTCGATTAAATTAACATGGGGAACAAAAAAAATGAAATTTTTTGAAATTTTCTTTTCTTGGACCAATTTTTGACACTTTCCATTTTGAAAACGTTATAAATTTGGAATGAAAGACTATCCTATATATGGTCTCATAAATGGCAAAATATTAACATTGTGCGGCTGTTACTTTTTGGTCAATAATTCTTAAAAGTTGGTCACTCCCGAAAAAAAAAATATGTCAATTTTTGACTCAAATTGCATTTTGCGGATGTTATAAATTTGGAATTGGGGAATCTCAGAAAGCTTCAATTTTATAATGGAAAAAGTTTGGGGTCTTAATTTTAAATAATAATTAATGTAAAAATCAAAAATAGTCCATTGAAAAATCTACTTTTTGAGAAATCTTTCAAGTGCCTGCAAAATGAGTATTGGGTTGGAAATATGAAAATTGAATTTTCCCATAGGATTGACATGGGAAAATAAAAATGAAAATTTTTGAAATTTCCTTCTTTGGACCAATTTTTTACTCACTTCCTATTATGAAGATTTTATAAATTTGGTTTTGGTTACTCTCTTGTATATGGACTGCAATCTGTAAAAATCGCAACATTTTGCGGTTGTAACTTTTTTATCAAATATTCTTGAAAAATAGACTCCCCGAAAAAAATACCAATTTTGTCCCACTTGCAATAATGATCAAAATAAATTCGGGTGATGATTTTTATGTTCCTAGGTGCATAAAGATTGCAAAATTTCGAAATTAGACAAACTTAAAATTTCCCATTGTATTAACATGGGGAAAAGTAAAAATTAAAAGTTTTGAAATTTTACTTCTTTGGACCAATTTTTGACTAACTTCCTATTTTGAAAATTATATAAATTTGGAAATGAAGACACTCCTATATGTGGTCTGAAAACTGCCGAAATCACAAAACCGTGCGGCCGTTACTTTTTGATCAAACATTTTTACAAGGTTGTCCCCCCCGAAATAAATATGTCAATATTTAACCCAATCGAATTGATGATAAGAATAGAATTGGGTGATGATTCTTATGAGCCTAGGTGCAAAAAGATTGCAAAATTTGGAAAAGTGTGAAATTTGAAATTTTCCATTGGATTAACATAGGGAATAAAAAAAAGAATTTTTTTGAAATTTTCCTTCTTTGGACCAATTTTTGTCCCACTTCCCATTTTGAAAACGTTATAAATTTGGACTTGGTTACTCTCCTGTATATGGACTGCAATCTGTAAAAATTGCAACATTTTGCGGTTGTAACTTTTTTATCAAATAATCTTGAAAAATGGACTTCCCGAAAAAAATATGGCCAATTTTGTCCCATTTGCAATGACGATCAAAATAAATTTGGGTGATGACTTTTATGAGTCTAGGCGCTGTGCGGCCGGTACTTTTTGGTCAATAATTCTTAAAAGGTGGTCCCCCCCGAAAATATATGTCCATTTTTGACCAAAATTCCATTTTGCTAAAGTTATAAATTTGGAATTGGAGAATCCCATTTTTATAAGTTCAATTTTATAATGGAAAAAGTTTGGGGTTTTATTTTTTAAATAATAATTTATATAAAAAGCAAAAATAGTCCATGAAAAAAACTACTTTCTGAAAAATCTTTCAAGTGCCTGCAATATGAGTATTGGGTTGGAAATGTGAAAATTGAATTTTCCCATAGGATTAACATGGAAAAATAAAAATGGAAATTTCTGAAATTTCCCTGTTTGGAACATTTTGTTTTGAACAAAACTGTCAAAATCACAAAACTGTGCCGCCGTTAATTTTTGATCAAAAATTCTTACAAGGTTGTCCCCCCGAAATAAATATGTCAATATTTTACCCAATCGAATGGATCAAAAGAATAGAATCGGAAAATGATTTTTATGAGTCTAGGCTCAAAGAGAAGGTCAAAATTTAAAAATTAAGAATTTCCAATTTCCCTTAGGATTAACATGGCTACTGTATTTTCAATGGGAAATTGACACTTTTTGGGAGTTATAATTTTTATATAATAATTTATGTAAAAATCAGAAATAATTCATTGAAGAAACTACTTTTTGAGAAAATCTTTCGAGTGCCTTCAAAATGAGTATTGGGATGGAAACGTGAAAATTGGGAATTTTCCCGTAGGATTAACATGGGAAAATAAAAATGAAAATGTTTTAAATTTACCTTTTGGATTAATTTTTTACCCACTTCCAATTTTGAAAATGTTATAAATTTGGAATCGGAGACTCTCCTAAAAATGAACTCAAATCTGCCAAATCGCAACATTGTAAGGCCGTTACCTTTTGGTCAATAATTTTTGTAATGTGGTTCTCCTGAAAAAAATATTTCTAATTTTCACACAAATTCCACTTTGCGGATGTTATAAATTTGGAATTGGAGAATCTCCTTTTTGTAAGCTTCCATTTCGTCATGGAAAAAGTTCGGGGTCTTAATTTTTAAATAATAATTTATGTATAAATCCAAAATAATCCATTGTAAAAACTGTTTTTTTGAGAAAATCTTTAAAGTTCCTGCAAAATGAGTTTTAGGTAAGTCCAAAGGTTTTGGTCCATAGGTTTTGGTCCAAAAAAGGAAATTTCAAAAAATTTCAATTTTTTTTTTCAAAATTAATCCTATGGAAAATTTAATTTTCGCATTTCCAGGTTGGAAATGCGAAAATTAAATTTTCCATAGGATTAATTTTGGAAAAAAAAATTGAAATTTTTTGAAATTTCCTTTTTTGGACCAATTTTTTACCCACTTTTCATTTTGAGAATGTTATAAATTTGGACTTGGTTTTTCTAACTGCAATCTCTAAAAATCGCAACAAGTTACGGATGTAACTTTTTGGTCAAGAATTCTTGAAAAATGGACCCCCCCGTAAAATATGACCAATTTTGTCCCACTCGCAATGATGATCAAAATAGATTTAGGTGACGATTTTTGTATTCAAAGCTTCAAAAAGACGGTCAAATTTCAAAAAATGAGAATTTGAAATTTCCCATTGGATTAAAACGGCTAATGTATTTTCAATGGGAAATGCACACTTTTTTGCAATACTTTCATTTCAAGTAGCAAAGCGACAATTTTAATGACGATTTGAATGTGGAAATGGAATCAAGTGATGATTTTTACTACCTTATTAGCAAAAAGATTGCAAAATTTGTAAAATTGTGAAGTTGGAAATTTCCTATGGGATTAACATGGGGAAAAGTGAGAATGAAATTTTTGAAATTTTCCTTCTTTGGACCAATTTTTGACCCACGTCCAAGTCTGAAAATGTTATAAATTTGGAACTGAAGACTCTTCTATATATGGTCCCAAATCTGTCAAAATCGCAACACCTTGCGGCCGTTACTTTTTGGTCAATAAATCTTACAAAATGGTCCCCCCCCCAAGAAAAAAATACGTCTATTTTTGACCCAATCGAATTGATGATAAGTATGGAATAGGGTGATGATACTAATGAGCGTAAGTGAAAAAAGATTGCAAATTTGGAAAATTGTGAAATTTGAAATTTTCCATGGAATTAGCATATAAGGAAAAAAAAATGAAATTTTTTTAAAGTTTACTTTTTTGGACCAATTTTTGACCCACTTCCTATTTTGAAAACGTTATAAATTTGTAATGGAAGACTCTCCTATATATGGTCTCAAATCTGGCAAAATATTAACATTGTGCGGCTGTTTCGTATTGGTTAATAATTCTTAAAAGTTGGTCACTACCGAAAAAAAATATGTCAATTTTTGACACAAATTCCATTTTGAGGATGTTATAAATTTAGATTTGGAGAATCTCTTTTTCATAAGCTTCAATTTTATCATGGAAAAAGTTTGGGGTTTTAATTTTTCAATTCAATAATTCATTGAAAAAGCTACTTTTTGAGAAAATCATTCAATTGTCTGCAAAATGAGTATTGGGTTGGAAATGAGAAAATTGAATTTTCAATTAGGATTAACAAGGCTCCTAGGTGCAAAAAGATTGCAAAATTTTGAAATTAGAGAAACTTAAAATTTACCATGGTATTAACATGGGGAAAAGTGAAAATGAAAAATTTTGAATTTTTTTTTATTTGGCCAATTTTTGACCCACTTCCTCTTTTGAGAATGTTATAAATTTGGAATTGGAGACTCTCCCAAATAAGGTCTCAAATCTGTCAAAATTGCAACACTGTGAGGCCGTTACTTTTTGGTCAATAATATTATAAGGTGGTCCTCCAGAAAAAAATATGACTAATTTCACCCAAATTCCATTTTGCGGTTGTTATAAATTTGGAATTGGAGAATCTTCTTTTTATAAGCTTCAATTTCATCTTTGAAAAAGTTTGGGGTTTTAATTTTTAAATAATAATTTATGTAAAAATCCAAAATAATCCATTGGAAAAACTACTTTTTGAGGAAATCTTTCTAATGCCTGCAAAATGAATTTTGGGTTGGAAATGCGAAAATTGAATTTTCCCATAGGATTAACATGGGAATATAAAAATGAGAATTTTTGAAATTTCCTTTTTTTGAAAAATTTCTTACCCACTTCCCATTTTGAAGATGTTATAAATTTGGACTTGGTTACTCTCCTGTATATGCACTGCAATCCGTAAAATTCGCAACTTTTTGCGGTTAAAACCTTTTGGTCAAGAATTCTTGGAAAATGTAACCCCCCCCAAAAAATATGGCCAATTTTATCTCACTCGAAATGATGATCAAAATAGATTCGGGTGACGATTTTTGTATTCAATGCGGCAAAAAGACGGTCAAATTTCAAAAATTGAGAATTTGAAATTTCCCTTAGGATTAAAACGGCTAATGTGTTTTCAATGGGAAATGCACATTTTTTTTGCAATACTTGGAATTCAAGTAGTTAAATGACAATTTTAATGAAGATTTGACTGTGAAATGGAATCAAGTGATGATTTTTACGATCTTAGGCGCAAAAGTATGGCACAATTTGGAAAATTGCGAAGTTGGAAATTTCCCTTGGGATTAACATGGGGAAAAGTGAAAATGAAATTTTCTGAAAGTTTCCTTCTTTGAACCAATTTTTGACCCATTTCCCATTTTTAAAATGTTATAAATTTTGAATTGCAGACTCTCCTATATATGGTCTCAAATCTGTCAATATTGCAACATATGCGGCCGTTACTTTTTGGTCAATAATTCTTAGAAGGTGTTTCCTCCCGAAAAAAATATGTCCATTTTTGACCCAAATTCCATTTTGCGGATGTTTTAAATTGGAATAGAAGAATATCCTTTTTATAAGTTTCAATTTTATCATGGAAAAAGTTTGGTGTTTTAATTTTTCAATTCAATAATTCATTGAAAAAGCTACTTTTTGAGAAAATCTTTCAAGTGTATGCAAAATAAGTATTGGGTTGAAAATGTGAAAATTGAATTTTCCCATAGGATTAACAAGGTTTTATGTTCCTAGGTGCAAAAAGATTGTAAAATTTTGAAATTAGAGAAACTTAAAATTTACCATGGTATTAACATGTGGAAAAGTGAAAATGAAAATTTTTGAAATAATCCTTTTTGGACCAATTTTTGACCCACTTCGCATTTTGAAAATGTTATAAATTTGGAATTGAAGACTATCCTCTATGTGGTCTCAAATCTGTCAAAATTGCAAAACTCTGAGGCCGTTTTTTCTGGTCAATAATTCTTACAAGGTGGTCCCCCACCGAAAAAAATATGTCAATTTTTGACCCAATCGAATTGATGATAAGAATAGAATCGGGTAATGATTTTTATGAGCCTAGGCGCATGGAGGTTACATTTTAAAAATTGAGAATTTCCAATTTCCCATAGGATTAACATGGCTACTGTATTTTCAATGGGAATTTGACACTTTTTTTGCAATACTTGGATTTCAAGTAGCAAAATGACAATTTGAATGACGATTTGACTGGGGAAATGGAATCAAGTGACGATATTTTCGACCTTAGGCGCAAAAGATTGCAAAATTTAGAAAATTGCGAAGTTCGAAATTTCAAATGAGATTAACATGGGGAAAAGTGAAAATGAAAATTTTTATAATTTTCCTTCTTTGGACCAATTTTTGACCCACTTCCCGTTTTGAAAAAGTTAAAAATTTGGTATTGAAGACTCTCCTATATATGGTCTGAAATCTGTCAAAATCGCAACACTGTGCGGCCGTTACTTTTTGGTCAATAACTCTTATACGGTGGTCTCCCTCCCCCTCGAAAAAAATATGTCAATTTTTGACACAAATTCCATTTTGTGGATGTTTTATATTGGGAATTGGAGAATCTCCTTTTTAAGAGCTTAAATTTTATCTTGGCCTGCAAAATGAGTATTGGGTTGGAAATGTAAAAATTGCATTTTCCCATAGGATTAACATGGGAAAATAAAAATGAAATTTTTGAAATTTTCCTTTTTTGAACAGATTTTTGACCCTCTTCCCCTTTTGAAAATGTTTTAAATTTGGACTTGGTTACTCTCCTGTATATGAACCTCAATCTGTAAAAATCGCAACATTTTGCGGTTGTAACTTTTTGGTCAAGAATTCTTGAAAAATGGACTCCCCGAAAAAATATGGCCAATTTTTTCCCACTCGCAATGATGATCAAAATAGATTTGGTTGACGATTTTCATATTCAAAGCGGCAAAGAGACGGTCAAATGAGAATTTCAAATTTCCCTTAGGATTAAAACGGCTAATTTATTTTCAATGGGAAATGCACACTTTTTTTGCAATACTTGGATTTCAAGTGGCAAAATAACACTTTTTATGATGATTTAACTGTGGAAATGGAATCGTGTGTTGATTTTTATAATTTTAGGAGCAAAAAGATTGCAAAATTTGGAAAATTGAGAAATTTGAAATTACCCACGGGATTAACATAGGGAAAAGTGAAAATGAAATTTTTTGAAATTTTCCTTCTTTGGACCAATTTTTGACCCACTTCTCATAGCCTGGTGCATCGTCACCAACCAGCCTAAATCAGCTTCCACCCTAGCCAGCATGAGCAGAAGAGACACAGGGAAGTGGAAACGCTTCAAACGTTTTAAATCCAAGCGCATTCTTTGTTGCTTCACCAACTAAGAGAACTAATGACAATTAGAGACTTCACTGATCTGTGATTTCATGAATATGATGTCCCAACTACGACTCCTGACTATGACTTCCCAACCATGACTTACCGATTATGACTACGTAACTAAGACTTTGTGTGTATCACTTGCCTTGTAACTTAGAGACGGTGATCTCTTGACTTTTTCGTATGATTTCTCGACTTATTTGAAGCTTTGTGAGTGAAAGATAAAAGTACAGTAGGAAATAGGCCTACTTGGGAACCCGCCTGCTTTATAAAAAAAGGGGTATCACGTTCATGAACTATACCTCCTGGGTGAAAGTGGAAATTGGTTCAATAAAATTCAATGTTATTTAAAGAAATAAGTAATAGGCATTGCTATTATAAAAACGTGACTTACGAATTTTGCATCTGTGCAACGAAGGTTTTCTTGTGTTAAATTGAAGTTATAGTTTTAAAAAGAAAGAAGAGTCTGTTCAACAAAATAAAGCGTTATATTTATTTAAAACGGCCCAATTTTTCATAGATCGGAACAGTTTTCAATTGGGTGAGAGGATTACTCATTGAAAATTAAAAAGCAATGGGTAACCCATTGCTATTTAATTTTCAATGAGAAAGAGTGCAGATGATATTTATTTTCTAGCGAAAAATATTTCCAGCTTTTAAAAGTGAGCCAAGTTGGCAATTAATGTTAGGTCATTGATGAAGTAATATTAATCTTCCCAAAAAAACAAGTAGACGTTGTAAAAAAACCCGCAAAGTCAGCCAGAAAAAGTTATGAAATCTAATGTTTGCCGCCAAGCGGCAGCGTTTAGTTTCTGTTTGTTTAGTTATTTTCGAGTTTAGTTTCTGCATTAATCTTTCTCATTAAATGACCATCCCTTAAAAATTTGCCAAGGTTTTCAGTTACTCACATATTAAGTCAAAATATTTTTCTCTCCAAACTGCTGGATTGCATTTTATACACATAAATTCGGTTTTAAACATCGCCAATTACTACAAAACAATCTTACCACTTTGCCATCACATGACTAATGTCTCTTTGAGTAATCTCCGCACAACATATTTAATACGCAATAACGTCATACTTGATCATAAAAATTCGGAGACTAGGAGTGTGGAGCATTGCACAATTTTCAATTACACTTTAATACTGGTCACAGCATTTAAATTGGACATGGATCAGTGTAATTTACTATTTTTGTTTTCTTATTTTTAATAATTTTTAAAACTTTAAAAAAAAAAAAAAAAAAAAAGCACCTGACAAATTTGCAATATGTTTTTTTGGTAATAAGCAATAAGTAATTTTTACTTTTTTTTTAATTCCTATGTTTAAATAGTTCAAATTAAAGTAACAAGGTCACTTCTTAAAATTGAGATGAAAGAGATCGTGAGAAATCCAAGATTAATATCCGAAATCCATTAATCTTTTTTAATCAATCATTATCCGGGCTGAAATTCCCAACGTCCGGAATCATTTCTGGGAGGTACACTCTCTTAAGCATTAATTCATACAAAAGGTACTTCCTATAATCAATCTGAGAGGAATAAAAAAGAATGGTTTGAATATATTAAAGCGTTTAAGCTGTCAACAGGCAAAAATTTTCAAGCATCGGGATCATTTCAGGGGGGTACAGACCCTGCTACCCATCAAAACATACAAAAGGCACTTCCTCTAATCAAGCTGAGAAGAATAAAAAAAAAGGAGAAAAAAAATGGTCAAAATTGATCAAAAAGTTTTGGCTGTAGCTCTGGCTAAAGTTTTGGTCAGAACCAGAAGAATCAGTAGAATCAGAAGAAACAGAAAAACAAAATTCGGTAACTTAGGCGATTTTCAAAGGATTTTTTTTGTCATGTTCCTTTGTTCAATGTTAACAATTATGTTATTTTTCGTCTACTCACCCGGGATAACACGATGGCAAGAAAAATCAGGATTCTAGCTATAATAGAAGCTGAGCTGTGAGGGGTCAAAAACGGCCCTAAACTTTGTCAACATATATACACTTGCATGTCTGCCGCTTTGTTATCGGACTACGCGGCGGAACACTGCTGCGTTTCTAGATCGCCAACTTTGGCTAACATTTACAAGAGAAAAGATTTTGGGGCCGGGAAAGACAAACCGTCTGCAACCTTCTTAAGCGAAAAATAAAGAATGCTAGATTACCAGATAAAAAAAGTATGTTAATTTTTTACAAGATTTGACGTACTTGGCAATCACATTTAGTACAACTCATTCAAAGTCGATTTTTTAATAATTTCAGCCATTTTTGCCTTGGCAGACCAGCGGATTCATGTGATCTACTATCATTTCTATAGATTCTATGAAAAAAAAAAAAAAAAAAAAAAAAAATTCGGAATGATGTTCGATGAGGTATCAAAACTTGCAGTCGCGTCTCAGTCTAAAAGGCGCCAATTTTGAGTCGTGAATGGGGGAAAATATAATTCTATATCTACACTCAATAAACCACCCTAGACTGTCACTTACTTTCAAAAGAGAGAGATAGCAGAGGACTGAGACACGATCGCCTGACTTCTGGCATGCTAGCCACTCATATTAATTCACCTTAGTCAATCCCGCCGTTTGTTTAGGAGCATACGAGTGGTTTTCATAATTAAATTTTTAAAACCATTCATTATTATCTAACAAGATCTTAAAAGTTCTGCAACATTTATTTCAACTTTATTTGCCGACTTTTTGTCTGCAAATCATTTAAGTTCTCATAGATATGTTTAATTTAACTTAGTTGCGCTAACAAATGAAATCGCACTAGTTTAATTTCTTGAACAAAATGTTGGAGAATATATCATTTCTATGTGAGACACTATTGCTTCTGAGTAGAAATGTATAAGTATGTAGGCGTCAAGATCGCTCCCCCTAAAACGGGGGAAAAGGTATCATTTCTATTTGTCAGCAATCCTCTCCCCCAAATGAGAATCAAGTAAGTGTAGAAGCTGTTTAAGAGGAAATCCTAGTAAGGATAATGCCCTATACTCGCTATGTTATAATCTCCTAGTTCAGTGCATTTAGAAACTACTTTGTTAAAAAAAAATCTAATGAATATTAGGGTGAATGCGACCCACACACTGCGGAATTCCGTAGTTATAGAGGACTTTGAATAAGACTAACTATTTATTAAAAAACTATTCATTTCAAAAGAATACTAACACTGACGACGATGTGGACATTGTTGGCTTTGTATTATAGCATTATACTCAGACAATTGGTGGTTTGGCTGTACGTAAAGAATTAAATTATATGAAGCAAGTCTTTTTGAATCACATGGCCCTTCTCCATCTTTTAAACACTAACAATATGCGCAACAAATATATTTTGATAAAAGTTAATAGTTAAATGGCTCTAGGAAGTATTGATCAGGGTAACTTTGAGCCATAGGATGTAATTTTGCGCCACCTCCTAATTTTCAGTAGTTTTGGTTTTGAAGAGCTGCTCATGATCCACTGCTGCAACTGCTGGCAAGATTGTGAAATTGGATTTTTAGCAAAATAGTACATCATTTATTTGGGCATTCAGTTGTTTTCTGAGGTACTGTTTGCAAGTTCTATTTTAACGTTTATTTAAAGTTGATGTAAATCAACAAATTTATGCAAGAAAGTATCAACTTACCACTTTATCAGCTATATAATTTTCTGATAAAAGTGAAATTGTTAGTAGCTGAGGGTTATTTATTTACTAACATTTGGAAAAAAGCAAAAAACCAAAGCACTATCATTTTACTACATATTCTGTGCAACTTTGAGCCGGTTCGAAGATGACAGTGTGTAATGTATACACTGCACATATAATTCATATTTTATTCCAGTTTATTTTTGGTTGCTTTTAAATACATTTATATACATACAAATGCAATTTAATTTATCCCTTGTATGTAAAATACGATAAAATAAAAATATTGGAAGTGAATTCAAGAAGTACCTAAAAATATTAGAAATAATCTAGCAGTCGTTCACAGAACTAAAAGAAAAATATATTAAAAAAAAAAAAAAATCTGCCTACCTATAATGTCAGTAAAAAGCGTTTTAGTTGAGGAAGTGAAAAATTTTCATGCACAAAATATAAATGGTAAAGGCATATGTATAGCAAGGATATGAGGGGATCGTCCAAAGTCCTCTACCATATGAACTTCTGGGAGACAGCCAGAGTAAAAGTCCTAAATTAGATGACCCACCTGATGGCTGTGTGGTTAAAACTCAGGGGCCCCGCATGCCAAAGGTGCCGGGTTCGAATCCCAGGTTAGTCATGGATGTTCGTTGTAGTTCGGAATCCACGTTAAGCAGTAGGTCGTTAAGCGTATATATCAACCAACCTGAAGTAGATGATGCAGGTGACGGTGTACTTTCTACACCGTCAAATGATGGTGACAATACTATCATTTTCAGAGATGAATGTTGGACAATAAGGACATGATAGAGGTTTATACTACTGAAATTGTTGTGGAGAATGTTACTGAACCATCAGAGATTGCTCAAGTGGTGGCTGGTGAACACACCAATGAGGCATGAATTTTATACACAGAGCATGCAAGTGTTTCAGATTTTGGTTATGATATATGCCAAGTTAAAAACCACGTAGTTATTCAATACAATGAAAAAATTTACCCAGGCCCAATTGACTTAAAATACGTGATATTTGGTGGTTCAGAGAAATCTGGTGGATATTGGAAAAGGCCCAATATAAATGGTGATCTGTGGTATGAAAAATTAGGCGTGTTTAAAACATTACCCAGAAATTATTATTTCAGCTTGGAACATGAGAAGTTTTCCAGTTCTATCAGTTTTATTATTTCATTTTATCAATTAAAAAGATAAATAGTTTATTTTCAAGTGAATGAACTGAAGATTGTTTTTTCACTATATTTGTACATTTAAACCGATTTTTTTTTTTTTGCAATATATTCATGCGGTTCGTCATCCACTGTTTCTACCTAATGTGGCGTTTTTTAATATATATTCAAACTTGATGGTGTTCATTACTGCAGCTGATGATTTTTCAAATATTTAGAAACTTAATTTTACTAGTTTGACTCCTAGAATGAATAAAATAAGGTATTTGATATGAACTTCTGACAGTGATTCAAAGTTACCTTGAATTACATGGTAACTTGGCACCAGGTTATTTTCCTAATATTTGGTACTTTCACCATCAGTATTTACCAATTTGTGTAAATTAAAAAAAAGTTGAGGGTTTTTACTTCCATTTATGCAATTAGGTCTGTAAATACTATTAAAACATAAGTGGGGAAGAAGAAAATTTGATAATTTGTAGTACAATGTTACCCTGATTGACTGTACTACACTTTTCAATACCTAAATAAGTCCCTTTTGCTTCTATTCCACGATAACAGATGGCAGCCCAAGAGCTATCCGCTGTACGTTCTCATATAATTCGACTCGCACCCTAATGACTAAAAGATATTTATAATTTGGCCGAAATTCGTAGATTGCAAGCACGTTTATTATCTATTCATTATATGATGGACAAGAGCTAATTTGACTAAGCTGTGCCAATTATTAGTTATTTTGTCTAGTTTAGGTAATTTAAAGGAAAAATCGATTGTTACGGCGGTTTATAATTAAATTATCCATACGTTTTTCAATCAATTAAATTTTATAATTGGTCCCTTGATTTTAATAAAATCTTGACTGAAGACTTTTTTTGATTAACTATAATTAAGAAGTTTTACATTTGTTAGAAGTAACACAATTGATTTTGACCATCATTTCGACTTTGAAAATTTGTTCACCGGCATTCCTAAAAATTGCAATATTTTTGAATTTTTCTTGGGGTTAATGCGTTTGATATAATTTATTTATATTTGTTTATAAGTGAAAATTTTTTTAAATAATCTGGGAGAATTTAGATTTAAAGGGTTTTAATTTTAATGAACTTGAAGCTGTTATGAGAAAAATTTAACCGTAATTTCTTTTTTTTTAAAAATGAGGGCACATTATTTGAACTTTGATTTTAAAAATAAGGAATATTTTTGTTAACATCGGCATGTGCAATAATGACTTGGAGTGTGCATTAAAAATTTTATGAAACAATTATAAAAAAAAAAAGATTTCCAGTTGTATTTAAAATTCTATTTTGTTTTTTACTTTATAAATATATAGTGGTCACCTATTTTTTCTAGTCAAATTAATTCCTATTCAACTCGTTTATTTGTAATTTTATTTCTTGCAATTTTATTTTCATTCAGTTTTTTTTTTTAATCTTTTACCTTAAATTAGGGCAAAAATCGTGTTCAATGTATATTTCAATTACTGCGGATGCTTTTGATCAGAATTGACCATTGCTATGCATTTCTCAATTACAAAATTGCACCATCTGTTTTCATTGAAAACTAGATGACAGCACTACTATTCGTATATTACGTCCACAGCGATGTCATTAAAAAGAAATAATAATAAAAAATAAAAAATAATAATATTTGCAATGTGGCAGATAATCGATACCAGGCTGATTAAAGTAGTTAATTAAAAATTGTAGTTGACTGTCCAATTAAACAAAAATTACTTGAAAAATTATGGATTTGAAAAGAGTTATGTTTCTCTCTTCTTAAAGGTTGCCACTTTTCTTCAGAAACATGGTAAATAACGTATTTAGTTTTGTTATCAATATAATAAATTTCTACCCTCCCAAATAAAATTTTTCGTCGCACATTTCCCTAAATGTATAATTTGCTCTTGGCGTTTACTTTCTAATTGAAGAAACAAGAATTTCCAATAATGCCACATAATACTGAAAAGTTATTGTGCCCCAGTAACCTCTCTCTCACTTTAATACTTTTAACATTATTATACTCAATTAAAAATTCTTACATTGGTCTTTTACACACTCAGTTCTATCACAATTTTGTTAGGACTATATTTCTATATTAGATTTAATGTTTAGTGCACTTGTTAATTCTATAAACTTATATTATTAAATTAAATTAATCAAACTGAAAATTCTCACTTGCAGGTTAGCACATAAAACTGTCATCACCAATACAGCACTTTAACTGCTTTAGAAATTAAATTTTTACTTGACAGTGGTATATGCACCTACCATGCATAAATGAGACAACAACCCACACCATATTTATTAGTTGATATGTCAAAAAATTAAGAAAAATTAATCGATTCACAATAAAAAAAAGTTTTAGGTTCACAATAAATAGTTATCATTCTGTCGACATGATCGCAACTATGTTCGACTTAAATTGTTCCCGCACTTCTTGACATCTGGTTACATAGCTATTTATTCCTTCTATAACTGTTGCACAATCCATTCCTTCTTTTGAAATCCCATCTTTTTTAATCCAATCAGATGGTCATCCAGTCTTGTCAACAGTTCAGTCTATCATGCTTTACGAAGTAATGCTCTAGAAAAAGGATTGTATTGTCATGAAAAACAATTTAATCATAATTGAATCACTTAATATTTAATCAAGTACATCTGAGAACTGGGGCCCTGGATAATTCGATAGGTCACGAATTCCCATATGCATAGGATAGTGATATATTTCCCCCTCCAAGATGCAAATGTAGCAGTGAACAACTCACCACAAGTCATTGCTACAAAATATTTCACACCAAAAAAAGGGAAAAATAATTTGAACTGAAAGGATTTGCATCGGAATTTAATAAGTTGAAACCGACTTTTTTGTGGTTCTAATCATTGGTTCAAGCAAACTCAATTAAAAGTGAACACGGAAAAAATTGCAACGGAAGCTTTTTTGACTGATTTTTAATCAGATATCATTGCTGAACAACATATCCGAAATCGGCCTATGGGAACCTATGGGAACACCCCGAAAATCGAATTTCAAAGTGACGGATTCCATGCGACATGAAGGGGGTGCCTAAGCTTAGGTTTTCCCGCTCAGCACCTCCTCAACCATGATATTTTAACCATGGATGTTAGAGTAATTTAAAAATTCATGAAAATGTGGAGAATTAACACAGTTAAACAAGGTAGATCCTTAATTTTAAATAGTGAGGTTTAAGTATTGGGATTATCAGTCTTAGATCTGCTTAATAACTTTCTAAAAAGTAGGGATATTTGCAATCAATGGTAAGGTATAAGACGTCCATCTGCATTGACTCCTTGACAAGTGAGAGCTGTTATTAGCCGAGCAACTCAAAAGAAGCTTTCATCGACTCAAATTGTGAATGAGCTTTCTTGAACTAGCCGATTTGTAAGAAACCTCTTTGAAAAACCCAAATGTAAGATTTAGAAAAAAATAAAGCATTATGCTTTTGGAGATAAATGGCAGAATGTTTTTTCTGACGAAAACAAAGTTTAATATCAATGGCCCAGACAAGTTTAAATACTACTGGCATGATTTTCGGAGCGAACCCTTCTTTTTTTTGTAAACGTGAGTTTGGTGGTGGCTCCTTGATGATTTGGGGTAGGTTTGCTGGTAACGGATTAACACCAATTTCTTATCTGAAAACAAAGACAAATTCGAAAGCCTATCAGGATATTTTAGCAGAAAATTTAATGCCGAAGACTCCTTTAGTAACATCTGGATAATACATCTTTTAGCAGGACAATGCGTCTATTCACAATTCAAGCTCCACAAAAATCCTGGCTTGAAGTTAATCATGTCCAAATATTTGAGTAGCAATCAAGGAGCCCTGACCTGGTTGGTTGTTTTCAGATTATCTGGCGCAGTCAGCAACACGAGGGCTATAATGCGCCGAAACATTCGTCATTAGACAAGCCAACATACATTTACAAACACCCATGCCTAACACGGGACTCGAACCCGCAACCTCGCTGTCTAGAGGCTAGAACGCTAACCACTATACCATTTGGTCGGCTTGAGCCCTGACCTGAACTCAACAGAAAACTTATGATGCATTATGGGGCGTGATATTTGTGGAAATGGTAAAACTTACATCACCAAATATGAACTGAAAATGGCAATTGCAGGGCTGCCACTGACTATAGACCTTGAAAATAGTTGCTTTAGTAGCCTCAGATGTTAAAAAAAGTAGCCAAAATAGTCTCAAACATTGAAAATAGTAGTCTCAAACGTTGAAAATAGTAGCCTCACTTTTCATAACGATTGTTTTTTTAAGTCGGTAAAGACTTTCCTCTTGTTTTAAAGGTTTTAAGTTATCATTAAAATCGGAATAAAACTGTTGATTTACATAAACACGAAAACCCAGAGACACTCTTCTTTCAATTCAAAATAGTGTCTAATATATAACATCCCATACGGTAAAAGGCATGTGTCTTGAGGGAGGCGCTATCGTATTTGCATAATGCGATGGAAGTTGACAACTCAACCGTACTCCCAGACAGCACCTAAGCAAAACTTCACCCAAAAGCGACAGTAAAAATCGATTGGCCAAAACAAGATATATATATATATATATTTTGATTTTCAAAGTAAAACAACTTTTTGGCAGAAAAACAAGTTTTATGCTTAAACAATTATACTATATATTGACAATGACAGGCGAATTTAATTAAGAGCAGTTTTTAAATTTTTAACAGGATAGCTACAGAATTTGAGAAACAAAATTCCTCAACATTTTCCTAATTTCCAGAAACTTCCCTGATGTGCATCTCTGTCGACGTCATCATTAAAAAAACGAAGAAAATATGACCAGTTTAAAAATATATAAATTTGACTATTTACAATTACATTTACTTATCAAAGTATAATTGCACCCAAACGTAAATTTCTGCTAAAAATCAAAACAAGCATCTTTAGAGCATGGGGGAAAAAAAAAATCACATAAACCAATTTACAAGCTACACTCATACTTGCTAACTTCCAGGAAAAGAAACAAGCACAATACTTTTCTTTTGATTTAAAAAAATAACACAAATAAAACATGTTTTCTTTAATATATGTCATAGGCTGTATCCTGTTCATAACATAAATTTTAAACAGTGTCCTACATATTTACTAAACTTGGGCATGCATGAGCATGAAACTTAAATAATCAGCATTTTGCTATTCAGTCACAAATTTCACTAGGTATAATATTTCATAAAAAAATTATGTCTTTTGGATTTTGACGTTGAAGAAGAAAAGCTTGAAATTAACAGCTTCTTATAAAAATTAATTACTCATAAATATATGGAAATAAAAGCAACAAAAATATTATCTTAAATCACTATAATACCGCCGGGATAGATGTCCGCACCCGCACGGGGAATACGAGAAGGGAAACTCAAAAATTTCAAAATTCCTTGACTAAAGAGTAATTTTACGAAATACCTTGACATTTGCCTGAATTCCCGATTCTGTCGCCACCTTGTTTAAGCTACATTTAAAGTATTAAATTGCCTCAAAATTTAAATTATTTTATTATTTATAAATTTAGCTACAACATTGAAATTCTAAGCATCGATTGACCTACACGGCGAAATCGTCACTAATCTCGGACATAACGTCGATATAACATCAATTCTGTCCATACTGATAGCGTTTTCTTCCGGGCGCTCACCACAAATTCATTTTTGTTAAGTAGTAGAGTAAATAAAGCGAAATAATTTGGTATTTCAGAAAATAACAGTGTATGCTCTTACGCCTTGCACGGCGAAAGATAAAACATTGGAACAACAGGCAGGCGAAAATGACCGCGGCTGCCGTCAAAAACAACAAATCTCGCGTGAGCGGTAACTATCGTCGAACTAGCAAAATTACCACTGTACCGGCGAATATGAACAACTATTTCGGTAGTTTTTGCTCTCTCCTACTTTAAAAAAAAAATCACCATTTTGAGAAAATTTTTAGTACCTTAGTGCCGATTTTTTTTCGTGTTACCATCGGACAGTATAAAATTTCTTAAAAAATAGTTGCCTCAGTCCAAAAATAGTTGAAGGTTTTGTTAAAAATAGTCGTTTTAGGCCCTTTTTTCATTGAAATAGTCGCCATAGTCGCCTGGCCACTAAAATAGTCGCTTTAGTAGCCTTTTTAGTCGCCTGTGGCAGCCCTGCAATTGAAAACAGCTGGAAAAGCCTCTAAAAGGCACTTTGAATAGACCTGGATTGTAAGACCACGAGAATGATTAAATTAATTGAAAAGGGAAATTTTTGGGATTATTAGCAGTTTTATAGATAATTATGCGTGCTTTAGTATTTTTTTCAAATGAAAAATAATTTAAAATTTTCTAATGTTTTTGTACAATATAACTTTTGTATTGAGTTTAATTTACACATGGATTTGTACAATTAATGAAGTTTTTCAGTTGGCCTTAACGTTTTCTGCGCTGTAGAACATGTTTATTAAAGAGATAACAAGCAATTTTTTAAGAAACAGTTTCGCTGGTAATGAAAAGTTTCATGTTACGGAATAACTCTAACATTTACCACCACAATCTTTGGGTGAATGGTGCCAAGATACGGAAGAACGGGAAATGAAGCCTGGAAATTTCCAGGATTTCGTGAAATTTAATACAATTCCCTGACATTTACCTGATTTTTTTCTCGAATCCGAGACCTCCCTGACATTTCCTTGATTTACAGGCTGCCTAGATTCTGGGACCACCCTATTTAAGATGTAAAAACAATCTTTCATTAAAAAAAAAAAAAAAAAAAATCATCAAAATTTATCAAGTTTGAATAATTATTTACTTGTACAAAGGAAGTAATTTGGATTTGAAGGCTCAAATGAACGTGCATAAAAATTAGATTTCAGGAAATGATTTTTTCAAAGAACATTGAGAAAGTGAACAAAAAAATTTAATTCAATACTAAAAGAAAAATACAAACACATATTATCCTTTAAAAAGTACATAATCATACATTGATTTAATGTTTTGATATACCAATTGGATCATATATATATACTTTTATGTCTTCATTGAAATTTGAATCTGGCACTATTTTAAGAATTCGGCAGGAAAGTATCGAACATTTCTTAATAGTCTATTACATAACGTTCGTTGGCAAAACAATATAATAAATTAGTATGTAATAAGAATCATTTGGTTTATTTTTTATTGACAATTAGTATGGGAATGGGGATTATTTCAAATCCGAAACCTTAAAAATCATTAAGATTACTTCGCAGTTTCCAAAATTCTTCAATGGAGACAGATGATGTCAGCAGAATTATGTTAGAAAAGGACTTCGTAAGAATTAGGATAAATTAGTAAATAACTGAAAAAACAAAAACGTGTAATTTTGGCTAATTTCAACCAAATATATCAATTGTTCAAAAAGAGAATCCAGTTCTTCATTTCAGATTTTTCTCATTTTGTGATTAAAAAACGAAAAACGGCGAGTTGGCGAAAAATTGTAATCGCATACTATATGGTTACCACACTATTATTGAACTAATTAAAAATGAAGTAGGGTTTCAAAACATTAAACTGGATGGGAATAACGCACATTCTAAAACGGATCAAACTTTTTCTGGCAAAAATCACGAGTAAGACACCTTCACCATACTGTTGCATTAATTAATGTCATGTGCCTTGATGTTCCTTCTAAAAGAAGCATCATGTCAACCATTTCAAGAAAAGTTGATGAATGAACTTATAATCAATGGCTTTCATTTGAGAGATGTATTCTGGTGACAGTGAAGTAGTAAAGAGTTGTAATGAATTTACAGAAGAATTCATGGAAACTACTAAAAATTAAAACTCACATCCATAACGACATCGGAGAAAAGTACGAGATCCACAGAAAATTTAACTCAAGTCCAAATCTTCAATAATTAGATTTTGCACGAAAACTATTCATTTATGGTAAAGGTGAAGTTCATTAATATTATTGGACCAGTAACTAGGTTACTATGTACAAATTGAAAGAATACACATTAGGTTTTAGTCTCAGAAAGTTAGGAGCAAAATACCGCGTCTCTATTATTTTTCAAAAAAATGTACATCAATCCTAAAAGAAACTTTAGATTTCAAACACGAAGAAATCATTTGATTTACTGACGACAATTCAAATTAATACTAGAATTGGAGAAACTCCCGAAATATATGTCGACATGGAACAGATTTTGGAAAAGAGTAAACAAGGGCACTTCATCTCAAACACAAGTCCGGATTCGATGGACTTGGTGTAACTGATAAAGTATTTGAAACAAAGACCATGTATGTAACGGTAAATTGCAACTCCTAAACAATTGTACTCTCTTTTTAAAAGATAACTTAAGAGTGCAGCATAATTAAGAAAAAAAAATTAAACATTGTTATCGATTCGATTCAATGACGCAAATACACAAAAAGAACCTAAAATGCATTGTTGTAACATTTCCGGGAATAGAACATATTATTGTCAAACAATACTATTATAGTGAATAGGGTGGGCCAAAATTCAGGAAAAAAAGTTCCCTGATAATTCCCTGATTTAACCGTCAGATTTCTAAAAAAAATCCTGATTTTATGGCAAACTTTTTTCCAAATATCCCCAATTTTTCCAGATGTGTAGATCATATAGAAAATTTATGCCTAAGAGATAATGTGTGAATTTATTTAAATAGTTTTGGCAGAAATGAAAATGGCATCAAAATACGGATTAACGGGAATCGTACCTTCAGGGCTGCCACTGACTGTAAGCTTTGAAAATAGTTGCTTTAGTAGCCTCAGATGTTAAAAATAGTAGCCAAAATAGTAGTCTCAAACATTGAAAATAGTAGTCTCAGACGTTGAAAATAGTAGCCTCACTTTTCATAACGATTGTTTTTTTAAGTCGGTAAAGACTTTCCTCTTGCTTTAAAGGTTAAAAAAAATATATAAATTTGACTATTTACAATTACATTTACTTATCAAAGTATAATTGCACCAAAATATGAATTTCTGCTAAAAATCAAAACAAGCATCTTTAGAGCATGGAAAAAAAAAAGGAAAACATTAATAAAAAAAAAAAATTCAAATAAAAAAAATTACAAACTACACCCATACTTGCTAACTTCAAGGAAAAGAAACTAGCACAATACTTTTCTTTTAATTTAAAAAATAAAACAAATAAATCATGTTTTCTTTAATATATGTCATAGGCTGTATCCTGTTCATAACATAAATTTTAAATAGTGTCCTACATATTTACTAAACTTGGGCATGCATGAGCATGAAACTTAAATAATCAGCATTTTGCTATTCAGTCACAAATTTCTCTAGGTATAATATTTCATAAAAAATTATGTCTTTCGGATTTTGAAGAAGAATGGCTTGAAATTAACAGCTTCTTATAAAAATTAATTACTCATAAATATATGGAAATAAAATTTTGTGCAACAAAAATGTTTTCTTAAACCACTAAAGTATATATTAAATGAGGCAAAAAATCGTTTTCATGAAACATGACAAGCATAGCATTCGATAGGGGAAAAAGATGCATAGACTTTTTTAAAAATTTCATGACTCTTTGCCTGAATGTATGCAGTAGCGCATTCAAATTTTTTATTTTTTGGAGAGGGAGGAGGATGTTTCAATTCTCTGTTTGATTTATATTAAACATATAAATCAAAAACACATATCACTTTCAGTTAATTATGTTTAGTAAAATGTCAAAATTAAAGTAAAAAAATAATAATAATAAAAATAATAATCAAGTACAGGATCTAACCCTTTTTGCTTTTTAATGCCCATAGATTTGTTGCACATCTTTAACAGTGCTGTAAAGGGTTAATAAAAATAAAAAAAATATGATGGAATCAATTTGAAATATTAAGGAATTTAGGGTTCTAATATATTCTATTGTCAAAAAACACAAGTCAAGAAGAAAAGCAATCATGTCTGTAAAGGATGCAGTCAGATTTAAGTTTGAGGATATTTTTTAACAATATTGCGGCGGCGGTCGCGAAGCTATAAGGTAACCAAAAATTTAACAGAAATAATGTGTAAATAATTGTTCCAAGAATAACAGTGATTTCAAAAAGTTTAAAAAAAAAAAAAAAACCACGGAACATGAACATGCGTTTGTGGGCCGAGGACAGGGGCTTGGCTCAGCTGCTGAGTGTAGGAAAAGGTCGAAAACTTCGTACTCCCAAATCGACCAACTAGCCAGATATTGAGAGACTTTTACGAAAAAGCACATGAAAAAGCCTGTATTATTCAAAACACCGACGACACGGCATCCACTTCTTGTGACGTGAGCCGGGATAGATGTCCGCACCAGCACGGGAAATGCGAGAAGAGAAACTCAAAAATTTCAAAATTCCTTGACTAAAGAGTAATTTTATGAAATACCTTGACATTTGCCTGAATTCCCGATTCTGTCGCCACCCTGTTTAAGCTACATTCAAAGTAATTAAATTGCCCCAAAATTTAAATTATTTTATTATTTATAAATTTAGCTACAACATTGAAATTCTAATCATTCTGCATTGATTAACCTACACGGCGAAATCGTCAGTAATCTCGGACATAACGTCTATATAACATCAATTCTGTCCATACTGATAGCATTTTCTTTCGGGCGCTGTCCACAAATTCATTTTTGTTAAGTAGAGTAAATAAAGCGAAATAATTTGATATTTCGAATATAACAGTGCATGTTCTTGCGCCTTGCACGGCGAAAGATAAAACATTTGAACAACAGGCAGGTGAAAATGATCGCTGTTGCCGTCAAAAACAACCATCTCGGGTCGAACTAGCAAAATGACCACTGTACCCGCGAATATGAAGAACTATTTCGGTAGTATTTGCTCTCTCCTACCTTAAAAAAAATCACAGTTTTGAGAATAGTACCTTAGTGCCGATTTTTTTTCGTGCTACCATCGGACAGTATCCAAATTCTTAAAAAATAGTCGCCTCAGTCAAAAAATAGTTGAAGGTTTTGTTAAAAATAGTCGCTTTAGGCCCTTTTTTCATTGAAATAGTCGCCATAGTCGCCTGGCCACTAAAATAGTCGCTTTAGTAGCCTTTTTAGTCGCCTGTGGCAGCCCTGTACCTTCAAAATAATAGAAAAATTCTCTGAATTTTGCAAAATTTTTAAAAGTTCCCCGAGTTTTCATTTCTCCGATTTTTTCCAGAATCAGAAAGCTCCCTGACATTTCCCTGATTTCCAGGTTTGGTGGCCACTATGGTGAATATCAATTTATGGAATGTGTGACATCACTTGAAACAGTGAAACAGGATTTATCACTATAAAGTATAGCATTCGTGGTGCCTTGGATGCCTTGGGATAAAAGCTAACTTTAAAAAAAAAAAAAAAAAAATGAAAGTCTTCACTTTTTCTGCTTTAAATGATATTTTAAAGAAGGGCATTTAAAATGCTTTTGAATTTAAATAACACAAGTATTTTACTAATTTTTTTCCAATAATGATTGTTTTTTATAATATATGTGCCTATGAACTTCTCAAATAATATTTATTTTAAATTACAGTAAGCTAAATATATACATTTATTTGACACTATAAACTAATACATGTCTGCATTTATTTTCAATGCGTCATTAAATCACATTATGTGGTAAATATAAATATAGGGATTTACAATATTAATAGAACTAAAACCGAGTAACAGGACATTCAATGCCTTTCAGTCAAATATCACAAGCGACTAAAATTTTAATGAAAATCCCATAAAACAATTATACCTGTATGAACCCATTGGTGTCCAATGAAAAATTTTACACAAAATTAGTCCATTAACATCTTTGAGACTCAAATTAATAAAAAAAATATGGATTTTCTAATTTTGTTAAAAAAATTCTCCAGTGGTAATAAAAAATTTAATAGTTACAGATTAAAGTCATGGTGGAAGCCATTTAAAAACTTATTTAATTTTGGATACCACATCTCAACATGTATAATAAGGGTAGGCCGAAACTGTTTCGTTAATTTTGTTGAATATCTAGCTGCTTCTCTCTAACATTGAAAATGTCCAAAATGCACTTTTAAGCCATTTTTTTGAAAAATTTCAAAAATATTTTTAAAACATGGCATTGGGATGGAATAGTTGCCTAATGTGTCAGTTAGAACACACACACAAAATTTCGTCCGTTTTGCTCAATATTTAGCCACGCCCCTCTTGCTATAAATAAAAATGTGTCAAATTGTCATTGGACGTTAGGGTGGACCACTTTTTTTTTCTTTTTTTTTTTTGGTCTTGACATAGAGTGGAAAAGTTGCCTAATGGGTCTGTTAAAACACGCACAAAATTTCGTCAATTTTGTTTGAATATATTGCCGCGTCCCTCTGGCATAAAAAATGTCCATAACATACAAAATATACACTTTTAAGCCATTTTTTGAGCAATCACTTAAATTTTTTAAAAACCAGCACTTGCGCACGGAACTGTTGCAAAATGGGTCAGTTAGAATACACAAAAAGTTAAATCCATTTTGATCGGAATCTAGGGGCGCCCCTCTGAGTAAAAGAGTAAACATAAGGTTGAAAACCTGCGAACTTTGAATGGGTCCCTTAGAAACCACATAAAAATGTCGTCAATGTTGCTTAATATCTAGCTGTTTCTGGCATTTCAAAAATCACAAAAATAAATAATATGCATATTAAAAATCCGAAGTATATTTACTAGTATAATACTCATTTATATTAAGAAATCGAGAAATTCAATCATTATTGTGTAAAAAAGAATAGACCTAATGCTTATAAAGTTTAGTCTTCAGAAGAGTACTGTCTATTATTAACAAATATCGGAAGTTCTCTTCCTGCTTGAGTCTTAGCCCAGTTTACAATCATAATTTTCATCGCCCCCCCCACCCCCCGCTTACCATAAAATGTGTACAACAATAATGTATATTGAGTATTTTTGATTCTCTTTTTAAATAATTTTTAACTAAATGCCAAAACAAGAGTAAAAGCGAGTCAACGTTGGCGAGAAACCACATCTGGAATTTTGCCAAGAGGGCGGTGAACACGACCGATGCCGTCTCGAGCATGCGCAGAGCAAATGTTTTCTCATAGGAAGAATGAAAATGTTCGATAACATAAGTTTCAATTCCAGTGAATCTCATTTGAGTCGATCCTTCTATCTCTATAGAATCTATCGTGAATGTGTATGCTATATATGTTTTCGTATTAATTACAATTCACCATATTAAATATTCACGGCATCAGATTTAGGCAGACTAATGGATATATTTTTAAGCGGAAGAAGGCTAGCATTAGACGATAGTCAAGCATCAACGAGTACACAGACGAGAGTGGTTCCGAAAATAAAATCAAGAAAATATTTTCATGAATACTTAAATTTTGGGTTTACCAGTACTGAAGTAAATGAAGAAGAAAGGCCCCTGTGTATCATTTGATCAAAATTATTGGTCGCAGACAGCATAAAACCTAATAAACTTAAACGTCATTTGAAAACGCATCATAGTGAGTACGTCAACAAACCGCCCATTGAATTCTTCGAATTAAAATTAAAATCATAAAAAAAGCCAAAATTATTTTTTAAAGAAACTTTGTCTGTGAATGAAAGAGCTTTAATTATATCTTATAGAGTTTCACATAAAATTGCCAGATGTAAAAAATCTCACACCATAGGTGAAGAGCTTATTTAGCCAGCAGCAATTGAGATTGTAGAAACTATAATTGGAGATACATTTCAATACCTCTTTCAAATGATACTGTTGCTCGTCGAATTGGTGATACAGGTGAAGATGTACAGTGTCAGCTTTTCTCGAAGTTGCGTGACAAATTGTTTTCAATAAACCTTGATGAAGCAACAGATAGTAATAAAGATGCTCAATTAATTGCCTATGTTCGATTTTGTGATAATGTGTTAGTAGTAAAACTACTTTTCTGCAAACAAATAGAATTCCAAACAACAGCGCTTGCATTATTTGCCATTTTAAACATTTTATGAACGAGGCGAATATAGAATGGAAAAATTGCTTCGGAATATGCACCGATGGTGCTCGTTCAATGTCCGAAGATAAAAAAAGCACTTGTAAAACAAAAATCGCCCCAGTGCGTCTGGACACATTGCATGATCCACAGAGAAGGTTTAACTTCAAAAGAAACGAGTCCCGATTTGAATATTGTATTAAATACGGTTGTAACCATAGTAAATTATATAAATCCCTGAAATCGAGAGCCTTTTTCGCACTTTGTAAAGACATGGGATTAGTGCATTCAGTTTTACTACTTTATTGCGATCCAAGATGGTTATCACGTGGGAAATTTTGGCAACGTGTTTATGAATTAAGAGAAGAAATAGAAATTTTCCTAGAAGAAAACAGACCGGAAGCCAAGAATTTTCGGGATGGTTTATTTGTGATGAAATTAAGCTACTTGGTCGACATATTCGAGAAATTAAATAACTTGAATCTTCAACTCCAAGGAGCAAATACACGTATGTTGGATACGAGTGATAAAATTAATGCTTTTTGTAGAAAATTAAAATTGTGGAGCAAATATTTATAGCCAAAAAACCTCATAATGTTAGCAAATGTGGATGATTGTACTAAAACTTAAAGGCTGAAGAAGAACACGTAGAAGTTGTTTTTGTAACCATTGAAAATCATTTAGTCATGCTGGCAAAGAATTTTAAAAAGTATTTTCTTGCTGACGATTAACTGATAAAAAGTTAAGAGTGGATTAGGGATCCATTTCATAAGACTCCCGAAGGACTCTCAATTGATGAGGAAGAAAAATTCATAGACTTCACGACAAAATGGCGAAACCACAGGACAATTTTGAAATAAACCACTATTTGAATTTTGAACAGGACTAGAAGATTTTTCTGCACTAAAAAACAAGGCCATTTCGCATTCTATTACCATTTTCGATATCCTACCTTTGTGAAACTGGATTTTCTGCTGTTGCTTCGTTGAAGACAAAATATAGATCTCGGCTAAATATAGAAACAGAACTGAGATAGGCTATTTCTAATATTAAGCCTTCCTTCGAAAAACTTTGCTTTGCAAGACAGGCCCAAGGAAGTCAATAAAAATTATTAAATTTGTTTTTAATTTTGTACGTTTTGATAAAGTAAGTTGTGATTTAGTAAGTTGTTTTATTTTATTTGTTAAATATTTCGAAATGTATTTTGTTTTCTATGTGTATGTGTGCTTTCCTTTCAGTCAGTTAATCAATTTTTTTAATAATATTTCTCTTGGATATTCTCGCCCCCCCCCCCCCCCCCCCGGTTGAGAATCGATGCCTTAGCCAGTATATAACCGCCTTTTCCAGCATCACCACTAACTTTCGTTAAAGCTTCAGGTACGAGTTTAACACATCTCTCGACTGCTTGCGTGGGACATGGAAACTTCTCAAATGGTTTATAGGAACCTGTTCTTGCCACATATCTTCCAATTCTTTTATCTTCTCTATACATTGTAAGCGGTTGATCTGTTATGAAGTACTTTGACTAGTCTATGAGATCAATGTAATCAACGGCATGAAAGTTGAGTTTGGTAGGTTATGAAAAAGCGTACCTTAGGTATAATATACATCGGTACCGAAAATCCAACCGATAAGCTTCGTATAATCGTAAGGTTTGTGATTCTGGTTTATGCACCAATGTGGTTCCAGATAAAAATAAAACTACATTTCACGGTGGGACTAGACATGTCTGGAAGATGATTGCTATCTCAAGGAAGTTGCCGGAACATGTCAAAAAAATTACAGACAAAAATAATTTCAAACAGTGCATATTTTTCGCATCCGGAAAATATGCTAGTGGCAATGCTAACGGATTCTCGATATCATATCCGGGAATTAGCAGTGAGGTGAATACTGAACATCAGGAATCCGAAGACATACCCTTTTTCAAACCTCCTGAACTCAAATTTAATGCCGTTGATTACATTGATCTCATCAACTGGTCAAAATACATCATAAAATACACCAATGTATATAAAAGATGAAGAATTGTAATGTAGGGACGCCCCTAGATTTCCATAAAAATGGAGGAAACTTTTTGTGTGTTCTAACTGAACTATTATGCAACCATTCCGTGCTATTTAAATGCTGTTTTTTTTTTTTTTTTTTTTTTTTTTTTTTTAATTTAAATAATCTCGCACAAAAAATGGCATAAAAGTGCAGTTTTTGTATGTTATGGACATTTTTGATGCCAGAAGGATGCGGCTAGATATTCAACAAAATTGACGAAATTTCGAGTGTGTTTTAACCACTGAGCTAAAGAACTATATAAGACTGGAGTGCGGAATCCGCGAGCCGACCGCATCACACCCCATTCCGAAGTGTGCGTGAGTAAATAGGCAAAAGGAGGGGGAGTTTTTCTTCGCGTCTTATCTTAATCACCGTGACGGGAAAACAAAGTTGAATTATTTTTCAATATTTATGACATTTCAAGATTAAGAATAAAGTCACTGATATGTCTTCCAAAGTACCTATTTAAGTAATGTTATTAAGTATATTATACATAAAGGTGTCTTGAAATAATGAGACAATTTAAATAAGAGAAAAACGTTATTGTAATACTACTGTAGTATGTATGCTGTAAAACATTAAACGTTATCCCCCTGATTGTACAAAATATTTTAAACTCTATAAAGGATAGCATTTACAATTCAATCATAGTGTTTTTATAATTCTTTTAGCTAGAGAAGTTTGAAAATAGCTACTTTGGAAGACATGCTTTTGAAATTGTATATGTTTAATTCTCACAATAATTAAATAAAACTAAAATGTTCAGAACTTCACACAAGCATTTCTTCGAAATCATGATTATTCCTACAATGTGTCATATCTGAAATATTTACATTTCATGTGGTCTAATTGTAAGGCAACTGTATCAGAGAGAATTTGTCAACTGCTGTCTTTTAGTTACACTATTTTTATGTATAACCTTTTAAGGTGAATTTTAACCATAATGTTTTAAAAACAATCTAAGATACCGATCTATTATTTGCTTCGTCATCTATGACTCGTGAAGGTCTTTAAAACACACTTCGTTTTCAATTCCATGATAAAATTTATTTTTTTCAGTTAATAGAAATTCACTTATTATAATTCTTAATTTAAAATTGATATTTATAGAAGTTTGGCAGTTTTCCTTCAACATCACGAGCTCGGGTCGTAGAATCATAGTTTTATACACTCAGTACATTCCTGTGTGGTTGCTCGATTATATATACAAGTGAAATTCAAAATAGTTGAACATAAAATCTAATGATATGTAAAGCGCACATGGTAATTCGGCGATTGATTTTCGGTTCCAATATTACAGCATATGTTTTTGCGAAACAGATTTTTGGTGAAAATATTCATATCTAAAAAGCATAATACAGTTTCCTAATTATATCTTAGCATTCGATTTACCAAAAAAAAGTAGCAAACGAATGCATAAAAGAAGCATTCATGTATTTAACCAGTCATTAAAAGTATCTGAACAATAAATCGGTTTGAAACAATGAGTGATTATTTCATCAAATCACTAACAAAAAAAACCTATTCCTTACAAGTTAGTTTTAATATCCAAAATGTAGATATAAAAAAAACATAAAGCTCGTAATATGTGCTTAAACTTAAAGATATGAAATTGAAGTTCCGATCCATCCTCTATCAATTTCCCCCATCTGTTTCAAAATTAAATGCCTAACAAGAAATTATCATTCTAAAATAATTAAAAAAAAATAATAAATTTAGTTGCATAGCTTGAAAAGCGGAAAACAGCAGAATGTTTTACTATAACGCTCTAGGCAACTGAGAGAAAGAACATGTTTTGCCTATTTGGCTGTTTGAAATGCGCTTTTGTATGTTTCCGCGGAAGCTCCCTTGTTAAGTGACCAGGAGTAGTTACTCCAGTTCAGTATTGTAGCTCAGTGGTTTTAACCGACCCATGACCCATTAGGCAACTTTTCCACGCTATGTCAAGACCGATTTCGGGAGAAAAAATTTTACGATTTTGTGACATTTAGACACTTTTTTGTTTATAGCAAGAGGGCCGCTAAGTATTGAGCAAAACGGACGAAGTTTTCTGCGTGCTCTAACTGACACGTTAGGCAGCTATTCTATGCTATGCGAATGCCATTTTTTAAAGATAATTTCCAAACATTTAAAAAAAAATGGCTTAAAAGTGCATTTTTTGTGTGTTTTTGACATTTTCAATGCCAAAGGGGCGAGGCTAGAAATTTAACAAAAGTAACGGCATTTTTTTTTGCTTTTTACCTGACCCATTAGGTAACTCTTTCACGATATTCCAAGACATATTTCGAAAAAAGGTTTTTTTTTTTTGTACCCCCTAACGTCCAATTTGTTACAGGGCTGCCACTGACTGTAAGCTTTGAAAATAGTTGCTTTAGTAGCCTCAGATGTTAAAATTTAGTGCCAAAATAGTAGTCTCACACATTGAAAATAGTAGTCTCAGACGTTGAAAATAGTAGCCTCACTTTTCATAAGATTGGAATAAAACTGTAGATTTACATAAAACACGAAAACCCAGAAACACTCTTCTTTCGATTCAAAATAGTGTCTAAAACATTACATCCCATACGGTAAAAGGCATGTGTATTGGGGATGGCGCTATCATATTTATATACTGTGATGGAAGTTGGTAACTCAACCTTACTCCCAGACTTTACCCAAAAGCGACGGTAAAAATCGATTGGGAAAACAAGACATTTTTTTTTTTAACTTCCTAAGTCAAACAACTTTTTTTAGAAAAACAAGTATCATGTTTAAACAATTATACTAATTATTGACAATTACAATCGAATTTCATTAAGGAAATTTTTTTAATTTTTAACAGAATGGCTACAGAATTTGCGAAACAAAATTCCCTGACATTTCCCTGATGCAGGATGGAAAAAATGCAAGGATTTTTTTTTAAAATTCCATAACCCATTGCCTGAATGTATGCAGTAGAGCATTCAGATTTTTTTATTGTTATTATTTTTTGGAGGGGGAGGAGGATACTTCTATACTTTGTTTGATTTATATTAAACATATAAATCAAAAACACATCACTTTCAGTTAATTACGTTAGATATTATGTCAAAATTAAAGTACAAAAAAAAAAAATCAATTAAACTATCAAACCCATTTTGCTTATGAATGCCTATAGATTTGTTGCACATCTATAACACAGTGCTATAAAGGGTTAATAAAAACTAAAAAATATGATGGAATCAATTTGAAATATTAAGGAATTTAGGGTTCCAATATATTCTATTGATAAAAAACGCAAGACAAGAAGAAAAATAATCATATCTGTAAAGGATGCAGTCAGATTTAAGTTGTAGGATTTTTTTAAACAATAAATCTACTGGTGGTTGCGCTTCTAAATAATAGGATTACTAAAAATCTAACAGAAATAATACGTAAATAATTATGGTTCTAGTATATAATGTTGACAAAAAACGCAAGGCAAGTAGAAAAATAAACATGTCTGTAAAGAATGCAGACAGATTGAAGTTTGAAGATTTTTTTAACAATAAGACGCCGGCGGACGTGAAATTATAGAATAACCAAAAATCTAACAGAAATAATGTGTAGATAATTGTTCCAAGCATAACAATGATTTCAGAAAGTAAAAAAAAAAAAAGAATATGTGGTTGTGGGCAGGGGAGGAGAAGGGGGGGGGGGGGGGTCGGTCGATTTGATTTAGCTGCTGAGAGTAGAAAAATTGGAAACTTCGTACACCCAAATCGATCAACTATAAAAACTACACATATATCGTGTGACGCGACTCGGGATAGATGTCCGCACCCATACGGGGTACGCGAGAAGGGAAACTCGAAATTTTCAAAATTCCCTGATAAAAGAGTAATTTTACGAAATTCCTTGCATTTCCCTGAATTTCCGGTTCTGCCGCCACCCTATTTAAGCTACATTCAAAGTAATTAAATAAATTGCTTAAAAATTTTAATTATTTTATTTACAAATTTAGCTACGACATTGAAATTCTAATCATTCTACATCGATTGACCTACACGGGGAAATCGTTCATCACACCGGCACAAATCTCCGACATAACGTCTAATAACATAAATACTGTTCATACTGATGGCACTTTCTTCCAAAGTTCAGTGCAAATTCCACAAATTCATTTTTGCTTAGAGTAAATAAAGCGAAATAATTTTATATTTGGGAATATAATTGTGTATGCTGTTGCCTTGCACGGCGAAAGATAAAACATTGGAACCCAACAGGTAGGCGAAAATGACCGCGGTTGCCGTCAAAAACAACAATCTTGCGTGAGGTTACTATCGTCGGACTAACAAAGTGACCACTCTACCCGCGAATATGTACAACTGTTTGGTAGTGTTCGCTCTCCCGCACCCTTTAAAAAAAAAAAAAAAAATCACCATTTTGAGTTAGTACTTTAGTGCCGATTTTTTTTCGTCCTACTATCGGACGATATCCAATTTCTAAAAAAATAGTCGCCTGAGCACAAAAATAGTTGAAGGTTTTATTCAAAATAGTCGTTTTGGGCCCTTTTTTCATTGAAATAGTTGCCATAGTCGCCTGGCCACTAAAATAGTCGCTTTAGTAGCCTTTTTAGTCGCCTGTGGCAGCCCTGTTGTTACGATTTTGCTTCATTTTGGCGCATTTTTGTTCAAAGCAAGAGGGGTGCAGCTAAATATTGAGCAAAATGGATGAAATTTTGTGTGTGTTCCAACTGATACATTAGGCAACTATTCCATGCTATACCAATGATGGTTTCTAAAAATAATATATATATATATATATATATATATATATATATATATATATATATATATATATATATATATATATATATATATATATATATATATAAATGGTTTAATAGGTTCTATTAATGCACAAAAAAGTAGTTAAATACAGTATCGTAAATTAAAATGATTGGGTGGTCTATTTAATTGATTAAAAATCCATTACTAAAAACGATGTTTCTAAAGAAAACTTTATACGTGGTACTATTAATTTTATTCAGTAGGAAAATAGTGCACATATATATCCTCAGATATTTTCATGTTTAATACCTTTATATCTTATTGTCATACACTTCCAATTTAAAATTCTTCAGAAAACTCGACAAAAATAAAATTTTTATTATAATACATTCATAACACATTGATTTCATTTTAAAAAGAAAATGCATATTCCAGTATAAATGCATATAACAGTATGAAAATTGTATTTTCAGGAAACCCAAATTTTTCTAGGACAAATAATGGTAGTTATGAAGCACCAAAAATGATTTGACAATTTTTAGTCCCTATCTAATAAAAATTAAAAAAATAAAAACATCAGAACCTACACTGCCACAATTTTAAATTTCGTCTGGTTGAATTATTATAAGCATTTTTAATTCAGGGCTGCCACAGCTTAATAGCATTGAAAGTAGTTGCTTTAGTAGCCTCAGATGTAAAAATTAGAAGCTAATTTAGTATCCTCAAATACTTGAATTAATAGCGTAACAATTCTGAAAAAGTATATTTTGAACTAGATGCGTGCTACTGCGTTGCGGAAAACCGTCATTGTGAATAGGTCCCAGCTATTGACACTTCACATGAAAATTTCAGAGCTGTACGCCAATTAGAAGCCGCTTTGTAAAAAAAAATAATGGGGGGGAAAAAAAAGAAGGAAAAAAAATATATAAGTATAATATTTACATTCTGTTCATTAGAAGGCTCAAACTACTTACGTTGAAATTTTCAGAGCTTAACACCTGTTAGAAGTCGCTTTGTAAAAAATTAATAAAATAATATTCAATAACATGCTCACAGAAATGTTCATTGCTGCGCAAGCATAAGGTTGTCTCACTCACTAAAAGATTAATTGCTATATAAACCCTTAATATTAGAACCCCTCCTCTGTCGAGGGAAAAAATATTCCCCTTTAATACAATAACACAATCCTCCCCCCTACCCTTCTAAAAAGCTTTTAACAGTGAATTAGTTAACAATCCAATTAGAAGGAAACTACTTCTGTTGAAAATTTCTGAGCTCCATTCCTATTGTAAGTCGCTATGTAAAAAAAAAAAAATTAAACAAACCACAGTTCTGGTTCCTAATTCGAAATTACATAAAAACGTCATTTCCTTTGCAACACCGTATGTGCCGGACTTGAGCGCCGACAGGATTATTTGTAGGGGGGTATCCCTTTAATTGCAGATCCCTTAAATTGAGCGCTAGTCAACTTTTCGTCGACCATATATGACGAAATAAATGAATTAATTGCTCAGATTTTTAAAAATTAATTTTTTCCTAATTTTTAAAAAAAATCTTCCTTGTGGTATACTCACATACCACATGAATAAGCAAAATAATACTGTACTAATGGTAAAAAAAGGATAAAAAACTGGTATTTTTTAACGTTTTAATTTGTAAACAGATTTTTTTTTTTTTATTTTATTCAAAAATCCATGCCTATTTTTGTCGAAATAGTTTTTCTGCAATTGCAGTAATCGGATCAGCTCATAAGCTTTCCTGAATAAGAAGATGGTTTCAAAGATTATAAACAAGCAAGAAATAGATAATTTATATTTTTATTATTTTTTGTGAAAGCAAGGGGTACCGATTCCCCTTAAAATTTCATGCCATTATATTTATAACGGTGAAATTGAAATAAAGATTAATAAGCCTGGTGTGTATTAAAGTCGAAAAAACGTTCGAGAGTCCGAATCGGACAAATTTTCTTATTAAATCCGTGATGACAGGGCTGCCACTGACTATAAGCTTTGAAAATAGTTGCTTTAGTAGCCCCAGATGTTAAAAATAGTAGCCAAAATAGTAGTCTCCGACGTTGAAAATAGTAGCCAAAATAGTAGTCTCAATAATTGAAAACAGCAGTCCCTATTTTCAAGTCGACAGTTGTCTTGCTTTTGCTTTGAGGGTTTAAGTGATCAACAAGATCGGAATAAAACTATTGATAAACATAAAACACGAAAACCCAGAGATACTGCCCGTTATATATATGGTCTTTTAATTCAAAATAGTGTTTTTAATACTACGTAAACACGACATCCCATACGATAAGGACATTGTGTCGTAACATTCTTAACGATACTTTATCCGGTAAACCTTCAAAAGAATCGAATATACATAATCTTTTTCATGCCTCTTTTTATTGAAAAAAAAAAAAAAAAAAAAAAAAACCTTCAAAGGAAAAAAAAAAGTTGAACTTCACCCAAAAGCGACGGTAAAAATCGACTGGCAGAAAAACATATAAAAAAATTTTAAATTTCCGAAAGTCAAACAATTTTTTGGCAAAAAAATTAAATAAAAAATTCATGTTTAAACAATTATTCTGTATTGACAATAACAGGCGGATTTTTAATTTTTTAAGCGACATTCAAAGTAATTAAATAAATTGTTTCGAAATTTAAATTATTTTTTATAAATTTAGCAACAGTATTAAAATTTTAGTAGTTCTTTATCGATTGACCTACAAGGTGAAATCGATTCTCACACCGACACACAACACGGACATACGTCTATAACATCAATGGAAGCCTTGATGAAAGTCCACATTACAGCAAAGCAAATCTCGTCAGTTATAACATCAGCACCAAAACGGCTGAGCAAATATCGGGAAAAACAGCTGTTAAATCTTTAAATCAGCGTAACCTTTGGCGAAAATGACTATCACTTCAATGTAAATATAAACGATAGTGCCTTCCATATTAATGCAAATCTCGCCATGGGTCTATTACATCAGTGTAACACGCGACGAAAATGGAAGTCACAACAAAGTAAATCTCGGCGATCACCCGACATATAAGCCTAAATCTCGTCAACAGCGGCCATTATATTGGCGTAACAATCATTGAAATTAACAATCGCACACTACCATAAATATTGATGATAGAGACAAACATTAAAGGGAGCTGTGACAAAAGTGGTTGCTTTACCGGTGTTTTTGGGAATTCTGAATGCTGGCAAGGATCAATGGCGCATGACACACATGCATCCCCTAGAAATTTTAATGTGGATTTTTTCGATCTCAGGAAATTTCGGCCAAAAACGCTAAAATCGGCATAACCGCAGATCTATATCATGTGTGATTTTTAGAGTGGATTTCATTTCCTGTATGTTAAGTCAAAGAAATAAAAGCTTGCTTTTCACAACCGTCTTGTTTCACACACAAGTAACTTCCACTTCGGAGCTTTGCTTGATGCAAAATGCCATACAAGATGCTTCTCCTATTTCGTGATTTTCAGTACCTGGTGAATGACTTGGGAAAATAAAAAGGATTTCTTATACTTAAATACAACTACCTTGGCAAAGTTAGGCGACTTTTTTAACAAGAGAAGAAAAATATTTAATATTACGTTATCAGGCCATTTAAACTGCGCAAAAGTAGATGCCCCATTGGCTAACTGGCTGCCCTCAATCGCTAAATGTATAATTTAATCGGTATTTTTACCTAAAAGTATAAATTTCCAATTGGGAAGGGGAAAAAAAAAAAAAAAAAAAAAAAAAACACTGTCCATACTGATGAAAACAGTCGATACTGATGACTTTTTCTTCCGGCGTTAAAGGCAAATTCCACAAATTCATTTTTGTCAACTAAAGTAAATAAAGGCATACAAATTTTATATTTGAGAATATATAGTGTATGTTGTTGAGCCTTGCACGACGAAAGATAACACATAGGACATAAACAGGTAGGCGAAAATAACCGCGTTTGTCTTCGAGAATAACAATCGCCCGTGCGTTGTTACCAGGGAGATACTATCATTGAATTATAAAAGTGACCACTCAATCCATGAATACAAACTCAAATTAACCCCTATTTCGACAAAGTTTGCTCTTCCCACCTCCTTAAATTTATCACCGTTTTAACAAAACTGCATTAGGACTCAATAGGCGATTATTTTTTTTTGTTCGCCCTACTATCGGACTGTAATTTCTTAAAAAATAGTCGCCTTAGCTCAAAAATAGTTGATGGTTTTGCTTAAAATAGTCGTTTTGGGCCCGTTTTTCATTGAAATAGTAGCCATAGTCGCCTGGTCACTAAAATAGCATACATGTGATTAGTCAAGCAAAAAATTAGCTGAAATATTTTTTGTCATTTTACAGCATAATACACAAAAACATATATTAGCGCAGAAAATTCAATACAAATTTTAGTTAAATTTTGGATATAAGATTGATTTCAATTATTAACTCTACAACAACCACGTCTCATTGTGATTGACACGCATACAATAATTAAATACAGACAACCGTGTTCATGTATTAATCATAACTGAAAAATTTATCTTGACTTAAATGTTTTTGTACACATTCAGAAATTATAATACAGGGTGTCCAGCAAAATTTCTAATAAAAATTCAATCAAAAAATTTTCAAGGACCCTCTTGAGACCAATTATCACCATATTTTCCAGTATAAAAGTATACCCCACTTAGTAGCCCTACTAACCATCTTTGTCACAGTTACGTCACTGCAACGAAGTTTTTCGTCGCAAAGATCACGGTCACAATGTGACTTGCATGGGATATCGCAGCGATGTCGCAAAAGTTCACGTCACTTTCGACTTCCATGTGATATCGCAGCGACATCACACTGTGACGAAGTCGTGATGTTACTTTGTGATATGGCAGCGACATCCAGTGATATCCCAAAATAATTTTATATAATGAAAATCACAAATAAGTCATTTTGTGACATGTATGTGATATAAGACGTAATTTTGCGATATCACAGGGATACACAGGGATATCACATTTTAACATTTATGCTATTTTTGTGGTATCAGTGTGATCTCTATGTGATTTTGGGGACATCTATGTGATTTTATCAACGAATCTCACGTCACTGCTATATCACATTGTGATCAGTATGCGATCTTAGTGACTTTGGCGACATCTATGTGATTTATGCGATTTTAGCAACGAAAGCTTTGTCGCTGCGATGTCACATTGTGATCTGTATGTGATCTTAGTGATTTTGGCGACATCCATGTGATTTATGCGATTTTCGCAACGAAAGCTTTGTCACTGCGATATCACATTGTGATCTGTATGTGATCTTAGTGATTTTGACGACATTTACATTACCCATTTACATTTCCACCAGCATTCAATTGAAATTGCCAAATTATGAAAATTGTGGAATTCAGCTTTAGTTTGTCGGGAAAACTGCAGATATTGAAAGAACATTTTCTATTGTTAGTAAAATTTGGAATTCTGAGAAGGCACAACTTTCTGCAATTACTCTGAAATCTTTGTTAATAACTAAAATTAACTTGTCATATTTCTGCAGAGTTTCTGGATTATAGCCTCAAAAAAATATATTAAGTATGGTTGAAAGCTAATAAAAAAGTTAAATAAACCTATGAATTACAATGTATATTGTATATCTTCCGAAAAAACCGCAAACATTGAAGATTTTAGAATTGTGTGTTCCGAACTCCATAAATAAATACGTAAAAAAAATTATCCCTTTCCCATAGCAGAGACATGTCCTGATTTTTTAATCAGAAAAATCTGATCGTATTAGATATGACTCGTGTCTTTTAAACTATATATATATATATTGATGATATTTATTTCCCATCTCTTTATTACTTTAAAATTTTGCATTTTCCCCTATTTAGTCCCCCAGTTATAACTAGATGGCGCCACTAGAGGCATGATCTCCTGAATTACTTCAGAAGTTAATTAGTTTTCGTTTTTATTCGCAACTATCTGAATAGTACCCGTGCTTCGCTGCGAAATTGTGCTATGTGCAATATTTTAGTTAGAGTTGCGTTGCCGACCGAGATCCGTAATTGGTGTATAGGTTCCAACTTTTGACGCTTTGTTCGCAGGATGATTCATTGATACCCAAAACCAAGCTGGCTTTGCTCTCTGAAAAGTTCATTGACACATAAGCACAGGCTTACTTCACACGTTGAAAGGTTCATTGCTATGCAAGCATAAGCTCGCTTCATTCCCTAAAAAGTTATTGCTACGTAAACCCTTAATATTAGAAGCCCCTACCCTGTCAAGAAGCAAAAAAAAAAAAAAATCCCTGGTAATACAATAATATAACACCCATTTGAGAATATTTTAACACTTATTTGTAAAAAACAAAATTAGAAGGCCATAACTATGTTGAAATTTTCAAAGCTCTAGGCCTATTAGAAGAAATTCTATTTTTCAAAAGACCAATTAAAAGGCAAAAACTACTTATGTTACAAATTTCAGAACTATAGCCAATTAGAAATCGTTTAGTAAAATATTTGTTAATTACAAAAATTAATTAAAAAAAAGCTAATCAAAATTTTAAATTATGTTTGTCAAAAGTCTAATTAGAAGGTCAAAACTAATTATGTTGAAAATTTCAGAGCTGTAGTCCTATTAAAAATCGTTTTATGAAATATTTGTTAATTAATTAAAAAAATTAATTTAAAAAAAAAAGAAATCAAAATTTTAAAATTCTGTTTAGCAAAAATCCAATTAGAAGGCCGAAACTATACTTATCTAGAAAATTTCAGAGATGTAGCTTTATTAGAAATCGTTTATTTATAATATTTGTTAATTAATAAAAAAAAAATTAAAAGAAAAATTATCCCAGAAACCTTATATATATATATATATATATATATATATATATATATATTTTGCATGCAACATTAGCTAGGGGCTCACCATAAGGTCGTTCTTGAAGGGGGGGAAAGAAATTTTCACTATTGGAGTCTACCCAGAGGGGTGTTCCTTGGCCATTGTAAGGTACTGGTAGTAGTACAATACAGTCGTCCATCCTTGAAGACAGTCATTCACGCCCCTCACAGGTGTGGAAGATTTGGAATTTCAAGATTGTGTGGTAGAAATAGAAAATGTACATATATTAGTAGCCTACTTTTTGTTGGAAATCTAATGACGCAATTAAAATTTAGGATGCTAATAAAAAATGAGATATAAAATAAAAATTTTGCACACTTTCAATATAAATGTTAAAATTTAATCTGTTTTTCATTTCTATTCAGATTTCCAAAATATAAAAATACACCTTAAAAATGTTTCTCAATGCGGTATGAAATATTTGAAATCAGAATGACATTTTTAGTGTGCTTTTAACTATTTTCTTTTTGCTTGTATGCAATTAGTTTTAACTATTTGTATAAATCTTAGTTTGTTTCAATAGTGAACGATCGTATAAAACATTTTATCATTATTGGATAATTGATTGGATTGCTGTGTAATTATTAAGTTCTCTTAAATATTCTAAATAGTACTTAACCATTATGTCACAATAGTTGAAAATTATTGCATTTTTTATATAAACATAAACTATTTTCTAAAGTAAGAAACTGCAATATTTTACTATAAATTCAAAATGCTCCAATACAGAACAACGTACAAGAATAAGGTATAACGATTCAATACTTTGGACAAGAGAGGTAAAAGGTGAAACGTTTATTTCCTTTTTTTATTCAAAAATATGTTATAGAAACTGTACCTATTGCTTGTAATGAATTTCAAATACATATATGCGAAGAACTATAAAAGCCTGCCATTTATATATATAAAAAAAGTAAAGCAATTGTACAAAAGCGTGAAAGGATATATATTGATTTATTTTAAAAACTGCTTATTAATGTTATATTTATTACTTTTGTTTTTATAGTGAATATACCAATTATTGTTTATTACTTTAAAAAAAAATTTCAACATCCTCACCACTAAAATTCGCGTAAAAATTTACAGAAGACGTAATCAACCAAATTGTAAAATAAAACAGTTATTTTGCAACAGTTACTGACTGTTTTTATTCACAATATGTTTATGACATGTGAACTGAAATAAAAAAAGATTCGCGTACTCTTCTCATCTTCCTTACCTTCTTTTTTAAAACTACGTCATTTTAGCCCCTGTATTACACTGTGGAGATAACTTTCTTCAAGGGCCTATGTCTTTCAATTTCTTCAGATCATGTTTCAGAAATTTACACCTCCTCTTATCGGGAATTTCACCAACTAAACAATATTTGTGTTGCTACATATCGTCAAAATTGAAGACATTTTTTTATTTTTATATATTTTTTTAATAAAAGGATGAAAACTCATACGATAAATTATATTATTGTACTTTTTGTCTGTATTATTTTAATTTTACACCTTTCATACTATAATTCTTCAGATTATAGAAAATTTATCTATCTGTCTTTAGTAAATAAAAGTAATAATACAACATAAGTGTAAAATATAATATACCAAATTTACATCCCACATTTCTATTTCATAACCTGTAAATTGATAACAATTGGTCATATGACTATCGACACGCAATAAAGGGAATTTTGATTTTAAAAATTTTGTTTAAAATAAACACTTTTAAAATAATTTGATTCTACAAAAATTTAAATTAAAAGTTGAAAAATATTAAAAAGAGTTTTACGACAAATTTTAACAGATTTATGGAATCAGAATATTAAATGCTCTTAAAATTCACTAAAGTTAACTTAAAGTTAAGTTTTTATTTATGGTTTGGATACTTTAAACATTTGCAAAATAATTTAGTAAAAAAATATCAAGACTTCATAGAGCCAAAAGAATAAACATTCAGCAAAGGAAATCGTAGAAATGCAGTTAGCGAAAACCCGCCTAGCAGGTAAAAGTCACTTATCATTTACTAAATTGCCCCCCTGTCAAGCAGCTTCAAAATACCCCTTTGTGTCCCAACTGAATGGGCTGGCCATGTGTGCTGTCGAAATTTCTTCCTCTCACCCCAATTCCGAAATTGTCACATGCCTCCTTCCTCTCACAGGAGCCCATGTGAAAAGGTTAAATTAACAACTTACACAAGCAGCCGGTAATCGGGTAATTACCTGCAAAAATTACCGTATTTTAAAGTTTGGCTGGTATTTTGGAAGATAATTTGAAAATGAGGGTATTTGCGGATTTTTTTTAAAAAAATGGTGTATTTTTTATTTATTTATTTTATTTTATTACGGAAGAAGTATTTCTTTGGATAATCTGATAATGTGAAGCTTGTGTTGAAGAGACAAGAGTCTTTACAAAACCAGCAGGCGATGAAATACGAGATCAATTCAAGAGACGCGAACAAATAATAAGATCGATTGGCGGGATAACTAATTGAAATGGTTATAGAGGGTCGTTTTAGGTCAGTTTGGCCTCTGGCCTCCAGTTCCTCCTTTTTTTTTTGTCTCGCAAGCAAAATTCAATGAACCAAAGAACCAAGATTGCACATCTGTTCCGTTTGTTAAAAGACTGGTCGCGTTGTCGGGTGAAGGAGAGGGGGGGGGGGGGGGATGAAAAGTTTAGTATCTTTCCCTTGATCCAATCTTGACAGAAACCGATTCTATTTTCTCACATGATTTGTTAGGTTCGGCTTTTTTCTTTTCCATTTTTATCTATTAATTGGGTTAACGTTCCAAATAATATTGAAAAATATTCTTAGATATTCTTTGGTTATTTACTAATGCTTTTCATTTAAAACTTAACAAAATGAATAATAAATAACTGCAAATAATGATTTATTTTCAATTTGATTTTGTTCAATAAAGGAAGCAGTACAAATGGAAGAAATACTACCAATCTGTTTGATTGGTTTATACGCTCAATGACCTATTTTTATGCACAATGACGGCTAATTACGACGGGACCTACAGCTTAACGTGGATTCCGAACCACAACGAACATCCCTGCTTAATCCGGGATTCGGATCCAGCACCTTTTGGCATGTGTGACCAGAGAACTAACCACACAGCCATCAGATGGGCACCAACCAATCTGGAAATGATGTTGAAAATTTTAGATAAATATAAAAATAATACAACTTTAACCGCAAGATTATTATTTCTAAAAATAGTTAATTAACTTGAGAGAGCCATGAAAAACACATATTGACAATTAAAATACTTTATTTTGATTTGGAAGCAAACATTATTTCCTTTTATTATTTCAGTAACGATTAAGAAGCATGATGCAATCGAATAATTTATTTACTATATTTGTAATTTTTTTCTAATTCCTATCATGCTCACATATCACATATATTCACCGAATTCTGTTTCACATTAAATAGTTAAAAAAAAAAAAAAAAAAAACGAAAACTATGTAAGTCTGTTATTGTATAAACTTACAGAGCCAGCAGAAGACAAATTAAAAGTAACAAATATTTTAATAAAATAACATAACGATACGTATGTTATATTTTAACCTTCCAGTCAATAAAAATGTGTAATATATATATATATATATATATATATATATATATATATATATATATATATATATATATATATAAAAATTTAAAAAAAAAATAAATCATTTTCACTACTTAAATTCATTCAGAAAACAGAGCATTGTAAAAAAAAGTATGATAAACCGTTTCAAACGAAAGCGTCTAAAAGCCCTGGTTTCCTAGGAAAGCGTCCCGTGATCCAGCGTTCACTTGAAAACGGGGAGTGACGTCACGAACCGGTCAGATTTTCGACAGAACGTGTCGTTGATCATTTGCTGCCACTCTTTCTGTGGGTCCTTTCAAGGTCAGATTCTGAAAACTCTGATGGGGATTTCATTGTTCATTCTTGTCCCTTGTTCCTTCATTCTCCGCCCCTCGTCAAGAAAAGTATGTTTGAGAACACATGACCGGCAACGTACGAAATGCCGATCTACCTTATATAATGACCGGCATTTTTAGCAAAGTATGAAAAAGAGCCATGATAAAACTTTGAAGAAAAAAAAAAAAATGTTCTTCCTCAACAATACATTTGTAATTTTGAAAAAATAATGAAAAACAGCCCTTGAAAAAGCTTTTATTTAAAATACTTAAAAAGAATTTAAGTAATAAAAAAAAAAAAAAATTATGAATTTTATTAATGAAACAAAATAAAATATGAACCTTTTTGTTGTACCAAGAAAGTTGATAATTTACTTAATTTCAATTTCACTTAACTTTATTTCTTATAAAAAGTAAAATCGTTATTTATATGAACTATACAAAAAATTGGTGATGTATTTTATACTTGGTCGGTTTGTCATTTGGCATTCTTTAGAATGCCTGAGCAATGCGTGAAATGTTTAATCGTTTTATACTTTGCCGGCTAATTTTTGGAATAATTTAAAATGCCTAGGTGCAGGTATTCTATAGAATGCCGGATTTAATACATTATACTTTGATGCAACAAACAAACAAAATTGAACAAAATTATTGATGCGACAAATTTATTTTGGTATTGCGGATTTAATACTTGATTGATTGTTAAAGAGTTTTTAATAATAATAGAATGCAAACTACTTTATAGTATTCAGCAAAATTTAATTCTTACTTTTTGCAAGGACAAAATAAAGGATACCATATTTATTTTAAATTTTCTTAATTCAGTTAATGTTTGTATGCTTTTCGAGAGCAGATAATAATAATTTTTTTATATATATATATATTTTGGTTTTAATAATTTCAATTGCAACAATTCATAGTGATCGTTTAATTGTGCCAGTATTAAATTCCGGGTAAAAGTTGAACGGTCAGAATCTCATTGACTTGAGCGTTCACCATTTTGTGCATAAAATGGTAGATTGCGAATGTGCCATGATTATAGAGGAAAATACATTCCATGCACAGATGTAAACAGAGGCGATATTAGATGTTATTCTGGTTCATGAGAAATTAGAATTTTGCTATAAAAGAATCAAATGTCATAGTTGTTCGTTTTATACGATTTTACAATTGGTAAAATTCACGAAGTTATTTTAATTTGGCCTATAAACCAAATTCCAGGTTACTTTTATCCGAATTGTCAAACCATTACAAAAATTTAAAATCAAATTTCCGATTTTGAATAATATAATCAATATTGGCCGGATGCCTTTCAGTAAGTTATTTCAAGAAAAAACTCACCATTCTTTACTATAATTACAGTAAAAGTTAACTATTAATTTATTTGGATTCCGGATATCCAAACTGCATGTATTCCGGAAATGAATTTCTTTTCAAAGCAATAAAAATATTTGTTGAAATAAATTTGTTGAATATTGGAATGAATGATAAAAATTATCATCTTATCGGAATTTCGAACAAATCATTATAAAATTTTAGTCAGATTTTCGATTTTGAATTAATCAGTTTTTCAATGTGGAAGATGTAATTTCGATTGTAAAGTTACGTTTCTTTAATATAGACTATAATTATAATAAAAACTAGGCGTGTTGAACATCGCACAACTTTCAATTACCCTATAATACTGATGTGGATTTGTGTCATTTACGGTTTTTATATTTTCATCATTCATTTAGCAAAAATGGCCAGTTAGGTGATATTTTTTGCGATAATTCTTGCATGGGTCTTTAAAAAAAAAAAAATTCGCCAAAATGATGATTTAGGCAATTTACTTTTCTATAATTCGTATATTATCGTTTCCCATAAGTGAAACTGAGGAGAGAAGAAAAAACAATCGTTGATGAGGTATGCTCAAGGAAAGAGAACTCTGTGTTAAAGGCATTCATTCTTCAACTTTTTAAGCCATTCAAACATTTTTACGGGAATTTCGGAGGTGGGGATGATTAGAACACCTCAAGAGGAATTATCACAGCAATTTTGAACAAAATCGTTTGAGACGTTTTTTAGCAATTACTGAAAAATACTATTTTTTCAATGGCAACTACCTTATTTGCATGCGCGGTTTTGACGAAAACCCTAATGGTAGATCCCTGTGCCATCATCAACTTCCACACCAAATTTGAATATCGTAAGTCAAATTGTTCGGGAGTTATGCTGACCACAGACACACAGACACATTTTTTCTAGATAACAGTTTTGAATTCAGGATAATCCAAATCATAGAGAAATGCAAAAAAAAAAAAAAAAAAAAAAAAAAAAAAAAACATTTTTTTTTACTGAATACTATACTTTCATTACCCTATGTATACACATGGGTAATTGAAAGTAATAAGTAATAGATTTACAAGGATTCCAGACAAATAAATTGCATTGTATACCGAAAACGAATATATTTTTAATGCAATAAACGATGCATATATGACATATCTTTTGGATATCAGAATTCTGTATAAACCTGACTTTTGAAAAATATATCCTGGATGTTATGGATAGATAATAAAATATCTATTACCCCCCCCCCCCCATATTTATACAATTAAGCAAACAAAATTTATTAAAATAACATGTTTAGATTTGAGTGTTTTCTGGACATATGATGCTGATGTAAACTGATCACACAATTTATATGAATATGAAAAACACTACTTGCAAAAATGTATATCATTCGGATAAAGAGTCCTTGCTACTTGCCAAATTACAAATACACTAAAATCCATCATAAGTCAGCTTAAACTTTAACAAATACGTCCATGATTAGTTTAAGCAAATGAATAACATGATCAGTAAGATTGATGATATCGAATAAATCAGCAGAATATATGGAAATTATGATTTAAATACCTTTATTGAATATTATGTCAAGTCAGAAGTCACAAAAAAACACAATAGACAGGTTTTAATTAAAGATTCGCTTATTTTTTGAGACTTGATAATCTAATGCTTGATAATCTAAAACTTGAATAGTTTATAATAGTTTTTTCTTAATAATCTAAAACTTGATAATCTTAGCTAAAATAATCTAATGAGAATATTTTTTTTAACTCCTAAAAATGAAAAAAAAATAAAAAAAAAATAAATATATAGGAATCATTTTGGCATATTCTGTAAAAATCTGCGGCCCACAAAAAACTGGAACATAACTTATACCGCTCATCTCTAAAAGTTAATGGCAAACGCTGCTCTAGAATATTTATAAGCATATAGTGTTGTAATCAGAAAATAAATTCATTGTGTGTGCTTATATGTTACTTAGGAAATTTGTAAGCTGAGCATATTTATATTTAATAATGCACGTGAATGCATTTGATTGAAACGAGTTTTTCAATTCGTTATATAACTCAGCATGTCAATAAAAAAATAACACATAATTAAAAAGAAAAGGAAAGTACGTGAAATCAAAAATTTGGAAACTAATTAAGAAGTAAAATTTTTCATTTCATGACAAAAGAAATTTTTGAAGCACATGGTATCAAAACCCAACTAATGAAAAGTACAGATTTAAAAACATATTCAAATTTTAAACCAATCAAAAATATCCATTTTATTTATACGTTGTATAAGCAATTGACTATGACGTAACCATACATAAATTGTCTTAGTTCTAGTTGACAATACGTGTTCGTTGCTCCAAAACACAGCTCAAAAAGCATGGTAATCGGTCTCCCGGGAAGCATAATCAAGCAAAACCACCACCAAATCAAATCAAAGCATGGTAATCAGTGTTTTTTTATTTTTTATTATTATTATTTAACTTAAAATTATTTTTAGTCAATTAAACTTTTCTTTATCAGAAATGTGTTCTCAAACTGAGTTAATTACAGTGGGTAAAAAAAGTCTCCGTACGATAGCCAAAGTTGCAAATAAATTAGCATTATTTCTAATCTTTAGCTTCATATCTTTAGTAACTATTGAAATATGTTTAATTTGACTCTTTAAAATAAGTTAATAATAAATGTCTGTTTTTACAAAACGCAGCAAGTATTTAAATTGAAATATTTAGGAGATATTGCTAAGTGCCATGCAAAAAAAGTTTCCGTATGCAATATGAAAATGAATGGTAAATTCCTAGTTCACGTTTATGGGTTGGCGCACTTTTGAAAAGTTGGCGACAAAGCCAGAATGTCGCCAATTCGGAATTCCAATATGAAAAATTGAGAAACGAACCAGCTCCATGATTTGTGGTATGCAAAGGTTGAAGCCAAAGCGCGTCAATAAAAGAAATAGGGTTGCCAAATTTAGAACTGTATCGCCTACAAAACAGCGCCAAATCGGCTTGGCGATATTTTAACGTCAACTAGGAATAGACCAAATGAATTCTGATGTCTTCCATAACAGATTTGCAATAAATTTTCCAAGCTGAAGTGTACGCAAGTGTTATGAAGACATGATAGCAGCAATTGTTTAATTTTAGCTTGTAGCTGATTGTCTTAAAATAGAGTTCCTAAATCCATTTGTGAGTTGGTAATTCAGTTATGGGTCTATTCCTAGTTGACGTTAAAATATCGCCAAGCCGATTTGGCGCTGTTTTGTAGGCGATACAGTTCTAAATTTGGCAACCTCATTTTTTTTATTGACGTGCTTTGGCTTCAACCTTTCTATACCACAAATCATAGAGCTGGTTCGTTTCTCAATTTTTCATATTGGAATTCCGAATTGGCGACATTCTGGCTTTGTCGCCAACTTTTCAAAAGTGCGCCAACCCATAAATGTGAACTAGGAATTTACCCAGTTATGAAATAATGGATTATCTATGAAAAAAATTGGCGAAATCTTTAATATATATTATTGAAAGGCACTGTGAGCTTCAAACTTTTGAGGATAGAGTTTGATCCAGAAGATCTTCAAAGCTAAAACGCTTTCATAAAAGAAATATCCTATTGCAAGGTTCAATTTAATCCGCGAATAAGTGCACCTCAAGTCGCACTTGGCTTAAGAATTAACAAAAGCATGGAAGACAATTTCCCAAGTGACAATTTCTGTGCACTGGTTAAGACATTTTGTGTTAGAATTTCAAGATACACATATTTATGCTTGTTTCCTTCTACATAACGTAAATTGCGACACACCAACAGCTCTCATACACCCTCATACTATAACACCTCCTCCACTGTGTTTGACAGTTCCACATAAATTCTAAATTAACATTTGTTGGTTTGGTTTTATCCAGACCATAACTCGATTATCTGACCCTTGGATATTAAATTTTAATTCATCATTAAAAAGAACTGATTCACAGAAAGATAACTGATAACTTACATGCTTTTTTGCAAACTCAAGGCATTTTTTTCTGTTACAGGTACTTGTTTAAGGATTCTTACGGGCTGCAAGTTCATTCAGACCCGCTATTTTAATAATATTTCTCACCGTTTGAGATGTCCCTTCAATATTTTTATAAATTTTTAAGCCATGTGCGACTTAAGCAATATCTCCCAAGTATTTCAATTTAAATACTTGCTGCGTTTTGTAAAAACAGACATTTATTTTAAACTTATTTTAAAGAACCAAATTAAACATAATTTCAGTAGTTACTGAAGATATGAAGCAAAAGAGTAGAAATTTTGCTAATTTATTTGTAACTTTGGCTTCCGTACTGAGACTTTTTTTACCCACAGTATATGTCTACAATCAAATAAATCTGGTGACTAAGCACAGAACATAAACTTAAGCATTTAAATATTTATGAAAAGTAAACTAAAAATAAGATAATAAACAAAATACTATATGCAGTTACAAATTTCAAACTTTTGATTCAATGTGTTAAAAATCATGCGGTAATACACAGTTGAGGGGTGTGGCTGGATAATAAAGGTTTAAGCCTCTTAAAACTGATTTTTAGATGGCTTAGTTTGGTAGATGTATGAGAATTTGTCTTCATTAAGACTAACGTTAAGTGCCCGGCCAATAAACTAGTGATTATTCTTTCCAATATGCAGCATACCACTTTCCTGAGGTAATATTCATCATGTGACAATAACTTTATTTTTTACTTGTTGTACAATATCACTCTCCATTTTCTTTGATGTATAGACAACTTTACCTTGAGGGTAATTAAAAGTCACTAAGCAGTTTATGGTTTATGAAGAAACTGATACGACACAATGCACTCTTCGTATTAGTGGAATTGGTTGCGCATCACAGATCTTATCCAAAACTCCGCTAAATTCCAGATCTTATCCAATTCCTCAAGGCATTTTCTACTTTTTCTTTGTAAAAAAAATTACATTAGTTTTTGTATTTTTGGCAAATTCCGCCGATATAATATATTTAACAAAGGTATTTGCATCCGTAAAAACATCATAATTCATAAACTATCTATCATCTACTACTCCCTTCCCTCAAGAGGCCACAAAACAATGCCAGTTTATAGGTTGCCCTGCTCCATCAGGAAATTTGTTGATGAAAAATTTTGTATGCTTTCTTGGTATGTCTCCTCAATTAATAGGAAGTTACAAAAATGCTCTGCTATTTATCATGATGGATAGAATAAAGCACAATAGCATAGCAAAGTACCTTTTCTAAGTAGCATATACAAGCTGTATATAATATAACCTGGTTTTGTTACAAGTGGGTACTTTAAACCTCATCTTGTTGAATTATAGAAAACTTATTGCTAAAATCAATTTTTGATTAGTATCTTTTTGCAACATATTGAAATAGCTTGATTGTTTTTTTTTTACATTGTGATGCCATAAAAAATATGGTAATTGTTTTTTGAGGTTGTACATTATTATGTCTTACGTGTCTTCTTATTAAACAAGGCATAATTTTACCTCTTCTTCTGTTATCCGATAAGCATACTGCAGCTTAGTCAAGACATCATCTCTAGTTTAATTCAAACATATATCTTATTTCCTTTTTGAATGTATCTTAGCAATCATCGTATTTTGGTAAAAGTGCCTTGCTGATATCCGAGCTACATGTGAAGCTGTGATGACCGATGATGAAAATTCACTATTCAAAATGTTTCATCTCGTGTTAATGATCATCAATTCAAAATGTATAACTTTTTCTAAACTTTAGGTTCAGACCTACTTTAGTGTAATATTACTCTTAAGTAAGGTTATTTGTAAAACCTGTGATATAAAATATCTATAGTTTTGTGTTTAATAGCATTCTTTCCTGGTTTCATATGGCTGTTATGATGCTGGTACCACATTTTATCATATAAATGATCTGTTATCCAAAAAATCAGTCACCTAATTTTTACTATTTTGTAGTCAATAGGTCCTTGCCATATTTGAGAGAAAGTTTCTCAAAAGCACCTTTGGGGAGAATTTAGTTGATGGTTCATGGAGAAGTATCTGACATGGGACAAGAACCTGCTAAACCAGATGGATAAAGCAAGAACAATGAAAAGACAACATGGAGCTGAAGACGATTATAATAGTCAACAGGTAAATTACTCTTTTGATAGCAAAACTAGTTTTCTGGCTAAAATTTTTTAAATGAAAAATGCCATTATTGTTCATGTAGTTTTACTCATTTTATAATTTTTGTGCAGGAAAAGTGTGCATAAAAAACATTCTTTTCATAATAGTCGAATAGAATTTATAGAATAGAGACTACCTGGTCTCTATTCTATAAATTCACATGTCTATAAAATCTATATATCTTAAAGTCTATAAAATCACTAAACTCTCGACTAAAACTCTAGACAATTTCAATTTGCTTATGATTCTTAAATATATTTGAATCATTAACTTCAATTCCATTGACTATCCATGCACAATATTAATTTTTAACTAAAAATATTTCAATTTAAATTCTTTATTGTTTTGAAATTACTATATGTATTTATGTATGTATATATATCCCAAGCAACGCAACCATGTTGTTTCAATGTGGTGTCAACGTTCAATACCAACATGCACAATGTTGTTTCAACGTGGAACTGCAACGTTGTTTTCAAGCGGAAGTGTTCACTTAAAGGAGCGTGGATACAATGTTGAGTGCCAACGTTGTTTCTACGTAGATATATCACACTGCTTCCACATGCTAGCTTCCACTTGGTTCAACGTGGATTTGTCACATTGTTTCCACATGAGTGTTCATTTTTGCCCATGTGGTTTCCACGTTGAATGTCAATGTTGTTTCAACATGGATCACATCAGTAAAAATAGATTTGAAATGAGAAAAATTATTACGATGATCATAAAAGATACTTTTAAAAACAGTATCAGGGGTTTCAGACTTTTTAAAATTTGAGAAAGGGTTAAAAATTGTAGTTTCATGATGATGCCAAGGTGAAATGGGGAAAGTTGGAGGAATAACTCTAAGGTTATCCACCTGATGGAATGAGAGAATGTTTTTAACTCTCAATGAAAAAGATGGTCGTGCATGTTTTTAAGTAGCTCTCTTCTTAGTTCGAATGAATAAGCACTTTTTGGTGTTAAATATAGGTTTTCTGCAGATCGTAAGAATTCTAGTGTTCAATCATGTGTTGAAATAATCCGATGCAAAGGTGAAATTTGCACTCCAAAATTGTTATTTGCGTTCTGTCTGTTTACAATTTTAAAAATGTGGTAATCATAATTTTCAGTGTTTTTTTTTAGTAATATACAGTCAATAATTAATTCTTTTCTTTTTAATAGGCATTCCAGATGAATGTTTGGAGTGCAAAGTTTACACTTGGACAAATAATTTTTAATTCCACCCCTTAAATTGTAAGTACTGAATACTAGGCATTTTTTTCTATGCTATAAAAACAAATTTTGTGTAAAAGTCCCTTTTTTTTTTACAAGTACCTTTTTTTCAAACTTTTGGTCCCTTAGTCCCTTTTTTTGAAGTTCCAAGTTGCTAAACAGCCTGAAAGTTGCCCCCTGATGAAATTCCAAATTTCTGCCGTTTTTCATTTTATTTTGTTTGTATATCTAAATATATATATACCTAAAAATATTTATGTAATCCATGAAGCAAGAACAGTGTTACATAGATGGTTAAGTATGGCTGCTGTCAACATTTTGCAATACTAATTGAACATAACAGCATTAATTTCTTTCAAATTTCAAGAAATTGTAGTCTTCAGATAAATCTTCTATAAAATGTAATTGATTTAGAAGAAATACAATAATGCCACTAAGGAAAAAGTTAAGTCTGAGGATGTTTTTTTTTTTAGCTTTTGAATTCTCTAATTGGACCATATATGTTATGCGTGTGTTATTGTCAATGTATGAAAGTGAAATTAGTTTTTCTATATAAGGACTGAAGTACTTTAAGCAAAGTTTGAAACAACATATCGTAGAGGTTAAATTGTGAAATAATTAGTTATAACAGTTGTCTAGTTATTCTGTGATATAACTAGTTTTTGTATAAAATTTTTAATGATAGACAATTAGATAGTAAAATAAAAGCACTCTATAATTTTTTATTTTATCTTTTGTTGCAAAACTCTAAAAGTAACAAAAAGTATAGCAGGCATCTTCTTCGAACAGTCGTTTGAAGCCCCTCAAATTGCCTTATTTTTTTAAAATCACTTACTGTTGCCAAATTTATTGCTTTTAATAATAGTGTTCTTAAATATCAATTTTGGGGAATTAGAGGTCCCAAATGGTTGTTGGACGTAACAACTTTCAGTAACAAGTCAATTTTTTAGCAATAATTAAAAATGGAATAATTTTTTTTTCACTAATTAGGAAGTATTAGTCTGATAAAACCTCTGTTATCAGAGTGAGTCATAGATAAACATAAATATCAGCGTTAGGTATTGTATTCTTTTACTAAGATATGTATTGAACCTTTTGATTTGAAAGACAGAACTTGGCATGGCTCGGATATCTGGTCGTCTAGTGATAAATTGTATCTTATGAATCCATTATTCAATTCAATGGAACTTTTTTAATATATAAGTTATATTTTTTAAGAAATAATGGAGGGAAATGTTTAAAATTAAAAACTCTTTTAAAACAATTTTTTTTTTTTTTTTTTTGTAGTTTTAAGTCTCACAATTGAAAAGAGGATCATTTCCAGATCGAGTTAACATATTTCCTACTGCATATTCATTGAAAGCCAAAAACAATAAATTATTTGTCAAACAGATAGCAATATGTGCAATTGTAAATAAAGTATTTGTCAGAAGCAGAGGTGTTTTAGCTTTTTAATTGGTATACCATTTATCAGTTTTAGTTTTACAAAGGTAAGGGGGAAAATATTAAAAAAAAAAAAAATCAGAAAATAGTAAGTCATAATATTCCAAATTAATTTTTTAGCAATTAATGGATTACAGTGATGGAAGCTGTAAATAATCACTTGTAACAATATCAAAATTGAGTGTAATTATCAATTATTTATGTTGGCATTACACATTTTAATTACTATTATAACCTTGTTATGAATACTTAAAGTTGGCACAGAATTTCTGTTTTTATTTTTATTAACTAGCATCTTGTGCTATAATTGCATTAGATTTTTAAAATTGTATTGTGAGTGGCAATTTTAAAAATGGTGTATTTTAAACTAAAATTTAAGAATAACTTATTTTTTATTTTCTAGGTCCAAAGCCTACACCTAATGCTCTGAAACACGAAGAAAGAATAGGCTACATTGAAGGAAGTGGCTTAATTCCTGGCAGTCAGATGGACAGATACCTTGCTGAAAAGAAAAGCATTCTGCAATATTTAGTGTAACAAAGAATATGTTTGCTTTGTGTTCAATAAAATAAACTTATTACCTTTTTATGTTTTTACTCTTATTTTAATTGCATATTTCCATTTTTGCTTGATTTGTTCAACCTGTTTTTAGTTTTGTATTTTTCTTTTATGCTAAACTTATAAAGGAGAAGATTTGCACAAAATGGCAAAACAACATTGTAATCTGTTTAAAAGAAAAATTGAGATGTATGAGATACATTACATTGTGCTTTAATAGATTTAGTCATGTTTTGTCTTATTTTTAAGGTATATATTTAGCTGAGAAATCTATTGGAATGGATAAATTCTCTTGGTTAAAGGCTAATTAGGTAGTTAACTGTTTCATTGGTTTTTAATATAGGAGACTAGTTTTTACTTCCCAAAGTCTTGTTGAAGACGAAGAAATATTTTCTAATGCTATGATTCTTTAATTTATTATACCATTAAGTTCATGTATATTAAGTTTAGAAAAGTTCATACTTTTAGAAAATATTCAAATATTTTCTAATACTATGATTATACCATTAAGGCCAGTCATTAAAGTAATGACTGGCCTTGATAGTATAAATTATATTACCATAGTATTAGAAAATATTTGACGTAAAGAAAAGATACTGAGCCTCTTCATAGTGAGAGTAGGTACTTGAAGCAGATATAGGTAGTTGATAAAAAAAATTAATTGTGAATTTTTTGTATAATTATGTTGCAGGAACAAGGCTTTTGTTGTGAAAATCACATAGATGTCGCCAAAATCACTAAGATCACAATGTGACATCGCAGCAACAAAGCTTTCGTTGCGAAAATCGCATAAATCACACGGATGTCGCCAAAATCACTGAGATCACATTTAGGTCACAAAGCGATATCGCAGTGACAAAGCTTTCGTTGCGAAGATCGCATAAATCACACGGATGTCGCCAAAATCACTAAGATCACATTTAGGTCACAAAGCGATATCGCAGTGACAAAGCTTTCGTTGCGAAGATCGCATAAATCACACGGATGTCGCCAAAATCACTAAGATCACATTTAGGTCACAAAGCGATATCGCAGTGACAAAGCTTTCGTTGCGAAAATCGCATAAATCACATGGATGTCGCCAAAATCACTAAGATCACATACAGATCACAATGTGACATCGCAGTGACAAAGCTTTTGTTGCGAAAATCGCATAAATCACACGGATGTCGCCAAAATCACTAAGATCACATTTAGGTCACAAAGCCATATCGCAGCGACAAAGCTTTCGTTGCGAAAATCGCATAAATCACATGGATGTCGCCAAAATCACTAAGATCACATTTAGGTCACAAAGCGATATCGCAGCGACAAAGCTTTCGTCGAGAAAATCGCATAAATCACACGGATGTCGCCAAAATCACTAAGATCACATTTAGGTCACAAAGCGATATCGCAGTGACAAAGCTTTCGTTGCGAAGATCGCATAAATCACAAGGATGTCGCCAAAATCACTAAGATCACATACAGATCACAATGTGACATCGCAGCGACAAAGCTTTCGTTGCGAAAATCGCATAAATCACACGGATGTCGCCAAAATCACTAAGATCACATTTAGGTCACAAAGCGATATCGCAGTGACAAAGCTTTCGTTGCGAAGATCGCATAAATCACACGGATGTCGCCAAAATCACTGAGATCACATACAGATCACAATGTGACATCGCAGCGACAAAGCTTTCGTTGCGAAAATCGCATAAATCACACGGATGTCGCCAAAATCACTAAGATCACATTTAGGTCACAATGTGACATCGCAGCGACAAAGCTTTCGTTGCGAAAATCGTATAAATCACACGGATGTCGCAAAAATCACTAAGATCACATTTAGGTCACAAAGCGATATCGCAGTGACAAAGCTTTCGTTGCGAAGATCGCATAAATCACACGGATGTCGCCAAAATCACTGAGATCACAATGTGACATCGCGGTGACAAAGCTTTCGTTGCGAAAATCGCATAAATCACACGGATGTCGCCAAAATCACTAAGATCACATTTAGGTCACAATGTGACATCGCAGCGACAAAGCTTTCGTTGCGAAAATCGCATAAATCACACGGATGTCGCAAAAATCACTAAGATCACATTTAGGTCACAAAGCGATATCGCAGTGACAAAGCTTTCGTTGCGAAGATCGCATAAATCACACGGATGTCGCCAAAATCACTAAGATCACATTTAGGTCACAATGTGACATCGCAGCGACAAAGCTTTCGTTGCGAAAATCGCATAAATCACACGGATGTCGCCAAAATCACTAAGATCACATTTAGGTCACAAAGCGATATCGCAGTGACAAAGCTTTCGTTGCAAAGATCGCATAAATCACACGGATGTCGCCAAAATCACTAAGATCACATTTAGGTCACAAAGCGATATCGCAGTGACAAAGCTTTCGTTGCGAAGATCGCATAAATCACACGGATGTCGCCAAAATCACTAAGATCACATTTAGGTCACAATGTGACATCGCAGCGACAAAGCTTTCGTTGCGAAAATCGCATAAATCACACGGATGTCGCCAAAATCACTAAGATCACATTTAGGTCACAAAGCGATATCGCAGTGACAAAGCTTTCGTTGCAAAGATCGCATAAATCACACGGATGTCGCCAAAATCACTAAGATCACATTTAGGTCACAAAGCGATATCGCAGTGACAAAGCTTTCGTTGCGAAGATCACATAAATCACATAGATGTCGCCAAAATCACTAAGATCACATACAGATCACAATGCGATATCGCAAAAATCGCAAATTCGTCCCCAATGTCACAATGTGACGAAAAGCGATATCGCAGCGATATCACAAAGTTACGTCGCAAACCCCCCTCTAAAACGGACATTGGACGACTATGTGACCCCTGTGTGATATCGCCGTGACATCGCGTGATCTCTATGCGATATCGCTTTTCGTCACATACTCGTCACATGGTTATTAGGGAGTGTGCTGAACTAATTTTAGAAATTAGAAAAATTGTATGAAAATAAGAAATGGCTTATCAGAAAAGAATTGGGTTGTTATATTGAAAATAGGAAGAGAGGATTTTTTAAAGGCTCATACTTGAGACTGAGAAAAAAAAAAAGATACAAGATAGTTTACCAAGTCATAAATATGAAGGTCTAAATCTAAGCAGACAAAAAAAACAGGTAATGTTACTAGGTGTACACTTTAATAGTTTGTGCTAAGCATCAGCCGCATTGGAACAAACAGCTTCATTTTGAGTGTAAGATTCGAATGTGGTAGGATAGTTTGAGACTTGGGATTTTTTTTTTTTCAGGCAAACATTTCTCTGTAATTTGGCAACTTTTGCAGTTCTTTCTTTCAGTTTCCTTTTGGCACTAGCTTTTTCTTTGAAAATAATTGCTTGTCACTAACATTTCTGTTGATAAGTACTAAGGGAGGGAGATTCTACAAGACCATAATACAGTACCCAAGCAAAAAATTTCAAATTTCCACAGTTGAAAAAGCCAATTTTAAACAAATAAAAAAAATGCTTTAACTTTTTAACTATTATTAATGACTCTAAATAAAATATAAAATTGTTTTTTTTTATATGATAAAATACATTATTTTATATATTATAGCAGTTAAAATTGCAATTATGAATAAGAATATACAGTAAAATTGGACAATTGGGTCGAATTTTTTGCACAAAATTAAATTAAAATCTTAGTAATTCTGTATATATTCTAATCAAAAGGCAAAACTGATCTTCACACAAACACTAATCACGGGCATAGCGGCTATCACATCACCGGAAACCTAGGCGAATGACACCTAAAGAGGGTAGCAAATTTCGCAATATCTACTATTAAAACGGCTTAGTCGAAAATTACCATTACTCCAAAGTAAATATCGGCGATAGCGGCCACCGTATCGGCGAAAATCTGAGTAACTACATTAAAGCAACAATCGGAAAAAATTAACACCACAACAACGTAAATTTCGACGATATTGCCCGCCGTTAGCAGCGTAAATTTATGTAAATACAGACCTTAAGTCAGCGCAACGCTCAGCGAAACTAAGTACCATACACCAACGTAAATAATGGCGATAGAGATTGGTAATCTGTAGAAAAATTGTCCATTACATCGGAGGTTTGAGGAAGTCTGAACGCACATAAGATCCATGGCTGTCAGATTTGCTGGCAAGCTCAATAAGATTGTAATGTAGATTTGTATCGATCTCAAGAATAATCGAAATTTTAATAAGAAAAGAGCGGAAATCCGAATTTCAGACAAAATTTATCATCATGCAACAACGTAATTCTCAGCGATAGCGTCCGCCATAATCACGGGAAAATGGCCATTTCATCACCGTAACGTTCAGCAAAATGTCCATCGCATATCAACGTAAATAATGCACATAGAAGCTATGATATTAAAGAAAAATTCTGAGGAAAAGTATTCATTCTATCGGTGGTTTGGCGGAGTTTAAACGTGTGCAGATTTCGTGTTTGTCAGGAAATTCCATCGATCTACGCCATATTCGAAATTTCGGTCAAAAATCTTCGAATAGAACCATGTTTAAAGAGAATATTTCTGAGGGAATGAGAAACTACTTTCAATCCGCGAGATCAATGGGAAAATTGTGGAAAAACGCCGATATAAAGACTTTTCCGATACTGAAGAGGAGTGAAAATTTCTGAATTCAACCGGAAATTCCAACAATAATACGAATTTCAAGCATAATCCACGATTTTCCCGAGATGCAAAAAATTCAAGTATATTTCCCAACTACTGGACACCCTGTAATAATAGTTAAATACAGAAAAAGTCCGATTATCTGGCATTCAAGATTCAATCCACTGGAATTTTTTAAAAATCAAATTGGTGAGAATACCTTTTTCGCAAAAAAAAAAAAAAAAAAAAAAAAAAAAAAAAAAAAAAAAAAAAAAAAAAAAAAAAAAAAACGGCGATAAATTGCCATATTTTATACCTTTTTTAATTTAGTTTGAAACCTTGAATTTGAATAGGATTTTTATTAGAAACATTTTAAGGGAATGAGGGACGAAAGTAGACTTTTCAATACGATTTCCGAAAAAAAATTGAATACATCTATTTTCATAATTGACACAAGTTTTTCAGTGGATGATGGTTAATTTTGATGCAATTCGCGGATTTCCGCAAATTCGCGGATGAATCACATGTATGAAGACCACGTGACAAAGGCAACAGCATCGAAAACCGGTTTAACTATTCTTTAACCAAGTTAGTTCAGACTAAAACAAGACATGAACTACAGTGGAAAAAGGACAGTGGGAAACGAGCGCACTAGGCATTCTTTTTATGAAAAAAGGAAGTCGAACGAATGGCCTTGACACGTCAGTTGAAATAAATAAAATATTTTAAGGAATGAAGGAAAAGGCTGACTTTTCAAAACGATTTCTGAATATTTTTTAAAACTTATCTAATCTAATTCCAAAATTTTAGCGGATAACGGGATTTTCAGCCGATGATGAATTCGCGGATTTCCGCTAATTCACGTAAAAAAATTCGCGGATTTCCGCTAATTCGCGGAAGAATCACATGTATGAATAGTCGCTTTCGTAGCCTTTTTAGTCGCCTGTGGCAGCCCTGTGATGATGACAGGCTTTTTACATACAAATTATTATTATTATTATTTTTTTTTTTGCTTTCACTGGTTATTCTTTTTAAACCTGTTCTTGTAAAGTCATGTCATTAAATATGCGGCACAACCCTGCGAAGTGCTCAGCGGTTACTAAAATAAAATTCAGAATTTTGATCATTTCCAAAAATCTCGGTTTCCTCCACATTTTTCAGAATTTACGAGCAGAAATAGTTTCAGAAGTTCAATGATTTTATTCTTCCTCCCCCCTTTATTTCCCTAAGCTTTCTAAGTGTAACTATTCTAACTAATACTTTTCTCATATGTTTCTTTTTTCTAATAGACTGGATGTCGTCCTAAAAGAGATATCTGATTCCTTCTCGCTGCAAAAAAATCCAAATCAGGAAATACTAAAAATGTGCCAAGTAAAAAGTAATGCCACGAAACAAGTTGGTTAAAGTTTGGAATGGAAAATTCAATTTTTTTTATTCAAAAAGGAAGTAGAAAATTTGAGATATTCTAAAAAAAAAAAAAAAAAAAAAAAAAAAAAAACCCACCCAAACTCTATGGACAAAATTTAAATCACAACAAAAGTAAATTAATACTCTATTTGTTAAGTTTTGCTTCACGTTACATTGAAAATATTAAAGTTAAAAGATTTGTTTAGGTTTAGGATTTTTAAAGAATTTAATTATCAAAATTCAGGGGGATTTTCAAAATGAAGTTCTCTCCCTTGAACCCTTCTGGCGGCACGGCGCTCATTTATGCCGGCGTTAATGGGTCATGTGATCGTACGGTTTTGATTTGATCCAAACGCCGTTCATTTAACTTGTGAAATATGCATCGTAAAAGTTACAGGGAGCAGAGAAACAATAAAAGCAGAAAACAAAACAAGTTCTCTTGAAGAAAAACGTTCAATTCTCTTCAGTTCAGATTCAATCAAGCTCTTTTAAGTACGACTTCATTGGAGGAAGCCGTAGACCATAAGGACAGAGATCGCCTACTTTTGACGTCATGTCCAAACTTACGTTCCTTAAGCATTTTTACTTGTAAATTATAATAAAAATAAGATTTTGTTTCCAAAAAATAGTCGCCGAATATTTCAAAATGTAACAATATAAACTGAAAAGGTAGCTTTTAGGCCAATTGTGGCGAAAAAAGTCGCCATAGTAGCCTTACCTCGAAAATATTCACTTTTGTCGCCTGTGGCAGCCCTGAAATTATGTGAAATGCTCAAAATCAACGCTAAACAGTCCATTGTAAGAACTGAAGCAAAATATATGGTGCTTCAACATTCTCATCCGCATTCATACGAAAATAGGAGTAAAAACGTTTTCTTGGTTGTAGGAACAATCAAACATCTTTCCGTAATTTGAAATAGTACCATTTAAGGGCTTTTTTAAAATCAATTAATTTGTTTAAAATTTGTGTTACATAGGAGTTGTCAAAGCAAACAGAATCACTCAAGGAAAGCTCAAGTTAATAATATATTTTTATGCCACTAGATATATAATTTAATATCTTTTCATAGAACTGAATGAAATCATTCAAAATTTAGATATCAAATATTAAAAAATAACTGGAAAATATTTTGACTCTTTTATAAAATAAAATGCCAGTTTTGTTATACATACAAATAATTTAGCCTTGAATCCCTTCTTTAATAATCTCTTACTTTGTGTAATATTCGAAAGATGAAAAAATTGTATCCTAGCATCGTTATTTTTAGCATTAAGGGCAATGATTGCAAATAAATTTGATTTCGAGAATACGTAATCTTCCTGAAAATTTAAATTATGGAGATTTCAAATCCTAACCTTACCTTTCAAAATTCCACCATATCCAGAGAAGCTAGTTTTCTTAAAACTAAATATTCAGCTACTGGGTCTGACCTAAATGGGCAAAATAAGATAATCAACGAGTTAAAATGTTACATCTATCTATAAAATAAAATTAATGGTTACGTTAATTCATTAAATTGTTCTGTAAACGAATTAATTATAGCGCATCTAATTTTACACATTCTCAATCCTGAAATTACCGAGTCACTTCCAATATACTATGTAAAACAATGCAAAGGAAAAAAGAAAAATTATGCAATTTGTTTCCGAATTATACAATTTCAGATTTGTATATTGTGAAGCATTATTGTATGGGTTTACGCAAATACCAGATAAGGGACGATTATGTGATTTTAAAAAATATTGGTAGGTACCGAATTAGAATAATGATGTGGATTCACCCATATAATATAAATGAGCTATGGTGGGTCACCTCCTAACACATGGAAAAAAAAATATGAGAAATGGTATTCATTAACACACTTGTTACTAAAATTGTCCTGGTAAATTTTTATATAATAGAAGTATATTGAATATTTAAAAAAATAATTTTAAAAAATTCAGAGAGAAAGTATTTAAGGGTATTGTCTTGTTGAATTGAAAATAAGTTTATAAAAACCTAAATGAGTTTATGTGAACAATTCATATAGACTGTTTGTGTTAACCATCCAAATTCTTCAGCTTCTATTTCTTCTATGAAAAAAAAATTTAATTTACAAATCATTTTAAGGATTTTTTTTTTTTTTTTTTTTTTGGAAAGCTTATCTTATAAAATTTAAGTATTATTTATATGAATTATTGATGGCATATCAATTCTCGAACCCTAGCACTCATTTGCACTTTCAAGAAATTTGGATATCTACAATTTAAAACAGCAATTTCATTTTAAATTGCATTCGTAAAATAGGTTCATTACAAACATGTACAACCCTTGTTGAAAAGTTTGGGATTACCGAATGAAGTGCATACATTTGTGTTAATATCAGTGATAATTCTTCCACGAAAACTATAAATTAAAGAACTGCATTGTGAAATACGAATCCTTTGGTAGTGAAAAAGTTTATATAAATTACATAAATGACAGTTGACTTTAACCAAACACCAGCAATTTGAGATATTATCGAGAGAGAAAAGTATTCGATCGCTACAATATGCATGGCATTTTAAGAGATGAATGCACACATTTTAACTCACCAAGCATCAGGTTAAGGTATAAGTAAACAGTATAAAAGGTGAAAGCTTAACAGAGAAATTTTAAGGATATTTAGAATGGAGAATGGTCTCTATGGTAATAGAAATATCCCTTTGGAAGACAAGACATTAAGAAATTATTCATAACGAAATTATTCAAGACATGAAAATTATTCAAATTGCACTATCTATTTGGTGTTGAAATCAATGTCGAGTGGTTTAAGAGCGGTGTAAAGGTATGGAAACGTATGATGCGAATTAGTTTGAATACTAAAGGATACTACTTCTGAAAATCCAAAACAAAACCATATATGATCAAGGGGGGAAAAAAAAGAAGGAAAAAAAACAAAAAAAAAACAAGTTCACTTATTCAAAAGGCATAAAAACTAGAGTTTTTATTATGGGTAAAATATTATTTGTAGTTACTTAGCCTCAGCATAAATTAGGCTTGGATGATCCTGAAACCTTTGAGTGGAGGGGAGCTGATGAAATTTTAAAAGCAAAGTGTCCCTCATCATAAGTAAAACAAAATTTCCCCAGTAATTTTTTTTAGTGGAGTTGCAACTCCACTAAAAAAATTTAACAACGCATTTTGTCATTGAATTAAAAATAACAAAGATGTTTCGTATGGATGTAGACATTGACCAATGATAGAACAGGGTGGCCACAAAATTCAGGAAAAAAAAGTTCCCTGATAATTCCCTGATTTCCCTGACAGATTTCTAAAAAATCCCTGATTTTAGGGCAAACTTTTTTTCAAATTTCCCCAATCTTCTTAGGTTTTCCAGATGTCTCTACACCCTCATCAAATAGAACATGTATGCTAAAAAGATAAACAGCAATTTAAAAAAAAATAGATTTGCTGGTAATGAAACGTTTAAATTATTCCGTAACATTAAACTTCTAATGGCTTAACACTACAAATCTCCATGTAAATAGTGCCAAAATATGGATGAACGTGCCTTAAACAATACAACATTTCCCTGATTTTCATGAAAATTTTCATGAATCAAGGTGGTCAAAACTTGACCAACTTGGAAGGCATACAACATTTTCAATAATTTTTTTTTTCAGGTCCTGCATAAGATATTCCTTAAATTACTAGTTTTATAACATTCTAGATTTGTTGTAGCCCTATATAATGATGTAAGAACAGAAGAAAAGGAGTGTAGTCCACATCTAATTCTAATATTTAAATTTAAGTGCAAAACGTAATGGCAGTGTTTTATGTAACCAATTTAATACAAATTCCCTTTAGAAAGAGAGTAATAATGCAAGAACAAATTATTTTTATTTAATTAAAAAATTTTAAATTAATACTGGCATTTAATGTAAAATATAACGGAACTGTCTTAGAACTAGCATGATTAATAGAGAATGAAAATTTAATCGCAATTCTTATTTATTTACGATTAGGAAAAAAGTGCGAAAAATATCCTGTATATCATTCAGAGAATTGATCATAAATATTACACATTTTTAGGATGTTTTCTCTATCGCATTAAATCTATATCTAATTATCAAATTAGATCAATTACCAAATTCAGTTTTCATAAAAATATGTCGACCAAACGGTATAGTGGTTAGCATACTAGCTTCTAGACCGCGAGGTTGCGGGTTCGAAAACCGTGTAAGGAATGGGTGTTTGTAAATGTATGTTAGCTTGTCAAATGACGAATGTTTCGGCGCATTATAGCCCTCAGGTTGCTGACGGCGCCAGATAATCTGAAAACAACCAACCATAAAAAATATGTCATAACAGGCGTTTAGGAAGACTTTTTTTTCTTTTTAAAGAATGTAAATTTTCAAGTTTGAGTTACAAAACTGGTTTTAACAACTAAATAAGGGTCGGAATGAAATTTGCAAATGGGAACTACCATATTGCGACCAGAAATGCTTTAAAAAAAAAAAAAAAAAAAAAAAAATCGAGTATTTTTTCTAAATTTTGGTACCTAACAGCTTGGCTTGGTCAAAATTCTAGGAATTAAACAATTTTTGAAGCATGTGAATTTTTTTTAAAACACTTAAAATTGCAATACCTATTTGCATTAGTAAAAACAGAAAACTTTAATAATATAACATATTATTAGATAAGAGTTAAAAATGTGTAACCTTTCTATAGATATATTTGTTTATTAATTAAAATTTAAAATAATAATGGCATTAAGAGGTATTGCACTTAAAAATCAGGCAACGATCTGCCATCACCGACTCTCAGAATTGTTGTCCCAACAAAGTAGTTTCAATATATGAACGAATGTATTTTGAAGGTTCAAACATTTTCAAGAAAATGCAATTTAATATGTAACTACTTTCGTCGTGAAGGCGGATTTTATGGTATTTCAAATGATTATTCCAGCTGGCTCCAAGCTTCTATACGAATATTTTTGGTACAGAATTGTTGTCTCAACATAGCAGTTTCACAATATAAAAAACATTTTTGAAGGTACCTGCATTTTGAAGAAAAATAAGCTTTAATAGTCACTTTAATCCATTTCAAAGGATTGTTGAAAATAGTTCCAACCTAATACATGGATACTTCTTGTAATTGTTGCCTCAGCGTAGTGATTCCACAATAAAAAAAAATATTTTCTTAAAGGGACACGATTTTTAAGAAACAAGTAGTAAAATTACAGTACCTACTTAATTTTTCACTTTTTTTTCTTCTTTTTTTTTCTTTTAAGTAAAGATAATCATTTTATTACAGAATAAAATAACTGCTGTTGCACTTTATGCTTGGTGGAATTCTTCATTTTGTAACTTCTCGTTATAGCAACTAGCTAATTTTGGAAGAGAAATTTACATTGGACAGTGATATTATTGAAAAATTTCCATGTTATGGATTAGAAATAGGAAGCTTTAAAAATACAAACAATAAGTAATATCCATAGTTTTCAATAATATCAAAATTATATGACTTGTTTGGAGATACTTGGCCCGTCATTTCAATCAGGTCATGTGATAATTTCAGACTTTTAAAAATGCACCTCAAACCCGAAATCAAAACAACACAAAAAAAAGTAATCAATTAGCTCTGCTCTGAAGGCTACTGTATTATAGATGATCAAGATTTACGAGATCATCTTGTAGTGGGATGCATACAGCAATCACACCTCTTTCTGGACACATCTAATTGAATTCACATTAGTCACTTCAATTACACAGGCCAACAAAAAATGTGCATAAGAATTTTTAACTGATTTTAGCTGTATTTGGATGTGCTGAATTTAAATATGAAATAAGTTTTTCTCTATCACTCTACTTTTTTAAATCAGTGCTTCTTTTATTTTGTAGTTTTAGACGAAATGTGCAATTTTAATTCTATTTTGTGAAGTTCAAAATCACTCATACAAGGATTGTATATTTATTATGACTAATAAATATTACTGGAATCAATCAAAACGACCGTATTAAGAGGACTTATTGTAATTTAGTGCCTAGAAGACGCCCAACGTTTTACCATCTACCAAAGCTCTGTGAGGACGAGTATCGTTCTTCTGATCACACTTCTGATTTAAAGAAGGTGATAGTGATTATGAGGGTATATCATCAATTCCTCAAAGTTTCAACCAGGATGAATTAATTGACCTCACCAGAGATCTCAACATTTCAAATGAAGCTTCTGAGTAACTGGCTTCCAAGTGAAAAGAAAAAAAATTGGAACAAGGAACCAAAATTACTTTTTACCGTACAAGCTAAAAGTATCTGCTAATCTTCTTCTATCAAGAAGACCATTTTGTATTTTGTCATAAAATTAGGGGACTCCTGGAAAAAATGGGTTTTCTTGAATATTTTCCAGATGATTGGTACCTATTTATTGACAGGTGAAAGAGAAGTTTGATATGTGTCCTTCTACATAATGGGAACATATGTTGTTCAACATCTAATTGCTCACTTAACAAAATTGAAAGAAGATTATAACACCTTAGCTTTGGTATTGGAGAAGATAATCTTTCTCCTTGGACAGCAAATTGGCTACACAAAATATTCTTGCTTCGTGTGTCGCTGGGATAGCAGTGACAAAACAATCCACAAGGGATTAAAAAGAGTGGAAACATGAAAAAGAGAAAACATGGACGTTGGGGAAAGGAATGTCATAAAAAAAGCCCTTATAGTTAGTTATACGAGAGAAAATCATCTTGAGTAAAGACAAAATTAAAGCAGAAATATTTGACGGCTAATAAATAAGACAACTGATTAAGCATCCTGCCTTCGTAAATTCAATGGATGAGACTGAGCGAAAAGCCCGGAAACTATGTTGAACTGGTAAAGAAGATGCTTAACATCTTCAAATCCTTAGTTGTATACCATGAGAATTTAGGTCACTTAAACAGTTTTCTTGAAAGTTAAGGAAACACAAGTGAGGAACAAAATAATAGGAGACACAAGTGAGGAACAAAATAAAAGATTTTAGCAGCATATTAAAACTATGGGGGAACTCTACCAAGGAAGAAGGGATACTCACATGATGGCAGATTACTGCTAGAGCTCAAAAAGACTGTTCCAATATACATTAAAAAATGTCAGGAACTATAGTTAGTTTCATCGATAACCTTTCGCTCTATCTTTAAATATAATAATATAGTATTACTTTTTATAAAAATCTTGTGTTTAGTTTTATATTTGATCCATGAAATTAACTTAAAATAATGTAATGTGCATTTCACTAAAATGTTATATATTACAAATTCGAGCTGATAGGCAAAAACTAATGCCGTACTTGAATTCAGGGCATCAAATTCATATGAAATCAGCTCCAAATACCTCGGACAAAACCACCGTTGGCCGGTGTTTTTATTAACACTCCACAGTGCGTCCCAAAAGTTTATAGACAACCGTTTTTTCGGATTTAAGAGCTAACTAAACGAGTAAGAAAGACGAAATAAATTATACAAATATGTATTGATGTAACACAAATAATAAAATACTCAAATAATTTTTAGGTTGGTTGGTTGGTTGTTTTCAGATTATCTGGCAACACGAGGGCTATAATGCGCCGAAACATTCGTCATTAGACAAGCCAACATACATTTACAAACACCCATGCCAACACGGGACTCGAACCCAATAATTTTTAGGAGTCATAGTTTTAAGATAAAAAAATGAAAACAAAAAATGCTGTCCCAAAAAATATATAGACAATCGGTAATGAAAGCCAATTTAAGTACCGAGAACTAAAATTTGCATATTTCAAGGTCATGCACGTGTAACACAATAGTTTCCTGATATAAAAGCGAATATGTCTTTCCTTTTTCGACTGATTACAAAGATGCCTCGCAACGTGCAGTTTTCAAAAAATGAAATTTTGCAAATCTGTCGTTTGAAAGTTCGTGGAATAAAAAATTTTTGGACATCGCAAGAAAAAATAGGCCAAGTTGGTATTTACCGAATTCTGTCAAAAGGTGACAGTTTTGAAACAAAATCCCATTTTGGGCGACCACAGACAACAACTAAACGGCAAGACAGAGAGATTCTGATACAAGTTTCAACCCAGAAACTGTATACAGTCAATTTTAAGAGAAGTGACCGTTCCAGCATCAAAATCCAAGGTGCACCGACGGCTGCAGGCAAGTAAATTTCTTGATTATCGCAAAATACGTCGTTCGCCAAAGTTTACAAAATGGCATAGAGACGTTCGTGTTCAATGGAACCAAAATCATATGAATTGGACAGATGAATGGTAGAGTGTTCTGTTCAGTGATGAAAAGAAGTTCAATTTAGATGGCCCCGATGATTGGGTTTATTACTGCTCGATATTCGCAAGGAACCATGAACTTGTTTCAACAAACAACAAGGAGGGGGTTCACTCATGTGTGGGGAGCATTCTCTTATAATGGAACTACCGATATTGCTTTTTTAAAAGGTCGTCAATGTTCCGAAGATTACCAGAAAACGTTCGAAGTACAGTTACTTCTATTTGGAAAGTTGCTAAGTGACGACAAGTGGATATATTAGCAGGACAATTGCTCATTTCACGTGTCAAACTCTACAATGCAATGGTTTAGACAAAACCAAGTCACTGTTATGGACAGGCTAGCCCTACATCCCCACCTGAACCAAATGGAGAACCTCTGGGGAATATTAGCAAGAGACGTATATTCTAATGGGAGTCAATTTGCAACAGTTAAAGATCTAAATCTGCAAATTGAACAAAGTTGGTTTTCTACATATCCGCACGGGGCAAGCGAGAAGGGAAACTCAAAAATTTCAAAATTCCCTGATTAAAGGGTAATTTTACGAAATTCCTTGACATTTCCCTGATTTTTCCAGAAAAGTGAAATTCCCTGACATTTCCCTAATTTACATGAATGAATTCCAGGTTCTGTAGCCACCCTGCATTCCCTTGTTAATTTTGTTTATGTTATTCATTGCCATTAACTTATAATGTGCAAAGTGTTTCCTTATCTAATTTTTTCAAAATAAAAAAAAATTTCAACTAATAATAATAATAAAAAAATAATAATAATAAAAAAAAAAAATAAAAAAAAAAAAATAAAAAAAAAACTATTTTGTCAATTTAAAGGTTGTAAACATTGTTTACTTGGAAATGATGGAAGCTTTGTGCTAAATGAGTAGTTGAAAATTTTATATGTAATGTAACATGTTTTACAACAGGGTGGCCACAGAATTCAGGAAAAAAAGTTCCCTGATAATTCCCCGACAGATTTCTAAAAATTATCTGATATTAGGTCAAACTTTTTTTCAAATTTCCTCAATTTTCTTAGGTTTTCCAGATGTCTAAATCCCCTGATCAAATAGAACATGTATGCTTAAGAGATAATATGCGATTTTTTAAAAAATAGTTTTGCTGGTAATGAAAAGTTTAAATTATTCTGTAACATAAAACTTCCAATGGCTTACCACCACAAATCTCCATGTAAATAGCGTCAAAATATGGATGAACATGCCTTAAACAATACAAAATTTCCCTGATTTCCATGAAATTTAAAAAAATTCCCTGACATTTCCCTGATTTTTTCCAGAACCAGAAAGCTCCCTGACATTTCCCTGATTTCCAAGTTTTCCCGGTTCTGTGGCCACTCTGTACAAGATATAAAAATGGACGGAGTACAACAGAAATTGATTAAAAACGGTTAATTGAATTTTCTCAAAAATGGTGTGGTACCTTCAAAAAATGTTTTTTATACTGTGAAACTATTATGTTGAGACAATAATTTCGCGCAAGAAGTATTCGTGTTAAATTTTGATGCCAGTTGCAACAATCCTTTGAAATACCATAAAATCGAGTTTGTGTCGAAAGTAGTTGTTTCACAATATGGAAAAAGGTTTTCCATATTGCGAAATAACTATGATGAGACAACAACTTCATGTAATCAGTATATACGCAGGAGGTCGGATTCAGTAGAAATAATTCTCTGAAAGTATACAAAAATGCATAAGGAGTCACGTTTGGATCCCCTTTCCCTGGGGTTACGAGCTCCCTCAATAAATATTAACCTTATATTCCCTTTATATGACGGTGTTTAATGGCTCTGCACAAAAAAATTCCTTTGAATCATGTCCAAGTTGAGCTTTATCGCATTTTTAAAATTGGATTCTTTAAGAAAAAGCACCATTTAGGGGAGTCCTCATCTGTGGCTCCGACTATCTACAAGTGAATTTTCATTTTGAGATGTTAATATATAATTTATATAAGCTGTTAGGATTATTATTATCTGAATCTCCACAAACCGAGTCATAAATGCAGTAACAAAAACCACAAAAGGAAAAAATTATTTCTACGACACTCTTGTTCCTCACTTTGACCCCCAATATGTCCAAATATAAAAGAGATATAGCCAAAATACTCGAAAGTTATCATTTTCTAGGTTAAGGTAACAAGAGAAAAAAAAATCATGAAATTCTAAATCAGTAATGTCCACAATTTTGGTTATTTGTTCGAATTTTATGTGCAATAGCACTTAAGAACAAAAAACGAAACATCATGAAATACATTAAAAAGGAACATTATGTAACTTACAGCAGCAAGTGACACTCTCTTCTGGCTGATTGTACTCCGATAGATAATAGTTCAGTTTGATTCTGCAAACACCACAAAGTAGAGCTCCTTGCTATCAACTGAGCTGAGCGAGTCTGTCCTATATGAAAAACAACAAAAACACACAACAATAACATGGAAAGGAATAATGTAACGTTATTTACCCAATGCAGCCTGAGGAAAAACTGCTATTATTAAACATATTTATTTAAAAACATAATTGGTTTTAACATCTTTAGCATCATTTTATAACTAAAATGTTGAAAAAAATTGCAAGAATGAATGGTTGTGAACTTTTTGTGAGGTTTTAACTGAGCTAAATGTCTCAAGAAGAATAAGTTGTTTATAAAGTAAGAGATGACACCACTATTTGAGAGGTCTTTAGAATATCAGAAAAAAAATTCCACTGATAAAGCCAAAGAAAAAAAAGACAATATTGGGGAATTTTATTTCAGTTCTCAGAACTTTAATTAGTGAATTATATCCTATTCAAATTCAGAGCGATCACTTCATTTTCAAGCCACTTCACAGAAGGCATTTCATTTTGATATTTGGAATACTTAGTAGGGCAGACAGTTTATGTTTATGACTCACTTGTTTTCCAACTGTACATGTACTTGTATCATTTTGATCATCAAGATCTGAATTAATAAAATATTAAATGAACTTCGATCTTTAAAGATGAAGGACAAAATATTTCATCATAAACTATCTCCTGTACCTGCATCAATGTTGAATAATACCAATAGTGTTAAGATGAAGCAGACGTAGCTAATGGAGTACAATAGAGTACCTGTTTGAGCCACAGGAAACTATCTAAAGCAATGGTTTAGGGTGCTGCAAAAATTCCTTCTGGTAAAGTTCAACTGCAGTCTATGAAAGGCTGGGGAACTTGGGGTTAACCGAAAACATAAAAACCAACACTTGTCAGAAAGGAGCATGTTTTCTTATTAAAAGCGTTTACCCTAAAGAAACTTCATGGCTTCAAAAAAAAAAAAAAAAAAAAAAAAAAAAAAAAAAAAAAAAAAAAAGCCTGCATTTATAGGATTGCAATCAGAAAATCCTTTTCCCATTTTCGGTATCTCAAGAGAGGAAATTGTTCTTCAAAACAAAAAGCAAAAACAAAATGTCAAACAGTCGAGAGAGTTTCTACGGAAAGACTGGACTTATTCATTGGTGCTGAGGAATGGCATTGCAACTATTATCAAACTGTAAAAGGATTTGCCAAAAGAATAAAGTAGTGCACAAAGTGCCGAAAAAAGAATTGGCCTATAGGCTGAGTATAGAACATTAAGCACTAATAAAGAAACACAAAAACAGTATTTGTTGAAAATTGTAGCAAATCAAAATTATTTCCATACTTCAGAAAAAAGACTTTATTAGGAGACTGTTAGCGACTTCCAAGATAAGCTTAACATCATACTATAGCGTCTAAGATCACCTTTCTTAACTCTTTCAAACATATTTCCCCCCCCCCTGAAATAAGCGAGAATCACTGAGTGCTGCATTACATGTAATTCTTAAAATCAAGATGGTGGAGTCACCTAAAATCTTAATAATTTTCATCAAATTTAGCATTAATAAATATGCTTCATTTCAAAATAAAAAATTACAAAGCAATGTAAGATTACAAAGTTTGAAAGTTTGGACATTATTTTAAACACTATAATGAAGAATTTCAGCTACAAAACAGATGTTAAAAATCATTTCGTCTGATGAAAGAAAATGAATGCACGGTCCACTATAAAAACACAAGAAAAAGTCAGAAAAACTTCAGGTAAATGTTTTGTTGAATGAAATCTATTTTAGTGTTGCACTTAAATCATGTTTTTCAGGATTGATATAATCGTTGAATCCATCATATTACTATATTATCATTGATGAGTTCAAGTGATTGTGCAAGATGAAATATTTTTTCTTTGTCTTAGAGCTTGAGCAAAATTTAAGACGGATTATTTAACCAGGGGTCAAAGTGACAAAATAAGAATATATAGGATTTTTTCAAAAAAAATATAGGACAATTTAAAACATCAAATAACTGCTTACAGTTGCTACTGAACTTCAAAATTAACTCTTTATACATTTATATACTCGTTATATTGAATTTAAGAGAATAGAAAACACACTTTTAAAAAAAAGAAATCGCCTGATCCTTAATACGTGATCCGTTATTGCCTCAATATTCCATCCCTAAGTATTTTCTTTTTATCCCTGTTTGCAGTCTTTTGTTGATTCAGATTTACTGTTCAGTGTCGGCTGGATTGGCGGCGAAAAGTGGGAGATTTATCGCCGAATGTGGCGAACCTGGCACTTGGTTTTAAAGCAACCCTAGTGATCGTTTGGATTTGACAACCACAACGCATTGACGTAATTTTCAATTTTGGCGACTTTTATGAAAAAATCGTGGCTAACATTCCGAATCCGGTACGAATTTTTCGCCAAGGCGATTTTCGCCAAAAAATGGCAGCCCTGCCATTTTTTAAGAGCAAGATAACTGCCTATGGTTGCCATAATTTGGGGCGGTTTCATGTAAACAATTCGTGGCGCAGAATCCGTACAGGATTCGGAATAAAAAAATCGCCATTCGACATCATACAGTAAATCTTAACCCGTTTGTTTCCTTCATCAATTATTGACTGAGCACTCAAAATGTTCTTTAGTAGTCCTGTAAGTTAATCCCAAGTTGTTTTTATCCATTTTTCCCGAGGCAGAGTTTTGTTTTTGCATCTCTCTCTGTATTATGGCCAATTAATTTATTACGTTGGAGGAGAAATCAGATCAGAAATTCAAGACCGATTGTTATGGAAATGTTCACAACTCCCGCCGGACCAGTAGAGTTGAATTGTAGGTTATGCAGCACGTGACGTCACAAGAGATAAAACGACGCGCCGCCGTTATAAACATCGTTTTTGTCAGGTCTTTTTCACCTACGATCGCGCCAAAGAATCCGAAATATTAAAAAATGGCAACAAACGGCCCCGTTATTACGAATTCGAAGAAAATATAGATCGAATCAATGTAGAAATATAGGATATATAGGACAATTGCAAAATATAGGACAATATAGGACGTTTTTACCGATTTTTAAAAAAATATAGGATTTATAGGACATATAGGACGTCTGCGACCCCTGTTTAACGGTAGCATCTGTTTTCCAACTCTTCCATACCCTTTCACAATCATCATTTACGGTAAAAATATAAAACACAAACCAAGCTTAAAAATAAACAATACTGCAATTACCTGCACTGAAAATTGGTTTGCTTATTTAAGTAGTATGGCACAAGAGCTAATCTATAGCCATATTGCGCAACCTGTACTTCCAAGATTCAAATCTTTAGAAATCGTGTTTGAAGGGAAGATTTCCTCTATTTCTCATTTAAATTACGTTAGAGAAAAGATACAGAAAATCCAGTACAAATGAACTAGAATATCTCGAGCTACTTGGGGGCTAAAACCAGAGATCAGAAAAGAAGCTTAAATCAGTAAAAAAATTATCTCATATGTAGCCAAAGCCTGGAACAGAGACATAAAAAAATTAGGTGACAAAATTTCCAAGTACTAAGACCATCACTAATATTTATCAACAAGTGCTACCGCACGACTTCTAACGACATGCATTAAGGAGAGGAGCAGAATCATTTTATAACAATTAATGAATCACTAAATTAAAAAGAACAACACATGTAACTGACCCATATACAGTATGAAATTGGTGACAATTCAACCGTATACACAGCAGAGATCATCGCAATCTGGGAACCCACCATGTATATCATCAATAATCAGCATACCAATGCAAGTACTAATTCTAATTCCCTAACACCTTCTGTTCGTTCTATTGCATCATTCTAACATACAAACCAATTTTGAACGAAATAAAGAATCTTGTTAATCAAGCTAAAGAAGCAGACACAACCATAAACCTCTACTGGGCCAAACCGATGCGAAATTTATAGGAAATGAGACCGCAAACTAACGAAAAACAAGCTATATGAAAAAATTCGGACCGATTTTCACATCCAGTTTAGATCCAAATACAGAAACCTATTAGAAGAGTACTTAAACACGAATCATATCGATCATATTAAGAGATTACACTACTACGATGCAACTTAAATTCAAACCAAAGTTAAAAACCAGGTTTTAAATTTCCAATCTTATCTGCTCCAATATTTAAATAAAATTTTAGTTTAAGTGCTTACTCCCCGGCACTTAGGTTATGTTTATAAGCATTAGAATTATCCTTAGTTACCACGTCGAATTGAGGCATGGCTTAGTTTAATTTTTAACTTTTTAGTCTATAGCAACTAACTAACAATATACGATTAAAAGCCATTGCAGAATTTCAACTGAGCTATGTCGCTGTTGCGACGCCTATTTCTTAACAACTCCGTATATACTAAGATGAGCCAGGCAACATCAAACAAATCTATAATTAAGGGAAAATGAGGTTCATTTAATATTATATCGATACTAAGTCTTCAGAATCAAAGTACTACAAGTACATATAGAGGTGGAAAACCAGTGGGGTTGTAAACAAACTGACTCGCTTAACATACATTAATACATAATTATAAAGGTAATAATCACATTAAAACATAATTAACGTGAACCAACAAATTACACCATTTTATTGTTTAAAAAATCATAATATTTTACAAGAAAAAGTGACTGTTAAAAACCTTGTCTTTTAAAAATGTATTTAAATATCAGAGATCCAAACTACAGCCATCTGATCAGTGAAGAACCATTTGGCAAAGACTTTTAAAAAATGTTTACCTAAATATCAATTTATCGCACAACTACGGGTGTGAAACATCGCTCAACTTTCAATTGCACTATAATACTAGACACTGCTTTAATATATGACATGAATTGGTACACTTTATCGTTTTTACATTCATATTGTGATTAATTTAAAAAACATCCAGTTAGACGATATTTTAATAATAATTATTACATGGGCAAAATAAACCCTAAAAAATATCGATATTGACAAATAATTTCAGTTTCAAAAGAGATTTATATCATGGAGAAATATCCAAACTCTATATCATGGAGAAGAAAAAAGTATTAGATCGCTAGCTTATGCAATGCATTTTTAATGATTTCTGAAAATTTTAAAAAACACCCATACTGTCAAGATCTTTTTAAATAGAATAAATTAAATAATGTGGAATAGTGGCTCGAAGATTTGAAGCAAAGAATTAGCAGATTAGAGAAATTTCTAATGACCAAAAACTTAGAATTTCCAAATATTTGAAAGACGTAATGCTTCAAGGACATGGAAGGGCATAAAGTACCTACAGTGGGTAAAAAAAGTCTTCGTACGGAAGCCAAAGTTACAAATAAATTAGCATAATTCATAATCTTTTGCTTCATACCTTCAGTAACTACTGAAATATGTTTAATCTGATTCTTTAAAATAAGTTTATAATAAATGTATGTTTTTGCAAAACGCAAAAATTATTTAAATTGAAATATTTTGGAGATGCTGCTAAGTGCCATGCAAAAAAAGTTTCCGTAAGCCATGAAAATTAATTCTGACGTCTTCCACAACAGACTTGCAGTAAATTTTCAATACTGAAGTGTACGCAAGTGTCATGAAGACATGATAGCAGCAATTGTTTAATTTTAGCTTGTAGCTTATTGTCTTAAAATGGAGTTCTTAAAACTATTCGTGAGTTGGTGATTCAGTTATGAAATGTTGGATTATCTGTGAAAAAAATTGGCGAAATCTTTAATGAATTAAAGTCTAGTAAAATATATTATTGAAAGACACCGATGCGCTTCAAATTTTTGAGGATAGAGATCGATCAGAAATTTTTTCAAAGCTAAAATGCTTGCATAAAAGAAATATCCTGTAATAAGGTTCAAGATAATCTGCGAATAAGTGCACCTTAAGTCGCAACTGGCTAAAAAATTGAAAAAAACAACAACAACAACATCAGGGCTGCCACTGACTGTAAGCTTTGAAAATAGTTGCTTTAGTAGCCTCAGATGTTAAAAAAAGTAGCCAAAATAGTCTCAAACATTGAAAATAGTAGTCTCAAACGTTGAAAATAGTAGCCTCACTTTTCATAACGATTGTTTTTTTAAGTCGGTAAAGACTTTCCTCTTGTTTTAAAGGTTTTAAGTTATCATTAAAATCGGAATAAAACTGTTGATTTACATAAACACAAAAACCCAGAGACACTCTTCTTTCAATTCAAAATAGTGTCTAATATATAACATCCCATACGGTAAAAGGCATGTGTCTTGAGGGAGGCGCTATCGTATTTGCATAATGCGATGGAAGTTGACAACTCAACCGTACTCCCAGACAGCACCTAAGCAAAAAAAAGCTAAACTTCACGCAAAAGCGACGGTAAAAATCGATTGGCAAAACAAGATATATATATATATATATATATATATATATATATATATATATTAATTTTCAAAGTAAGACAACTTTTTGGCAGAAAAATAAGTTTTATGTTTAAACAATTATACTATATATCGACAATGACAGGCGAATTTAACTAAGACCAGTTTTTAAATTTTTAACAGGATAGCTACAGAATTTGAGAAACAAAATTCCTCAATATTTCCCTAATTTCCAGAAATTTCCCTGATGTGCATCTCTGTCGACGTTATCATTAAAAAAAAGAAAAAAAAAAAAAGAAGAAAATATGACCAGTTTAAAAATATATAAATTTTACTATTTACAATTACATTTACTGATCAAAGCATAATTGCACCAAAATATAAATTTCTGCTAAAAATCAAAACAAGCATCTTTAGCGCATGAAAAAAAAAGGGGGAAAACATTAATAAAAAAAAAATACAAAATTCACATAAATCAATTTACAAACTACACCCATACTTTCTAACTTCAAGGAAAAGAAACTAGTACAATATTTTTCTTTTAGTTTAAAAAATAACACAAATAAAACATGTTTTCTTTAATATCCTGGTCATAGCATAAATTTTAAACAGTGTCCTACATATTTACTAAACTTGGGCATGCATGGGCATGAAACTTAAATAATCAGCATTTTGCTATTCAGTCACAAATTTCACTAGGTATAATATTTCATAAAAAAATTATGTCTTTTGGATTTTGAAGTTGAAGAAGAAAGGCTTGAAATTAACAGCTTCTTATAAAAATTACTCATAAATATATGGAAATAAAATTTTGTACAACAAAAATATTTTCTTAAACCACTCAAGTACATATTAAATGAGGCAAAAAATCATTTTCATGAAACATGACAAATATAGCATTCAGCAGGGGAAAAAGACGCATGGACTTTTTTAAAAATTCCATGACCCTTGGCCTGAATGTATGCAGTAGCGCATTCAGATTTTTTTATGTTTTGGAGGGGAAGGAGGATGTTTCAATTCTTTGTTTGATTTATATTAAATATAGAAATCAAAAACACACATCACTTTCAGTTAATTATGTTTAGTAAAATGTCAAAATTAAAGTACAAAAAAAAAAAAAAATATATACATATATATATAGTAATAATAATCAAGTAGAGGATCTAACCCTTTTTGCTTATTAATGCCTATAGATTTGTTGCACATCTATAACAGTGCTGTAAAGGGTTAATAAATACAAAAAAAATACGATGGAATCAATTTGAAATATTAAGGAATTTAGGGCTCTAATATATTCTATTGACAAAAAACACAAGACAAGAAGAAAAACAATCATGTCTGTAAAGGATGCAGTCAGATTTAAGTTTGAGAATTTATTTTTTTTAACAATAATGCGCCGGCGGTCGCGAAGCTATAAGGTAACCAAAAATCTATCAGAAATAATGTGTAAATAATTGTTCCAAGAATAACAGTGATTTCAGAAAGTTAAAAAAAAAAAAAAAAAAAAAAAAACATGGAACATGAACATGCGATTGTGGGCCGAGGACAGGGGATTGGCTTGTTTGGCTCAGCTGCTGAGAGTAGGAAAAGGTCGAAAACTTCGTACTCCCAAATCGGCCAACTAGCTAGATATTGAGAGACTTTTACGAAAAAGCACATGACAAAACCTGTATTATTCAACGCATCGACGACACAGCATCCACTTCTTGTGACGCCAGCCGGGATAAATGTCCGCACCCGCTCGGGGAATGCGAGAAGGGAAACTCAAAAATTTCAAAATTCCTCGACTAAAGAGTAGTTTTACAAAATACCTTGACATTTACCTGAATTCCCGATTCTGTTGCCACCTTGTTTAAGCTACATTCAAAGTAATTAAATTGCCTCAAAATTTAAATTATTTTATCATTTATAAATTTAGCTACAACATTGAAATTCTAATCATTCTGCATCGATTGAACTACACGGCGAAATCGTCACTAATCTCGGACATAACGTCTATATAACATCAATTCTGTCCATACTGATAGCATTTTCTTCCGGGCGCTCACAACAAATTCATTTTTGTTAAGTAAAGTAAATCGAAATAATTTGATATTTCAAAATATAACAGTGTATGCTCTTTCGCCTTGCAAGGACAAAGATAAAACATTGGAAAAACAGGCAGGCGAAAATGACCGCGGTTGCCGTCAAAAACCACAATCTCGCGTGAGCGGTAACTATCGTCGAACTAGCAAAATGACCACAGTACCCGCGAATATGAACAATTATTTCGGTAGTATTTGCTCTCTCCTACCTTAAAAAAAAAATCACCGTTTTGAGAAAAATTTTAGTACCTTAGTGCCGATTTTTTTTTCGTGCTACCATCGGAAAGTATCCAATTTCTTAAAAAATAGTCGCCTTAGTCCAAAAATAGTTGAAGGTTTAGTTAAAAATAGTCGTTTTAGGCCCTTTTTTCATTGAAATAGTCGCCATAGTCACCTGGCCACTAAAATAGTCGCTTTAGTAGCCTTTTTAGTCGCCTGTGGCAGCCCTGCAACATTGAAATGACATCTCAAACGGTAAGAAATGTTATTAAAATGGCGTTTCTGAATGCACTTGCAGCCCGTAAGAAGCCTTATATAAGTATCTGCAACAGAAAAAGCGCATCAACTTTGCAAAGTCCACTTTAGTGATGAATAAAAATTAAATATCCAAGGGTCGTATAATCGAGTTATGGTTAGGAGAAAACAAAATAAGAAAATGTTAACTTATAATTTATGTGGGACTATCAAACACGGTGGAGGAGAAGTTATGGTGTGGGAGTGTATGGAGCTGCTAATATAGGCAATTTACGTTATGTAGAAGGAAATAAGAATAGGTACGTTTATCTTGAAATTCCAACGCAAAACGTCTTAACCAGTGGACATAAATTGTCTCTTGGGAATTGTCTTCAATGTTTTTAGCATTTCTTAAGCCATGTGCGACTTCAGGTGCACTTATTCGCAGATTATATTGAGCTTTACTATAGGTTATTTCTTTTATGCAAGCGTTTTTGATTTGAAAATTTTCCTGATCGATCTCTATCCTCAAAAATTTGAAGCACATCGGTGTCTTTCAATAATATATTGTACTAGACTTCAATTCGTTTAAGATTTCGCCAATTTTTTTCATAGATAATCCAACATTTCATGACTGAATCACCAACTCAAGAATAGGTTTAGGAATTCCATTTTAAGACAATCAGCAACAAGTTAAAATTAAACAATTGCTGCTATCATGTCTTCATGACACTTGCGTACACTTCAGTATCGAAAATTTACTGCAAGTCTGTTGTGAAAAATGCCAGAATTAATTTTCATATAGCGTACTGAAACTTTTTTTGCATGGTACTTAGCAGCATCCCCTAAATGTTTCAATTTAAATACTTCCTACGTTTAGTAAAATCAGACATTTATTATAAACTTATTCTAAAGAATCAAATTGAACATATTTCAGTAGTTACTGAAGATATGAAGTAAAAGGTTAAAAATTATGCTAATTTATCTGTAACTTTGGCTTTCGTACGGAGACTTTTTTTACCCACTGTATGTGACATTTAGGGGGAAAAAATCTTTGGAGTAAGGATGTAAAAATATTGCATGAGGCAGTCGTTCACATGCAAAGCTAGATAAAAAGACATTAAAATAAATCACATTGTATGATCTATTAGGCGTTGTATATCCAACTTTCATGCCGAATTGTCTAAGTAGTGAGTAAAGATGCATACACGTAGACCAAATCATTAAAATAAAACAGATATCAGCGATAGAAATTTGATGGTTGTCCCCTTAATCTCTCTTTTTCAGTTTTATTAATTTAAAAAATATCATTATGATAATAAGCACAAGAATATATAGATAATTTCTAACGGTTGAGGAGGAGGCAATTGCTGAAAGATCATTAGTGCAAGGGGATAAACGGTTCAAGAAAACGACTCAAGTGCCTGCCTGAACTTTCAAAAGAAAGACTTAAGCTGTGCACTAAAATTCAATAAAAAATTTATTAGCTATCCTTTTTGAATAACAACACCATTAAAGTATCAATTTTGTACAGATAATAGGGACAAAAATCGAGAAATGCAAGTACCAAGAAGTATTGTACCGAGGAACAATTGGAACAGTCTATTTCAAAGGCATAGGCATAGAAAGTGTTTGTCTCCTGCAAAGAGCAGGTTTACAAAACAAACAACTTTACAGAATAGATTTTGTTAATTATTGCTCTGTCGCTCTATATCAAATTAAGGAGGACATTCGTTCGCTAACACACAAAATCGTGCAATCATATCTTGTTTCTAATCGATTAAAAAATAGTTATGATTAGATACAGAAGGTGTTAATAACTTGACAAATGACGCCTAAACTAGTTGTCCTTTGGTTTTTAATTATCAAATATTAAGCTAATTTTAGAGTAGCACAAATATCGAGGCACATTATAGAAGCAGACATTTGTTTGAACAACAAGAATACTTTTTATATTATATTTATTTCACCACTATTTAAAGAATCTTTCCCGAAAATTGTTGTCTTGATATAGGTGTGTTTGTGGACGGAAAGGGAATGACGTCACAAGCTTATAGTTCAATAGTGACATCATAGAATGGGATTTAAACGTAAAGCATTGAACATTTTAAATATCTTATTAAATCGTAGTAAGAATTTAAAGAAGAATTCCAATCTTCGTGAACAAAAGATCTTGTTCATCGTGGGCTTGTTGCATACAGGTTATCATTGCTTATACATCACAACCGGCTTACATGCTTATGGTAAATGTTACATACATTCACACATACATAGCCTATACAACACACAAAACAGAACCAGAATCCCCCCCCCCCCCATAAAAAAAAACTAATAACAACACATACACAAACCCACAGATACGACAAAACCAGAACCAACAAGCATACAAAACCACATACAGAGTGGCCACAAAATTCAGGAAAAAAGTACCGTGACAATTTCTAAAAAAACTCCCTGATTTTAAAGTAAACTTTTTTCAAATTACCACACATTTTTCAGATGTGTCGACACGCTGATCAAATAGAACATTGATCTAAAGATAGGCAATCTACCGATTTTTAAAAAATAGTTTTGGCGCTAATGAAATTTTAAATGATTCTGTAACATTAAACTTCTAACGATTATCAACCCAAATTCTCCGGGTGAACTGGCGCCAAAATACGGATGAACGGGGAAAAGTACCTTCAGCAATTACAGAAAATTTCTGTGATTTTCATGAAATTTTTAAAAATTCTCCAAAATTTCCCTGATTTGCATGGAATTTAAAAAAAATTCCCGACATTTCCCTGATTTCTTCCAGAATCTGAAAACTACCTGACATTTCCCTTATTTCCAAGTTCTGTGGCCACTCTGACACACACACACACACACACACACACACCAAAGCCAGAAACATACTCAACTAAGCCAGAAACATACAAACATAAACCACAAAGTCAGAAACAAACATACCCAACAAAACCAGAAACATACATACCCAGCAAAGCCAGCAACATACATACCCAAAAAAGCAAGAACCATAATAGAAGCAATGATAACCTTACGCATCGAGAACACAAATAAACACAAGCTCTATATTTGGGATAAGTGGGAATTTTAAAAGCACATGATAAGTCAAAAGTGAGTGGATAATTTGACTTAATATAAAAATGTCAAGGAATGTTATAAATTTTGTCAATGTTAGAACTGTAATGACACTAGGACTACAAAACCAATAATTGAGGAGAGTTAAAGCACTTTTCAATATGTTCGACATAAACAAGATGAACTTTAACAATGTTAATTTTTTTTTACATATTCGAGAGTTTCAACTCGTTAAGTTTTTTTTCACTTAGAAAATTAAAATTTTCCTCACAAGTTAGAGAGACAATGAATGTTGTTCTTGTGTCCTAACTTTTATTTACCTAACCCTTTTCATATGATTGGTTACAATTGCATCGCACCGTTTCTGCATATAGCCTTATTTATTTAAGGTCAAGGCTGTCAAATGACAAAAATTAAACAAGCCGTATTAACTTCAGTGTCTGAGTCTTGTTCCCAATTCTTGACAAGTTTGTAATACTCATGCGGGCAAGAAGGTAAATCATAAATGTAAAAGGGTCTCGTTAAGTGTCGATTATTGTCCGGCTTTAGCTATTTACTACTCATTAGAGGAAAAGACACATTGTTTGATATAAGTTATAAGAAGCTTCAAGCGACATTGCAGTTTCTGTGGGGGGGGGGGGAGACACTTACTGACTTAAGTTATTGGAACTTTTTTATTTCCAGGAGATTCTTATATCAAGTCATTTTCAAGCGAGAGTAATGAACCTCACGTGCTGAGGAAAGCACAATGTTTCAGGATGATATATAGCTTATTAGTGTTACAAATGTTTACGGAAATTTAACTGAACTTTCATGCAATAGACAGTGGTAACTTGTAATAAGTGGGAGTTCTACAAGGGCATGGAAAGTATAGGTGCTAATGTGACACCAATCTGCAAACTCGGCAGAAGTAATTAAACATTTTGAAACTAAAAGGCGAAATTCTTGGACTGATTGCTGATAGATGGATTGCTGTGAATGCAAGAAAAACTAAACCTGTAACAGATGCAACAGCAATAAAAAAAATACGATCTAAGTAAAATTACATCATTTTTGCGGTTAAAGAGCTAAGACTTCTAGGAAAACCATCACTATTTCCATCCCTGACTAAAGTAAGATGAACAAATTAGTAATTGGCAGGAAGCGAAACGCAGTGAATTTTCTAAAAGAAAAAAAAATTAGGAATTTTAGAGATAATTTCTAAAAATTATAGGGGTAGTTACAAAATTTTTTGGGTTGGTTGTTTTATACTCTCAATGGCCTATTTTATGCACAATAACGGCTAATCAGGCAGGGACCTACAGATTAACTTGGATTCCAAACCACAACGAAAATGCCTAACCCGGGAATCAAACCCGGCACCTTTGGCATGTATGGACAGAGCGCAAACACACAGCCATCAGATGGGCTAAAAAATTCTAGGGATAATTCTAAAAAATCTAGGAATATTTATTCTAAAGCTGACAGACTAAAATGAACATCATTCCAAAGCATGTTTCATTACCGGCAAAAACTGTCAATTTTCAAAAAATTTAATAATTAAAATCTCAGAAAATGTATTTCCCTCTGGAGAAATATAAGGTTTTTTCGCGGGTTTTGGAAGAAAATCGGAAAATTTCCGAGAATTTAACTTTTTTTCCCATAAACTATCGAAAAATTTAAATACAATTTCAGGGAATCACAAATATTGAAGGAATATTAGAAATTTTAGGACGAATGCGAACCCTTTAACTCGTTTTTGTCTATAGGAGAGAATATTTACTCACGATTTTATATAATGTGGGTTATAAGAATAACAAAAACCATGTGCAAACGTACTGAAGGTATTTGTTTATTTTTGAAAAATTAAAAATACAAATGCTCAATTCCTAGAATAGTGATTAAATTTAAGAAATTACATTTTCAACTAAAAAAAAAAGGATTAATGGAAACATTCTTGGCAAATGCTTTCGCAGTAGTTTGTCTTGCGACGGTCCAAGAATTTCACCTATAGCGTCGCAGTACGGATGCCCCCGTCTGTCCCTCTTAATCATTACCTCGCGTTCCGAAAACCAACAAAATAGAACCGAGGTCCTATTCCATTATTCCATGCATCATTATCCAGGCGTCGCGCCTGCTTTGAGCACTCTAATTTTTTCAAAGTAAACTTGCCGGTCACCCGAGACAACCGGTGAAGATCATCAGGGGAAGTGCAGAGTTGTACAAGAAAACAAGAAGCAACAATGCTGAAAGCGGCAGCAAATATTGAACAATGATTGTAAGATTGTTTGATGTAACTTCCAACAATTGAGCCAATAAATGAGGGGCATCCCACAATGCGAGGAAGATCAAAATAAATTATTTTCTCAGAACTAGCAGTAACTTTGTCGGATAGCATGAGCTAGCATACATTGTATGATCGTGTTTGCCTAATCGATGTTTTACGTTTGACCAATTTTCATACTTAAGTTAATAATTTTAAATTAAAACTTTACGCAACCGATATACATGTCGTTTTTTAAAACTAGCTTCATATGGATTGTTTTGAATTTAATGATTTGTTGCATCTTTATTGTATTGTATAGCAAAGAGACTTGTGAGAATGCGAATAACTTTTGAGCAATTTCCGTTGCTCCTTAAACCATTTAGTCTTAAAAAGTGTCCATTCATGAAAATATTTTTAGCACTGATTATTAAAAAATTATTACATGTTCATACAAACGTTATTTTTTAATTAGTAAAATTAAATTTATATATGTTCGACTTCTTTTATCATCATAGTAAAAAACTTAAATTTAAAACTTCAACTTAAAGCACTAATTTAATTTTCAAAGTAACTCTACAAAGGATATTAACTCATAACTTAGTTTTTTATTAAAAAATCACTAATTTTTTTCAAAAATTTTTAAGTCACTTTAACCTTGTAAAATACTTGAAATTTTTTAACACAAAAAATGATGAAATGTTGGCTATTAAATAAATTAATAATTTGTTTGACCTATATTGTAATTAATCCATATTAAATATCTTACCTTAATTGACTCAGAAAAGCGCTAAATAGGAAGAAAAGGTCATTAATACAATTATATTATTTAGTTTATTTGAGAAATGTAGTCCTAAAAATAAATACAAAATATGCAATGGAGCAATTGTAAAAGAATTGATTACCACTAAAGTAAAATTGTTAACATATACCCATGACAAGTGTAACAAACGTAAAAGTCAAGTTCAATCCATATACTATAATTGAAAATGCAATTCCCAAAAATATATTTTTAACAACTCTAGATTTTGAGCTTGGCACTATAAGCCACTTCCTTTTACAGTTTGTGGTACCAGAACAGACCGAAAGACAGCGGGGGGGGGGGGAATACTCTTATCCCCAAAGAACACTTTTCATGTAATTGCGCTTAATTAACATTCTTAATTAGAACTTAGAATGTCTATCAGGATTCTTCTGGTGGAGAATACGGAACTTGCCAAATAATTAATAGATTTTTATTTGGAAACGCAACAGTTCTTTAATTTTCCATATGGAAGAAGACACATGATTTTAATTCTCTAGCGACAAGTTCTTTCATCTTTTAAGCCAAGTTAGCTATAAATAATACATATTCAATGACCTAATATTTACTGCCAACTTGACTCACTTTTAAGAAATTCAAGTATTTGGTATTTGAAATCAGAGAAGTGAAATCGTCTGTACTTTTCTTTATTAAAATTTAGGAGCAGCGCAACATCAAATAAAAAATGAATGCTCATTATTTTGAGGTCGTTTAGAAGCTACGTAGTTACGCGAATAAAAAATAATTTTTGCAGTCAATTTTCAACTGAATTAAAAAAAATCAAAAATCTGAAGAGTTCAATGTTTTAATATAACAGCTAAAAGATATTGACTAAAAAATATATCGTATTTTTAACCTAAATAAATTTAACTTTAGTATATCAGAAAAAAAATCCCACTATAATAAAGCCAAAGTAAAACAGCCAATATTGGGGAATTTTATTTCAGTTTTCAGAACTTAATTTAGCGAATTATATCCTATTCAATTCAGAGCTATCACTTTAATTCAAGCCACTTCACAGAAGGCATTTCATTTTGATATTTGGAATACTTAGTAGGGCAGACAGTTTATGTTTACGACTCACTTGTTTTGCAACTGTACATGTACTTGTATCATTTTGATCAAGTTTTGAAATCCATAAAATATTAAAGAACCTTGTTCTTTATCGATGAAGGAAAACATATTTTATCATAAACTATCTCCTGTGCCTGCATCAAAGTTGGATAATACTAATAATGTTAATATGAAGCAGACACAGCTAATTGAGAATAATAGAGTACCTGTTTGAGTCACAGGAAACTAATCTAGAGCAGTGGTTTAGGGTGCCAGAAAAATTCCTTCTCGTAAAGTGTAACTGCTGTCTACAAAACGCTGGGGAACTTAAAGTTAACCGAAAACATAAAAGCCAACACTGGTCAGTAGGGAGCATGCTTTCTAATTGAAAGCGTTTGCCCTGAAGAAGATTGATGACTACAAAAACATCAATGAAGGCATTTATAGTATTGCAATCAGAAAATCCTTTTCCTGTTTTCGGTATGTCGGAGAGGAATTAGTTCTTCTCCCCTCTAGTTCTTTTAGAGGCATGTCGATGAAAAAAAAAAAAAAAATACAAAACAGTTGTGGGGCTTTCTGCGAAAAGACTGGAATTCATCATTGGTGCTGAGGAATAGCATAAAAACTAAACAAAAAAAATATATAAATTAATGATATATTTGTTGCTTTGTTGCAATACACTGAAGCATAAAAATTTGTTAAAGTATATATATATATATATATATATATATATATATATATATATATATACAGTTAATTATACTCTAAAAATATTAATACATCTTTTTCAACATGTTCAACAAAATAATAGATTGAAATAATAAATTAATGGTAAACCAAAAATATCTTTAAAAAATACAAATAGACAGGTAATTTTTAGTGAGAGAAATGAACTCAGCGCAGCCAAATGGGCTTTAAATTAATTTGGGATCATGAGAAGATTGTTTAGAAATTGTAGTAAATGGAATGACCTTGTTTTTTATATTTGATAGAAATGTCATATTGAAAATGATTATCTGTACTAATGCACTTGCAGATCGAGCAAGAAAAATTAAAAACATTGCGTCAAGTAAAATGTCATAGATTACAAATTTGGTCAACAACTAAATATAAAGGTCACACAATCACATTAAAACATAAATAATGTGAACCAACAAATTACACCATTTTGTACGTTACAAAAAATATAATACTTTACAAGAAAAAGTGACTTAAAAACCTTGTCTTTTAAAAACCTATTTAAATATCAAAGATTTAAACTACCACCATCTGATCCGTGAAGAACCTTTTGCCAAAGACCTTTAAAAAAATTTCCCCTAAATATCAATTTATTTCCACGATAAATCAGTGATAGTATACACTTTGGTGAGGGAGGTAGGATTCCTAGAAAAGAGGGTCAAAAAATCTTATCAGGAATGTGTACTATCTAATAAAATACACAACTTGATTATATACGAAAACATCTGCGTTAGTTATATTATTGCAAAATTAGTCTTGTTGTTTGTCAGAAATATATCTGATTGTGCATTGATATAAAGAACCACTGGAAATTTTTGCGTAGTTAGGAGGTGTATTTGTTGCTATTTTTTAAATTAATTCAGAATCTATGGGTATATAACTACTTAAACCCGATAAATGTTATGTTCATTTATTTACTTATAGTTATAGAGTAGAGCCACAAATAATGGATAAAAATTTCACATTAGTTCAATAACTTCTTTTTGCTGTGACTCTAAGTTCAAATTCATCAGAACCCAACAGTTTTATGATCGAAGGTAAGGGTATTTTCTAACAATTCACTTAAGTTTAAGCTGCTAACTTATTTTTAAAGGAAAGTGAAATCATCAAGCGCATCTCTAAAGTAAAGAGAAGTGTTGTTTTTTAATGCGACATATTTGAATGCAAGTTATGTGCTAACCAGTAGTCAAATCTCACAGACAATTATTAGAGTATAATAGAAAAAGAATTGTCAACAATTACTAATGAAAATTTTGAAATCTTAGATTCAAGTCCAAATCGCTACTTGCAATTGCTACTGGTGTCAGTTTACTAAAGGTAATTATTATGGAGATTTACATACGAGTTTACCCATGAATATAAATCAAAATAGACAGCTACCTGTAGAAGCAAAGCAATCCTCAGCAAACTAGCGGTGTGAAACATCGCGCAACTTTCAATTACACTATAAAACTGGACACTGCTTTTAATATTTGACATTAATTGGTACACTTTATAGTTTTTAATTTCAAATTGTAATTAATTAAAAAAAAAAAATCCAGTTAGACAATATTTTAATAATAATTTTCGTATGGGCAAAAGAAAAAAAAATTCTTAAAAATATCGAGATCGACAAATAATTTCAGTTTTAAAAGAAATATCATGGGGGCCGTTCAAATATTACGTAAGCACCTAGGGGAGGGGGGGTAGCGATTTGCTTATTTTTGCTGACAAGGGGGGGGGGTATGAGTGATGATTACGTAAGCATTTAATAATCCCTTTATTTCTAAAAAAAAATTGAAACTTGGAGCAATAGCTCTCTTGCCGCAAACTCGTGAAAATGTCAATCAACCGCAACCATTTCAATATTTTCAATAAAAACACACTCCGTCCATCCCTTCTCTTAAAGACTCCATCATAATGACCTTGAAGTCTATCCGCGGGGACGCAATTCTTGAGGGATTTATGACCCCTTTCTCGAAAACCTTGAAAAGAACATAGATTAGGGCTTGTAACCAGGTCCTTCACTTCCTGTGTTTTAGGTGGGGAGGGGGGGGGGGGTTCTTTCTTCTACAAGGGTACAAAGTTGTCGAGCTTGAGCTTGAACTGTCGAAAGAAGTGTTGGAAGTTTCTACAACGCAAGCGTACAAGGAAATGACGGTGAATTAAATTGGGAGAGCCAGAGAAAATATACAGAAAACTACAATTATACGTGATGAAAAGGGAATTAATTGTTCAACAAAAAACTCGGTAAGATCATTTAATTTTACCCTGTATATTTCAAATATAAGCGTAAGCTTTTCTTAATAAATAAATTTTTAAACAGAATCGGGATTTTTGAAGCAACATTTAGAGGCGCATTTTGTACGGGTAATCCCATGTCCCTTCGCATGGATGAGCTTAATTGGTTACGTATTTCATTATCTTAATTATCATAAAAATATAATTTTTCTTTTTGATTCCTTCGATTTTAGAGATGATTGGGTAAATGAGTTATGCAGCAAGTAAAATTAGACTGTCCTTATCTCCCTCCTCCCAACCTATTTCACCACCTGGTCATCGTAGCAACCTCACTGACTTGACTGACGTTCCACAAGTGACAAAAGAGCTCTGACTGAACAGTAAACAACCAAATTTTTAATAAGTAAAAGTATAAGATTGAAAATATTTTTCCGTTGAGTTTCTGTTGAGTTTCTTGTTGAGTTTAAATGAATAATTTAAAATCCATACTTTTTTCTGAAAATCTCACACCACTTTTCTTCTCTTCATTTTTAAATTTTCGAAAGCCATAAGCCATAAAGTTCAAAAGCTATAGGACATGGGTTTAATTTACATAAGCTATTGGCTCAAATGAAATGCTGCAGTGTAGGCATTTGTGATATAAACATTCATTTTATTAAAACATACAGATTTTATTAAAATTTATTTGGATAAGGGGATTAGGTTCGATTCAAACTTTTTTTTTTATTTAATCATTTAAAATTATAATTTTTACATGTTTGGAAGTATTACTAAGTAAAAACTAAATTTTATTAAAAAAAAGTTCACATAGTGCTCTAAATTTTCAAAATTTAAAAAATAAATTATCAAATTTAAAATTCTATTTTCTTTTTCATTTTTCAATATTTTTTCCTCATTTTTTTTTTTTTTTTTTTTTAATTTCTAGTAATATAGTCTAACGTTTTAGGCATCGGATTTAGAATAAGTAAAACAGTTTTAGAGAAAAACGATGATTAATGTACCTATATGTAAAAAAAGGGTATTTTTCAACATTTAAATTTGTAAAAAAAAAATTGTTTTTACTCAATAATCCATGCCTATTTTCTTCAAATAGATATTAAGAATGACATAAAAAAATTTCAAATGATTTCATTCACATTTGCTCACGAACTGAGAAAAATGCGATCGAAACATCAAAGATGCTATTGCAGCAATGCTAAATTCTCCTTAAAAATATAGTTTTTTTGCGATTGAAGTTACCGGATCTGCTCAAAAACTTGCCAGAATAAGAAGGTTTCAAAGATTATAAAAACGCAAAAATTAGGAAATTTATATTTTGATTATTTTTTGTGAAAACAAGGGGTACCAAGTCCCCTTAACTGCTCTTATAGCTTTGTTTTATGTATATTTAAATAACATTTAATTGCATGAAACTCGTGTATTTTGAAATTTGCACCCCCCCCCAAAAAAAAAAAAACCCCATGCCATTGTTAATTTGGGCCCCCTCACTTTTACTACTCACGAGCCGCCACTGCATAGGCTGTATAAATATTTACTAAACTTGGGCATGCATGAGCATGAAACTTAAATAATCAGTATTTTGCTATTCAGTCACAAATTTCACTAGGTACATATATTTCATGAAAAATTATGTGTTTTGGATTTTGAAGTTGAAGATAAAAAATAACACATAATGCATGAAAGAAAGTCTTGAAATTAACAGCTTCTTATAAAAATTACTCATAGATATATAGAAATCAAATTTTATACAACAAATATACTATCTAAAACCATAAAAGTACTTATTAAACGAGGCAAAAATCGTTTTCATAACACATGAAAAGCACAGCATTTGGCAGGGGGGAAAAATGCAAGGATTTTTTTAATAAAATTCCATAACCCTTTGCCTGAATGTATGCAGTAGAGCATTCAGATTTTTTATCATTTTTTGGAGGGGGAGGAGGATACTTTAATTCTTTGTTTGATTTATATTAAACATATAAACCAAAAACACATATCACTTTCAGTTAATTGCGTTAGATATAATGTCAAAATTAAAGTACAAAAAAAAAAAAAAAAAAAATCAAGTACACTATCTAACCTATTTCGCTTATGAATGACTATAGATTTGTTGCACATCTATAACACAAAAATATGATGGGATCAATTTGAAATATTAAGGAATCTAGGGTTCCAATATATTCTATTGACAAAAAACGCAAGACAAGAAGAAAAATAATCATATCTGTAAAGGATGCAGTCAGATTTAAATTGGAGGATTTTTTTTAAACAATAAATCTACTGGTGGTCGTGCTTCTAAATAATAGGATTACTAAAAATCTAACAGAAATAATACGTAAATAATTAGGGTTCTAATATATAATGCTGACAAAAAACGCAAGGCAAGTAGAAAAATAATCATGTCTGTAAAGGATGCAGACAGATTGAAGTTTGAAGATTTTTTTAACAATAAGACGCAAAATCTAACAGAAATAATTGTTCTAGGCACAACAATGATTTCAGAAAGTAAAAAAAAAAAAAAAAAAAAAAAAACGAAACATGTGGTTGCGGCCCGAGGAGGGGGGATCGATCGGTTTGATTTAGCTGCTGAGAGTAGAAAAAGTTCGGAAACTTCATACACCCAAATCGACCAACTATAAAAATTACATATATATCGTGTGACGCGAGTCGGGATAGATGTCTGCACCCATTCTGCGAGAAGGGAAACTCGAAAATTTCAAAATTCCCCAATTAAAGAGTAATTTTACGAAATTCCTTGACATTTCCCTCAGTTGAATTCCCGGTTCTGTCGCTACCCTGTTTAAGCTACATTCAAAGTAATTAAATTGTTTAAAAATTTAAATTATTTTATTTACAAGTTTAGCTACAACATTGAAATTATAATCATTCTACATCGATTGACCTACATTGCGAAATCGTTCATCACACCGGCACAAATCTCCGACATAGCGTCTAATAACATAAATACTGTTCATACTGATGGCACTTTCTTCCGAAGTTCATGATAAATTCCACAAATTCATTTTTGTTTCGAGTAAATAAAGCGAAATAATTTGATATTTGGGAATATAATTGTGTATGCTGTTGCCTTGCACGGCGAAAAATAAAACATTGGAACCCAACAGGTAGGTGAAAATGACCGTGGTTGCCGTCAAAAACAATAATCTTGCGTGAGGTTACTATCGTCGGACTAACAAAGTGACCACTCTACCCGCGAATATGAACAACTGTTCGGTAGTGTCCGCTCTCCCGCACCCCTTTAAAAAAAATCACCATTTTGAGTTAGTACCTTAGTGACCGATTTTTTTTCGTCCTACTATCGGACGGTATCCAATTTCTAAAAAAATAGTCGCCTGAGCCCAAAAATAGTTGAAGGTTTTGTTCAAAGTAGTCGTTTTGAGCCCTTTTTTCATTGAAATAGTTGCCATAGTCGCCTGGCCACTAAAATAGTCGCTTTAGTAGCCTTTTTAGTCGCCTGTGGCAGCCCTGTAATATTCATGCGTACAGTAAGGTAAATAGTGCATTTAAAAGGGGCTCATAAGTGTCGATTATTGTCCGGCTCTAGCTATTTACTACTCATTAGAGAAAAAGACAGTGTTCGATACAAATTAGAAGAAATATCAAGCGATATTACAGTTTCTGAAAACAAACTTACTTATTCAAATAAATAGAACTTTTTTCTTTTTAGGAAATGATTAAAGTAATTTTCCAAGTAATGGTTTTTTAAAGTAATGGAACTTACGTGCTAAACAAAGCACAACTTTCAGGATGATATAGAACTTACTAGTGTTAAAAATGTTTACGGAAATTTAACTGAACTTACATACAATACAGTGGTAACTTGTAATAAATGGGAGTTCAACAAGGGCATGGAAAGTACAGGTGTTAATGTGACACCAATCTGCAAACTCAGCAGAAGTAATTAAACATTTTGAAACTAAAAGACGAAATTCTTGGACTGATTGCTGAGGGATGGATTGCTGAAAATGATGCGTGAAAAACTAAACCCACAACAGATGCAGCAGCAATAAAAAAAATACGGCATGAGTAAAATAATATCTGTAGACACCATCCAAATTCACCCTATGATGTACAAATTCAGTTCGAAGAGCTCTAACCAATTAATACAGTTCGAATCATACAATTGTTACTTATCAAGTACATGGCAAAAAGCGTCAAGAACATACAAGCATGAAACATACACGAATAATCACGATAATCTTTTGCCTTATTACTGTAATGATTTTTTTTTTAATTCATTAAACTATGAGCTGACTACTATCCGAAGTAAAGAGGTGAAAGAGTGCAAGCTTCGAGGTGATTACAGAAGCAGTGTTCAAAAATCATTTAGATCCGAAAATATTTCGTATACAATTAAAAAAGTATGGATAAAACTGTAACAAGATGATAAGTTATAATTTTTTGGTTTCAGGGGAAAGACTTCTAGAACAACCATAACTGTTTCCATCACTGACTTAAGTAAGATAAACAAAATAGTAATTGGTAGGAAGCGAAGCGCAGAAAATTTTCTAAAAAAATTAGTTAGGAATTTTAGGGAATTTTTTTTTAAATTATCGGGCTTATTCCAATTTTTTTTTTTTACAGATGGTTGGTTTATACGCTTATGACCTGTTTTTAAGCACAATAATGGCTAATCAGACCGGGATGTATATATATATATATATATATATATATATATATATATATATATATATATATATATATATATATATATATATATATATATGTGTGTATATTTTTTTTCCCTTGATAATACGATGAACGATTTTTTTCCCCTTTTGTAAATTTACTTCCTTGTGTAATTTTTTTTAGTTAACTATAATTCGTATTATAGACATTAATTCTTACTTTTACTAATTATTTATATTAGAGTTAAAGAATATTTCAGTACAAAAAAAATATATTTAATTTATGAAAAAATGGAAATTTTCGATCCTTTTGTGTAGAAAATAGAATTCTTCAGTTTCTAAAATATATATTTAGTTGTTGAGAAAATAACCACCATCCCAATATGCGCATTCCAATCGATGATCTGAAATTTTTTTTCCAAAGGTTGTGGCGAAAAGGGGAAGAAGAAAAAAAAAAAAAAAAAACTCCGAACAGGAAGTTAATTTAATTCCCATGGTAAATTCACGCCTACTGTAAAAATTCAAAGACGCAAGGCATTCATTTTTTAACTTTTTACGCCTTTATCGCAATTCTACGGAAATTTTGCGGATGTTTAAAGCACGTTATAAGACCTTACCACGACGATATTGATCAAAACCATTCAAGCTACTTTTTGGCAATTGCTGAAAAACATTAATTTTTCTACGGCTTCAAGATGGAAACAAGATTCTACCTTATGGTCATGCATAATTTTGACGAAAATCTTAATGACGGGTCCCACGGCCACCACTAACTCGTAAACGAAGTTTGAACATAGTATGTGTTCGGGGAGTTAGGCTGACCTCAGATAGACAGACGGACGTACATTTTATCCAGACCACTTTTTTTTTAACTTAGCACATCTCAAAACGTGTCGAAATGCAACAACAACAAAAATCGATTTTTTTCTCTACCGAATGCAATACCTTTATTACCCTATGTTAACATATTGGTAGATGAAAGTAATGTGATACGTTTCATTGCATTATATTTACGAGCAGTGTAGCTGATTTTATCATCAAAAATTAGATTTCTACAAATTAAAGGGCTAATCTATACAAAGTAAATCCGATTCTTTTCTGTCAGAATTTTCCTTAAAAGCCCCTGAATTTGTTTCCGTTGATAAAAATTTAAATGAGAGTAATTAATTCCTGCATTTCTCAGTGTGAAAATTTTCTTTAAAAATGTTAAAATAAAAATGACAAACGGGCGAATTTTCTCATGTATAAGTGCCGGAGAGGCAAAGAAAGATATTGACTAAAAGTTTTCAAATTTCGCATACCATATATTTAACCTTAATAAGTTTCTTAAAAAAACCGTTATTTTGAATCGGTCCACTATAGAACTATAATTTTCTCTTCTCATGCATCAATTTAATTTATATGTGTGCCAGATTTTAATGTCAATATACAAAAATTGGGTGCTTTTACTAAATACGAATTTGCTTTGTAAGACGAGGAAGCCTTGACAGACCAACCAGAGCTGATCCGGCGTGCAGATTGTGATCGTTATTAATCTTAAAACAATCGAATAGAAAGTTAATGTTCAAAGTTGTACAAGAAAACAAGATGTAAAACGCCGTAAGCGGCAGCACATATAAAAACAATAATTTCCCATTGTTTGATGTTACTTCCAATAGTTGAGTCAATAAATTAGTTAAAAACCGAAGATTCACTGCGATGAAGATCGAAATAAATTATTTTCTCAGTACTAGTAGTAGCTTTGTCTCATAGCATTAGCTACCATACATTGTATGAATGTGTTTGCCTAATCAATATTTTACGTTTGACCTTTTCTTACTTCAGTTAATAACTTTAAATTAAAACTTAACGCAAGCTATATACATGGCGTTTTTTAAAACTAGCTACGTATGGATTTTTTTGAATTTAATGATTTTTTGCATCTGCTTTATATAGCAAAGAGATTTGTGAGAATTTGAATAACTTTTGTGCAATTTACGTTGCTCCTAAAACCATTTAGTCTTAAAAAGTGTCCATTCATGAAATATTTTTAGCATTGATGATTAAAAAATTATAACATTTTCATATAAACGTTACTTTTTAATTAGTAAATTTAAATTTATATACGTTCGACTTCTTTTATCATCATAGTAAAAATCTTTAAATTAAAACACTAATTTAAATACTAAGGTAGCTCTACAAAGTATATTATAGTATAACCTGGTTCTTTATAACGAAATCGATAATTTTTTTCAAAAACTTTTTAAGTCACTTTAACCTCGTTAAGTACTTGTAATTTTTTAACACAAAAAATTGATGAAAAGTTTGCTATTAAATAAATTAATAATATTTATTTGACCCAAGATGTAATCTATATAAAATAACTTACCTTAATAGACTCATAGAAGCTCTAAATGGGAAGAAAAGATCATTAATACAATTATATCATTTAGTGCATATGAGAAATGTAGTCCTAAAAATAAATGCAAAATATGCAATGGAGTAATTCTAAAAGAATGGATTATCACGAAGTTAAAATTGTTAACATGTATCCATGGCAAGTGTAATAAACGTAAAACTCGAGCTTATTCCATCTATTATAATTTGAAAATGCCAAAATATATTTTTAATAATTCTAGATTTTGAACCCGGCACAATAAGCCCCTTTCTTAGACAGTTTGTAGTACCAGAACAGACCGAAAGACAGCGACAAAAAATACACACATCCACGAAGAAAACTTTCCATGTAATAGCCCTTAATTAACATTCTTAATTCGGACGTCGAATGTCTGTCAGGATTCTCCTGGCGGAGAAAACAGAACTAACCAAATAATGAATAGATTTTTATTTGGAAACGTAACTGTCCTTTAATTTTCAATGGGGAAGTGTTCACATGATTTTAATTCTCTAGCGTAGAGTCCTTTAACCTTTTAAGTAATCCAAGTTAGCGATAAATATTACGTAACTAAAGACCTAATATTTATTGCCAACTTGACTCATTTTTAAGAAATTCAAGTATTTGGTACCAGAGAAGTGAAATCATCTGTACTCTTCTTAATTGAAAATTAAAGAGCAGCGCATCACCAAATAAAAATGAATCCTTATTATTTTGAATTGCATTTAGAAGCTACGTAGTTAAGCAGGTAAAAAATAATTTTTGCAGAAATTTTTCAAATGAATTTAAAAAAAAAAAAAAAAAAAAAAAAAAAAAATCTGAAAAGAGTTCAATGTTTTAATATAACAGCTAAAAGATATTGACAAAAAAATATACCGTATTTTAAACATAAAAAAAAAATCCCACTGATAAAGCCTAAGTAATACAACCAATATCGGGGCATTTTACTTTAGTTCTCAAAACTTACTTAGTTAATTCTAGTTAACTTCTAGTTAATTCAGAACGAACACTTCATTTAAAAGCCTTTTCACAGAAAGCATTACATTTTGATATTTGAAATACTTAGTAGGGCAGACAGTTTATGTTTACGACTCACTTGTTTTCCAACTGCACATGTACTTTGATCCTCAAGTTTTGAAATCTATAAAATATTAAATGAACTTCGTTCTTTAACAATAAAGGGAAAAATATTTCTTCATTAACTCTCTCCTGTACCTGCATCAATGTTGGATGATACTAATAGTGTTAATATGAACAGGGTGGCCACAAAATTAAGGAAAAAAAGTTCCCTGATAATTCCCTGATTTCCCTGGCAGATTTCTAAAAAATAGTTTTGCTGGTAATGAAAAGCTTAAATTATTCCGTAACATTAAACTTCCAATGGCTTACCACTACAAATCTCCACGTAAGTAGCTCCTAAATATGGATGAACGTGCTTTAAACAATACAACATTTCCCTGATTTTCATGAAATTTTAAAAAGCTCCCTGACATTTCCCTGATTTCCAGATTTTCCCGGTTCTGTGGCACTCTGATGAAGCAGACGTAGCTAATGGAGTACCTTAGAGTACCTACTGGTTAAAAATTCCTACTGGTAAAGTTCAACTGCTGTCTACGAAACACTTTGAAACTTAGGGTTAACCGAAAACATAAAAGCCAACACTAGTCAGAAGGGAGCATGCTTTATTGAACACGTTTACCCTGAAGAAGCTTCATGGCTAAAAAACATTAATGAGGGCATCTATAGATTGCAATCAGAAAATACTTTTCCCATATTCGGTATCTCGAAGAGGAATTTGTTCCTCAAAATAAAAAGAAAAAACAAAATGCAAAACAGTCGTGAGGCTTTCTGCGGAAAGACTGGACTTATTCATTGGTGCAGAGGAATGGCATAAATACTTTTTATCAAACTTCCAAAAGGCTTTGCCAAAAGAATTAAAGTAGTGCACGAAGTAACGAAAAAAGAATTGGCCTACAAGCCGAGTACAGCACATTACACACTAATAAAGAAACACAAAAACAGTATTTGTTGAAAATTGTAGCAAATCAAAATTATTTCCATACTTCAGAAAAAGACTTTATTAGGAGACTGTTGGCGACTTCCAAGATAAACATAACATCCTACTATAGCTTTTAAGATCACCTTTAATAAATCTTTCAAACACATTATTTTTCTTGAAATAAGTGGGTATCACTGAGTGCTGCATTACATGTAATTCTTAAAATCAAGATGGTGGAGTCACCTAAAATCTTAATAATTTTCATCAAATTTTGCATAAATAAATATGCTACATTTTAAAATCAGAGAACAGAATTAGTAGGCGCAACTGTAAAATTACAAAGTTTGAACATAATTTTAAACACCGAAATGAATAATTTCAGTTACAAAACAGTTGTTAAAGTCATTTCGTCTGATGAATGAAAATGAATACAATGTCCACCATAAAAACACAAGAATAAGTCAGAAGAACTGCATAAATGTTTTGTTGAATGAGATTAAAAACTCAGACCGATTTTAACATTTAGTCTAAAATCCAAATACAGAAACCTATTACAAGTGTACTTAAACACAATTCATATAGATCATATTAAGAGATTACACTATTACTAGGCAACTTAAATTTATACCAAGGTTAAAAACCAGGTTATAAATTTCCAATCTTAACAGCTCCATTATTTAAATCAAATCTTAGTTTAAGTGCTTACTCCCCGGCACTTAAGTTATGTTTATATGAATAAGAATTACCCTTAGTATCCACGTCGAATTGAGGCATGGCTTAGTTTAATTACGAACTATTTAGTTTATAGCAACTAACCAGCAATATACCAAGTTTGTTTCAGAATTGGATTAAACGGCATCACAGAAATTTTACTGAGCCATGTCAAAGTTGCGATGCCTATTTCTTAAATTCTTGGTATATACTCAGATAGGCCAGGCAACATCAAACAAATCTATAATCAAGAGAGAATAATGTTTATTTAATATTATATAGATACCAAGTCTTCAGAATCAAATTGCTACAAGTACATATAGAGATGGAAAACAAGTAGTTGTTAAACAAACTGACTCACTGAACACACCCTACCCATTTCATTGTTTAAGTATAAATGAATAATTTGTAGCCAAAATAATCCTGTATTGATAATCTATGATCCTGAAAACACTGAGTATGCTAATTGCAGTCAAGAATTCAATTTTATCTGTTTTATTACTTGTCGAAAGGATTCTGTAAAAACAAAATAATATAAATTATTAATATATTTGTTGCAATACATTGAATCATTAAAATATGTTTAAGCATAACATTTTTTAAATAATAATAATACTAAATACAGTATACAGCTAATTCTATTCTAAAAATATTAATACATCTTTTTTCAACATGTTCAACAGAATAATAGATTGAAATATTAAATTAATGGTAAACAAAAAAAAATTTAAAAAAATACAAATAGACAGATAATTTTTTAGTGGGAGAAATACTCAGCTCAGAAAAATGGGCTGTAAATTAAATTGGGATCATAAGAAGATAGTTTAAAAATTGTAGTAAATGGAATGACCTTGATTTTTACATTTGATGGAAACGTCATATTGAAAACGATTATCTGTATTTGTACTAATACACTTACAGATCGAGCAAGAAAAATGGAAAACATTGCGTCAAGTAAAATGTCATAGATTACAAATTAGGTCAACAACTAATTGTAATGGTAATAATCACATTAAAACATAATTAACGTGAATCAACAAATTACACCATTTTATTGTTTAAAAAATCATAATATTTTACAAGAAAAAGTGACTGTTAAAAACCTTGTCTTTTAAAAATGTATTTAAATATCAGAGATAAAAACTACAGCCATCTGATCAGTGAAGAACTAATTGCCCCTCAAAAATATCGAGATTGACAAATAATTTCAGTTTCAAAAGAAATATTACAGAGTTATATCATGGAGAATTATCCAATCGTTATATCATAGAGAGAAAAAAAAAGGGTTCGATCGCTAGCTTATGCGATGCATTTTTAATGATTTCTAAAAATTTAAATAAACACACATAAAGTCAAGATCTTTGTAAATGGAATACATTAATTAATGTGGAATCGTTGCTCGAAGATTTGAAACAAAGAACTAGCAGCTGTTGAAGAATGGCTCAAGTTAAAGAAATTTTTAATCACCTAAAAACTTAGAATTGCGAAATATTTAAGAAACGTAATGTCTATAGGCCTTGTAAATGCATAAAATACCCCATGTGAGATTAAGGGAAAAAAATCTTTCGAATAATGATGTAAAAATATTCCTCAAAGTGGTCGTCCACATGCAACACTAGATAAAAAAAGACAGTAAAATAAATCACATTGTATGATCTATTAGGCGTTGTATATCCAACCAACTTCCTTGCCGAATTGTCTAAGTACTGAGTAAGAATGCGTGAACGTGGACTAAATCATTAAAATACAAACACATATCAGTGATAGAAATTTGATGGTTGTCCTCAAAATCTCTTTTTCAGTTTTATGAATTTAAGAAATATCATAATGATAATAAACACAAGAATATATAAATAATTCTAACGGTTCAGGAGGAGTCACTAGCTGAAAGAACATTAGTGCAAGGGGATAAGCTGTTCAAGAGAACGACTCAAGTGTCTGACTGAACATTCATAAGAAAGACTTAAGCTGTGCACTAAAATTCAATAAAAAATTTATTAGCTTTTCTCTTTGGATAACAACACCATTAAAGTATCAATTTTGTACAAATAATAGGGAAAAAAATCGAGAAATGCAGAAACTAAGAAGAAGACACCGAAGTATTACTGGAACAGTTAATTTCAAAGACATTGGCATTGAAAGTGTTTGTTTGCACTTCTATGAGCTGAATCACAAAACAAATGACATTCCTGAATGGATATTATCAATTATTGCTATGATTTCAAAATAAGTCAAACTGACTTATCTTGACTCTGTTGCTTTATATCAAATTAAGGACATTCGTTCGCTAACACCAGGGGTCAAAGTGACAAAATAAGAATATATAGGATTTTTTCAAAAAAAATATAGGACAATATAAAACATCAAATAACTGCATACAGTTGCTACTGAACTTCAAAATTAACTCTTTATACATTTATATACTCGTTATATTGAATTTAAGAGAATAGAAAACACACCTTTAAAAAAAAGAAATTGCCTGATCCTGAATACGTGATCCGTTATTGCCTCAATATTCCATCCCTAAATCAAGTTTTATTAATTACATTATTTGCAATCATGAGTCTTTTTCTTCCAGCATTTTTAACTATTCCAATTTCTTTAAGTATTTTCTTTTTATCGCTGTTTGCAGTCTTTTGTTAATTCAGATTTACTGTTCAGTGTCGGCTGGATTGGCGGCGAAAAGTGGGAGATTTATCGCCGAATGTGGCGAACCTGGAACTTGGTTTTAAGGCAACCCTAGTGATCGTTTGAATTTGACAACACAACGTATTGACGTAATTTTCAATTTTGGCGACTTTTATGAAAAAATCGTGGCTAATATTCCGAATCCGGTACGAATTCTTCACCAAGGCGATTTTCGCGAAAAAAAAGACAGCCTTGCCATTTTTTAAGGGCAAGATAATTGCCTATCGTTGCCATAATTTGGAGCGGTTTGATGTAAACAATTCGTGGCGCAGAATCCGTACAGGATTCGGAATAAAAAAATCGCTATTCGACATCATACAGTAAATCTTAACCCTTTTGTTTCCTTCATCAATTATTGACTAAGCACTCAAAATGTTCTTTAGTAGTCCTGCAAGTTAATCTCAAGTTGTTTTTATCCGTTTTTCCCGAGGCAGAGTTTTGTTGTTGCATCTCTCTCTGCATTATGGCCAATTCATTTATTACGTTGGAGGAGAAATCAGATCAGAAATTCAAGACAGATTGTTATGGAAATGTTCACATGTTTACAACTCCCGCCGGTCCAGTAGAGTTGAGTTGTAAGTTATGCAGCACGTGACGTCACAAGAGATAAAGCGCCGCGCTGCCGTTACAAACATCGTTTTTGTCAGGTCTTTTTCACCTACGATCGCGCCAAAGAATCCGAAATATTTAAAATGGCAACAAACGGCGCCGTTATTACGAATTCGAAGAAAATATAGATCGAATCAATGTAGAAATATAGGATATATAGGACAATTGTAAAATATAGGACAATATAGGACGTTTTTACTGATTTTTTAAAAAATATAGGATTTTAAGGACATATAGGACGTCTGCGACCCCTGTAACACACAAAATTGTGCAATCATATCTTGTTTCTAATCGATTAAAAAATAGTTATGATTAGATACAGAAGGTGTTAATAACTTGACAAATGACGCCTAAACTAGTTGTCTTTGGTTTTTAATTATCAAATATTAAGCTAATTTTAGAGTAGCACAAATATCGAGGCACATTATAGAAGCAGACATTTGTTTGAACAACAAGAGTACTTTTTATATTATATTTATTTCACCACTATTTAAAGAATCTTTCCCGAAAATTGTTGTCTTGATATAGGTGTGTTTGTGGACGGAAAGGGAATGACGTCACAAGCTTATAGTTCAATAGTGACATCATAGAATGGGATTTAAACGTAAAGCATTGAACATTTTAAATATCTTATTAAATCGTAGTAAGAATTTAAAGAAGAATTCCAATCTTCGTGAACAAAAGATCTTGTTTATCGTGGGCTTGTTGCATACAGGTTATCATTGCTTTTACATCACAACCGGTTTACCTGCTTATGGTAAATGTTACATACATTCACACATACCAAGCCTATACAACACACAAAACAAAACCAGAACCAAAAAAAAATCAAATCATAACCACCCACATAAAACCGGTATAAAACTAATAACAACACGTACACAAACCCACAGATACGGCAAAACCAGAACCAACAAGCATACAAAACCACATACAGAGTGGCCACAAAATTCAGGAAAAAAGTACCGTGACAATTTCTAAAAAATTTCTAAAACTTTTTTTTCAAATTATCACACATTTTTCAGATGTGCCTTTACGCTGATCAAATAGTAGAACATAGATCTAAAGATAGGCAATCTACCGATTTTTAAAAAATAGTTTTGGCGCTAATGAAAGTTTAAATTATTCCGTAACATTAAACTTCGAAAGATTATCAACCCAAATTCTCCGGGTAAACTGGTGCCAAAATACGGATGAACGTGGAAATGTACCATCAGCAATTACGGAAAATTTCTCTGATTTTCATGAAATTTTTAAAAATTCTACAAAATTTTCCCGATTTGCATGGAATTTAAAAAAAATTCCCGACATTTCTCAGATTTCTTCCAGAATCAGAAAACTACCTGACATTTCCCTTATTTCCAGGTTCTGTGGACACTCTGACACACACACACACACACACACACACCAAAGCCAGAAACATACTCAACTAAACCAGAAACATACTCAACTAAACCAGAAACATACTCAACTAAACCAGAAACATACTCAACTAAGCCAGAAACATACAAACTTAAACCACAAAGCCAGAAACAAACATACCCAACAAAACCAGAAACATACATACCCAACAAAGCCAGAACCATAATAGAAGCAATGATAACCTTACGCATCGAGAACACAAATAAACACAAGCTCTATATTTGTGATCAGTGGGAATTTTAAAAGCACCTGATAAGCCATAAGTGAATGGATAGTTTGACTTAATATAAAAATGTCAACGAATGTTATAAATTTTGTCAATGTCAGAACTGTAATGACACTAGGACTACAAAACCAATAATTGAGGAGAGTTAAAACACTTTTCAATATGTTCGACATAAACAAAATGAACTTTTACAATGTTAATTTTTTTTTAATTTATAATTCCTTACATATTCAAGAGTTTCAACTCGTTAAGTCTTTTTTCACTTAGAAAATTAAAATTTTCCTCACAAGTTAGAGAGACAATGAATGTTGTTCTTGTGTCCTAACTTTTATTTACCTAACCCTTTTCATATGATTGGTTACAATTGCATCGCACCGTTTCTGCATGTAGCCTTATTTATTTAAGGTCAAGGCGGTCAAATGACAAAAATTAAACAAGCCGTATTAACTTCAGTGTCTGAGTCTTGTTCCCAGTCCTTGACAAGTTTGTAATACTCATGCGGGCAAGAAGGTAAATCATAAATGTAAAAGGGTCTCGTTAAGTGTCGATTATTGTCCGGCTTTAGCTATTTACTACTCATTAGAGGAAAAGACACATTGTTTGATATAAGTTATAAGAAGCTTCAAGCGACATTGCAGTTTCTGTGGGGGGGGGGGACACTGAATTAAGTTATTGGAACTTTTTTATTTCCAGGAGATTCTTATATCAAGTCATTTTCAAGCGAGAGTAATGAACCTTACGTGCTAACGAAAGCACAACGTTTCAGGATGATATATAGCTTACTAGTGTTACAAATGTTTACGGAAATTTAACTGAACTTTCATGCAATAGACAGTGGTAACTTGTAATAAGTGGGAGTTCTACAAGGGCATGGAAAGTATAGGTGCTAATGTGACACCAATCTGCAAACTCGGCAGAAGTAATTAAACATTTTGAAACTAAAAGGCGAAATTCTTGGACTAATTGCTGATAGATGGATTGCTGTGAATGCAAGAAAAACTAAACCTGTAACAGATGCAACAGCAATAAAAAAAAATACGATCTAAGTAAAATTACATCATTTTTGCGGTTAAAGAGCTAAGACTTCTAGGACAACCATCACTATTTCCATCCCTGACTAAAGTAAGATGAACAAATTAGTAATTGGCAGGAAGCGAAACGCAGTGAATTTTCTAAAAAAAAAAAAAAATTAGGAATTTTAGGGATAATTTCTAAAAATTATAGGGGTAGTTACAAAATTTTTTGGGTTGGTTGTTTTATACTCTCAATGGCCTATTTTATGCACAATAACGGCTAATCAGGCAGGGACCTACAGATTAACGTGGATTCCAAACCACAACGAACATCAATGCCTAACCCGAGAATCGAACCCGGCACCTTTGGCATGTATGGACAGAGCGCAAACACACAGCCATCAGATGGGCTAAAAAATTCTAGGGATAATTCTAAAAAATCTAGGAATATTTATTCTAAAGCTGACAGACTAACATGGACGTCATTCCAAAGCATGTTTCATTACCGGCAAAAACTGTCAATTTTCAAAAAATTTAATAATTAAAATCTCAGAAAATGTATTTCCCTCTGGAGAAATATAAGGTTTTTTCGCGGGTTTTGGAAGAAAATCGGAAAATTTCCGAGAATTTAACTTTTTTTCCCATAAACTATCGAAAAATTTAATTACAATTTTAGGGAATCACAAATATTGAAGGAATATTAGAAATTTTAGGACGAATGCGAACCCTGCAACTCGTTTTTGTCTATAGGAGAGAATATTTACTCACGATTTTATATAATGTGGATTATAAGAATGTTGGGGTATAACATAATATAGACAACGTGCAATTTATCGTATATCGAGATTAGTTTATTTGTTGAACTGACTACCTTCAGAAGTGAAGAGGTGAAAGAGTGCAAACCTCAAGGTGGGTACAGAAACAATGTTCAAGAAAGGAATCAGAATAGAAAATATTTCGCTTATAATAAAAAACAAAAACAAAAAAGTACACTAATAAAACTAACAAGATAATAAGGTATATTTTTCCGGTCGGATGTTTCAGAAAGAAGCTCTATAGAAACGAGTCATAACGTCAAGGAGTGATACGATGGAATGTGTAATGCATCTGCATATTGTGGAGATTTTGCCAAGAGTGAATCAGACGCATAGATAATTGGTTCCAGGGCAAGGCATCCGGTAACAGCATATCCAAATTTATTTTATCATTCGATATTAAAGGGATGTGAGAAATCGAATGAAACATTGAATCTTGAATAAAAGAAAATATTGATTTTGAAAAACACGCTATAAATGCAAGTATAAAACAGTTTCTTACCGTAACTTAAAATTAATCTTTAATCAAAGAGGATGCGTTATAGTGGACGAAACAAGAAAACTATTTTAATTTGAATTAAGAAAATCAAGACTTAAGTCTTTGAAATCAAACAATCCATTGTAAGCCCTTCGAAGTTAAATAAACGGGCAACGAAAAACATTAACACACATGGGGGGGGGGGGGAACACAACTTGTTTCTATAAATTCTTTTTATGCAGCATCAACTTTTATATTCAAATTAAAATAAGCGATTCTGAGCTAAAATTGAGTTTTCATAGTTTCTGAACCAACACGAACCATTGATTCCTTGTCTTTGACAAAAAATAGGAACCACTTTTTGAACGATAATTGTTTAAACTAGAAACTTGGGAAAGTGCATTGTCATTAACAACGAGTCTATCTGCCAAGTATCAGATGGATTGGATGTCGGCAAACGGAATAATCCGCCTTCCGGGAATATGCCCCTACCCCCGCCACAAAATACATATAAAATCCAAGTTTTATAAAGGGTTTGAAAATTATGGTTCCTTAAAATATCATCCAACAAAAGAAGTTTCGTGTATGCCACATGTTTATTACTAAAGTTAACGTTTAAAGTTGCCATAATGGTTGACGAGGACAAAAGAAGGTACAACAAAATATTAACTAAATGGTCGATCGAATACTCTTTTTTTCTTGATAAATCGATGAACGATTTTTTCCCCCTTTTGTAAATTAACTTGCTTGTGTAATTTTTTTTAGTTAACTGTAATTCGCATTATTGATATAAATTCTTACTTTTACTAAATAAATCATAGCTCAAAATAGAATTTTTCAGCAAATAAAATACATTTAATTTGTGGGGGAAATAAAAATTGTCTAGTCTTTTCTGTAGAAAATAGAATTCTTCAGTTTCAAAACTATATTATTTGGTTAGAAAATAACCACCATCACAATGTGCGCATTCCGTTCGATGATCTGAAATTTTTTGCCTAAGGTTATGGCAAAGAAAACTCCGAGCAAAAAGTTAATTGCATGCCATGATAAATTGAAGCTTTCTATAAAAATTTAAAGACGCAAGGCATGGGATATTGGCCTGAACTCAATTCTCTTGAAATCATTCCCAAATTTCAATTTATATGCGATTACAAAAGCCATCAGGCTTAAAACAGTAATGACTAATTAGAGGTGTGGTACGTCGCACTACTTTTAGTTACATTTAATATTGGTCACTGCATTTAAATTTGCCATGGATCTGTGAATTTAATGTAGTCGTTTCCATATTTAAAATATTTAAAAAAAAAATATCCAGTTTGGCCATTATTATTACATTGGCAAAGAGGGAAAAAGATCACCAAAACGGCAAAATTGATATGTTTTTAAATAAATATTACACAGTCCTTCCTTGCAAGTTTAATAAAGGAAAATGAGTCGTTGGTGGGCGATGCTCCAGAGAAGGGAACTCTGAATTGACGGCATTTCTACGGAAACTCGGGGGATGTTTTAAGCAAGTTAAAAGGCATTATCACGAGGATTTTCATCAAAATCGTTCGATCTATTTTTTGGCAATTGCCGAAAAACATACATTTTTCTACGGCAGCAATATGGAAACAAGATGCTACTTATCGTGGTAATGCATAATTTTGACGAAACTCTTGATGACAGGTCCCACGGTCACCACTAACTCGTTCACGAAATTCGAACATAGTATGGGTGTCTGTTCGAGAGTTATGCTGACCACAGCTTTTATGTCAATATACAAAAATTGGGTGCTTTTACTAATTACGTATTTACTTTATAAGACGAGGAAGCCTTGACAGAGCAACCAGTGCTGATCCGAACGTGCAGATTGTGATCGTTATTAACCATAATACAATCCAATGGAGAGTTAATGTCCAGAGTTGTACAAGAAAACAAGAAGCAACAATGCCGAAAGCGGCAGCACATATTAAACAATGATTGTCCGATTGTTTGATGTAACTTCCAACAATTGAGCCAATAAATGAGTGAATCCAATGCGGGGAAGATCAAAATAAATAATTTTCTCAGAACTAGCAGTAACTTTGTCCGATAGCATGAGCTAGCATACATTGTATGATTGTGTTTGCCTAATCGATGTTTTACGTTTGACCAATTTTCATACTTTAGTTAATAATTTTAAGTTAAACCTTTACGCAACCGATATACATGTCGTTTTTTAAAACTAGCTTCATATGGATTGTTTTGATTTTAATGATTTGTTGCATCTTTATTGTATTGTATAGCAAAGAGACTTGTGAGAATGCGAATAACTTTTGAGTAATTTACTTTGCTCCTTAAACCATTTAGTCTTAAAAAGTGTCCATTCATGAAAATATTTTTTGCACATATTATTAAAAAATTATTACATGTTCATACAAACGTTATTTTTTAATTAGTAAAATTAAATTTATATATGTTCGACTTCTTTTATCATCATAGTAAAAAACTTAAAGCTAAAACTTTTAACTTAAAGCACTAATTTAATTTTCAAAGTAACTCTACAAAGTATATTATAGCATAACTTAGTTCTTTATTACGAAACCGCTAATTTTTTTCAAAAACTTTTTAAAACCTCGTAAAGTACTTGTAATTTTTTAACACAAAAAAATGGTGAAATGATAATAAATAAATAAAAATAAATGAATGAATAATTATTTGACCTAAATTGTTATCTATTTTAAATTACTTACCTTAATAGACTCATAAAAGCTCTAAATGGGAAGAAAATGTCATTAATACAATTATATCATTTAGTGCATATGAGAAATGTAGTCCTAAAAATAAATACAAAATATGCAATGGAGTAATTCTAAAAAAATGGATTATCACTAAGTTAAAATTGTTAACACGTATCAAGACAAGACAAGTACTCATTATATGACAAGTGTATTATGTTTGTTACACTTGTCATAGAGACAAGTGTAACAAACATAAAAATCGAGCTCATTCCATCTACTATTATTGAAAATGCCAAACATATATTTTTAACTCTAGATTTTGAACTCGGCACAATAAGCCACTTTCTTCGACAGTTTATAGTACCAAAACAGACCGAAAGAAAGCAACAAAAAATACACTCATCCACAAAGAAAACTTTCCATGTAATTGCGCTTAATTAACATTATTAATTGAAACGTTGAATGTCTGTCAGGATTCTTCTGGTGGAGAATACGGAACTTGTCAAATAATGAATAGATTTTTTGGGGGAACGTAACTGTTCTTTAATTTTCAATGGGGAAGAGTTCACATGATTTTATTTCTATAGCGACAAGTTCTTTCATCTTTTAAGTAAGCCAAGTTTGCGATAAATATTACGTAACTAATGACGTAATATTTATTGGCAACTTGACTCACTTTTAAAAAATGCAAGTATTTGGTCCCAGAGAATAGAAATCGTCTGTGCTCTTCTTCATTGAAAATTAAAGAGCAGCGCATCATCAAATAAAAATAAATGCTCATTATTTTGATATACATTTAGAAGCCACGTAGTTACGCGAGTAAAAAATAATTTTTGCTGACATTTTTCTAATAAATTGTTAAAATAATATGAAAAAGGTTTAATTTTTTAATATAACAGTTCAAAGATATTGACTAAAAAAAAATTGGTATACCGTATTTTTAACCTTGAAAAATTTTTAGAAGTATTATTTAATAATTTCATCTCCGCATCTCTATGCTATTTTTTTCAGTAAGGTTTGATGAATGTTCTCCAGGAGAATACACTGAAAACTTTAGAGAATGGAAATTAGTAGGTGTACAGGTAATCTGTCACTTAAATGAGAATTTTTTTTTAACCTTAGTCAAATACACCTTCACAGAAGATTTCAGTGCATTCTCCCCCTGTTACCATTCACCAAAATCCTTACTGATTAAAAAAAAAATCCCTTTTTCCAAAATTGCCGAATCCCTGAATTTCCCTGTTTTTATTAGTACCCTTGTTTAATGGAGACCTAATAGAATATATTTACTGACTTATCTAAATCTTAAAGCCTAGCTAAACAAAATGCAGGTTTTTTTTCCTGATAACCTCCATTTATTTTTTATCAACGAGAACTGAAATCTTTGGTGTTCTCCATTCGCAAATCAATCTATTCCTTTGCAAATTAAATAATCACCAGTTTGGCTCATCATTACATCTTAATTCATGTAATAATTCAGCCAAATTGGCATTTGTTTTGCAAAGGCGAGAACAAGGCCCAAGATTCTAGTTCTTGTTGGGAAAAAAATGGACGAAAGTTGCCAGAGGGGACACGTCCGCGCATAATTTTTGTCGAGGAGCAAAAAGTTACGTACTCTTTGAGACTCGCCACCACCAGAATCACCACACACATTCAATCCTCATTGATGTCAACTAAGAATAATTATATGGAAAATCTTCTATTATTAAATGAGGGTATTTTCTTGTCGCTGGCGCATAAGCAACAAGATGTCGCCTTCTTGCATTGGAATAGGATATTAAACAGTTGTCGAGGAATTTCGCAAAGAAGGGATCAACGCAAAACGCAACGCACGTCGAAGTGAGATCGATCCATCCCATCATCGTGCATTTTCAAACTCGACCCCAGAAACACCGCTTGTTGCCACTCCCAACGCAACATTTTTATCCCGGTGCCAACCCGGACGGAACTCTGCGTCCATATGCTCTTCATGCAGATTTCGAAGGACAAAAAAAGAGGAGGGAGACATTTCGGGAAGATTTCGGACAAAACCCAAAGCGAGTTTCAGGAATCCGGGAAATAGTGTGGGAACGGGGATTGAGGAAATATCGGTTGCATTTCCCCGATGTCACAGAAGGCAGTGCCTCTGCTTCTGAAATGCAAAGAGGTATTTTCCCGAGTTGTCCGGCTCTAACTAATTGGCTCCTGTTGAGGTACTCCTCTTTGGACTTCTCTTTGATATTGTATCAAATAAAAGATTACGCCTTTTCAATAGATCAGGCTAGTTTTTCCCCCCTTCTTATTAGAATTGATGGCAATTTGAAATAGTTGAGTCTACAAACTCGGGTACGCACATTCCAGCTTGATGCATGGCTACCTCAAGAAATATTAATTGTAAGGTTTTTCGATATAAATCTCGCCTTGGTTGTGTGGCATTTTCCCTCCATTTTTTTTTCTCTTTCTTCTTTTTCTTTTTTTATTCGCTCATTTTATTATTTATTATTATTATTTATTATTATTATTTTTTATTATTATTTAATTTTACGGGTCTCAAGATTTTTAACAACTCAAGACTGTTGAAATTATTTGATATTTTGCCCTCCTGTGAGCTAAATAGCTAGAGCCAAACAATATGAATGGATGCTTTTCTTTTCTTTTTATTGTGCTGAACATCTTTACACTTGGAATCAAACTCAATGGAGCTGGTCGTACGCCGCACTATAGGGTCAAGAAGCAGTTTCCTCCCCTTCAAAATACATGTTTGCCGACATACACCCATATATGACATTACTATGATGGATAATTGAAGTGTAGAGAACTGAATGCTTAACCATTAATTGAATTAATTATTAAGAGTTCGCTGATCATTAGTGTATTTAACAAGCTTGTTTACGCATGGGTTCCTATCAAGTGACTATTTCCCTACCTGGAAATGGGGAAATAGTTGTATGTTTCGTTTCACAGACAGGCACACTTTTATAAGCTGTCTGGATACCTTGATGAGCAAATTAATCTTAACTTAAAGTTGGAATATTAACTTACATTCGATAATTTAGGCCCCCACTAGCTAAAATTTTTGTCTCATCTACTATATATCCAGCTAAAGTATGCTTGTATCCTAAGGTGTTTTTCTCAAATAAAAAATCTATAGTTGCAATACGCATATGATTTCATGCATGCAATTTGCCATTTTACGTCACACAGTTGGAAGAGAACTAGTAACTGAGGTAGGATCTATTTTAGGGAACAATGTACAAAGTGTGCAACCGGGTGAAGACCTACCAAGCTGGAAAACACTCTTGTGTAACCCTAGCCTAAATCCAGAACTATATTCTGCGACCTTTTATCTGTTTAAATTATCATTCCTATAGTTTCAATATGGACAGCACCTTTTCCGACAGATATTGAGATGCATCCACACAAAGTAATGCTTCTAGTAGAGTACGAAAAAAAAAAATCCAAATAATGACTATAGTTTTGGTTTAGCTTGAACCCAAGGTATCTCCTCCATACAAAATTTTCTAAAGCTCTGCATAAAAATAAAAAATTTCTCTTAAGGAATCGTCTACAAGTTTGTCTATTAAAAATTTAAATACAAAGTACTATTTTTCATGAAGTCATTCAATTTACTATACTACATACAACCTAAATCCAAATTTTGAAAATTGCCTTAACAATTAAAGCTAATTAGATTTTTTATTTAAAAAAAATCTCACTAACAGTAGAACTCAATGAAAATATACGAGTATGATTTGTTTAGTCAACTGAAATATGGGAGACTGTGGGAACGTTAAAACTGAATGAGTTCCAAGGCGCCATATTGAATACTAAGTGGCTTGTAACTGTGGCAAGGTTATCAGGAGTGCTGACTTAAGGAAAATAAAAATAGCAAATGCAATGAAGCTTGTGAGGAAGTTAAACTGGTCAAATGGGATTTCAATAGAGATGTATTCAAAATGATTTAATTTAGGTGGTAGTACTAAGTTATGATCATTATATTAATATGACTTCATATTAAAATATATATATATACATTAATAGCAACTCTTCCACAAATTTCAACGGTACCTTTCCGTTTAATTCCCATAAAAATAAGTTATCAGCCATCATTCGGATTTTAACCTGCATATTGAACAAAGAGGAAGAAAATAAGGGATTGTTTTGTTTTTTAATTGAATCCACGTCCATTTGACTGGTACTCACCACAGCATTCGTATTAGTAGTTTGTGGTAGCAATAAACAAAAAATATTCTGAGTGTTGTTGGACCGACTAAAGAGCTTTTCTTTTGAAGCAGTGCATAAAAGTACAAATGTATGTGTGTTGTATTTTGTATCTACCCAGTTATTTTAAAGGGTAAACCGATTGGATTCAATTTTTGAAAATACCGAGGTTTTTGAAAAAATTACTGAAATAGTAGTGAATGGTAATCATAAAAAGACAATTAAGTTATTAGACACAGCTATCGTACAATTATTTTTTCACCTCTTGAAATTAAAAAATAAATCCACCTCCAGTCTACGCCATTTCTCCGATATTTCCGGAATTTAAAATTTACCTTTGATTCAATACTTTCCCAAAATGTGGGTCGCGAAATCATCTTTAGTGGATGGTATTGTATGTGTTTGGTAATAAGGAGAAAACTGAAGTACAGAAATAGTACCAGCTGCTTCCTGACCATTTTAAGGGCTATGGCATTGGAATTTCTTTGAAAAAAAAAAGAATTTTATAAATGTGACGGTATACAAAGAAATGCTATTAATATAAATGAAATGTAAAACATTTAAATTAAATGAATTTTTCAGTTCTTGATAGCTGAACATTATTAAGTGTATGTTGGAGGTAGGATAACTTTTTACGTGTATCCAGTTTGTAATGTTTAGGCCTCTTTCGTAATGTGTCAGTCAGACACTATTCTATTATAGCATAGTAGGATTAAAGTTTAATCCTTTCAGCACCGATTCTTTTGCAGGTGTAGTTTCATTTACCAGCGATTATTTTTTTTAAAAATCACCAGAACATATTTCTAATGATTTCAACTAATTTCCAATGAAAGCATTTTTCCATTAATTACTTCACAAGAAACAACTTTTATGTTGAAAAGGTTTCTACACATGAGACTGCTTTAAACCCAGCAACTTTATAACAATTCAGTCTCGAAAAATGGCAAGCAGTAAACTCTTTCTTTTGGAAGAAGTGGCAAACTGTACAAACTACAATCTACTGAAAAAGTAGTATAAGAAATACAGAGTACAAAATTTAGAAACTAAGTATACCATCAACAGCATAATTTTAAGGCCTGAATGTTTTTGTATTTATTTTACTAAAAATATTCAATATAATGAATCAATTTTATGACTTGGTAGAATGAGGTATGATAAATATTATTAAAAAGTGATATTAATGAGTAAAATTGTGTATTGTTATATTAAGTGAAAAATTTACGTTGCAGATATTCGGGTAACATTTATATAAAAAAAAAAAATAACAATTAGAAATATTGTTAGTTGACTAGAAAATCTTGTAAATTTGATCAGGTATTTAGATATGAAAAATATGTCCAGGAATTCAATTACACACCTTTGCAAAAAAAAAATCTCTTTAATCGTAGATTTTCCCGCTCCTTCTACAAAAAAAAATCTTTATTAACTAAAACATTGGTGTAAAACTTCAGTCAAAATCTTGAGGTTTTTTCTCTTTTGTCTAGTCCAAGAACGTGACAGCCTATTTCAAATTTGTCGTTTTTGTAAGATTATTTGGATAATAAGGATTAACAAAGGAAATCCGATTAAAAAAAAATTTAAACGTGTACTCAAAGTAAAATAAGTAAATTTTAAGATTTTGTGTTTCTGATTTTTTTTAAATAGTTTGATTGTTTTGTGGGATCTGGCGACTTCTGCAAGAATAAAATGTTAACATCATTCCTAAATAACTAAACACTTAATTACTAAATTTTATTCCTGGTATTTAAAAAAAAGAAAACTATACACCTTGTGAATTGCGGAAAAGTTGAGCATTTTAAGTAAGATAATGTAAATCGACTGATGCTTGTGAATGTCCTGGTTGTTTCGTGAATATTATGTGGCTGTTTGAGAAATAATAATTTCATTATGAAAATTAACAAACTATGTTAATAATAATTGTTTAAAAACAGAGTAAAGCAATTAGACAGTATTAGAATTTTAGAAAATATTTGGAATTATTTGTTAATTTTATATAATCTTATTTTGTTGCAAAACTATATTAATTAAAATTTATGTAAGCCTCATTTTTAGGTAATTGTGTACTTCCCTTTATTTGTGATTGATCATTTCTTTAAAATTATAATGCAAAAGGACAGAGCATAATTAAGTAAAAAAAATTATCAGAATGCTGAAATAGGTCGTGGGTGGCACATTATTGACCACTAATAATTATTTCTTTGGAAGCAGATACGACAATGGCTCATTTGGTGAAAATTTGGATCACTTCTAAATTAGCAGGGGGGGGGGGGGGAAGAGGAGGGGCAGTGAGTTAAAAACTAGGTAGGAATTTAGGGATAATTAAAACATTTTAGGAACACTTTAAGAATAATTCCTAAATATTTTAAGGGTACTTCGAAAAATTTTAGGGGTAATTCTAGAAAATGCCAGAGTAATTAAAAAAAAAAAATTAAAGACAAATTTGGGTACTTATGGTGCAGGTTTTTACAACGTTACCACAAAATGATATCGATACAAGTTTCCTTACTGGTCATACTAAATTAAAAATAAGTTTCGCAAAAATATATCTCCTAGAAATTGAACAATTTTTCTTAATAGTTGCCAGATTGAGTTTCGCAGAGAATTTAACGAGTTGGGGATATGATCAGTTAAAGCAGAAACCTTTTGACAATGTACTATTTCGACTGTTGCGTAAGTCAATAAAATTGGAGTGGGGAAAGGGGGGATGTCATTTTTGAAACTATCGTATATGCATTTATTGAACTTTACAAATTAGTTTCCGACTGTGGAAATTATTTGTAACAAATAATTATCAGCAACAAGAGACTAATTACGCATTAACAATAATTGCGCTCTTTAATAACAGCGAAAATACACATTTTAGAGATAACATGACACATTTCTCTTTAGGGAGATCTAAAAGGGAAACTGGTCAAATTCTCCTGAAACTTCTTCAACATTACGTCTACCCCTACTCCTACACAATACAGGATGGCCACAAAATTCAGAGAAAAAAAGTTTCCTGATAATATCCAGATAGATTTCTAAAAAATTCCCCGATTTGACGACACATTTTTGTTCAAATTTCTCCAACTTTACCAGATATGTGATGAAATAGAACATGTATGCTAAAAAGATAATACACCAATTTTTAAAAAATGGTTTAAGCGTTTATGAAAAGTTGTAATCAGTCCGTAACATTCAATTTCTGCGCCACAATTCTCCTGGTAAATGGCGCCAAAATACTGATGAACGAGGAAATGTGCCTTCAAAATTTCTAGGTTCTATGGCCACTTTGCAATATAATTTTTTTTTTTTTTTTTTTTTTTTTTTTTTTTTTTTTTTTTGCGCGATAGGTAGCATTTTAGATATTCGTTTTTTATTGTAGAAATAAAGAATGAAAATAAATTCAATGATTTAACTGCTTCTTTTGTTGTAAACGTAAATAGATTTTCCCTGCTTGATTCTACCAAATTAAGCATTCGTATAATATAAATTAAAGTAGTCAAAATTATTTGAAGTTATTGTTTAAAAAAAAGAAAGGAAATATATATATATATATATATATATATATATATATATATATATATATATATATATATTGACACAATACTGTTACATATAACAACAGTTTTATTTTTTATAGGTTTAAGCTAATTCTGACAGTTGGGTATTAAGTCTACAGATTATTTATGAAACAAATTGCTGGCTTTCAAGAACTTTTTCCGAATATCTACAGCTACGAAATAATTTTTTTAGAATTATTAAGAAAACATAATTTTTGTTAAATCTTCCCTCATGCGTTTCCTTTTAGTGACATTTCTTTTAAGTTGACATTTCAAACCAGGGAAGAATAAATATACAGTAAAAAATCAAGTCATTAAAATGTCTAATTGATGAAGAGTTCTGAATAGCCATCCATAACCTGTTTCAAAATCTGAAGAATAAATTATTGGGAGATTAAATTTTTAATCCTTTGGGATTTAAATTGTTTTTTGGTGTGTTTTTTTGTTTGAATCAATTGAAACTTTAATGTTGCTGTGGCCCTTTTCTATACAAAGACTCATGCATTTTTTAAAAATATGTATTTTCAATTATTTTCAATACATTCGTGCTGCTTTAAAGCCAATTGTTCGCCGGGTTTGAAAACAATGTTTAGAATTGGTCTGGTTTGGATTTTCATTCTGTAATGTACTTTTAAACTCAATTACTTTCAGTTAAGAACAACGTGTTCTAATTTTAACAGTAACAAATAGCACATTTCGGGAAACAAAACTAATAATGATGTGTAAATATCCTAAAAGGCTTCATTCAAATGTCAATGTTATAAAATTTATTTACGGACTGGATGATCCAAATGTAACTAATTTAAAATACCTCAAAATTCAAGGAAGGGTGATATTTAAAAAAGAAAGGCACAAGTCTGAGTCCGACACGACTTCGCATACAGAGGAAATGGAAGGAAAAGCAGTCAAACACGAAAACAAATATGAATACATAAAAAGCACGCAACATTGCAAATGTACTGCCGATGGTCATTCCAACAAAGAAATTAACTATTAATTTATTATTAATTTTATAATGACTGGCAAACAGAGGTAAAAAAACGGCATGATTGGTAAAAAATAACGAACTATTGGAACACAAACAATACTATTTTCCTTATAGACTTCATTGCTTTCCAGACCACATCAACAATAGGTTAAGTATATCAAACTAAAGTGATATTGAATCATTAATAGTATGAAAATAAAACTCCAAATATCGATTTGTTGTTTAAATGTGTCATCAAAAAGTTTACAAATCTGCAGAGATAATTCGTACGAATTCTTCCGACTCTTTCCACAATGAAATACATTGCTTTGCATAATGATAAAACTTCTTTGGTAATTCCTTGTAAAAATTAAATAATACATTTCTGCATAAGTTAGTAATGCTTCCTAAAATCAGAATAATGTATTAAAGTGGCATGAGTGATATAAAGCTGTTAGGAGTTCCGAGTTAGATTTAATAAGCAAATATTTACAAAAAATGGCAATTTGCTGTTGCAAAAATATAGCACCACCCCTATTTCTTGGAATAATCGGTTCCACAGATGCATACGCAGTTGGGTTTTTAACAAATACATATATGAAAGCTTACTTTGATCAAGTTAAAATAATCTTACTTAGCTTTTATTTTTATACGTCTAGTTAATTGATTTGAAAAGGAGTCATTAAGTATGGGTAGGGGAAATTTTTTTTTTATTAGATTTTTAAAAGGGGTAAATTGCAGCTTTCAACAAATCAGAATTGTCGTCACGGAATATGGCAACATAAATTGGACGTTAACTTCATGCGGTTTATAATTTTTTCCATCTTGGACCGAAATATGGGAAGCAGAAAATACTTGGATGACCTCGAAAGCTAACAATACGGCAAGAAAAATTAGTTGTAAAGAAACTAAAAGTCGGTGAAATATAGACCTAACTATCACAAGACCCTACCAACAACGTTCACAAGTCTTCTTTGCCAAAAGTAGTTTGCAGGAACAAACATATTGTGTAGCCGAGACTTACAGAGCTTCAGAAGCGAAAAAGAATGCTATGGGGTAATGAAATATAACCTGGAAGGAACAGTGGTTTCAAGTAGTCTTCAGTGATGAAAAAAATTCTATCTAGATGGTCCTGACGGATGGGCGTACTATTGGAGGGATCTCGGAAATGAAGAAAGTATTTTCTCTAAGAGACAGTGCTGGGGAGGATCGATTATGGTTTGGGTTGATTTTAGAAGTGCAGGACTAACAAATCTTGTGTTCCCCCGATCGAATGAAATCAGTGGATTACTAAGACACTTTGGAAGACAATTTGCTGATGTTTGGAGAAATAATCGAGAGTCCATTTTGGAAACTCCAACAGAACAACGCAAGTATTCATGTTGCCAACTCGTCTTTGGAATAGTTTCTGGATAACAGAGTACAAGTAATCAACTGGCCAGTTTCTTCTCCTAATTTGAACCCCCATAGAGGACGCCTAGGGTATCTTACGCATGCATCCATATAAGCAAACGGAAGGTAATATGCAACTATTCAAGAATTGAAAGATTCCATTAAAACAAAATGGGATAATATTAACTCAAATTTAATCAAACGTCAAGTACACAACATGGTGATCGAATTTTTTGAAGTTATAACACAAAAGGTTTAGTTTACAAGATACTAATTGTGACTGGTTCTATCACTTTGCAACGTAATATTTGTATTTTTTATTTCATCACATGATAAGATAAACGTGTATTAAGTTTTTATTTTGTTATTTGCATTCGTATTTTGTATGTTTTCAATAAAAACGTTAATATCAATTATTTTTTAAAAATACTAATATGCTAGTTTGAAAATACAAGGTGGTTCTACATTATGCAACGTAGTGTATAAAGTTGTTGTTATTAATAGTCGAGTCACATATTGAAAATTTTTTTAGACCTCTTACAAGTTTATGTATTAAAAAACTGTTATATTTTTACGATTCCGTAAAAAGGTTCCAAATGTGACCGACAAAACATTTTTCATACAAGAGTATTCTAGTCTGATATAAGTCTAAATAAGAAAAAATTAAAAAAAATAAAAAAAAAAAAAAAATCTTCCTCTTGAATTTACTTATTTACTGTTCCTACAAACAATTTTAATATAATGAATAGACCCATCTTTGCCGAAGTCAGTGTATACACGACGGAAAAATTCTCGACGATTGTGAATAAATAGATTTTGTAATGCTATTATTTGAAAGGGCTATATAATGTATAGCGCTTTCAAAATTTATATAGCCTAATTTTCTCAATCAGGATTTCCAGTTCAACTAATATAGTCCTTATCGAGTACCAATTACATGAAAATCCTTTTAATCGGACAATGGGAAGGGTTTAGGAAATGGGTTCACATATTTCGAATTGAAAATAATTAGGACTTTCTAATGAATGATGCAAACGACAAAACCAAATATCTGCAAGACTTTTAAAAATATGCAAACCACAGTTTACATGTTGCTAACCATAGTTTACTTGCTGTTAATTAGTCGTGAATATGAAAGAAATATTAGAAAACTCACTCAATCTAAAACTATTAATTTCAATGCGTTTTCATAGATCGGTGATCTTCTGAAATATTTCTATTCCGAAATGCAATGCGACCGCCAATCAGGGTTTGGCGCAAAATTATCGTAACTCTTTTCTCAAGGAATTCGAACCCTTCTCATGGAATTCGAATCTTTTTCAATGAATTCGAACCCTTAATGTACGACGATTACTTACTTTCATTTCAACTTAAAACAACTCATAAGAAACATTCTGAGACTTCCTTATCACTCTGATTTCCAATAACCACAACAGCAATCTTTGCAAAATAAGTGATACGTATTAAAATTGTATAATAAAACACACGTCCAATAATGGGAGGCATGGGATTAACTATTTAATTGTATCTTCTTTTACTAGGATATCAAAGTGCATACATCTAGACATAGTTTTCTACAAGGTACCGAAGCATATTTAGTGTCAGAAAATATAATAATATAATGGATAAAAAAAACCACCTTAAGAAAGTGAAAATTGTAAAACGTGGACATCGCTGTTGCATGTCTTTTCCCTCACATTCAAATTATTCATTACAGTTTTTATTTTTATCTCCAAAAACCACAGATTACCAAACAGGTCAAGGAAGATGTCTAAAGTCACATTGATGCATACTTATACCGGTCTTTTGTATACCTACTGCCCACCACATAAACAATATGAAAGAGATAAAGTAACAAAGGCCGAGAACTAATTGAATTTAAAGGGTTTATCAAGAACTAGAAACTAATCAAAAAGATAATAATAATCTTAACATTAACTTGAGGTAATACTGCCGTTATTTATTACTTAATGTAGTTTAAAATACTAACGATTAAAAAATACTGACATTATGTTTAAAATTGTTAAGAAAAATATAGATCAGCTTGTCGTACACAACCAATCAATTATAAATTCTTCAATTTCTTGTCATTTTGAAAATGCATTCTCATTCAACTAAAATCCATCACTGAACTATTGAATTAAAAATTGCCATCGGATTAATTGTTTTAATAAAAAAAGTTAAGCGTTAAAATCGGATTCAATAGGGCAAAAAAGGAATAAAACATTTTCTACACATTTTATTTCATTGTTGAACACCATCGAGAAAAACTTGTAAGAATATAATTGCAAGCTTTTCCATTAAAACATAGTATCTAATTTTTTGTAAGGCAAAATAAAAGTTATTTAAGAGTCGCGAATAATAAACATTCAAGACTTCTTACAAAAAAAAAAAAAAAAAAAATACTCTTTTTGTAGCTACAAATTCTGGATATAAATTATTGATAGAGATTAGTGGTTAAAATCTCCGTTCCATACCCAAAAATAAGTAGGCGTTTTCCAAATAATTTTTTTGCAAGCTTTAAAAAAAAAAATACTTTCCAGTAAGATCAACGAATGCCATATTTTAGTAATATATTGCTGGTAACCAAATAAAAATATGACTTGCATTAACACAACAAAACTAAGTTCTCAAAAAGACAGGGAAACTGATTTTTTTCCCCCCAGGTATTCATCAATGAAGTTTCTTGGGACGCAAGTAGGCTTTACTACTTATGCGAGAGCTTTAAAAGATGCATGGCATTGAAAATAAACATTTTGTAGTATCTTGTGGTACTTAATAAACTATCTTACTTTAAATAAAAGAATAAAGCATTTTTTTAAAAATTAAATAATATTTATGAAAGCATTTATTTTGCAGCATTTACCTTCTAATAGGCAATTAAAACATTGCGGTTTCAGCATTTGCAGGGTGCGAGCATTTATTATTATAAACAATTTCGAAACGTATATAATGTAAATGACTACACAAGGAGAATTACTGCATTATTTGAAGGATAAAAGGCACTAAAGTGTGGACTGCGTGAACTGTATGAAAATGTGAGGATCTTCAAACAATAAGGATGAATTGGAGCATAAAGTCATAGTTTAGAAACAATCAAATAATCAAGTAATTAAGAACTACTTCGCCTCTTTGAAACAAACTTTTTAAACAATGACATTATCGTTTATGAAGACAACAGTTTCCAATTTAATCTCAATTTTTGAATCAATAAGCATTTCGTGCAAAATATGAAAACGTGCCAAATATATAATTCCAAATATGCAAACTAATACTCAATTCATTTGACAATATTGAATTTAAATTTATAATTGTTAAGTTTAATTTCAAAAGGAAATTTTTAAAATGGACGATTTCTGTACCAATTTCGATATGAAGAGCTTTTGGAGTTGCTTAGGAGCAGAAATTAGAAATGGTCGTTGTACGGAGCAATCGGATTTTATGCAACATTCCGGTGTAGCGAACCCTGAAAAGATTTCTTGTGTGTCTTCCAGAAACTATGACCAGAGGAGGATTTCACATCTCCCGAAACATTATTATGTACATTTCTACAAGGAACAACTTACAACAGTAATAAACAGATCAAACAAATAATACAAGTATAATTGAGATGTTCTGTATTCTGTGGCTCTTCTCTTTCCTAAAAGAGAGAGCTTGCATCCAAAAAAGAAAACCAGGTTTAACCGCATTTTGTCAAAAGAATTTTGAAGAAAAGAAAAAAAAATATATAAAATAGTAGTTCTACTTTTAAACCCTGCTCTCTTTTTATTGTTACTTCATATTTACAAATTTTTACACTGAGTTTTACCTTTTCTAGGTTACTACTGATAGAGAAGTCTTTTTTATTAAAAGTTGAGTGAGAAACTTCTCAATATAAAAAATAACTTTGTATACCGAATTCTATTTTTTTCTTCTTTTTCTTTTTTAAGCCAATGAATTTGTTAATAATATATTCTTGAATGAATTTGTTGAGAATATATTCTTAATTACAAGGTCGTACATAACTGATGTTCTACCGAAAGAATGCCACCCTTGTAATTCTGAAAATAATAATAATAATAATAATAATAATACTTCTACTTAGTGGTAATTCAGAAAAAAGAATGCTTTAAGCTTTACAAGTGTACTCCATAACAATATGTCCTCCTTTTACCAGATAGTATTGATCACTAATTTCAATGAAACTCTTGATAACCTGCATGCAATAAAAGCAGAAGTAAAATAAAACTATTTTTTTTTTATCTTACGTTACTGAGATTTGAACTGTTGCCTTTTTAAAGGTCACTCGGGGGGAAAATATTTAAGCTAAATATCGATAAAATTCCAAAATAATTAAGCACACTGATCAAACTCATGTTCTAAAGAAATAAGAGAAAAGTTTTCTTCAAGATCGTGTAACACGATACTAATAGATTAAATACCAGTCTGGTAGGTTATGCAGGAAAGTCCCTAATTACTTTCCAAGGAACTAAGACAATTTTTAATATAGAAATTGACAGACGCGGAGAACCTACAAATTTGAAAACAATGTACCCAACTTCTTTTAAATTAACTACATGAAACGTAAAAATGTTTAAGTGTTTTAAGAAAAACGAAAGTATATTTCAAGAATCTTTTTAAAAAAACCACAACATATTTTATGAGTTTCTGAGGATCGTACTAACTCAGCTCCCCAAAAGAGGTTTAAAAATATAAAGCACACTGATCACATTCCCATTGAACTTGAGTTGAGATGATTTTATTGTTGTTTACAACATTTAATGAGGGTATATGATTTCATGGGGAGTTTATGGTTTCAGAAACTAAAACTATTTTTGTGTTTGCCTCGTTGAAAAAGTAATCTTGCGGAAAAGCAATGTTTGAAAAGGGGGATTCTGTCGATCTTTGTTTTGTCCAAAACAATGCATTCGGTAACCGTCTTTCTTACAATTTGATTTTTGAGATAACTACATTTTATTATCTAAATAAGAGTAGGAAATATTTAAGCATACTGATCATACTTGTGTTATATAATATCAGAGAAAATATGGTGGCTCGTGAATAAATTGTGTCAACTGAACAGTCCTGCCCGCCATACTTCTGTTTATTTTGGTTCCATCTTGACAAGAAAATACACCAGGGACATAATCAAACACATCAATAAATTTAGAAGTATGAACTCCCCGTAACTCTTTCAGCTAAAAGTAACTCAAGTTGAATATATTAGAATATTTAGAAGAGTTAGAATTAATTCAATTGACTTTCTACATTTTATAATAGTATTTTTCACGCATTTAATTATGGGGGTTCCTCTTGCTCAAGTCATACTCTCATGATCAACATAAGATTACGTTGCTAATGCTTAGTGATTTTTAAGAAAACATCTTAATTACTTTAAGTCATTCAATAGTTCAATTCAGTCAATAAACAAATTTGTGCTGATAAAGGAGCTTTGAAGCTATCGTAATGTGAGGATTATAGTTTATTTTTATTTAACACTGACCCATGTAAAAAAAAAATAATCGTAGAATAATTAACAAGGTCTATAGAAAAACTTGACCTAACAATAACTCGACTATCTATCAAGAAATTCCTAAGATAAGATTAGACATTCATTCTTAATTATCATCATTTGAAATGGGAAAAGTTGAATCTTTATCAAACATTTCATTAAATTTTGATATTTAAACAGTATTATTTCTATTTTTCATCATGAAGGTACCTCTTACACAAGTCTTTTTTTCTTGATTTAATGCTGCTGCAATCTAAACATGTATTTCATTACAGAGTTTCACTCATTATTTTCCTAGATTGATTTTCTTAATACATTAACATTGTACCAATTGTTCAAAAAGTAATTCCTTAACTTCAAATCTGATGAAAATAATTTAGCTTGTAAATCAGCTCATTAATTCCAACTGTTTTTTTTTACTTTTCTGTTTTCCTCATGAATACTCCTAATGAATGAAATCTTGTAGCATGTCCGTTATGCAACTTATTCGGATGTAATATGAAACTTCCATAACAACTAGGTTGAACCGCATTTTGTCAAAAGAATCTTGAAGAAAAGAAAAAATTATTATAAATTAGTAGTTCTACTTTTAAACCCTACTCCCTTTTTATTGTCACTTCATATTTACAACATTTTACACTGAATTTTACTTTTTTTAGGTTACTACTGATAAAGAAGTTACTAAAAGTTGAGTGAGAAACTCCTCAATATAAAAAAAAAACTTTGTATATCGAATTCTTATTTTGTTGTTGTTGTTGTTGCTGTGAGCCAATGAATTTGTGAAGAAAATATATTCTGAATTATAAGCTCGTACATAACTACATAACTGATATTCTACCGGAAGAATGACACCCTTGTAATTCTGGGGGGGGGGAGGGGGAATAGCAGCAGAAGTGAAATAAAACTATATTTTCTTTATCTTAAGTTATTGAGATTCTTCCGGTTGAATTGTTGCCTTTTTATAGGAGACTCGGGGGAAAAAACGTTAAGCTAACGATCGGCAAAATTCCAAAATAATGAAGCACACTGATCAAACTCATGTTCTAAAGAAATACTAAAAAAGTTGTCAAGATCGTGTAACAAGGATAGATTAAATACCAGTCTGGTAGGTTATGCAGGAAAGTCTAATTACTTTCCAAGGAACTACGACGATTTTTAATATTGAAAAAGACAGATGCGGAGAACCTAGAAGTTTGAAAATAATGTGCCCAACTTTGTTTAAATTAACAATTTGTAACGTAAACATGCTTAAGGGTTTTAAAAATAACGTAAGTATACTTCAAGAATCCTTTTGAAAAACACACAACATATTTTATTAGTTCTTGAGGAGTGTAGTAACTCTGATCTTCAAAATAAGATTAAAAATATGAAGCATACTGATCACACTTAACAATGAACTTTAGTTTAGATGATTTTATTGTTGTTTACAATAAAGCCCAATAATTGTGTATATAATTTCATGGGGAGTTTACGTTTTAAGTCGATAAGCAACTGAACACCATATTTGTGTTTGCCTCGTTGTGCAAGTTATCTTGCGTGAAAGAAATAATGTCTGAAAAGGGGGATTGTCTATCTTTGCTTTGTTCAAAACAATGCATTAGGTAACCGACTTCCTTACAATTTGATTTTTGAGAAAATTACATTTTATTATCTATGAAGGAGTTGGAAATATTTAAGCATACTGATCATACTTGTGTTATATAATATTAGAGAAGATTCAAAAATAATATGGCGATTAATTGTGCCAACTTAACAGTCCTGCCCGCCATGCTTCTGTTAATTAAGGTTCCATCATGACAAAAAAATACAACAGGGACAGGCTTGTTCAAAACAATGCATTTGGCAACTGACTTCCTTACAATTTGATTTTTGAGAAAATTACATTTTATTATCTTTGGAGGAGTTGGAAATATTTAAGCATACCGATCATTTAGAGAAGATTCATCAATAATATGGCAATTAATTGTGCTAACTTAACAGTCCTGCCCATCATACTTCTGTTAATTTAGGTTCCATCATGACAAGAAAATACAACATCTTTGTTCAAAACAATGCATTAGGTAACCGATTTCCTTACAATTTGATTTTTGAGAAAATTACATTTTATTATCTATGAAGGAGTTGGAAATATTTAAGCATACTGATCATATTTATCATATCATGTAAAATGATCATGTAAATGATAATTTTTTTATATTTATGTTATATAATTAGAGAAGATTCATCAATAATATGGCAATTAATTGTGCCAACTTAACAGTCCTGCCCGTCATATTTCTGTTAATTTAGGTTCCATCATGACAAGAAAATACAACAGGGACATAATCAAACACATCAATAAATTTAGAAGTATAAACTCCCCTTAACTCTTTAAACTAAAAGTTACTCAAGTTGAATACATTACAATGTTTAGAAGAGATATAATTAGTTCAATTTATTTTCTACATTTTATAATAGTATTTTCTCTGTATTTCATTAGGAGGGTTCTCTTGCTCAAGTCTTACTCTCTTGATCAACATTGCTAAGTGATTAATAAAACATTTTAATAACTTAAAGTCGTTGTGCAGTAGTTCAATTCAGGCAATGAACAAATTAGTGCTGCTTATAAAGAAGCTTTGAAGTAATCGCTATGTGAGGATTGTTGTTTATTTTTATTTGACACTGACCCATGTAAAAAAAAAAAAAATTGTTTTTGGATAATAACAAAGTCTACAAAAAAACTTGCCCAAACAATAACTCGACCATCGATCAAGAAATTTCACAGATAAGACTAGACATTCATTTTAACTTATCATTCGAAATGAGAGAAGTTGAATCTATAAAACAATTCATTGAATTTTTATATTTTAAACAGTATTATTCATATTTTTCATTATGAAGGTTCCTCTTACTCAAGTCTTACTTTCTTGCTTCAATGCTGCCACAATCGAAACACGTGTTTTATTACTGATATGTTAGTTTCACTCATTATTTTCCCGAGACAGATTTTCCTAATACATTAACATTGTACCCGACTTCAAATCTAATGAAAATAATTTAGCTTGCCAACTAATTAGTTCCAATTGGTTTTGTTTACTTTTCTGTTTTCCTCTCATCCTCTAATGAATATAATCTTGTACTATGTCCGTTATGCAACTTATTCGGATGTAATATGGTACTCCCTAACGATTCGCTAAATGCATATTTCAAATTTTCTAAGAACAAAAATAGTAAGGTATAGTGTAACATTTAGAGAAGATTCATAATACAATATTTTCTCCAAATAATAAACTAGATCCTAAACTAAAATGTCAAAAAGAATCATCAAAAAGGGCCACCAGACTTATCTATTTCTTACAGCTTATTGCTTCTTACAACAGAGTGTATTTTTTAGAAATTTCATCGGCAACGACAATGTATTTTGATGCGTTCCTTTAAATATTTTCACATTGATACTTTTAATCTAAAGTATTACATAATAATTACAAATTATAACTTTAAAAACGTAACATCTCAAATTACTTGCGATTATAATGATTTAAAAGTAATGAAGTTTTACTGTAATTTTTTGAAATACACATAATGTATATTAATACTTATCATTTTTTACATGATAAGCATACTTTTTTTTTAACCCACCAAAATTTTATTAATTTCCGATCCACAGCTTAAGAATCATTGAGATAAACCCTTGAACTCCGATGTTTTATTGCCAAGAGACGTTTTCAAAACCTAATTGAAAATACTAAAATAGGTTAGTGAAAAGAAAAACATGTACAATGTATACATATAATAAAATTGGTAACATATGATTCAGTAGTGGCATACCATTGAATAAATTGTCAAACCCAAACGAGCTACGGGTGCGAATAATCTAAGCATTATTCATATTTAAAAAAAATAAGGGATATTTAATAACTGTCAACAAACATTGTAACTCAATTTTAAGAGTTAACGAATTTGCGTTTTTGGTGAATTTTTTTTTTTTACACATTTTGGTGACGAATTTGGTTTTTGGTTAAATTTAAAGGGATTTGAATACGAGAACTTAGAAAACACCTTTTCTCAATGCAGAATAAAAGTTTTTGAGATATGTTAAGATACAACGAAATTTATCTCCCATGCCTCACGTTGAAAAACAAATTAGTAACGAATACCAATATACACACACTAGAAGTAAATGGATGAAAAATAAAATAGAAAGGCGAAATGAAGTTTTTCTATTAGAAAATTATAAAATTTCCTCCAAGAAAATATCAGAATAATTTATTTTAAATTTAAGAGGGCTGCTCATAACATTTAGTAACTGTAGTTAGAACAATTCAGGAGTTGCACAATAAACTGAGCGTCAGAGACATTTGTTACGATTAAACAAGGTGAGTATTTTATAGAAAAGCAGTAAGTAAATACAATAATGATATACAATAACAAGAGAGTGGTGAGGCCAGTAATTGCATGGCAGCATTTGATGAATTAACAAACTCTGTCACTAAAAGGCAATCATTTAAAGCAAGGAATGTAACAATCAGTCAAGATCAGTCTCTTATATGTGTGTATTGAACATAGACATTATTTACCATTTGAAATAATTTAAATATAATGCATAAAATCTTGGCAATAATATAACCGGCACAAACAATCAATACATTATACAAAGGATGCAGCTCAACCACTCATGTAAATAGAGGGGTTTTTTTTTGTTTTTGTTTTTTACAGGCACCTTATAGGCGAATTATTAATATTTAAATTAAAATATATTTTAATTTAAAAGTTAATTAGTTATTTTAACTACAATTTAAATAAATTTAAATATAAATAAATTTAAATGTAAATAAAAATGGCATCATAATTTAACTTAAAAAAAAAAATCAAATTAAATTTAAGTTTAAAAAACAATTTAAATTTAGTTCAACAGTTATGCTCATAAATTCTGCCACACCAAGATGCATTTCATGGAAGAATTTACTATTTACCAATTTTATATATTAAAAAAATGAATTTACGTAATTAAAATATATATTAATAGTTCATTCTACTAATAAAATTAAAGAATATCACATCTCTATCAAAATTTAATTTCAAAATTAAAAAATCATGTTACTTAAATTCTGTAATACAAAAGATGCAATAATATTGGGAAAAAGATACTTTTAAGTCAAGAGTTTTTTTTTTTTTTTTTTTTTTTTTTTTTTTTTTTTTTTGTATTAAACTTGGTTATTATTTACCAACTATAACATTTTAATAATTCGATTTAAGAACTTAAAATGTTCAATATTCATTTTAAATATAATTAAAAAAAATATGAAAAAAAATATGTAAATTAAAAATGTCAAATTAAATTACATTTAATTAAAAAAAAAAAATTTAATTCAAGCTTAAAAATCAATTTAAATTTAAAGTTATGCTCATAAATTTTGACACATTAAAATGCCTTCCTTGAAATAACTAAAATGCAGTATTTGCCAATTATAAAAATTTAAGAAATTAATTTATGTAATTATAAAAATGAATTAATAGTATTAATAAATTTATAAAACTGTAAAAAAAAAATATCACATCTATATCCAAATAATTTGAAATTTAAAAAAAAAAATATGCTATTAAATTCTGGAATGCAAAAGATGCAATCTTTAGGGAAAAAACACTTTTTTGTTAGACACTTTTAAAATGATTTGAATATAATGCACAAAATATTGGTAATAATATAACAGGCACAGGCAATCAATACACTACAGCAAAAGATGCAACTCAACCACTCATGTAAGTAGAGGCAGCTGTTTATAACTAATGACACAAGAATTGCTCACTCTCATTCAAATTAAATATGATGATTTCATTTCAAAAAGGATTTCTTTTCAGACCAGATTCAATAGCAACCTGGTACCCAACATTGCATTTTAATAATTATTATTTCTGTTTTCGTGCATTAATATACTTATCATAACAGAATTATTAATATTTGAAATTAAAAATTCAGATTCAAATTTAAAAGTTAAAAATATAAGAATAAATAACAAAGAATAAAATTGGATTAAACTTAAGTAAAAAAATTCAAACAGTTTAAATATTATGCTTTCCAATTTTGGAACGCTAAAGATGCATTATATGAAAAAATCTCAATTAAACTGTTTGTATGGTAATTTCAGTTCTTTTTATTCAGTTTTAATTTTTATTTATGAATAAAGTTATTACTTATAAATATAAACAATTAAAATTTGAATTACAGCAATAAAAAATTAATAATTAAACTTAAATCTTATAAAATATTGCTCAAAATGCATTGTTATACACTTTTTTTTTTAAATAAAAAATCCTTTTTGATTTTTTTCAAGTATGTAGTGCACGAAAACATTGCAATGACAGTGGATCAAAATTCAGATTTGAGAAAGTACTCGAGATTATGGTTCACAACTAAACGCTATAAATAATATTTTAAAAGAAAGTCTTCAAGTTGAATCAGATGTATTTTGTCCATTATGTGTTGGAGTGGAGAGACTTAACGATGTCCTGAAACAAAATAAGATTACTGAGTTCACCAGGAGTCACTTTTACTATCAATTGAGTCGACTTATTGTTGTTCCAAATCTGATTGTCAATGTTTTTAGCAAAGAGTATTAAAATATCGAAAATATAAAGTTAAACTTAGATGAACAAAAATTTCGTTTCTGTTTAAAAAAGAGAGATCACACTTCCAGTTTCGCACCACCTTAAATTCAGTTTAAAGCTGAGCACCTTGAGTAGGTTAATAGTTTTTTTCTCTCCAATATATATTTGAGATGGTAGAGAGATGAAATTCATCGTGATATGTTAAGTAGAAAAGCAGATAAGAAAAAAACTTCCAGTTTCACAACAACATGAATTTAGTTTGAAGCTGAGCACATCAGTGGGTTTATAGTTTTTTGTTCTCTCTTCATTGTATTTTAAATCATAGAGAGACAACGTTCTTCGTGATCTGATCGTAGGAAACAGGGGAGAAAACTTCATTTTCTTGTTACCATGAATTTAATTTGAAGCTGGGTATTTTAGTGCATTAATAGTTTTATTTCTCTCCATTCCTTACTTTAGATTAGAGAGATATGAAGTTCTTCCCGATGCCTTACCTAGGAACCAAAAGAGAGAAAACTTTCAGTTTGAAGTCACTACGAATTCAGTTTAAAGCTGATCACTTTATGTGCGTTAATGTTTATTTTCTTTTCGTACTCAGGAATTTGGAATGAAGTAGATAGAGTTCTTCAGGATGTGGTATTCAGGAACCAGGAGAGCTGCCCTTCCAGTTGTGTGCATCACCATGAATTCAATTTGTAGTTGAGCACTTGGATGCGTTAATGTTTCCCCCCATCCCTTCTTTTGTTTTGCTTTTTCTTTCGTATTCAGGGATTTGGAATGAAATAGAAAAAGTTTTTCAGGATGTGGTACTTAGAAACCAGGGTAGGGACCCTCCCAGTTGTGAGCACAACCATGAATTCAGTTTTAAGCTGAGCACTTGAGTGTGATGTTTTTTTTTTTTTTTTTTTTTCTTTCTTTTTCTTTTGTACTCAGGGATTTGGAATGAAGTAGAGGAATTCCAGCAGGTTGTGGTGTTCAGGAACCAGGGGAGGGATCCTTACTGTTGTGCACCACTGTGAATTCAATTTGTAGCTGAACACTTGTATGCCCCGAGTTTAGGGATTTGGAATGAAGTAGAAGTTCTTCAGGATGGGGTACTCGGGAACCAGGAGAAGGACCCTTCCAGTTGTGCACCACCATAAATTCAGTTTGAATCTGAGCACTTGAGCATGTTACTGCTTTTTTCTTTTCCTTCTATACATACTCTGGGATTTGGATTGAAGGAGGTGAAGTTCTTCAGGATGTGATACTTTGGCGCAAGGGAAGGACTCTTCAAGAAGTGCACCAAAATGAATTATATTTGAAGGTGAGCACTACAGTTCAATAATAGTTTTTCTCTCTCTCTCTCTCTCTTAGATAGGAGAAAGATAATTCATTATGATGTGTTTACTTGAGAATTGGGGGAGAGATAACTTTCAGTTTCGCATCATCATGAATTTAGTTTGAAGCTAAGTACTTCTGTACAATTAAGTTTTTTTTCTCTCCATTCCTTACTTTAGATTGGAGAGAGTTGGAGAAGTTCTCCCTAATGCGTTACGTAGGAACCAGGGAAGCGAAAAATTTCAGTTTGGTATCAATACGAATTCAGTTGAAAGCTGAATACTTTATGTGCATTAATGTTAATTTTCTTTTCGTACCCAGGATTGCAGTATATTAGGTTCTTCAGGATATGATACTAAGGAACCAGGAGAAGGACCCTTCCTGTTGTGCATCACCATGAATTCTATTTGTAGCTGAGCACTTGGATGCGTTAATGTATTGCTGTTTTTTTTTCTTTTGTTGTTTTTTTTCTCCTCTTTTCCCCTCCCGCGTTTAGGGGAATTTGGAATGAAGTAGATGTAGATCTGCAGGTTGTGGTGTTCTGGAACCAGGGGAGGAATTCTTCCTGTTGTACACCACCATGCATTCAGTTTGAGCTTAGCACTTGAGTGTGATTTTTTTTCTTTTTTCTTTTTTGCACTCAGGGATTTGGAATGAAGTAGAGGAAGATCTGCAGGTTGTGGTGTTGAAAAACTAGGGAAGGGATCCTTCCTGTTGTGCACCATCGTGAATTCAATTTGTAGCTGAGCACTTGCATGCTTGTGGTGTTTTTTTTTTCTTTGTTTTTTTTCCTTCTTTCCTTCGTTCTTTTTCTTTATATTTTCCATACTCAAGGATTTGGAAAGAAGTAGAATGAGTTCTTCACGATGGGTTACATAGGAACTAGGGGAGAGTCTCTTTTAGCTGTGCATCGCTACGAATACAGTTTTAAGCTGAGAACGAGTAATTCCCCCCCCCCCCTTTGCACTCAGGAATTTGGAATGAAGTAGATGTAGATCTGCAGGTTGTGGTGTTCTGGAACCAGGGGAGGGATTCTTCCTGTTGTACACCACCATGCATTCAGTTTGAGCTTAGCACTTGAGTGTGATTTTTTTTCTTTTTTCTTTTTTGCACTCAGGGATTTGGAATGAAGTAGAGGAAGATCTGCAGGTTGTGGTGTTGAAAAACTAGGGAAGGGATCCTTCCTGTTGTGCACCATCGTGAATTCAATTTGTAGCTGAGCACTTGCATGCTTGTGGTGTTTTTTTTTCTTTGTTTTTTTTCCTTCTTTCCTTCGTTCTTTTTCTTTATATTTTCCATACTCAAGGATTTGGAAAGAAGTAGAATGAGTTCTTCACGATGGGTTACATAGGAACTAGGGGAGAGTCTCTTTTAGCTGTGCATCGCTACGAATACAGTTTTAAGCTGAGAACGAGTAATTCCCCCCCCCCCCTTTGCACTCAGGAATTTGGAATGAAGTAGATGTAGATCTGCAGGTTGTGGTGTTCAGGAACCAGGGGAGGGATCCTTCCTGTTGTGCACCATCGTGAATTCAGTTTGACGCTGTGCACTTGAGTGTGATAAGGTCCCCCCCCCCCCCCTAAAAATTTTTCGTACTCGGGGATTTGGAATGAAGTTGATGCATATCTTCAGGATGGGGTACTCAGGAACCAGGAGAAGGACTCTTCCTGTTGTGCACCACCATGAATTCAGATTGAAGCTGAGCACTTGAGTGTGATAATGTTGTTTTTTTCTCTCTTTTTCTTTTAGTACTCAGGGATTTGGAATGAAATTGATGCATTTCTTCAGGATGAGGTACTCAGGAACCAGGAGAAGGACTCTTCCTGTTGTGCACCACCATGAATTAAGATTGAAGCTGAGCACTTGAGTGTGATAATGTTTTTTTTTTTTCTTTCTCTCTTTTTCTTTTAGTACTCAGGGATTTGGAATGAAGTTGAAGTATTTCTTCAGGATGAGGTACTCAGGAACCAGGAGATGGACTCTTCCTGTTGTGCACCACCATGAATTCAGATTGAAGCTGAGCACTTGAGTGTGATGTTTTTTTTTTCTTCTCTATTTTTCTTTTAGTACTCAGGGATTTGGAATGAAGTTGATGCATTTCTTCAGGATGGGGTACTCAGGAACCAGGAGAAGGACTCTTCCTGTTGTGCACCACCATGAATTCAGATTGAAGCTGAGCACTTGAGTGTGATAATGTTGTTTTTTTTTTTCTTGTTTTTTTCTCTCTCTTTTTCTTTTAGTACTCAGGGATTTGGAATGAAGTTGATGCATTTTTTCAGGATGGGGTACTCAGGAACCAGGATAAGGACTCTTCCTGTTGTGCACCACCATGAATTCATATTAAAGCTGAGCACTTGAGTGTGATAATGTTATTTTTTTTCTTTTTCTTTTTTTATCTCTCTCCTTTTCTTTAAGTACTCAGGGATTTGGAATGAAGTTGATGCATTTCTCCAGAATGGGGTAATCAGGAACTATTAGAAGGACTCTTCCTGTTGTGCACCACCATGAATTCAGTTTGAAGCTGAGCACCTTGAGTGTGATAATAATTTTTTTTCCCCCCATACCAAGGGATTTGGATTGAAGTTGATGAATTTCTGCAAGTTGTGGTGTTCAGGAACCTTAAGAGGGACACTTCCAGTCAAGCGCACAACTATGAATTCAGTTTGAATTTAAGCACTTGAGCATGGTACTGTTTTTTTTCTGTACTCTGGGATTTGGATTGAAACAGTTGAAGTTCTTCAGGATGTGATACTTTGGCCCCGGGAGAAGGGCTCTTCAAGTAGTGCACCAAAATGAATTCCATTTGAAGGTGAGCACTACAGTTCAATAAAAGTTTTTTTTTCACTCTCTCTCTGTATTAGGTCGTAGAAAGATGGTACTTCATTATGTGTTTACTTAAGAATAGAGAAAGAGATAACTTTCAGTTTCGCATCATCATAAATTCACATTAAATCTGAGCACTACAGTTAAATAATAGGCTTTTCTTGCAGTCTCTCTTTTAGATTGTAGAAATATGATTTTTTTTTATGCGTTATTTTAAGAACCAAAGGAGAGACAACTACAAGTTTAGCATCATCAGGAATTCAGTTTGGAAATATTCTTTTATGTCGTACAACAAGTGACGAAAGTTATTGATTGATGGAGTACACTTTAAAAAGTTCTCTAAGCACTATTATTTCTTCGAACTGTGGATAATGTTTGTAAGTGGTTGCAGTCCTTAAATTTGAGAAAACTGAAAACTGTAAAAATGTCTCTTGAAGAGGCTAGGAACTCTCCACTCCTTAACACACAATTTTCTGTTTACATAATTTTGTTATGATGATTGTATCAAGTAAAACATTAATTCATAAAAAATTATTATCATGTTGGAACTAAACAGAGTTAACTATTTAAGCTGAAGGACATTTTGCACAAAAATGATAAAATTGCCAAGATGAAATTTAAATGAAGTTCAATCAATAATACAATACCCAGTTCAGTGCGCACACTCCTAAATAGTCTAGCTCTTAAGTGAAATTTAATCACTTAAAATTACTTTAATGGGGTTTAACTTTTATTTGATAGATGGTTCTTCGCATCTTTCAACACTAAATGTTGCAATTCATTAAAAATGGAATGAATTTTCCAAGTAAGATAAAAAATTATAAGTATTTTAATAGCATAAAAAATAAGGTAATATTATTTTTACATACATAATTTTTTTTTTTTTTTTGTTGTTGTTGACACAAACTGACATTTAAACAAATAGAAAATAATTTAAAGATTAAATTAATACAAATTTAAATTCATAAAAATTTAAAATAAAAGAAAATAGTAGAAATTAAAAAAAAATAATTAAACTAATAAAAATAAAAATTAAATTAGTAAAAAGTTTAATTATTAAAAAAATAAATTAATAAAAAATTGTAATATAGTTAACATGTAATATAAAATTAAACTTTAATTATAATTAAGGTTACTTTAATTATTAGTTTTTAAAACTCAAAACAAAGAGTCATTTAAGTTTTTTTTATTAAGAAGCATACTCAATTACTAAAACGAATGAGCTGCCACTTATTATCAAATGTCAATATTAAAAACTAAGTCGATGCATTGTAGTTTCATTCACTTTCAATTTGGGCATGAGAGTATGAAAAGTCAGATTAAATATTATTATGTTGAAAATTAGAATTTGTGGTTTTAATTTTGATTAAATTATATTAAATTTAGAGCCAAGTAGATCTTTGCCAAGTTACAAGTTGGCATAAATCAAACAATTGAAAAGTCGTTTGTAATGGAGTTCAACATTGAATTTGTAATTAACAAATCATTTTTAAACTTAATGTTTTGAAAGTAGTGAATTTCTTCAGTAACTGAAGACATTGTCGTGTTTCAGGCTGCATTTAGAAAGGTGGTTTTAAAATTCCGATTTTATACGTGTAAGTAATTTATAAATTCAGTTAAGGGCTAATAGAAATATTCCAACCGGAAATTAAAGATACGAATCCATTAAAAACTATTATTCATTTATTAACGACACAAGATTTGAATCGTTCGAAGTAACTTTTAAATCCAATCACAGTACGTTCGTTTGCAAAAAAAAGTTATATTTATTTCCCTAATAATTATTATGTTTTTGTAGCTATCTTTTCTCGACTATTTTGAGAAACACTTGAATTAAATATATCCAATGGTATGGCAACTTCTGCATTTTTAGATTTGTCTGGGGGGAAAAACATATTTAACACAAACTTGTCGGTAATAGGGACAATTGTACTTAAAAATATTAATTAATACGGATTAATTCAATTAATTGAATGCACTAAGAAGGCTTCAAGATTGAATGCCATGAAATAAATAGAGGTAGAAAAGGGAACCCAGTTAAATATTAGAGTAACATTTCTTAAACTGTGGGGTCGATAATAAATTGAAGGTGGGTTACAAAAAATTTCTAAATACTACTCAAGAAACTGAATAGTTCACTATCATTGGAACTATTTATTTGTTTCTATAACTTGGCTAGTTAGAAGATAAATTAAAATTAGTCACTGGAATGTTGATCCTTGGTATGTCTTCAAGCATTTAAACATTTTAAGATAATGCGATCATAGTCCTTTTATGTGTTTCCTTTTTATATATTTTGTTTAAAGTGATTTGGACTCTCTCCCTAAAAGTAACATTTAATCAGAAGTTAAGAAAACACTTCGAGCCAGTTCAAACAGCCATTATATTTCTGCATTGAGGAGAACATGAGACCAGACCAGTTGTATGTAGCTAATAGGATGTTAATTTTTAGTTATATATCAATATAATACGCTGTCGCATGGAATATTTAATGAAATTCAGATGGCTCGTGCTTGGATCTTCTATAATATTTGAAAAAAAAAAAAAAAAAAAAAACATATTTTTATTTTCTTTAAAGAAGATTTTAAAGACATTTTTGACATTCTGAGTATCGTAGATCATACATTAGAGGATTAGTTATTAGACTATTAAGAAAAAGTATAATTTTAAATGTTTTTGAATAAAATTCAGACGACTGCTTATTTTGTTAATCGAACTAGAGAAAAAATCCGAAATACGACTAAACGGTCTTATCCACTAAACACTTCTGATTTAAATACCATAGTACCAATGTTCAGTATAAACATCCGAATAAGTTACACAAAAGATATAACCAATAAAAATGTGTAAATAGAATTGGTTCTATGATCGTTCAAAAACCAGTGGCCTTTCCTTCCAAAGCACATACAATTCATAAGCAAATATTTCAGAGCCAATGCCTGCCGTTTCCAAATTCATTGAAAATTTCTCAAAACATTTTATGACGTGAGAAAATCAAATAATCTGTATCAAAATAAATTTGTATGTGGTTACTTATTTTGAAAGTCACCCACACCCGTCTGAGAATAGAAACCAATATCGGTGACTGATAAAATATTATCTTGAGGTTTATATACTTATTGAAATAATCTAATATTTAAAATCGTTAACGTTATATTCTGCTTTATGGCGGAACTTATAATACTCAATATATATAAAAAAAAAGTTAATTCGTAAAAAATATAGATTAATTTTATTAATAAAATATTCACACTACAGAAATAATATAAAGCGCTCTACTGCTATCTCAATATAACTTTACTTTTACCATTATCCCTGCCTTGGCAAAACACTAGAATTTACAGCAAGCTTTATTATGTTTGCATCACTATCGCCAGATAAACGAGGTCATGTGGACCAAAATGTTTAAAAATAATTTTGCTTCAAGTTTTTCATACTATCCGACGTTTTATAATTTTAATATTTTCTGTATTTTTCGAAAACACAAGCATGGTCAGTTCACTTGTGTTGTTGTTTAGTTCATATGCAAGTACAATTACAGAAAATTTGAAGGTACCTCAAATACCTATTTTGAACAGTTACTAGGTTTAGGTAATCAGTGTTTAAGGGGAGATGTGCCAGAAGTTAATCGTAAAAATATTGATCGAGAAAGAAAAGCTGAGTGAGCAAGAGAGGAACATTTAATTCAAGAAGCTTTTCCAATAGATACAAGTGGAAAAGATCATCGTAAAAACTTATTATATTATTAATTTTACACCTAAAGATCTACATAAAATCTATTAATATTATTATTAATTTTACACCTATAATGAGTTTTGTTAAATAAAAATAAAATATGTTTGCAATAAAATACAAACGTATCGCTATTTTTTTAGCTTCGAGATGCATTTGAAATAGCTTATTCAATAAATTAAGTCTTTCCATTTAGAAATTCATACAGTATAAAACAAAGGATGTTTAAGAAATTTCAAGTTAGGAAATATAAATACAGTCTCAATAGAAAATGTGTTTAACCACCAGTTTGAATTTAGTAATACTTGAAAGATTACATATTGCTTTGAAATTTATTACGTTAAGTTGCTGATAAATGACATTATACTCTTAAAGGGCCTAGTACTCATAATGGGTAATTTTACAATAATATCGAAGCATGATATAATTTATCTATTTCATAATTCTTTCATGATAAAAATTCAGATTTATAATAAACAAATATTTATGGTGCACCAAACCTAGCACAGTGGCGTAAATTAAAATTTGCACTAAGCAAATTGTAAAAAGCTTGTGCCGTTTTAGTGACAATGTGTAGAACCCTTAACGAAGTATTTTCATAAATGAAATACTTGAAAGCGTTAGTATACACATTGCTAATTTTAATTGGCTAAAATAAAGAACTAATGGATGTTTTATGACCAATTTATGTAATATCGAAATTTTGGAAATATATTGAAAGGATGTCTTCATTTCTAAACAGTAAAATGATAAAAGTTAATATTAAATTTTGAAATTTAGGATGAGATTTTTTTTTCTATTTCTTAGTACTGATATATTGAAGTTAATTTTTTTAATGAATAAATATTATTGGAACACTACAACAGGGCAGAGTGGAGTAAATTAAAATTTTCATTTAGCACAACGTAAAAAGATAGTGCCATTTTAGTGATAATAGCTAGGTTAAGGTTTGACTGATAGAAGATGCGTGTTATGAAGTTATTTTTATGAAGTAGTTTAATTTTGCATGATGTTGGAACTGTTAAAATATAATAAATTAAAAGACAATTTTAATTTTCACTACTTATAAAAATTCTTAGTGATAACTATAAAGTTATCTCTCTCAAGTAAAAAATGAAAATTGTATTATATTCTATATCACAACACGAATATTCCTTAACTACCACAACATAAAAAATTTCTACAACAGATATAATCTGTAAAATAATGAATTTTACTATTATCTCTACTTTTGGGGAAAGCTAAAATGATCAGTATGCTTAAACATATTTTCATTTAATTTCATCAGAATTCCCCCCCCCCCCGGAAATTACTGAAACATGTAGGAACAAAGTTCTTAAAAGAAATTGTTAAGAGTGATCATCATACCAGCCATCTCCTTGCGATCTTTAAATGTTCTATATTTCCAATACCAATTTTAAAATGGTCATGGAGTTTAGAGTTAGGGAAATCTATGCTTAAGGGAAGAAATATGCTATTATATAAAGGCAGAATAATGTTGAGTGAAAATAATGCTGAAAAGACAAGAGGTACCTTTACTCCAAGCAACGTTTTCAATAGATATAAATTCACGGATAAGATCCACATAAAAGGTTAATACTCTTACTAATTTTACATCTATTTCTATTTTTGTAAATAATTTGGAAGAAAAATATTTCTTCAATATCATGCAAATTTTTTACCTTTTTTCAATTTTTACATTTATAAATTGTATCATCTATGCTTTAAGAAAAGCATGATGAATATCAGTGAATTACAATCATTCGGTTTCGATATTCATACTGAAAGAGGTTTTTTTAGGAAATTTCAAGTTTATAAAAGCAAAATCAACTGCAAATTTCATTTGTTTACTACTTGAACTTAATTAGCATACCTAATTAAATAGAAATAATTTAATTAAGTGTATTGTCTCTGTGGGTTCGCTTAGAAAAATCATAAATATCAAGAGTGGTTTTTATTAGTTAATATTAAAAGCACTTTTATCTAACAAATACGTGCATAACCCACCAAAACTGATACTGAGGCATAACATATAATTAATATTTAACAAATTGTAAATAGCTTCTACCGTTGTAGTATATGTAAACACCTTAGGCAAGCATTAGCTTAAAGCAAATTCTTCAACGTGTTAATTTACACTTAGTCTTTTAATTATCTAAATTATGAGGTGATAAGTTATTTTATTATAAAATGTATATTTATTTTATCATTTAATTTAAAATTGATACTGAAAATAGAAGTGCATGAAAAGATTTTTTTTTATTTTTTAAAACTGTAATGATAACAGTAAAGCTTTTCAATTAACCAAGTTTCATGGTTCACTAATTCTAGCACAGTGGCTTAAATTATAATTTGCATGTAACAAATTGTAAAAAGCTTGTGCCATTTTAGTGATAAATGTGCAAACCCTAAACGAAGTATTTGCATAAAACAAACGCTTGAAAGGGTTATTTACACATTGTTAATTTTAATTGGCCAAATCAAAGACTGATGAACACTTTATGATATAATTTTATATTAATATCGAAATTTGGGGAATATGGTGAGATAATTTTTTCACTTCTAAATACTAAAATGTTGAAAGTTAAAATTAAATTTGGAAGTTTATTTACGATGGTAATTTTTTTTCCATTTTTAGCACTAATATATTGAGTTTGTTATGAAAAAATAATACTGGTACATTGCCACGGGCACATTGTCCTAAATTATAATTTGCGTTTATAGAAATGTAAAAGGCTTGTGTCACTTTAGAGATGACGTGCAAAACCTTAATCAAGTGTTTGCATAAATCAAATGCTTGAAAGGATTAATTTGCACATTGCTAATTTTAAGTGGCCAAATCAAAGACTGATGAACACTTTCTGATATAATTTCATATTAATATCGAAGTTTGGGGATTATGACGAGAGGAGCTTTTCATTTCTAAATACTAAAATGTTGAATATTAAAATGAAATCTTGAAGTTTCCAATGATATTTCCCCCCCCCCCACCATTTTTAGTACTGTTATATTAAATTTGTAATGAAAAAATAAAACACGTACACTACAAAGGGCACAGTGGCATAAATAATAATTTGCATTAGGCAAAATGTAAAAATCTTCAAAATATAAATTTGCTCATGGTGTTTTAATTGTCTTAGTTAGAATGTGATAAGATATTTTATTATAAAATGGATATTTATTTTATCATATAATTTAATATTGATACTGAAGATAGAATAGCATAATATGATTTTTTTTTTAAACTGTAATTATGCTAGTTAAGCTTTTTAATTAGCCAATTTTTGTGGTTCACTAAATGTAGCAGAGTGGCTTAAATTATAATTTGCATTTAACAAATTGTAAAAAGCTTGTACCTTTTAGTGATAATGTGCAAACCATTAACGAAGTATTTGCATAAATCAAATGCTTGAAAGAGTAAATTTACACATTGTTATTTTTGATTGGCCATATCAAAAACTGATGAAAATTTTATGGTTTAATTTATATTAATATCCAAATTTGGGGAAATGATGATAGGATTTTTTCACTTCTAAATACTAAAATGCTGAAAGTTAAAATCAAATATTAAGTTTACGATGATAATTTTTTCAAATTTTTAGTACTGTTATATTAATTTTGTAATATAAAATATAATATTCGTACACTACAACGGGCACAAGGGCATAAATTATAATTGGCATTTGGCAAAATGTAAAAAACATTAAAGTGTAAATTTACACAATATTTTTTAATGGTCAAAGTCAGGATGTGATAAGATATTTTATTATAAAATTGATATTTATTTTATCATATAATTGAATATTGATAATGAAGATGGAATAGCATGAAAAGTTTTTTTTCTATTTTTAAAAACGGTAATAATTAAAGTTAAGCTTTTTAATAAACCAATTTTTCTGGTTCACTAAATCTAGCACAGTGGCTTAAATTATAATTTGCATTTAACAAATTGTAAAAAGCTTGTGCCATTTTAGTGGTAATGTGCAAACCCTTAACGAAGTGTTTGCATAAAGCAAATGCTTGAAAGGGTTAATTTACACATGGTTAATTTTAATTAACTAAATCAAAGACTGATGAACATTTTATGATATAATTTTATATTAATATCGAAATTTGAGGAATATTATGAGAGGATTTTTTAATTTATAAATACTAAAATATTGAAAGTTAATAACTAATTTTGAAGTTTACGATGAGATTTTCTTTTTCATTTTTAGTAATGTTATATTGAATTTGTAATGAAAAATAATACTGGTACATTGCAAATGGCACATTGTCCTAAATTATAATTTGCGTTTATAAAAATGTAAAAGTCTTGTGCCACTTTAGAAATGATGTGCAAAACCTTAATCAAGTATTTGCATAAATCAAATGCTTGAAAGGATTAATATAAACATTGCTAATTTTAAGTGGCCAAATCAAAGACTGATGAACATTTCATGATATAATTTTATTTTAATATTCAAATTTAGGTAATATGATCAGAGGATTTTTTCACTGCTAAATACTAAAAGGCTACTGCTAATATTTAATATCAAATTTTAAAGTTTACGATGAGAATTTTTTTCCATTTTTAATACCATTATATTAAATTTGTAAAGAAAAAATAATACTTGTACACTACAAAGGGCCCAGTGGAATAAATTTTAGTTTGCATTTGATAAAATGTAAAAAGCTCGTGCCATTTAGTGATAATAGCTATGTTAAGTTTATTGAAAAACGAAGCGTGATATGAGGTATGGTTTTTATGTTTTGTGAAAAAATTTAATTCTTAAAATAGTTGAAGTTTAATTTTGAATGATGTTGGAACTGTTAAAATGTATTAAATATATTAAAAGAAAATTTTAATTTACACTACTTATAAAAATTCTTATTGATAAATAAAAAGTTATCTCTCTCAAACAAATAATGAAAATTGTATTATTTTCTATATCACAACACGAATATTCCTTCACTACCAAAACATATAAAAAAATTCTACACCATATATATTTTGTAGGATAATGAATTTTAGTATTATCTCTACTTTTGAGGAACGCTAAAGTGATCAGTATGCTTAAACATATTTTTATTATTTCATCAGAAAAAATTTTCCCGAAATTAGTGAAATATGTTGGAACAAAGTTCTTAAAAGAAATTGATTAAAGATCATCGTACTAGCCATCTCCTTGCGATCTTTAAATGTTCTCTATTTCTAATACCAATTTCAAAATGGTCATGGAGTCTAGAGTTACGGATATCTATGCTTAAGGCAAGAAATGTGCTATTATGTAGAGGCAGAATAATGTTAAGTTAAAATAATGTTGAAAAGACTAGAGGTAACTTTACTCAAAGCAACGATTACAATGGAAATAAAAATTAACGGATAAGATTTACATAAAAGCTTAATACTCTTAATAATTGTGCATCTATTTCTAATTTTGTAAAAAATTTTGAAAAAAAAAATATTTGTTCAATATTATACAAACTAATTACTATTTTCCAATTTTTACAGTTATTAATTATATCCACTATGCTTGAAGAAACGCGTGATGAATATTGATGAATTCCAATCTTTCGGTTTCTATATTCATACAGATAAAAACCCTCTTAAGTTTGTTTAGGAAATTTCAAGTTAATAAAGGCAAAATCAATAGAAAATTTCATTTGTATATTACTTGATTTTAATTAGCATATCTAATTAAATAGAAATAATTTAATTGAGTGTATTGCCTCTGTAGGTTTGCTTAGAAAAATGCTAAATATCAAGAGAGGTTTTTATTAATGAATAGTTAAAAGGACTTTTAAAGGATATATATTTTATCACATATTAATATTGATTCTGGTTATTGAAGAGCATGATAAGAATTTTTTTATTTTTAAAAACTGAGATGATGAAAGTTAAGCTTTTTACTAAACCAATTTTTGTAGTCCACTAAATCTAGCACAATGGCTTAAATTATAATTTGCATTTAACAAATTGTAAAAAGCTTGTGCTATTTTAATGATAATGTGTAAATCCTTAACGAAATATTTGCATAAAACAAATGCTTGAAAGGGTTAATTTACACATTGTTAATTTTAAATGGCCAAATCAAAGACTGATGAGCTTTTTATGATATAATTTTATATTAATATCGAATTTTGGGGAATATGATGAGAGAATTTTTTCATTTCTAAATACTTAAATGTTGAAAGTTAATATCTAATTTTGAAGTTTACGATGAGGTTCTTTTTTTTTCCTTTTTTTTTTTTCTTTTCTTTGTACTGTTATATTAAATTTGTGGTAAAAAAAAATAATACTCGTAACTACAACTGGTACAGTGGCATAAATGATAATTTGCATTTAGCAAAATGTAAAAAGCTTCAAAATGTAAATTTACACATTGTTTTTTAATCGTCTAAGTTTGATAAGATATTTTATTATAAAATGGATATTTTTTTATCATATAATTTATTATTGATACTGAAGATAAAATAACATGAAAATATTTTATTTTTTAGAACTGGGATGATGGAAGTTACGCTTTTCATTAAACCAAGTTTTGTGTTTCACTAAATCTAGCACAGTGGCTTAAATTATAATTTGCATGTAGAAAATTGTAAAACGCTTGTGCCATTTGAGTGATAATGTGCCAACCCTTAGCGAAGTATTTGCATAAACAAATGCTTGAAAGGGTTAATTTACACATGGTTAATTTTAAATGGCCAAATAAAAAACTGATGAAAATTTTATGGTATAATTTTATATTAATATGGAAATTTGGGATACATTATGAGAGGATATTTCTATTTCTATAAAACTAAAATGTTGAAAGTTAATATCAAATATTGAAGTTAACGATATTTTTATTCCCATATTTAGTACTGTTATATTAAATTTGTAATGAAAAAATAATACTCGTACACTACAACGGACACAATGTCATAAATTATAATTTGCAATTGGCAAAATGTAAAAGGCTTGTACCATTTTAGTGATAGCTAAGTTTAGTTTTGACTGATAAAAGACGCGTGTTATGAAGTATGGTTTTTATGCTTATGAAACAATTGAATGCTTAAAATAGTTAAAGTTTAATTTTGCATAATATTGGAACTGTTAAAATGTATTAAATAAATTAAATAAAAATTTCAATTTTCACTACTCAAAGAAGTTCTTATTGATAAATATAAAGTTATCTCTCTCAAATAAATAATGAAAATTGTATTGTATTCTATAACACAAAACGAATATTCCTGAACTGTCAAAGCATATAAAAATTTTCTACTATAGTTGTAATTTATAGGATAATGAGTTTTCCTATTATGTCTACCTTTGGGTAACACAAAAATGATCAGTGTGCTTTAACATATTTTCATTTCATCAGAAAATTTCTTTTCCCCGACATTAATGAAACATGTAGAAACAAAGTTCTTAAAAGAAATTGTTTAGAGCGATCATCATACCAGCAATATCCTTGCGATCTCTAAATATTCTCTTTTTATAATACCAATTTTAAAATGTCATGGAGTCTAGAGTTACAGAAATCTATGTTTAAGGGAAGATAAGTGCCATTATGTAGAGGCAAAATAATGTTGAGTGAAAGAAATGTTGAAAAGACAAGAGGTACCTTTACTCCAAGCAACGTTTTCAATAGAAATAAATTAACAGATAAGATCCACAAAAAAACTTGATACTCTAATAATTTTACACCTATTTCTATTTTTGTAAAAAGTTTTGAAAAAAAATATATATATATTTGTTCAATATCTTACAAACTAATTACTATTTCAATTTTGACATTTATAAATTGTATCCACTATGCTTTAAGAAAAGCGTCATGAATATCAATGAATTCCAGTTTTCTGTTCCGATATTCATCGAGATAAAATGTCAAGTTTGTTTAAGAAATTTCAAGTTAAAAAGCAAAATCAACAGAAAATTTCATTTGTTTATTACTTGAACTTAATTAGCAATATTAATTAATAAGAAATAATTTTAATGAGTAATGCATCTGTTGGTTTGCTTAGAAAAATTTTAAATATCAAGAGAGGTTTTTATTAATTAATATTAAAAGGACTTTTATCAAACAAATATGTGTCATAAAACGCCGAAACTGAAACTGAGGCATAACTTATAATTTGCAATTAAAAAATTAAAAATACTTTGTACCGTTGTAGTATGTCTAAACCCCGCATTTGAAGCATTTGCTTAATATAAATGCTTCAAAGTGTTAATTTACACATTATTTTTCATTTGTCTAAATTAGGATGTGATAAGATAATTTATTATAAAATAGATATTTATTTTATCATATAATTGAATATTGATACTGAAGATTGAAGAACATGATAAGAATTTTTTTATTTTTTAAAACTGTTGATGAAAGTTAAGCTTTTTACTAAACCAATTTTTGTAGTACACTAAATCTAGCACAGTGGCTTAAAATATAATTTGCATTTAACAAATTATAAAAAGCTTGTGCCATTTTAGTGATAATGTGCAAACCCTTAACGAAGTATTTGCAGTATTCAAATGCTTGAAAGGGTTAATTTACACATTGTTAATTTTAATTGGCCAAATCTAAGATTGATGAACATTTTATGATATAATTTTTTATTAAAATCGAAATTTGGAGAATATGATGAGAGGATTTTTTTTTACCTTTTCTAAGTACTAAAATGTTGAAAGTTAATATCAAATTTTGAAATTTACGATGAAAATTTTTTTTCCATTTTAGTACTGTTATTTTTAATTTGTAATTAAAAAATACTGGTACACGACAACAGGCACAGTGGCATAAATTATTATTTGCATTTATGCAAAATATAAAAAGCTTGTGGCATTTTAGTGATGATGTACTAACCCTTAACAAAGTATTTGCATAAATCAAATGCTTGAAATGATTAATTTACACTTAGCTAATTTTAAGTGGCCAAATCAAAGACTGAGGGACAATTTATGATATAATTTTATATTAATATCGAAATTTGTAGAATATAATGAGAGGATTTTTTCATTTTTAAATACTAGAATGTTAAAAGTTAATATCAAATTTTGAAGTTTACGATCAGAATTTTTTTTCTTCTATTTTTAGTACCGTTATAATAAATTTGTAATGAAAAAATAATACTCGCAACTACAACGGGCACAGTGTTATAAATTATAATTTTCATTTGGCAAAATGTAAAAAGCTTGTGCCCTTTTAGTGACAAACTACGGCCATGAATATTGCTTAACTGCCATACCATATTAAGTTTTCAACTACACTTTCAATCAAATAAGGACTTTTACAATTATTACTACTTTTGAAAAACCTTAAAGGAGTCAGTAAGCTTTAACACAATATCTATCACCTAAGCATAAATTTGTTTGCGCTTTACACGTTTCACGTTACGTTTTACGCACAAGAAACATTTTAATATTAGCTAAAAATCAACAAGACTGAAATGTCATATTAGTATTTTAACACATCCTGCACTCTAGAGCATATAGTTGCCTTTAGACCGTTACAATTACAGCTACTTTTCTGAAACACAAGTTTAGTCAGTATTTATTAACACGTTTTAACTGCATTAATAAATTTATAAAATAATTTGTCTAGGGAGATTTTATACGAATCATCGCCATGCGATTTTTAATTCTCAAGTTTAGAAAGCATGAACATGATCAGTGTGCTGGTCTTCGTTACCATGATGTAACAAAGAAATTTGTTATCAGTATCAGATATATAACATTATAAAGGGATCTGATCGAAATTATGTTCGACACGTGAGAAATAATTGTGCTTAATGACCATCAGAAGAGATGCTAATAGTACAACGACAATAGATGCTAATAATAAAATAACAATGTGATACATAATTTAATGACTTCTTCCTACCAGCAACTAATGTTTATATGCATATTTCAAATTTAGGAGAGAGTTAATTTTGGATGTGGACATATGTTGTTGTTTTTTTAAACGCGGCTAAACGTAACGGCCCAAGAATAGATTTAGAAGCTTTAAGATTTTTTAACTGTGAATCTTTAATACTAAGGAGTTTTTTAATCAGCATCTTCTTTCGAGACCAGATCCCACCTCCTGATGGCCCCGGGTTCCATCGGCAAAACCCACCGGCTGATGGTTCTCCCGGTTGACCCGACTGATTCCATCAAGAGGCGGATAACTTCTCTCTCGGGACCTGGATAGCCAGTATAAGAGGGTGCAAAACCTTTTCCTCAGTTCTCAAATCAAGAGGCTTGGAGGGTGCCGTGCATCGGTGCATATGAATGCATTTTTGACCTACTTTAAGTAATTACTTTTCCATATAACTTTGTCATCAAGTAATATTATATAAAACAAAATCACAACTCCTAGATTAATCTTAATTTTATAACTCCAATTTGGTTGTGAGTAGAAAATAAAGCCAAAACGTCTCGTACGTACACCAGAGAATTGTCTCGTTGATTTTCTAGTAGGGAACCCTTATAAAGGTGACGAGAGCTTAAGAGTAATTTACAACATGTTTTTAAAATAGCCAAAGCTACAAGAGATGAAAAAAATATTCAAGAAGGTTATATTGAACCTCAATTCGACATTTTATTCCGCTTTCTGAACATATCCCGATTTCAATAACAGATATTACAATAAATACAAGAAGGCAGGGTAAAAGTAGAACTACAACTGCAATGCTGAAGAACTTTTAATTTTTTTTTTCCAAAAACATTTCCATAAGAATAAATGTACCAAAATAATTCTAATTAAATACTTAAAAATATTCGATTGAAATAATTTCAAATTGATCAGAAAGAAGTATGTGGATTGATGTATAATAAGTAACACCGTAAAAATAAAACTTTTCATTGACTGCAATAATTTAAAACACAAAACTAGTTCTTTTCATTTCATACAGAGCCAACAAAAGCATAAAACTCTCGCACTGACAGACAGCAGTGTCAGTATAATATCATTCACTATTAATATGCATCATTAATATACTTGATGATTATTAATAATAAATTCTTTATGAAACTGCAAAATGCCCTTAGAAGATAATTATTGAAAATAGAATTTTTTGCCATGAAATGTCCCTCCTAAAATCAGGTGATTTCTTTAATTATGATTATTCAGTGTATATGGTATAATTTCAAGTTAAAAAAGGCACAGTTAACAGATAATTTCATTTGCTTATTGGTTGAACTTAATTAATTAACAAGCCTAATTAAATAAAAAATAATTTTAATGACTGTATTGCACGTGTGGGTTTGTTTAGAAAAATACCAAATGACAAAAGAGGTTTTTATTAATTAATATTAAAAGGACTTTTAACTAACAAGTATGTGTCATAACCCACCAAAACTGGCACTGAGGCATAAATTATAATTTGCATATAGCAAATTGTAAATAGCGTGTACCGTTTTAGCAATGTGTAAACCTCTTAGACAAGCATTTGCTTAAATCAAATGCTTCAAAGGGTTAAATTACACATTGTTTTTTAATTGTCTAAATTAGGATATGATATAATACTTATTATAAAATGGGATATTTATTTTATCACATAATTTAATATTAATACTAAAGATTGAAGAGCATAAAATTTTTTTAATTTTTTTTTTAAACTGTAATGATGCAATTTAAGCTCTTCAATATTTGTGGTAAAAGTTATCACAGTGGTTTAAATTATAATTTTGCATTTAACAAATTATAAAAAGCATGTACTACAACTGCAATGCTGAAGAACAAAAATTTCCATGAGAATAAATAAACCCAAAATAAATCTAATTTTAAATACTTAAAAATATTTGATTGAAATAATTTCAAATTGTTCAGAAAGAAGTATGTGGATTGATGTATAATAAGTAACACTGTAAAAATAAAAAAATAAAACTTTTCATTGACTGCAATAATTTAAAACACAAAATGAGTTCTTTCCATTTCATACAGAGCCAACAAAACCATAAAAAAAACAAAAAAAAACAAAAAAAAAAAAAAAAACAGTCGCACTGACAGACACCAGTGTCAGTATAATATCATTCACGATTAATATATATCAGTAATATACTTGATGATTAATAATAATAAATGGTTTATGAATCTGCAAAATACCCTTAGAAGGTAGTTATCGAAAATAGAATTTTCTGTCATGAATGTCCCTTCCAAAATCAGGTGAGTTCTTTAATTATGATTATTCAGTGTATATGGTATAATTTCAAGATAAGAAAGGCACAGTCAACAGATAATTTCATTTGCTTATTAGTTGAATTTAATTAATTAACAAACCTAATTAAATAAAAAAATAATTTTAATGAGTGTATTGCATCTGTGGGTTTGTTTACAAAAATGCCAAATGGTAAAAGAGATTTTTATTAATTAATATTAAAAAGACTTTTAACTAACAAATATTGGTCATAACCCACCAAAACTGGTACTGAGGCATAAATTATAATTTGCATTTAGCAAATTGTAAATAGCGTGTACCGTTTTAGTAATGTGTAAACCCCTTAGGCAAGAATTTGCTTAAATCAAATGCTTCAAAGGGTTAAATTACACATTGTTGTTTTATTGTTTAAATTAATATATGATATAATATTTTATTATAAAATGGAATATTTATTTTATCACATAATTAATTTAATATTAATACTGAAGATTAAAGAGCAAAAAAAAAAAAATTAAAAAAAAAAAAAAAAAAAAAAAAAAAAAAAAAAAAACATTTTTTTTTAACTGTAATGATGCAATTTAAGCTCTTCAATATTTGAGGTAAAAGTTAGCACAGTGGTTTAAATTATAATTTTGCATTTAACAAATTATAAAACGAGTTCCTTACATTTCACACACACACACACGCACACACACACCTGTCGCACTGATAAGACACCAGTGTCAGTATAATATAATTCACTATTAATATGTATCGTTACTATACTTGATGGTTAATAATAATAAATGCTTTATGAAACTGCAAAATTCCCTTAGAAGGTAATTATTGAAAATAGAATGTTTTACCATGAATGTCCTTTCTAAAATCAGGTGAGTTCTTTAATTATGAATATTCAGTGTAAATGGTACCATTTAAAGTAGCCAGCTGATTAATTTAAATTTACATTGCGCCTTGCAAAAAAAAATTGTGTGTTTATCCAGCAAAATATTACCAATCGATTGTTTTTTAAGTATGGGAGCAAAAGACTAAATAAAAAGCAGTTAACAAAATAGTTTTAAAAATGGCTGGTGCCAAAGAGAGTTTTCACATGTTACAGTTACCAAAAGTGGTTTTAAAGCGAATTGTGTGCCAAAGAGGATTGAAAAGTATGCAAACAATGTGTTACACTTACTTGAAAACTATTTTTTCCCTTCGAAATTGTTAAGATTGATTATATAATTAACCTTTATCAAGATTAACTCAGAAATTTCTTTAAATATCTTTTTTATATATATTAATTGAATTAAAAAATATTATCTAACTGTAATATCTATTATTTTGAATTAATTTCTTTTGTTATAAGCTTTACTACCCACATAAATCCGAATCGTAAAAAAATGTAAATAATGTATTCGTCAGTTTTAATTACGATTAAGCATACAATTTTTCAAGCGTTTAAATCTACTATGTTTAGCTACTACACAAACATTAATTTCCTCTAATGCCAAATTAGTTGATTTTTTTCCCTCGCATGCAATGAATTTACAATCACAAATCTCTATCACTCTACTAACAGAAAATAATCAGCAAGTTTTCAGTAACTAATATTGTGAAGTATGGGCAACTTTTTAAATACCTGGAAGTTGAACTTAAATCTCTTTTAAATGAATTGAATACCATAAATTAATAATATCCAACTGCTGACAAAAGGAAGGTGGAACTTACTGAAATAAAAACGAATCCAGGTCCACGAATAAATTATCAAGTAAAAAAAAAACTATTCAAGTAGCAATTTCTGCTCCCCCTCTAAATTCGAATATAAAGTAACTCAAAATCCAACTTTCTTGAAACAATTGTTATTATCTTCTCGATGAAACTGATTAATTCGTAAAAACTTACAGTTTTAAATAGTTTCAAACTAAGGTATGAATAAATTATTTTTCTCAGAAGGAAATCATATGTAAATATTAAAAAAAAAAAAAAAAAAAAAAAAAATACATAGAATGAATTTAAATTTTCTACATTCCTTTCAAAGAAAATAAACGAAAAAGTTTTGGTGATCAATTAAAAAAAATTGCAAAGTAATAAACGAAGATGGATTTCAGTGTATGAATGAGAATGCAGTATTAGAAGTTCAAGATCTGTAAAGTATCATCGAAATAAATCTTTTTGGAAAACGTTGATTGAGACACCTAATTTGAGAAACACTAAGGCAAAAAATATTTTCTATTCGTAAGGTATTCATAAGTAATTAATTAACTGTTGTCAACATTTTCGAATAATAAAATGTTTCCAATTCGAATGTGGAAAATCCTTATTATTACTCCTCAGCTGATTCCAATTTTTACTTTGTGTTTAAAACTTCCATAAAATATAATTCGAAAATATTGTGAAGTATGGAAATTTGTGGTGGATGTCTTTTTATTGTAGCAAAATAAACGGAAATCTCTGAAACGCGACTTTTTAAGGATATTCTGAAAATTGACAGAAAACACTGAAAACAAATACAATGCTGACATTACAAAAGGTCAGATACAAAAATCCCCCAAATAAAGGCAACTTCAAAAAGGAATTTTAAACAAGTACATTAAAGTGTTGGTATTCAATGAATGAAGGAACTCTGAAATTTATCTCAAATTCCCGAAAAGAGAGTTTTTCTTCAATTCGATCAAAAGAAAGTGTTCCCAAATGCAACATTGTTCGATTTTTATCTACTGCATGTATTTGCATAATGCTTTTATTGAATTGTACATCCAGGATTGAACTGCTTAAATAAAGATATCCAATAAAATGCCAAACTATTGAAAGAACGTTCTCTGACATCCGATAATACATAAACAGATATTTCATAGCCAATGACAAACTTTTCAAAAATACTCTACACAATTTTTTAAAAATAACATGTCGGGAAAGGTTGTAAGAAACCAAAACTGAAACAAATTTGAATGCAGTATATGGCTTCTTGATCCTTCGAGATCAGGTCCTACTTCCTGATGGACCCGGGTTCCGTCGGCTAAAACCCAGGTGCTGATGGGTCAGACCCCCCGATAGAGTCGACTGATTCCATCGAGAGGTGGATAACTTCTTCCGGATTTCGTTCACCTGGATAGCCAGATCAGTGGTTAAATTGCATAGCCTTTTCTTCAGCTTACATATCAGAGCACCACACACCAGGCCGTTATGAAAAAAGCCAAATGGTGATAAGATTTACGCAGTTCGATTCAAAATATATAATCAGTTCCCAAATATTTTATAATGGACGATATGATCGTGACCTTGGTTAATATGTGGAGCATTTTAGTCTGGAGACATCATACAGAAACTCAAGACGTATAAAATAGATTATAAGTTAAGGCTTGGAACTTTTAAAACGATTCAGATCTTTCAGTTACTTGGATGGCGATACAGGTCATGAAGGCGCATTTTAACTTTTGTAATTTTATATTTTCATCATTTTTATCCGCTGATTAGAAGAAAAAAGAATTATCTTACTATATCAATAAAATTATTAAAAAGGATCTTTACGGCAAGTAATTTATTTAAAATCACGAACATTGATGTTTTGTAAAGACCATCCCTAAGCAAGTGTAATTGTTAATTCTAAGTAATATAATCGGCTAACAGTTACAGTGAGTCACTACAATAGTTCGATCTTATACTGTGCAATAAATTTATTTTAAACAATAGGAGTTTATTTACTCAATTCTTATAATTTATTACAATATAAGGATTTATAAAATATCCAAGAAATTCAGAACTGTTTATTGTTATGCAGTTACTTCGAAACATTTTGAAATATTTTCTGAATTTTTTTTTTTAAAGCAGGAAGATGAGTGAGTACAAACTACTAAATAAATGTAATACAGCGAAAAGTTGTAAATTGTGAAGAGTCTTCAATCCATTAAAAGGTGTCATTCCCATGTACAAAGTATATTGCAACGACTTTATTACAATTCCCAGTAGACTGAAATAAAGTAAATGGGAAAAAATGATACACCTGAGAGACATAGATAATAAACTACTTGAAGTGGAAATAACTCGGTCTAGCTAAAGGGATGCTGAAGTGAAAACCTAACAACTCTCATCAACTATTTATAAAAAATAAATAAAAAAAAAATCATTTACTGGTAAACTGATACCACTTCATTTTCGTTAACTTTTCTAGGTCCAAGCAGATCCCAATCAAATGAAAGTAAATTTGATTTTTAAATAAATTTAACTTTTTATTTAGATGTAGTTTGAATTAGAAAACTAACTAAATTTCTAATTGCAATGACATTTGCATGACGAAGAATACCCAACATTATGTTGTTACATTCAAAGAAAGCAATGAAGTCGTACCTTCGGAGTCAATTACCCTAAAATGGAACGACATTCTGACACGTTTCTGTCCCCAAATGGAAGGGGGAAAAAGGAGTTAGAACTAGAAAATGCAGTAATGAGAAGCAGAATGAATCACAAATGACTTACTACTTTAAAAAAAAAAAAAATCTCTAAATCATGACAAAATTTATTGATTTTCTTTGAAGAGCAACAACCAAATTCTCTTTTTAATCAATAAAAGTAGCAATTTTGCGCAGTTAAAATTTAGAAGACACCAAATAGTGTAGTTAAGGAATCATTCAGTCGTACCAAAGGGGGAAAAATCATTTTGTGCAATGTGACAAATAGTGCAATTCAGAATCATCCAGTCCAGTTGTTAAGAGGGTATTTTTAAAGATAAAATTGTCCATAACTTTTTAACGAATATTGTGAATATGTATTCAAACATAGTTAAATGTTATGAAAGAGGGTATAAGTTTAAAAAGTCAAACACACTTCAAACAGTACAAAAAATAGCATAATTATTATCATATGTGTCACAGCGTAAATAATTTTTGTGGGTAGGTATTCCTTTGCATATTTTCACTAATCATAAACTAATGAATTAAACTTTTAAACAAATGGGTATAATTCGTTCTATAGAAAGCCAGAAATTATATTAGTCATAATTTTAATTCTTATGCTTACACAATACGAGTTAGTAATTAATAGTTTAAATAGTGGTTTTATAATAAAACAATTAACAAACAACAAATTTCACTCCACAATTTAATAAATGTGTTTTCTTTCACTTATTTAGCAACTAAGAAAACGCCAATGGGATATTTTTCAATTTATACAAAGCCACAATTAAAACAAAAACGGAGTTTAAATAGTAGCATTAATAAATATTTTACAAGAATACAAGTTAATAAAGAAATTTAAATTTCAAAAGCCAGAGGAAAAAAAAAATCACTTAATAATTTGATTTAAAATTTTTTTATGCTTGTGTAATAACTTTCCCAAAAATTTAACAGACATCCTAATTTTAAAGCAGACTAATAATAAGTTTCCTTAGTGGTGAGAAAGATTTTACTAAATGTTTTTCAGTAATGCATATACAGTTTCATTTGCTTGGCTTCAATTAGCTATAGCATGAAATTTTAAAAAAGGTTCTTAGTAATTTTATGTCCACGACCCTTAATTTATTTCTATATAAATAATTCTTAATAATTAACGATGTCATTCTGTGGTGAGATTGTACATCATACAAGAATAACAAACAAGAACACGGTGGTTTTCTCGAGATCTAAATCTATAAAAATCCTCCGAGCACATTCCGTTTCGCATTGACTGTGCAACAAAATTCATCCCTAACTGTACTAGGGGGGAGTTATGCCAAATTCTAAACGCAATTTAAATATACGTTCTAAAAGCAACAAGGGCCTTAACCCCTATCGCGATGGTTCAAAATTTACACTATTTAAAAGAAAAAAACATTAAAGCCAGTTTATTAATGTTCATTTTAAGTAGTGTAAGTTTATAGTAAGTACCATTATTTAATTCCATTGTTTAACATTGATTTTCTTCCAATATTTAACATCACTGAATTTATCAGTTATCTATGCCTTTATTACTTATTATAAATGAAAATTTTAATAGCTTAAATAGAATTATGAATAACTTAATTACGAATTTTAGATTGAGAAAGGATATTTATTTATCAATGTTTATATCAAAAAATATTTATATATTGCACATTTTCTGGAATATTATTCCTATCACATGCCAAATATAACTAAAGTGTTGTTTAGTGAAGCAGATCGTGTTGCAAAATAAAATTGTATTACGTGAAAAACTGTGTAACTCGTTGGTTACGTAAACATCTATAATGGTTTCAAAATATAATGAATTTCCCCAGTCCGGGTTCAATTTCAACGGGGTTTGTTTAATTTTTTTCCGGGTTTGATTAATTGTGATGTTTTAAAATTTGGGCACATTCGCTTGTCAATATTAGATGTTAAGTTACAACACCAACAGCAGGTGGACCGTAATTCTCGAAATGTAACTTAGTTTCTTTAAAAAAAAACATATTTTTAGTATTTGCCAAAAGGGATGTATACAATTACCAGTGGTTATGAGGCATACACATGGGAACATAATTTATGAAAACAAATCCCAATTATTTCAATTATGCAACAGGTTTAATTTTCCATAACATTTTAGTTACATAGACGTCACTTGGTATAACATTCAATTCGTTTATATAAAACTTTTTTTTTTTTAAATCAAGATAATCTTTAGCCTTTCAGATGCCAACTTCAGAAAGAAAAGAAAAAAAAAAAAAGAAAAAAAAAACTAGGTAGGAATTTTAGGAATAATTTCAAGAATTTCAGCAAAATTTTAGGAATACTTCCTTAAGATTTTAGGGGCAATTCCAAAACTTTTTGGGAAATTTTTTTAAAAAATATTAAGGATATTTTTTTTAAAAGGCTGATATATATACACCTAACGCAAATTTTCTTTTCAAAGCATATTTCCCCATTACAGGCAAAAAAAAAATTCAATAATCAATAATTAAAATGTCATATAAGATTTTTCCTCTGGAGGATTATCTGGGTTTTTTCGAGGGTTTTCGAGGAAAAATTTTCAAGTATTTTCAATTTTTAAAAAAAATTATTGAAAAATTTGAAAACAAAGTTATGAATTTTAAGGAAAAACAAATATTTAAGGAATACTAGGGCGAACGCGACCTCTGAAAATTGAAATTGTAGTGTATACCAATAATTTATAATCTGAATGTGCATGTGTGGGAAAGAACAAAAAGGGAGCATTCGTTGTGAAGATGTGTTGGAAGAAATACTACACACATGTTAAAAATAAAATATAAATATGGAGTCCAATTTGATACCCATTGTGTCTCAGAGGCCACACTAACCTAAATGAGAACCGGATAGTAATTAAAAGCAAAACAATGCAAATTATCGATGCAAATTGTTTTAGTGTGGCCGTACTTGTTAAGTTTTATATATAAATATATTAAATGGAATTGAGCGAATTAAAACAAATTGTATGTACAATGCAGTGGTTAAGAGGTTAAACAGAGGTATCATTAGATGTATGTTAGACTGCTATTCCAAAAAACGTTGTTTGTACAGTATGCCACTCCATAAATTAAATCGGGATTCACTAATTGTCTTAAGTTGTCATTTTAACCATAGAAGACAGGTGAAATAATATACACTGGAATATAATTTGACTCGTAGTTGTCTAGGCACTTGTCATTTTCAAAAGCAGCTACTTTTGATTAATTTGTATAACCACATTTAACATTTGATTGTTATTTTAAAAGGATCAATACATATGAATAAAATTAAAATATAATTATTTTTAATCGAATCAATTAAAATTATAATTAATTTCTCTGCTCTCCTGTTATACTCCTTGAAAGTTAATGCCACTAGTCCTGCGCAGGGAAAATATCAAATTTATAGTTAATGGGATCAGGTAGCAGCTAGATTTGTACTGGAAGGAGTTGGGGGGGGGGGTTAAGAATTGGATTTATTCCATAAGTACATGTATAAGAATATTGCGGTGGGAGTCAGCTTTGTGTTTAAAAGATGTATATATATGAAGTGTGAACAGATTTCTTAAAATAAGGACATAATATTGTATATTCCTTAGAAAATATAATTATTCAAATACTTTTACATGCACTTATAATTGTATATATTCGGAATTGAACTTTTTTAATTAATTAATGAAATATTTTTAATTTGTTAAATGTAGTATTCAACTGTCTAACCCCAAATGTTGAGAAATGTGTGTTAATGAATGCTAAAAGGGAGATAGTTTTCGGTTGAAACTGGTGTAGAGGAGCTTAATTTTAAATGTAACTTGTTTGTCAGCTAATTTAGAAAAGAATTTACACTTTATGATCTTGTTTTATAAAGGAGAAAGGAATAAATGTCAAGAGTAGGGTGTTAGATGATAACCATAGTCTATGAGGATAACAAAGCTTAATTTTCAGCTGCTGGTTCCTTTTCCAACAACATGCTGAAAAAACCAAATGTAAATACTATAAAAACACAGATATTAGGCTTTTTAGCTTAAGCATTAAGTCAGAAAATTTGCCAGTAACCGAAATATCAAACAGAATATATTTTTTCAATATATTTAATCACAATCACAAAATGATTCCAAGTGTAACTTTTTATGTTCAAGTTGAAACATTCTAAGTAATACAACTCACAAGACCATTTTTTTTAAAAAGAAATTTCACTTTTTTAGTTTACTCACATGGTGGCGTAAGCAGGGTAATATGAAAGAAGACACACCATTGCAACCTCTGACAAATATCGCAATACTTTAAGACTAGGCATGCAAATATTCATTGAACACTGAAAAACGCAGATTTTTCACCAAAAGCGTTCAAACTGTCTTTAAAACAGGGACCCGCACAAAAACACCTCAATGAATAGACATAATATCGTAGCCTCTTTAAGCAGAAAGGATAACTACTGATAGTTATGCCTTCGAAAAAATATTCTCGATTATTTTTATTTCTTTTTAAACTGATAATTATTGGAATGAGCTATACCCTCCATCCTTAAGTATCTCTGCTTACGCCACTTTTTTTAGTTAATTAAAAAGCATCCATTCATTCACTTTTTTGATACAGATGTAGTATAGGACATTAATTAGGCACGATTTTCTTTTGATGATTTTTTTCCAGCTTCTGGCAACAGGTTTTATATTAAGTTATATTTTATATTATAGCTATAGTGATATTTTAACTTAATTTTTATATATTTTAACTTATTTTTTTATTATTTATATTTTCACTTTTTTTTCGTTATTTATATTTTAACTTATTTTTCATAATTTATATTTTAAGTTGTTTTTATCATTATTTATATTTATATTTTAATTTTTATTTTTATTTTTATTTTATTTAGTTGCCACGTTTAAATTTTAGCGATTTTTCTAATCGCCAAATACCCTATACTACATCTGTACCCTTTCTTTTTCTCTGACGTCAACCGAACATTTCAGACTAACGACACCACCATCAATGGCATCGGGAAAATGCAACCGATAATTCCGCAATCTTCGTTCCCACACAATCACCCGAATTCCTGAAGCGCGCTTCGGGTTTTATCCGAGATCTGCCCGAAATGTCCCCTTCCTCTTTTTTTGTCCTCCGAAATCTACGGAGAGCATATTTACGCAGAGTTACTCCCAAGCAGCATCAGACCTAAAACGATGCGGTGGGAGCAGCGGCGATGTTTCTGAAACCGAGTGTTTTGAAAATGCACGATGATTTCGATGAACCGATACCAATTCGATTTGCGTGGCGCTTTGCGCGTATCCCAACTGTGCGAAAACTCCACTCTTACAGCTGTCGAATATCAATAATGCAATAAAATGTTTTATACTTTTTGTCAGAGAAATGACTTCAGATTTTGGTACAGCAACAAACATAATTATAGGATTTCTTAGAAATGTAGAGCAGTAGTTTCAGAATATCTGGGTCAGGCAGACTATAGTTAGGCGGAATGGATTCGCAGACCAATCCAAGCAGAATAAAATATTTACTTAAAGAGCAAAAGAAAATCAATTTCCTGAAATATCTATCAATTTCTGGTTACCAAGTATTCCTTCGATCGCTAAGGTAAAAAATTAAAAAAAAATAATAATAATAATTCAAAGAATAGAACAAAATTGATATTTTAACAATTTTAGAATACTTAAATTATTGTTTAACAAAGTATATAAACGAAAAATAAATGTGTTCCAATTACAAAAAAAGAAAAAAAAAAGTAAACACTTAAAAAATTAAAGAAAAAGAAAAGTATCGCACTGTAAAAATGTCATCAAATTTTCGGAAGACCTTTAAAATAATCGTAAAAAAAATTACAAATTAAAATTTTGTGAAAAAAAATATTGGACTAGTTATTTGCCGAATAACAATAGAAAGAAAATTTGATTTTCGTCTCTAAAATTCCCATCTTTTATTTTCGCTTGAATTCCCCTGTCTTATAAATTTTAAGCATTCTGGAAATCATTCATAATTTGCCAAATAAAAAGAACATACGATTTAGTTTAGAAACCTCTATTCATTATTTTGCAATGGAAACTTATTTCATGGAATATTTTCCTCCTATATATATATATATATATATATATATATATATATATATATATATTAATTATTAAACAGATGACAAATTAGATGACATAAATGAACATGTAATGTTGTTTCCAAGTTGACATCTGCTAGTGAACAAATAGATTGCTGTAGCAAACAAAAACAAAAAAAAGAAAAAAAAATATTAAATAAATAAATAAAATAAAATAAACAAGATCAATTCTTGTTGCAAGTAGTGCACAGAGGTTGCCATAATAAATTGTATGTTCACAATTTGGAGAATTATGAAAGTCACTTTGCATTTCGACCTATTTAATTTGAATTGTTGATACATCATTCCGGCTGACCGAAGTCAGGCAGATCAAGACGTCCTTAAACTACTGATATTTCCATACATTCCATTTTAAGATCAGAATTAATTTGAAGATGTACCAAAATTATCTGCCACCTCTTGACCAATTTAAAAGAGGACAGCTTTTCTAAAGTCAATGCCAAACATAAAATGTGGTTTGAAATGGAGTGAGAATATCAATACCTTGTTTCACTGAGGACAAGATTTATTAAAATGGCTCCAAATTCCATGGGGACCAAAAACTAAATTTAGTATCCTAGTATTAATACGAATAAGTATAGAGGAATAAAATGGGTAGAAATTTTTGTTTCAAAATAAGAACTTGATCATTAGCCATTGATATTTTTTTTCCAATGACTAGCTTTGTAAAAAAAAAAAAAATTAATGTGGAAAAAAGCAACTTTGAATTACTGTTCTTCATTTTAATTATAGGTGTATACTTAAAATTAGCAAAGAAAAACAAAATATCTTGAGCACTACTATAAAAATATTTGGAAGTTTTCTACTTAAAGGACTACTTGAATACTCATTAGTTTTCAATAATACTAACCATTAATTCAAGAATATCTATTTTAAGTTTAATAAAATGTGGAATATTTTACAGGCTAATGTAAGGTGGAATAGTTTATTTTATAATTAGAGTAATGTAAGAAAAGCAAAATTTAGGCAATTTACTTTCGAAAGTTTAAGAAAAACTCTAATAACAAAAATAGATCACTTAATTGTTTTTATAAATTGGAAGGTCAACAAGCTAATACAGTCTATCTCAAAACTTCAGACACAAGCAAAAAAAATTACAATAAAAAAAAAATTTAAAAAAACAAACAAAAAAACATAGTAAATTCAACAATGAATTTGTATTATAGCATTTTATATTAAAAACGTTCTATCTCAAAAAATAATGAATAAATTACAATTACAGTACATAAATTGAAAAAAATTGGAATACAATAGACATTTTTATTGAAATTCTTTTGAAATATTGTTTATTTACCATCATATGCAAATTTTAATAGCTATTTTGATGTCGATATCTAGCAACAACATTGACATAAAAACTGCTTACTTTTACATTATTTTTATTTGCTTTTATTTTGAGAATTTTTATCTCTTCATCTTTTTTTTAATTCATGGTGTCAGTGACAAAAGGTTAAGACCTAAAGACATTTTTTTTCCAAAGAGGAAATAATAAAATAGATTTAAGATTAATAGTAGATGGAAAGTCGGATACATAAATTGTAAAGATTGCGTACACAGTATTTATGGAGTTTTATCATCCAAAACTGAGTAACTCAGTGGGAGGGAGGAGAAACAAACTGTAAGACCAAGAAAACTTTCAGATGAAAAGATAGCAATACATACAATATGTCTTTGCCAAAAATTGCCACAACTGTTGCAGTTTCAAAATATAATTTTAATAAAAGATACTGAATAATTAAAACTTGCTTAAATGTTGTATATAAGAATGCAGCATGAAAACTGTTTTTGAAGGAAAGACATAAAACAGAACGTTTGAAATGAATCAAAAGTTATATGTCCTATAATAAAAAGGGTTCCGAGTTATTTTCAAGTGATGAAAAAAAATGTACTTGGAAGGGCCCGACGGATATGCATGTTAATAATACGATTAATGAAAGGGACTGAGGAGTTCAGTGATGTTCTGTGGTAGTTTAGAATTTAATTGTCAAACATCTTTGAAATTTTCAAGTGGAGAAATAAAATATGAGAGTATCCAGAAATACTCAAGAGACAATATAGTACTTTTCTGGACTTGCATGAAGGATTGGATAGTATTATCCGGCAAGATGGAGCATCAGACAATAAACTTCAAACTCGTCAAAAGCTTGGTTACAACAACAAACAAATTATTTGAACTGGCCAGAAGTAGAAGTCCTGACTATATGCAAAACATGTAAGGCAAGTTAACTCGGAAGGTTTACAAAAATGAAACACAGCATTTCTCTAAAAATGACAGGAGAACAACCATATGGAAGGCGTGTAATAAAATACCACCATAATTTATGTAAAACTAATATATTCCATGTAAAATCATGTATTTAAAGTTACTTTAAAAGATGTGCTTTTTAAGTGATGTAGCATTTAATATTAATTAGTTTTTACTAATTGCTGTATACATATAAAATGTCAAACTGTATATGCCTATAGTTATGAGGCAATTTTTTTTTTTCAGTTTATGGAAATTTTTTGCTAACTTTTTAGTTAAGCTTTCATAAATATAAAATGCTATAATGCTGATTGTATTTTATTTTTAATTTACTATGTTGCTTTTTAATTTCAATTTTTGGCTGTAATTTTGCTTTTGCTTTAAATTTTGACTGTAAAAAGATTATTCATGGTACAATTAGGTTGGTTGGTTGTATTCAGATTATCTGGCGCCGTCAGCAACACGAGGGCTATAATGCGCCGAAACATTCGTCATTAGACAAGCCAACACACATTTACAAACACCCATGCCAGCACGGGACTCGAACCCGCAACCTCGCGGTCTAGAAGCTAGCACGCTAACCACTATACCGTTTGGTCGGCTGGTACAATTAGGAAGAATATTTTTAAAAATAATTTCAAAAGGGAATAAATTTTTACTTTTCTAAGTAAAACAATTTAACAGCTTATCATTAGTTTTATAATGATTAATTAAATGCAACTTTATGGACACATAAGACAAAAATTATTTTTAAAACTAATATTTTTACCTTTAAGTGCAACTGATTTAATAATAAAACTTAAGACAAAACTAAAATCACACAATAAGTCACTAAGTAATAACTAAAATAATTCTTAATACTAGCACAAAAATCCTACCCATTTTACTCAAAGAAATAAATAACAGAAAATTATAAAAATTAAAGTTATAGTAGGATATTAAATTAAGGAGATATGGTACAGTTCCCACGCAAAAAAAAAAAAAAAAAAAAAAAAAATCTAAATTTCGTGCTAAAGCTATAAAAACCATAAAAAATTGAAATATTAAATTTAAACAAATAAATTAATCTAATTAAAGTATTTTCTAATTTTTTTAACCCTACATCCAAAGAACTGAAATTTCGATTCAAAAAGCTGAAATCATTTTTTGTACTAAACAATAACATGTATGTTATGAATCAAATGATTGAGTAGAATAATTTTTTAACATTTTAAACTTATGAACGAATAATAAATTTCCATTTTTGAAATTTTTTAAACATTTCCCCACAAATCCTTCTATAATATTAGAAAATTAACGAAAAATTAAATCACTTCAAACCACCTTGTCACGTTCGAGATTGGCTTATAAAAAGCTACCATAAAAAAAAGTCACTTATTGTGCTTTGGTAACCCAATATCGCCACAATTGACAGCCCTTCCCCCATTCGATGCTTTTCACAATTACTTAAAATAATACATAAAATATAACGAGAGAACAGGAGAAGAATTGAAGTCAAGAAGAGAGTTCGGAATCCAAGTAAAGCCGTAGCCGATTAGCCATCATTGTGAATTAAAAAAGGACGCAGAGCAAACAAATCAACCAGATGCTATGGTTTACTAATAATTACGAACAATAAAATAATCTACAACACTGAAGATTTTTTATCAAAAGATCCCCATTTTTCACAGCTTTAAAAAAATTCAGTATTCCCTAAACCTTAACTTTCTCTTCTTCTTAATTTTCAATAAATTATTCCCCCTTATTGACTTCTATTCAGGTAGAAATAGGTTCCACTTACCCAACTCCGGAGTCAGCTCCCAATCGTCAGTTTCAAAAACTTACCATTCACAGGGGATTTGAAGCCAGAATCTTCTTCAGTTCCGAGGACGCTTGGATGACGCCGAGTGTTCAGGAGGTACATCATAGAACCTTAAAGAGTAGGAAGGGGATTATTATACACCAGCAAATATGACTTACAGAAACATCTCTTGAAGATATGTACATAAAACACTCAAAGAGCGGCCACAAAATTCAGGAAAAAAAATTCCTGATAATTCCCCGTTTTCTAAAAAAAAATCCCTGATTTTATGGTCAACTTTCTTTCAAGATTCCTCAATTCCTCCAGGTTTTCCAGATGTCCTTGATAAATAGAGCAAGTATGCTTAAGAGATAAAATGCTTATTTTTTTAAAAAATATTTTTGACGGTACTGAAAAGTTGATATTATTCAATAATATTAAACTTCAAACGATTACCACTATCATGCTCAGAGCAAATGTTGCCAAACTACGGATGGATGGGGAAATGTATCTTCAAAACAATGATAGAAAATTTCAATGATTTTCGTGAAATTCTAAAAAGTTCCCCGACATTTCCCTGATTTTTTCCAGAGTCAGAAAGCTCCGACATTTCCCTGCAATCCATGTTTTTTCAGGTTTCTGTAGTCACTCTGAAAGAGTATGAAATCATTTTTAAAAAATTCAAGTATTCAATTTCATAATGCTTAGACTCCTAAGACATAAATGCCTGTTAGCAATTTTACGGAACGGTAAATTAGCTGAAGACTTTTATTTAAAATAGAAGTTTCGATGTCATGCTCTACTATCATAAGGAATTCGATTGAATTCTAAATTCCACTTCACAAAACGCAGATTATTGACAGATAAATTATATTTTAAAATATTAGTCGTCACACACACATAAAATATGAGGAAATTTTTTTAAACTGAGATGGCTCCTAACAAACTTATTTGTAGCTGAATAATTTCCACCGTAGAATGCAAGATTAAGAAAGACAAAGAGTTAGAAAGTCGACCATTGTGTAACACAAATAGAATTCATCAATTTTTCGTTGCGAGGCGCCATAAATCGATCTTTTTCACATTTAATTCTGCAATTAATAAATATTAGCAGTTAGAGATGAAAAAAATCAATTAAACTACAAAAATGGATTGAAAAAAAAATAGGCTTACCTAAATGGTATGTTCTAGAACAGAGGAGCGTGCGACACGAGTTCTACTCTACACGGTATCCAGGAGATATAGAACAAGAGAAATTTGCTAATTGCGCAGAACAAACGGAATCGTTATTGCAACCTTAAAATATTATCCCGCTTTTAGTCCCTCAACCAATTACAGGTATTTCCACGCCCACTCAGACAATACAGAACTTCCTGACAATATTCAACTCTAATTAAAAGACGCCAAATGTTGGCGATGATTAAGGTGACTCAACGAGTAAACTAATGTAGATTTTTTTTTTAGAAAACCAAAGAAGACTTTTCTTTCAGTTTTGTTGCCCCACAGCCGACATTTTCTTTGAATTGAATAACGCTGCACCAGACGATTATTTTACATAAACTTAGTGTTCCGTTTGCCACTTTGGCGTTAAAATCTCTTCATTCATCACTTTTATTTGCATTTCTTGCTGATAAGTTTTAGCGCAATTGACAGCCGATTTTTGGAATAATTAAATTTTGCATGCAAAATATTCTAAATGTAAAAGTTAAAAATACGTATTTATTAATTCACATTAAAATAACTTAATTGACAAACAATTTACTTAAATTAGATTGACAAAATGCAGTTCTAATATATGTTCATTTGTTATAGGTTTATTTCTTTAAAGAGTATCTTGCGATTTCCGAAAGTGTTCTACAATTCGTCAAAATAAATATAATAAAGTATTCGACATTTTTTAATGTACATTTATCCTTCCTTCCGATTTTTCCATTACTTAATCGGGAATATCGGGACGATAGGATACCACTTAAATTCGATAAAAGTTCGTTGCGGTTCGGAATCAACGTTAAGCTGTAGGCCTGATTAGCCCTCATTGTGCATAAAAATAGGTCATTGAGCGAACAAAGCAAACAACCAATCAAACCAAAAATATTTCTAAATACAGTAAACGCGTTATATTATTTGAAACAGAGTATTTTTAAAAAAAATCAAAATTGGCACTTAAACCATAATTTAATATTTTCATATTTATGAGCAAGATTAACGATCCCGCATGGTCGAGATGAAGTCAGACATTTCAGAATATTGTGTTCTTCATGTATAAGATCTACTTTCACTAAAATGGAAAGATACTTTTACTTAAATTATACTAATTTTTTGTTTGTATATCAGTTTGCTTTATTCGCTTAATGCCTAGCTTTTGATTCTCAAAGAAAAGAAAATACAACGTTCACATTTCACTACTTTATCGCACTCTTAGCAAGACATGTTATTGTTTAACTTTTATAATGCTTGTAAGTGTTGGTACATGATTAATTGGTGCTTTATTTCCACAATACAACGAAACATCTGCAAATGTTTTACAAACAACGTTCCATGTAATTTAATACTGCAATAAGTGTAAATGCACTTAATTAAAACTGTTCGATTAACATATTCTTTGCACTATAAATTAAATTGTTCTTTGTTGGTTGGTTTCCACTCTCAACGACCTATTTTTACACACAAAGACGGCTAATCAGGCAAGAACCTACAACTTAACGTGGATTCCGAGCCACAACGATTATCCATGCCAAACCCGGGATTCGAACCCGATACCTTTAGTATGCGAGGCCAGAGCGCTAACCACACAGCCTTCAGGTGGGACCTTCAATTTTCTAAATATAATTTTATAATTAAATTGAGTTGGTTGTTTGATTAGTATGTATGATCAATGATTTATTTTTGTGCACAAGTGTGGCTAATTAGTCCCGAGCTTATGATTTAGCATGGATTCCGAACTACAACTAACATCCCGGGTTCGAACTCAGTATCTTCTCTTATGAGGCCAGAGCGCCAACCATACAGCCATCAGGTGGGTGAATTAAACTGATAAAGATATCTGAGAAATGTGAAACTAGATCGTTAAATAAGAAATATTCTTCAACAAATGTTTAACAACTTCTTTTAGCTGGAGTTGGAAAATCTTATTTCATACGAAGGGTAATAGAATTGTGTCATTTTGTTCCCGATCTGCTATCTTTATTATCAAAAAGCATTATGCACGACTGTGATTATAACGGATACTCACAAGTCAATTGTTGAACTTATGGAGATTTTCTCCCATTCGGGACGCAAATGCGGTACAGTTTCTTTTCGAAATATCTCCCTAAATGTATTATCTCTTTGAAATTGGAAGCCATGTTACAAGAAAATACGCATTCACGACGTATTGCCCTAATGTCGCTTTTGCAGCAAGAAAAATCCAATTCAACCAACAGCTTGCCGACCAAACGGTATAGTGGTTAGCGTGCTAGCTTCTAGACTGCGAGGTTGCGGGTTCGTGTCCCGTGTTGGCATGGGTGTCTGTAAATGTATGTTGGCTTGTCTAAATGACGAATGTTTCGGCGCATTATAGCCCTCGTGTTGCTGACGGCGCCAGATAATCTGAATACAACCAACCAACCAACAGCTTTTTTTCTTATTGACAATGGATGTGAATGATGCCAATCCATTATGTGAAAAACTTTATTATGTTCAGGTGGGATTTATTTATTTTTTATATTTTTTTTTGTGCTGTCCAAAATGTGATTAAAAAGTTGCACAATGAAGTTTAGTTGCTAAGTACGAAACGCGTCATTTCTAAAACTCACAGTCGATTTCGGTGGATCTCAGGATTTTTTTATTTTTTTTTAAATTTCGGTAATTGAGTTTTTATGATGGACACACATGAAATCATGCATCTTTTAAACATTTTATGGTTGGTTTATATGCTCAACGAACTACTTGTATGCACAATGAAGGCTAATTAGACCGGTATCGATATCTTAACGTGGATTCTGAACCAACAAACATTCATGCCTTATCCATTAAACATTTTTTGACTTACCAAGCAACTGTTCATCTAGGCAGGGCTTTATCCAAGGGAAACACATTTATAGGGTTCAAATCCCTCTCCTCCGACATTTTTTTAAAATATATTTTCCATTATACGTCGTACATTACATTAAACTACTATGCACATCAAACTACTCGGACATGCATTTTCGAACTTCTCTCAAAAACTTAAGAAAAAAAATGGTAATTGACAGGTTGCTTTTTTACAACTTTTCCCATTTTCGTGTTGGGGGCTGTACATAAATTACATCACAGTCAGACGTGGAGAGGGAAAAAGGGGGTCAAACATTGTCAAAGATATTTCCCAGATGGCTTGCCACTTGAAGAGCACTTCACTGCCTTTTATAGAAGAAACAGAGTTTTTTCTGTTGCTAGCAGCAAAACCGCAGTTCGTTGATGCGAATGGTTGGTTGGTAGGTTAGATTTCTGGAGCAAAGGCTTCAAGTGGGCCATACTGCGCCGAACAATATGATTGCTGTCAACCAATGTTAAAATTAATTAAAAGAACATGACGGTTCATAAAAGGTAAAGATGACAAAACAACGTACTCAAATCAAATGATAAAAACAGCTTTCAAGTAAGAAGTTAAAAAGATTTGTATGAGGGGGTGAACGTAAAAGATATGATAATGAAGGATGGTCCATATTAAAATAATTAAATCTGATTGTATAAAAAGTCGGACATTCAGTTAAAATATGAACAACAGAAAAAATAAGTCCACAGGAGTTGCATGTGGGGGCATCTTCTGCCAGCAGAAGATGCACATGGGTAAAGTGTGTGCGGCCTATCCTTAAACGAGTTAAGAGCACTTCACTTTTCCAGGATTGCTGGATGGGCGTTGAGATGAATGTATAAGCCTTTTGACATAGAAATTTTTAGACACAGCCCAATGTTTTGTAAAACCAACCAAGTGAAGGAAATGTCAATAAACACGTTGTATTGTTATAACAACGTTTGGCCGACCAAACGGTATAGTGGTTAGCGTGCTAGCTTCTTCTTCTTCAGGTTGCGAGTTCGAGTCCCGTGTTAGGCATGGGTGTTTGTAAATGTATGTTGGCTTGTCTAATGATGAATGTTTCGGCGCTTTATAGCCCTCGTGTTGCTGACGGCGCCAGATAATCTGAAAACAACCAACCAATAACAACGTTTGGTAATTTAGTCTTTTAAGATAGGTTAAAAGAACTCTATCATCGAAAATGTAACAAGGAGAAGGAAGGGGGGGGGGGGGAGGGTAATCATTTGCATCGCGTAACACTTCCACTTTTGGTTAAAAAATAGCCCAGAAATAGATGCATTATATAATAGAGTCTTTTGAGAAACAAGCTGCATGTGAGAATTTCGAACTCGATACTGCCGCTTGATTCGAGTGTATGATTAGCGCTCTGGCCTCGCATGCCAAAAGTGCCGTGTTCAAATCCTGGTTTAGGTATGGATGTTCGTTGCACTTCGAAATCCACGTAAAGCCGTAAGTCCGGGCCTGATCAGCTGTTATTGGTTCGCTGTTTTCAGATTATCTGGCGCCGTCAGCAACACGAGGGCTATAATGCGCCGAAACATTCGTCATTAGACAAGCCAACTTTCATTTACAAACACCCATGCCTAACACGGGACTCGAACCCGCAAGCTCGCGGTCTAGAAGCTAGCACGTTAACCACTATACCGTTTGGTCGGCCAGCTGTTATTGTGCAAAATTATAAGGTCGTTGAGCGTACAAACCAACCAAACAATCGAACTCAATTCACTGGCATATTTGCACCCGATTATTGGAAGGTTCCAAACCAGAAAACGACCTTTCAAGCCTACTAGGGATTCGAATCCTTCCGAAGCCAGAGCCCAAACCGCTCAAACATCAAATGCACAGCCAAAATTTACTATATTTCAACAACAAAAAAAAACAAAAAAAAACACACACCTTGCTAAAAAGACTACTCTCCGCAGCTCAGCTTTGAATACCACGATCCGGGGAAATATAACACCCGTGTAGTTCTTACGCAAGAAAAGATTGGATACAAGCAACCAAAAACCTATATACCGGTGAGTCAAATATTGTGATCTCTAACCATTTAACAACTAACTGCTGTGGTTGGATAGTTTAATTGGTAGTTTTCAGATTATCTGGCGCCGTCAGAAATACGAGAGCTATAATGCGCCGGAACATTCGTCATTTGACAAGCCAACATATATTTACAAACACCCATGCCTTACACGGGACTCGAACCTGCAACCTCGTGGTCTAGAAGCTATCACGCTAACCACTATACCGTTTGGTCGGCGGTTGAATGGTTTGAGGTTTTTGGCGCAAGAGCTACACATGGTCCATACTGCACCAATAGGGTGGTTCAAAAATATATGGTAAATTTTTTTTTTCACCTAGAGACCAAGACACCCCCTCATTTTTTTACATCTACCCATACAAATGTTCTAGCAAATTTTCAGAATCCTACTCCAATTAAAAGATGGCGCTCAATAAACAGTAAAATTTCGTATTTTGTGCGTTTTTGGGTATTTGTAGTGGATTTGGTAATAAGTATAATTGAAAGCAATTTTCTTAAGGCAAGTTTTTATTTATACCATAATTAATTTTTTTTAAAAATAAATTAGTAAAAGTTTATGAAATAATTAAACTGTAGAGGGCTCTACCCCTGCTCACAAACGCTCGTTAATCCCCCGTGCTACTCCATTATCTTTTTAAATTCTGATAAAATTGTCCCTATAAATTAGGCGGTATAAAATCCTGAAAAGCATTCAAAATAAGCTATTAATACACCTAAATACGAAATGAATAATTAATGTGGTGTTATGTAGATCAGTAGTGGTGTTTATTTCATCATTTAACCAAGCATTACAGTACCACTTGGCTACATTTTTTGTAAGCCGAAAATGATCGATCGGAAATTATCTAAATACCAAAATATAATTTCAAATCATAAAATTATCACTTAATAAATAGTGGACTAGCGAGTATAAATAGTTTCTAACTTTCAGCTCTATTCGTAGTTTCTAAATGTATAGCTGTACTTAATGAACATTTTAAAACGACACTCAATCTCCTACCAAGAACAACATCTAATTGAAATCAATCGAATGAATAGTTAATAACATCTAAAAAATATGGGTTGGGTATGGAAATTGTAAACAACATAAATCCTGTAGATTGTGCCATTCAGATAATCGTAACCCACTGTCATTGTAGAGACATGTTCGATAACGAAACATTGAAAAATTACCATATCAAGAGTTCTTTTTGTAAGCAAAAAGTAAATATCAAGAGTTCTTTTTGTTACATATTCTCCAAGACTGGAGTTATCTTTCAACATTTTTAATAGCTCGCACCCTTTTATATTTCTGGAATCTTTTGTGTTATTCATATCTGAAATACTTTTTGATTTTTCCTTTGCTGTAATTCTAAGTGAAAATATGGCTTAACCAACTAATTCATTTGAAAGATACCACATAAGCTTTTCCAGCTGCGATTCCAATTTTAAAATCCATTATCTTATACTTTTTAACGTTTTTCCACAAGTTAAGGTCACCACCAGAAGCAAGTGGGGCTTCTATTCATGTCTTTACTGTACAAAAAAGCATTGAACTGTACAAATAGCTGGAGCTGCATTTCTTCTCTCTATTAATTATACGGAAACCCTCTTGCTGGTCTCTGAATAGAAGGATTTAAAAATGTACAAAATGTACTATCCACTGTGCGTAATGAATTGATGAAACTGCTCCTCAATTGATTTTCTCTGGTATATTGCCCAAAACGATTACTTTCAACTCGATTACTTCTTTATAATCATCTCTAACTATTATAGATTTATACACAGATGAAAGAAAGGCTAAAGTTAAAACTTTAAACTTTTTAACGCCTTTTTTCAGTTCTAAATCTTGAAAGTTTGTTTGTGCAATTCTTTTTCAAACGGCTTTAAATCTGTTGAAGAGAGAAACCTCTGTGAAACATGATGGTCCATAGCACAACTAAAATAATTTTGCCAATATTAATTAAATGACATGGTGTCAACAGGCTAGCCACAATAGTTCACGTCCGATTTTTTCTCCAAATTAATGCATGCCTCTTATACACAAGCAATAGTCATACTTGTAGTATCAAAACTTTGTCCAAATTTAATTCTCAACTTGCCATTGTCTAGCATAAAAACAGTTTTTGGAAATATATTTCGCTGTTCTTCCACCACTCAACTTTGAGACACTAAGAAGTTTTTCAATACCATCTCTCGAAACATATAGAGACAAACGGTCAATCTTTCTTAATCCAAAAGATTTTAGCAGAATTTTGCCGTTCCAATGAAGGGCTACAGGACAGTCAGATTTGAATTTACCCATTGCTTAAATCAGCGTATTCTTTTCTAGGTTTTGATTTTTGACCCCTCTTTAAAGAGGAAACGCTCGAGGAACATGCCCCAAAGCTGCGACTACTGGAACAATCAAACGAAATGCTTCACCATCATACGTTGTTTTTGATAATATGGATGTTGCCAGATACAGTAGATAACTGTTGCCAAACTATATTACATGTATTTAAAACCCATAAAAACTTTTTTTTTGTAAAAATGTAGCCATGTATTCTTATTAGCATAAAACTCGAAAATTATGCGAAATTACAAAAAAGTACAAAAAGGAATGTTCATTGAGCGCCGTCTTCTTATAGGAGTAGGAAGCTAAAATTTTAGGAGAATAATACTATGGGTAAATGTAAAAAAATTAGGGTGTCTTGGTCTGTAGCTGAAAAAAAAGTTTTTGGAACCACCCTACTGCACCAAACAAATTGATGAACATCAGTTTAAAGTTTTAGAAACATAGTATCAAAAAAATTCATATAAAAGTCAAATATGCGATATTTTAGGGGGTGGAAGCATTCCACCAAAAATGACTCGCTATCTGTTAGACTGTTTACAACAGTTAAAGGAGTTGAACCAACCATCAAGTGGGTTGATTGGTTGGTTTGTACGCTCAACGACTTATTTTTATACACAATGACGATTAATCAGGCCGGGGCCTACAGCTTAACCCTTTGCACTCCAGGCCTTTTTCGCGCGGAGGAATCAGCGACTCGAGACATTTTAGGTTCGGTTGGTGTTTATGGATTTGTTTCATAGAAACTAAACACAGTCTTTGGCCTTGCATCGAATTTCCGCATCACACCTAATGGTCCTCTCGTGGTTTGGCATCCAATCGTGTGGTGCCTGAGAGGCGCCACTGGAGTGCAAAGGGTTAATATGGATTTCGAACCACAACGAACATTAATGCCGTACTCGGAATTCGAAGCAGGGCACCTTTGGCATGCGAGGTCATAGCGCTTACCACACAGCCATCAGGAGGGCCTTACTATCAGGTTGGTTGTATTCAGATTATCTGGCACCGTCAGTAACACGAGGGCTATAATGCGCCGAAACATTCGTCATTAGACAAGCCAACATACATTTACAAACACCCATGTCTAACATGGGACTCAAACCCGCAACCTCGCGGTCTAGAAGCCAGCACGCTAACCACTATACCGTTTGGTCGGCCTTTATCATCAGGACTTCTAAGAGGAGTCTGCCTACCAAACGGTATAGTGATTAGTATACTAGCTTCTAGACCGCAAAGTTGAGGGTTCGAGTCCCGTGTTAAGCATGGGTGTTTGTAAATGTATGTCGGCTTGTCAAATGACTAATGTTTAGGCGCATTATAGCCCTCGTGTTGCTTACGGTGCCAGATAATCTGAAAACAACCAATCTAAGAGGAGTCCGAATGTCAATGGGATCTTTCACGAAGAAAGTGTCCTGAATTTGCGAATCAAATGGGAGAATACTCGATGAAAAATTTCCACAAAGAACTTCAATTGATAAGCCACTATCTGTCCCAATCACCATCGCGTCAACGCATTTTAGAAATCTGACAGCAAAGGCACTCTTATACCGCCAAGCCTAAATGGTAGCAGTTTGCTATCGGGATTATAAATGATTTAAATGTTGTTAGTTTGGATGAGTTAGGGCTACAAATTGCGGTTTTTATCTGGTACTCTGCTAACGGAATAGTACCGGAAAAGATATAAAGCAAACTTTCCATTTAACACAGATTAATTGGCTGCAGATTTAATCTCTATGGTCGTCTGAAAATATACAAGTATCATAATACCTTTTTCTATCTTTTCAATTCTCAATCAATGAAGATTGTGATAGTAAGTTTAAATATAGTCTACCATTTCATCTCCAAACAAAATTACTAAATTGCACTGCTATATTTAAGAAACATTTGCGAAAGTAAAAGTCGTTTTTGGCTTACAAACCTTTAAAATCCAAATAAAGTATTCGAATAACATGAGGATGAAGGATGTTTCAGAAACAATATTTCAATGGATCACCGTAGATGATATTTCAAATGTGAACAATTATTTTTAAAAGCAAAACTTGAAACCATTCCATTTAAATAAATTTATGAGTTATTACCTAAAAAATGTGGTTTACAAAATTACCACAAATGTAAACAACACACCGTTGCCACTCAGATTATAGAAAATCACTATCCTAGTAGAGGCATACTCAATAGCCTATGGCGTACTGCTTCTCTAACAACTTTCAGAACTCATTTTTGCTTTCCAGGAGAACTTTTCTGCTGTTTAACTTTTTGACTCCCAGGATTACTTTAATTTGAATTTTCAGGATGTTGTTACCGACGTTCCTTAAATAGCAAAGAATGAAAGATGCAAATCTTCTTTGTGAGAAAGAATAAAATGAGATGGAAGTCCCAGGAACTTTAGCTTAGTTAGCCAGTGATTGTAGATACCCTGGCCTCATTCACAAGCGGCAAGCCGCCGTTATCGTCTGGATGCTGGCATCTTTCTATTTGTTTTTAATGTAGTTGTAATGCTCAGTTGTTAAGTTAAATTGTTAGTTATTTTCAAAAGTGTGTCTTTTATCTTCCTAAGAGTTTAAGACACCCAATCATAAAAGTATGAAGTAGACTAGGTTATGTAAATTGTCAGGTCGTGTTATATCCGCCCGAGTGACAATGGACTTAGGTAAAAAGACAATCTCCCACCTACCCCTCAAGCCCAATGATAAAAAATATTGGAATTAAACTAATCAATAAGTAATTTGTTGTAGTTTCAGAGCATTTTGGCAAATCTATTGTTCAATATCTTTCAAATGACTCCTAAATCGTAAAAATTGATTGAGTAATTTAGGAGGAGTGACTATCACAAAAAAAAAAAAAAAAAATCTATCTATATAAGAGTATAAGGCAAAGCCATCAGTCATCATTAATTTCCCCACTTTTCATATTGTCACAACTCTGGAATTTGGTACAAATGTCAACTAGGCTAAGCATAGAAAAAGTAAGCTATTCCAATCTCGATTAACCAACTTTAAGGGGACGAAAAGAGATCAAACGTTCGAAACTAGGGATTTTCATATGACTCACTTTTCATAAGTCATCACTCTGAAATCTGATACAAATGTCAGTAAGGCCAAACATAGAAAAAGTAAACTATTCCGATTTCGAATAAAATTTTTAAAGGGTCTTAAAGGGGTCAAACTCCCCAAACGAAGCATATTCATATGTTCTACTTTCAATGAAGTCACTGATATTTGTTACAATGTTGTGGCATCGAAAAAGTAAACTATTTCTATGTCAATTAGCCATTTCTAAGGTGTCAAAAATGTGTCAAACGAAGGCTATTCAAATATCCCAATTCAAGTATAGTTACAATTAATGTTTGGTACAAACGCCAACAAGGGCAAGCATCGAAAAAGTAAACTATTTCGATGTGGATTAATCTATTTTAAAGGGGTGAAACTTTGCAAACGAGAAATATTCAAATGTGACTCAATGTATGACCCAAGTCATTTGCAATTTGATGCAAGTATTAATAAGGCTCGATACACTAATTTTAAAGTGTCGGAAGTGGTTTAAATGAGGAATGAATGAGGAATATTCAAATGTCCTACTTCAAATAAAGTCATATCTCTGAAAATGGGAACCAAGGATAAGCATAAGCACAGATAAACAAGCTATTCTGATCCCATTTAACTATTTTTAAAAAGTCAAAATTTTTCAAACAAGGAATTTTCCACTTCCAACGTAGTCACAATACTGAAATTTGGTACAAATATCAGAAAAAGTAAACATAGAAAAAGTATGATCGACCAATCCCAATTAATTAATTTTAAAGGGCCAAAAAACGTTCCATACAAGGAATATTTCAATGCTCCAATTTCCAATACAGTCACAATTATGAAATTTTGAACAAATGTCAATAAATGCAAGCGTAAATAAAGGTATTTCGATTTTGATAAACCAATTTTTAGAGGTTGAAATGTGAGCAAACGTCTGAAATGTGGAATGTATGAATAGCTGTTGATTGCTAAAATGCACATGGTAAAATGTGAAGCACGGATATTTAGCTAATTGTATATAGATTCATTTCAGAATTTGAAAATCATGGCATCCATATGTGCATCGTAATTTGCATACACTAGTAACTGATTTCTGTTGGTATTCCCACCAATTTAAATCTTACCCAAAATTGCTGCGCTTTGAGTTGATCGACATATATTTTCTTTTGGAATATTGTGTGTCAAGAAAAACAATTAACTTCTGGTGAAAACACTAATTTCTAGCAATTGTATTACATTTCACCAGATATTTTATTTAATTATCAAGCGCATCACTGGTTTCTCTCTGAAGTCAGACACTCATCTGTTAGGAATATCTACTATGAAAGACCAACTTCTGGAATTGTTTTGGGGAGGAGTGGATAGAGAGAGAGAGAGGCGAACATGCATTTTACACACATGCACATTAATAGTGCTCTCTTATTTTAGATATACTCCCACTCTCTCCTTGGTACTTCATTTTGTGACTGTGGTTTTGGGAAACTTTTAATAATTTTTACCAATTTCAGCATGTTTTTTTTAGAATTTCAATTGATAAAACCAACCCGTTTATAAAATATTTCCATATATGTCATAAACCTAATTTTTCTTCTTCTTAATTTTGATAGTTTTCTTTATTTTCATTTATGTAAGAACGATAGGATATTGGTTCCCTTTATCCACCCAAAATGTCTTTTACGTATAGTAAATGTAGTTCAAAGTACAATTCAATACAAATCCGTCCAGCTTTTCTTTCGAAAAATATTTCCCAGCTGCATCCCTGTCACCCAAATGAATGTTTCACCACTCTCCGTAGCGTCCCCCTTTCCCCCTGATCCACACCCAAATAGTTTTCGAAGCAGGGATCCTTGCCTTGGTAAATATCTTTCATCGAATATTCATTTAGTGGTGCAGGCGGCTACAAAGAACCGCAAATAGATGGAAGGGAAAAATGAGATATTTATGGAAAAGTTCATCTTCGTAAAAATCTGTCATCGGATATAGCCACGATATCAAACAGGTGGTTATAAAGAACAGCTACTGGAAAGAAGGAGAAACAAGAATATTTATGAATGCACGTGTAGGAAATCCTGACTATCACATCATTTCTTTCTTTGCTCCAAGGAGTCAAGAGTTGTTTTCGTCAAAAAAATTCAAAAAGCTGCAGAGGTCTTTCGGTGGACCGTTTCCAAACGATGTTTTCCATGTAGAGATAAGATATTTCGTTCTTCTAAAAGGGGGATAGATTATATTTAGAGTGATTCGAAAAGAAATTATACACTATTTAATATTTACAGTATTTTAAACAAAATATCTTTAATTCGCTTTTTTTTTTTTTTTTTTTTTTTTTTACGCTTTATCTTCGTAGCCTCTTTAACACGACAGCAAATGAACAATACCAAGGGGTTGCGTGCACTGATAGGGGTCACAAGTCCCAGGACTTGTGACCCCTATCAGTGCACGCAAAAACTTTATTTAAATGGAGTGTAACGTTACTCCCAACCTGTAAACTATTTTTTTTTTTTTTTTAAAAACGTTCACTTTAAAAGACAAAAACAAAAAATATCATCTTATTAGCATGAGAAACAGGAAATTTTTGAATCAGATCTTGAACGTCAATAAATATTACCACCAAAACTTGTGTTCCAAAGTATGAGATGTTTTAAGATGGGAACAGGTAAGGAATAAAAAAAAATAAAAAATTATAAACTATCAGGAAGCTTTTTGAAATTACGGTGGGGGCAATAAGCAGTGGTGTAGTGTAAAATAGCATTCTTTAAATCACACTACGCCACTGCTTGTTTAAACGTGGAGGAATCCTAGGTCATGTGGTTATATACGTTGTTTTCTTTCGAGGTGGGAGGTGAAATAAGACAATCATCGCTCACCTATTTGTATAGATATAGCCGTCTATTTGTTGTGTTCATATTGATGCAGTAAACTGCAAAATTGATATTTTACTTTTAAAACACACTATTTTTTTTCGTTTGTTTAGTGAGTAAATACATTGTTTCATATTCAATGTATATAATTAAAAAGAATACCTAGAAATTCATTAACAAAATTTCTTCATCATCTCATTAACACTCATATTCAATAAAAAAAATTCTATTACTTTAGACGCAGAACATGCTTTACATAAAACTGTTTTGGGATAAATCCCAGATTCTGTATATCCTCAAAATCTTCTTTCAAAATTAATCGACACGAATACGATTGCTAAAGATGTTGATAGAGTTTTTTTTTTTTTTTTTTTTTTTTTTTTTTTTTTTGTTCTTTCAAATTTATTAACTGACAGAAATTCTACCGACTTAGGTAATCTTACTAAAACATTTTAATTAAAGTTTGGAAGTGTGGTAGCAGTATGATCTAACAAAATGTGGCAGCGTGGGAAACGCTGATTTAGCAAGAATGTTTTTATAAACATCCAAGTGAGAAGGAAAGCTTATTGACGCCTAAGCGGAATACTAATTATGGGATATGAATAACAAGAATACTGACTCTGCAAAGAAGTCTCACATTAACTGTGCGTGTGCAGTATCGAAATAAGTTGTGAAAATAATTGGGTAAACATTTGAATTGCGTTCCTAATATTTTATAGTCTGATTTAAATGCATCCTAAATCATTATTTATATTAGAGTAAGGAAATTCAGATATATAATTCAACAAACGTGAATTTATCCTTTTTCGAATAAAGAACAGATTCCGGCAGTCACAGAAAGTTGCAAGGAAACACATTTTTTTTTCAAACGATTTTTCAAAACAATTTCTCTTCTCAATGGCCAATTTAAAATACATTATTAAACAGCTCCCATTTTCCTGTGAATTTTGCGGCCTTTCTCCCCTTTTCATTTTTTTTTTTTTTTTTAAATCAACAACTAAGAGGATGCAAGCGTTCTCTTTGCACCTTCCTGATTTATTTTTATAAATATAATAAAAAAAAATAAAAAAAATCAATGATGTTTTAAATGGATATTGTCAAGTTCAAATAACGCATCAGTTTGGATTTCTTAATACCTGATAAGCATAAATAAATGCATAATTTCGAAATCGCTAAACACCCAAAAAATTAAAATATAATGTTAACAGTGGAAAAGCTCTGTTGGAATCGTTTGCTATTTCCCTTCATCAGGTAAACCAAAAAAAATGCATCTTTCATCATCATTTGTTTCTTTCTCTTGGGCGTATTTATTTCTTTGGTACGATCAAGGCTTACAAACAAATTACTTAGTCGGTGTTATAAATATTTTAAAAATAATTGTAATTTATTTATAAATCACTTCGTATTTTCTTACGAGGAGGAGAAATATTGGATAAGAAAAAAACAGAGAGAACAGTACACGGCGCGTTAGACGTTTTGTTGTTTAAAAATGCAGATTGATGGCGTTAAGTTGTGTATTAAGGGGCTTATATACGAGGACAGTAAAACTGACAGTAGCGGACAACGCTGCCTGTCCACTTTAAGAATCCCCTCAGTTACAAAAAGTCATTGGTGAGGGGCAGGATTGTGTTGGATTATTGATGGATATTGTCAAGTGCAGGTTGTCGGGCCTCTTTTGTGTGTGTTGCAAATACTTGAACTTGTCTGTTCAGCTATAAATTTTGGATGAATAAAAAAAATAAAAAAAATATCCCCCCCCACGAAAGAACTTTTATTTTCTTACTTGACTTTAGGTTTAGTGTCAATTAAAGAAAAATATATATAAATTCAAAAACTATGTAAGAGAAGGAACGTTGTTCTCGCTTCTTAAAAGGTAAGGGAATCCCATGCGTCCCTCCCTCTCCCCCCCCCCCCCTTCACTACCCCGTGGAAGTAAGACGCCAATCTTGTGTAAATGTAAAGAATAGAGGGTAAATTTGTTCATTCTTTTTACAACAAATGTTTAGTTTTCTTGTATATGCTAAAAATGTGTAAGTGTGTTTATCTAGGTAAATTATTCAACAGTATAATAACTAATTCAGTTATGAATGTCAAAACTATAACCTTTTTGAAGGAAATAAAAAGATGCCAGAAACAGCAAGAGTTTTTAATCTGGCAACAAAAAATATTGCAGGATATAATCTTTATTAATTCTAATTGTTACATAAAGCGAAACACTTGAAAAAAGACGTGACATTTCTTGTATTTAACTAAGAAATAAAGTACTCAAGTTTTGAAAATTTAATTTTCAATGGCTACAGTAATTTTGTTTACAATAATTTTGTTTAAAATAATTAATAGCAATTAAAATTTTAATAATAATAGTATTGTTGGTTGGTTTGTACGCTCAGCGACCTTTTTATGCACATTAACGGATAAACAGAGTCGACCTACAGCTTAAGGTGGATTCCGAACCACAATAGCTGCGGTTTTAAAGGTTATGGAACTAAAAGTTGAAAAACACTTCTTACGAAGGCACGCGCAATTACAGTGCTAGATGAAAAATTGAAACTGACATTTACAACTTATCCTATATTCCAATATTTGAATGAGTGTGTATGGTTACGGTATTTGAAACCATAATCTGTCATGAAAAGAAAAAATAAAGCATAGTGCAACAGTCTCATGGTTTTTTTTTTTTTTTTTTACAACCTTGACAAAGAAACACGAATTTTGTTTCACAGCACTAAACTAAAACCCAGCTTGGCAATTAAAAAAATGCAGTTCAAAGTATTTATTAATCAAGCATGGATTTGGAATGAGATGAAATCACGTCTGCCATCAAAAGAAAAAAAAATGATTTTTCTTATGTGCAGAACATAATTTGAGTCAGCAGAAATTAATTAATTCAGTACCAGTGTCGTGAGAAGAAAGGAAAACCAAACTAATCCAAATAAAGTTCTTTATCTGCCGGTGAAACTACAGCTGCTTTTTTCCCATCAACATGGCTCGTGAATGTTTATACTATTTGTAGTTACTCTGAAAAGACATGACCATTACGTGCTCTGGGGAAAATCCAGGAATGTGGCTGGTCAAACAAAGATGCTCATCTCTAATATCATCCATCACAATTGCCCCACGTAACGTGTAATAATTCATTTTTATAAGTGAGCTCAACTTATCCAATCCCCCCCCCCCCCTCCCCCACCTTTTTCTCACCAGCTCTAAGAACAAAAAAGACACTCTCCTCCTTTCAAGGATGTTTTCTTTTGCAGTAAAAGGAGTTACCATATTTGGCACAAGCTCGCAGTTTGTGAATTCCAAGTTGAATTGACAAATTGTTTCTTTGGAAAAATAATAACATGCAACGAAAAACTTCAAATTTCTAGGACGACATTAAAGTTTGTAATTTCTCATGGTATCGCTGTCGTAGTGCTTAAACACCTATTCATTTCACTCATCTAAAGACTGGATATAATATAGACCTGAATTCAAGTGTTTCTAAAGCAAAAAACAGTCTTAGTCCAAACGATTGACACTTCTGAGTACTTCAGTCATACTTTTAAAAGCTCTACACTTATGTTTTTGTAATACAGAGAAAAATTTGGTTGGTTGTTTTCAGATTATCTGGCGCCGTCAGCAACACCATGGCTATAATGCGCCGAAACATTCGTCCTTTGACAGGCCAAAATACATTTACAAACACCCATGCCTTACACGGGACTCGAACCCGCAACCTCGCGGTCTAGAAGCTAGCACGCTAACCACTATACCGTTTGGTCGGAGAGAAAAATTTGGAAAAGCCAAAATGTGTTTATTAAACAGGCTATAATAAAATGTGGCACCAAATGCATGAACAGAACCAAAAGTAAAGGATCAGTACATACGGTAGGGCCTAACAAAAATAGGAAATAAAATAAAATGCTAGGCCCAACCTCGGGTTCGTCAAGCCCGTACTCACAAGAAGTGATCCCCCGAGGGTGTTAGCGCTCTGATCTTGCATGCCTAAGATGGCAGATTCGAATCCTGGGCTAGGCATGAATGTTCTATGTGGTTCGGAATCCACGTTAAGCTGTAGGTTCCAGCTGGATTAGAGTGATATCAATCCATTATTTATAACATTTTATGAAATTCATTTTTTTTTTCAACTCGCTTTGTGAAAGTTAATGAATAAAGTTGCATAAAAATAGCTTTGTTGCTAAATGCAAAACGCAGTATTTGAGTTTCTGTGTTGGAACAACTTGAAATCGCTCATGATTTGATTTTGGCATAGTGTTTGACCACTACAAAGAAAACCATCTGATCCATGCCATTGTTCTTGATAGAACAGCCTGCATAGAATCCAGTGGGTTTTAATCTCTCCAAACCCTATCCCGTAATACTAACATGTACCAGTTATATACTTAACTTGTATATTTTTAGATAAATATAAACATCCACAACAGAATGTCATACTTAATTTAACTTGATTTGAAAAACTTTCTATTTTACGAATTCTTCTGTTTTGCCTCGTCTTGATTTCGAGATTTGCGGAATGATTTGGAACACAAGAAAAGTGATGTTCAAAAGCGGTTTTTGACAAGAATATGTTCCACACAAGATTAAATGACTGAAGAAGAGTCTAATTAGGTACTCTATTTTCTCTGCAACGAGCCGATAAAATCTAGGAGGACTTCAGAGATAGACATATAATATCTTATATAGTATTCTACATAACCTGGCACGACACATTTGATACAAAAAAACTTCTACGTGTACAGAAAGAGTCCCCATTTGCAAAAATGAGCACTGCAACTTTTGAACTTGCATTACAGTTTCAATGTGTAAAGAAAACTTCTAGTTAATTAAAACATATTTTTGAAAACTTACCGATGGAAATTTCGTGGTCATCTAAAACAAATTTTATTATTCAGCGAACAGCTGCCACCGCTCTGAACGTAACATGGACAAGGCCAGTTTAGACGAAGTTAAAAAAATAAAATCTTTCTCGCAATCCCAGACTTTTTGTAAATTGAAAAATAAATGTGTACAACATTCTCAATTCTTGAAATTAAACTGTATAGTGGTTAGCGTGCTAGCTTCTAGACCGCGAGGTTGCGGGTTCGAGTCCCGTGTTAGGCATGGGTGTTTGTAAATGTATGTTGGCTTGTCTAATGACGAATGTTTCGGCGCATTAAAGCCCTCGTGTTGCTGACGGCGCCAGATAATCTGAAAACAAACAACCAATTCTTGAAATTATGGTAAGCACCCTCCCCTCCCCCTTTCCCCATACCAGGCCGATTATTTACTGCTGGATTCTACTGCTTGAAGATTCGAGCGATTCACATTTGTTTGATTTGCTTTTCAATCACAATGGCACAACAGGTGTCTGAAGGGGTGTCTGATAGGGATTTATTTTTTCCCTAGTGAAAAAAAGAAAGGAAAAGGGAAGGAAAAAAACACATGAGAGTGCTAATTAGGTAAATGATGTCATGTAGAAATGATTTAACATACTCCAAGTTGGAAAGACTAATTTTTTTTAGTTGGTTATTCTTGTTGCCTTAGAGCTGACGAGTCTGTCGTGAACATCGATATAGATAAACAACTGGATAGACTGCTTAACGCTGGGAAAATGAAGCCGTTGCCAGATCGTTGAGTGGACAAAAAAATACAGATTGACGAGGATTGAAAATAAAATCTTGGGTTGTAGACAGCAGAACTGTCTATAGTAGACTTTAATTAGAAATAATATGCACAAAAAAAAATATCTACTCTAGCACTTAACAAGATTTCTCGCATTCTCAACCAACTATAAAAGTGAATCGTGATTGGTTAAAAGCAGTAATGGATATGTATTGCTTTTAGTTTTTTTTTTTTTTAGTTCTTTTTTTTACCTCAACCTGTTCCAGAGAGTTGATTCTCACACATATGTATGCGGAGGCAGGTGCTTGTTCACGAAGTCCTTTGCAGCCGGGGGTTCAACCAACCAACCAACCAACAGCCTTACATACGTCTCGTAATTTGGAGCATCTAAAAGAATACTTGATGGAAATCTTTAACTCCCTCTCTCCGATCTCACCCACCAATGAGAGGACATTGCGGCCATGGCAGATTCAATATGCACCGGCCCCCATAATTCACACACCGATACCTAGCGGAAGTCAAGCATAGAATCCATAATCCTCACCGATCATGAGCGCGATACTGTAACCACTACCACTAGGCTATTTGTGTCATGAACAAATGTTCTTACAACTAAATCCTTTTGCATACTTTTTACTATCAATTACCCATATGTATACCTCGGGTAACGAAAGTATAGGATTCGGTTTAAAAAAAAAAAAAAAAAAAAAAAATCGTTTCTCCACATTTGGGAACATCCTGTTTTTAAAAAAATGACCTAGAAAAAATGTCTGTCTGTGTGTACGTACTTCCGAGCAAATTGACCACTAGTGTTCATCGCGGAAAAACCTGGAGAATATTTCTTTTTTATATTAATGTTCATCCTGTTTATGGGTCATTTGTATTGGCAACTTTCTGGAACAAGAGCTACTCAAGAGTACTGTCTATGGGAAGGTGGAATGCCTTCAGAGAAGTGTTTTAAAGGGAAACTGTCTCGAATGGGAGGAAACCTCCACCAGTTTGCTCGATGACTTACGCTAGACTCTTTGTCACGATCGATTACTTACTTTATAGATAGCAGACCAAAAAGACACGACCGTTTGACTTCTTGCATGCTAATCACGCATTCTGTATCATTCCAGATGTGTGAATAACGCTCTTGTTTTTGGTTAGGTGGCAGGTGATGTGATGATCCAAATTAAATCAAAGGCTATTCACTCCACAATATTTTGCATTTCCATTATGTAAGACGATCTTTATAAAATTCTAATGCTATATTTAATACAAACTTCTTTTTTTTTTTTTTTAAATCCTTTATATTAATTTCGATTATGTTTCTCAATGGGATCGGAATCTGTGGAGGCCTAATTAAGCCCCTTGCCGTCATGCAATTGGGCTGAAACTTGGCAGATAGGTTCGATGTCGATGACAATGCATTTTATCAAATTTTGGGGCTGTTACTGTAGCTTTTAAGAAAAAAGGTCGCTTTTACAAAATACTAATAAACCAACATGCCGTCATCCAATCGTTCTAAAATAGTATTTAACATACAATTGACCTCTTTCCTGTTGCCAAAAATGTTTTAATAAATAATAAAACTACTTTAATGGGAATAAATAAATGATATTTGGATATGAGAGCATAAATTCACATTCATTTTTAATAAATAAATTTTTAAACGTGGTTTGCCGCACATTTAGCTGATAGAAATATTTTTGATATCGGCGCAGTGTTAATGAATAAAAAAATTAACAATGCATATAAAGGATTTTTTAAAAACTCTGTTTTTATGGGTTATATTATTATCGATTTTTTCTTCAAGACATTGAAGTGTTGAATTTTTCCCATTTAACTTTGTTACACAAACTGCTACTGAAATCGAGTCATTTCAAATCCTTGAACGAAATGTTTTAAAACACTTCATCGCTATTGTGGGTTGCTGTTGCTATGAAGTAGACACATGTTCAACAAATTATTTTCTTCTTTCCAACTCAGCAGGAAAAATACATTACGATTTAAAAGCAGAATCTTTTCAGCTATATTTTACTACGCATCTTTGTAGCAAAGTTGAGTAACAAATTCAGACAACCATTTTTTTTTTTTTTTTTTTTTTTTTTTTTTGTGTATAAAAGGAAACTCAGTATAAAAACCATTTTTGTTTGTAATTTCTGGATTGCAAGGATAAACACAGCAGAAAGTTAAGCGTATAAATTTACATCTGCTGTTTCAAGAACATCTGGTTATAGAAAGCGATCAGAAATTAAACTGCATACACTTTATTTTTGTTTATAATTTCTCCAAATTAATCCAGTAGCCGATAAAGACAAAAAAAAAAAAAAAAAAATATCAGCCAATAACAAGTTTGCTGTAATTATGTTTTCATTCAGTTACTCAGAAAGTGATGCAAAATCGTTTTAATTTTTTGTTTTAATTTTCTAAATTTGGCCGGATAATCCTATAAACCCATTACAGAATTGTTTTTTCCTGATGAACAATTGGATTTCATTTAAAACTTCATTTTTACATTAATTTATGATTTTTTTTTAATCCTTAATATTTACTTTGATTTTGTATGTGTGTCGATGGGGAGCAAATCTGCGGAAACCTAATTAAACCCAAAGCTGTCATCCAATCAAATTCAAACTTGGCACATAGATTCGATGTCGATGACAATGCATTCTATCAAATTTTGGGACTGTAACTGTTACTAAAAGGTCGCTTTTAAGGAATACTAATAAACCAACTAGACGTCATCCAATCGAGTTAAAAAAAGCTTTGAACCGACCATTGTTCAAATTCTTTCCTGTTGCCAAAATTCTTTTTTAATGAATAAATCATAGAATTGCTTTAATCAGAGAAAATAAATGATACACGGATATGAAAGCAGAATTTCATGTTCATTCGAAATCGAATTTTGGCCAGCTTTTAGGGGCAAATAAATACCCCAATGTGTCACGTTCCACTATTCAATCGAGTCGAATCGTGACAAATAGATTCGTTGTAGAAGACAATGTATTCAATCAAGTTTTTGAAGCAAATAATATAATCCATAAAAACAGAGTTTTTAAAAGAATCCTTTATATGCATTATATTTTTATATTTATTAACACAGCGCCGCTATCAAAAACATTTCTATCAGCAAAATGTGCGGCAAACTACGCTTTAAAATTTATTTATTAAAAATGAAAGTGAAACATGAATATATGCTCTCACATCCAAATATCAGCCGACCAAACGGTATAGTGGTTAGCGTGCTAGCTTCTAGACCGCGAGGTTGCGGGTTAGAGTCCCATGTAATGCATGGCGTTTGTAAATGTATGTTGGCTTGTCAAATGACGAATGTTTCGGCGCATTGTAGCCCTCGTGTTGCTGACGGCGCCAGATAATCTGAAACCAACCAAACAACCACATACAAAATATCATTTGCTTATTCTGATTAAAGTATTTCATCATTTGTTTTTAGAAAAAAATGTTGGAAACATTAAAGAGTTTCAACAATGCTCGGTTCAATGCCATTTTGACGTGATTGGATGACGGCAAGTTAGTTTATTAGTATTCCGTAAAAGCGATCTTTAAGTTACAGGAACAGCCCCAAAATTTGATAGAATGTATTGTCATCGACATCCAACCTATGTGACAAGTTTCAGCCTGATTATTAAAAGAATTTGATAGAATGCATTGTCATCGACATCGAATTTATCTGCTAAGTTTCAAACCGATTGGATGACGGCAAGGGGACTAATTAGACCTCCGCAGATTTTTCTGCCATCGATATACACAGCGACCCATATAAAGAATTTAAAAAAAAAATAACTTTGTTTGCATATAGTAGTAGTAAACGACGAAAACACTAAAGGCTTAATAATTAAGTCTTTAGTGTTTCCGTCGGCAAAATAATTATTATTTTGCAGATTGCGATGTCCGAAATAAGTTTTGTATCGTCACCATAAGATATCATCCCACAAAGTATATTTATTGAAAAAATAATCCACAAAAACATTTTTGCTATAAATCCTTTATATACACCATGCCAACTTTTTTGTGAAATTGCAACTTAGTTAAGCGATTTTTAACTGAAATTGAGCTTTCACAGTGTTTGACCACTATGAAGAAAACAACTACCTATTCCATGTCATTGCTTAACATTCGAATCTCTCTACAGTTTCAGCTCAATTGAATGACGGCCAAAGTGTTAATTTGCCCTCCGAATCCGAACAAAATGTCTGCCACAAACAAAATAGAGGTTAATACAAAGGGTTTAAAAAGTGACCACAGAACTATCGATTAATATCTTTTATTTCACCTTATTAATGTAATTAATCTGATATAATACTGATTAAATTTGTGTTTCTAGAAGAATTAATATGGATCTTTTTCGGAGGGGGGGGGGGGGGAACTGTAAAAGAAGTTAACAAATTCAGTTAGGGATATCTTTCGTGTTTTTTTTTTTTCTTGTTTTTTTTCTTTCTACTTTTCTTTTTTTTCCCTTGTTTTTAGTTTAGGTTTCGAACATTAACGAACGAAAAGTAGTATCATACAATTTACTAAACAATTCCAGGAAAATGCGCAAATTCACGAGAAAATAACGCGCAACTAAAAAGCACTAACGTTGCTTTTTTGCTTTACAGCAGAGGAGTGACGTCGCAAACAAGAAAGTAGTATTTCTGAAAGGGCATGGACAGAGTGTCATAGTTTTAAATTTAGGGATGCAAAACTATGAGAGTTTGACAGTTACAACGAAAAAAAAAAAAAAAAAAAAAAAAAAAAAAAAAAATGCCAGAAAATTACTCAAAAAGCAGAAAATTGCAAAAAAAAGTAAAAAATTGCCAAACTCTCCAAACCTATCGCCAGACGATCACAAAAATTGCCAAATTATCGAAAAATTGCCAGGCCTGGGAGACTAATGTTGCTATACACTGCAGATGGTATTAATTTACAATATGCAGCTGCTGTTAACTTATTTTCCCACTTTCAGCTTGAAGGCCATAAATTAATCCTTTGAGTTTCTTACAACATACAGACGTCGAATAAAGGAGTGGTCAAATTGTTTAGTCTACGCATGAAATAGCATCAGGAACTGTTTTCCAGAACATTCACTAATACTCATCATCCTGATATTCAAGAGCAGATGGTGACATATGACTTTTTCTGTGAAATTAATAAAAACTACGGGTGTGGAACATCGCACAACTTTCAATTACACTATAATATTGTACATTGCATTGCAATTTGACAAGGTGTCACTTACCGTTTTCTTATTTTCACTCGTTTAAATAAAAATGGCAAGTTAGGTGATAATTTTACACACAAAAATTATTAAAAAAAAAAAATTAAAATAAAATGGCAAGATTTGGTATTTTATTCTATAGACATTAACATTGTCCTTTCATATGCGTGAAACGCATGAAAATCAATCGTTGGTGGGTGGTGCTCAAGGCCAGAGAACTCTTTGTTAGAGGCACTCGTTTTTCAACTTTTTACTATTTTATCCCATTTTTACAGTAATTTCGGAGGTACGGATCTTTAGAGCACATTAAGAGGCATTACCACATTCATTTTGATCGAAATCGTTAGAGCCGTTTCTTAGCAATTATTGAAAAACATGATTTTTTTCAATGGCAGCTACCTTATGCACATTGGCGATTTTAACGAAAACCTAAATGGTAGGTCCCATGGCCACCACCAACCCGCACACCAAATTTAAACACTGTAGGTCAATTTGTCCGGTAGCTATGCTAACCACAGAAACACATACATTTTTTATAGATCACTTTTTTGAAAGCAGGATGTTCCAAAACGGGAAGAAACACGAATGCTGTACTTTCATTTTCTATATAAACATATAGGTAATTGAAAATAAAAATGTTGCAATTTAGGCACGTCTACGTTGAAAAAAAAAAAAAAAAAAAAAAAAAGAATGGCAATAGAACCTGGAAATAACAGGGAGCTTTCTGATTCTGGAAAAAAACAAGGAAATGCCAGACATTTTTTTAAGATTTCATGAAAATCAGGGAAATTTCCTACCATTGGTCCAAAACAAATTTGTGAACAGCAGTTTAAAATTTAAAAAACATAGTATCGGTTGGTTGGTTGTTTTCTGATTATCTGGCGCTGTCAGCAACACGAGGGCTATAATTCGCCGAAACGTTTGTCATTAGACAAACCAACATACATTTACAAATACCTATGCCTTACACGGGACTCGAACCTGCAACCTCGCGATCCAGAAGCTAGCAAGCTAACCATTATACCGTTTGATCGGCAAACATAGTATAGGACAAATTAATATAAAAGTCAAAGAGGAAATATTTTAGGGAGTGGAAGCATTCCACAACTAGGGGTGTGGAACATCGCACAACTTTCAATTACACTATACAACATTGGTCATTGCAGTAAAATTAAACATTGTGTTACTTACAATTTTCTTATTTGCTCTCATTTGAATAGAAATTGCCAGTTTGGCGTTATTTTTAGCAATAATTTTTACACAAGCAAAAATAATAATAATAATAATAATAACTTCGTTAAAATGGTGATATTTGGCGATATACTTTTTTTCCGATAATCCTTATATTATCTTTTATTATAAATGAAAATGAGGAGAGAAGAAGAAACAATCTTTAATGAGGTATGCTCAAGAAAGGAGAACTCTGTGTTGAAGGCATTCGTTTCCGCTATCTCCAAACACCCTATAAGATAATAAAAAATTTCAACATTCTACACCTAACATCTTGTCTTTGCCTCAACCAGTTTCCAGAAGGAATCGCAGGTCGCCTTTTTCGGATTGTCCAAAAAACTCATCTCTAATGGTCATTTGTTTTTTCCTCTTAAACGAATTCGTTACTTAAGTAGGGCACGAGGTTTACAAGTAATCTATTAAGTGGGTAATACAAAAAATAAAAAAATTCGTTACATCATTTCTGTTGATAAATCATTTTGTGTTTCCGTTAAAATTAGAGGAGGAAAAATATTCTTCAAGAAAAGGGCGTAAAGAACTGTATGTGTGATACCACTCATTTTTGTTCTTAAAAAATGGAAATGGTTGGCGTGAAGTTGTGCATTGGAGTACGTATCTACTCCGTACATTAGAAGTATGACATCTGGAATTAATCCATAAATACATATCACTATATCAGTGGTTGAAGAAGATATTTGCAGTGGTGTAGTGTAAAATAAAAAGGTGTAGGAACGCTTTGTCGCTTCGTTATAAACGTATACTTTTTTTTTCTTTCTATGGGCGGGGGTGAAAGTAACTACTAGGAGTAAATAACTTTATTAATATTATTTTAATAATCTCAAAACAAATAATGAGCCCCTCAAAAATTAAAAAGAAGAAAAGAAATGTGTGTGTTTAAACAATTTTATAGTTTTTTTTATACTACTAAGTTGTATGAAGTTTTAAACAATTTACTGTGCATAAAGCATTTCAAGTGACACTTTATAAATGGATTTTAAGACATTTTCAAACATATTAATGACATACATTTTTAAACATTTTTACTATAATTTTTAAACAGATTATCTACAACACATTTTAAACAGATTATTTACCTGATTTTTTTAAAACTATTTTCATTCAGAAAAATTTCCAAAACAGATAAGGTTTCAATTCAGACACTTTTAACGCACCCTAATAGGATCATCAGAATTTCTGAGATGCCTAACAAGCAATGGGTTCGGATAAATTCCCAGATTCTGTAGCTTCTCGACGTCTGTTTTCAAAATGAATTAAAAAGATTGCGATTGTTGTAGATATCGATAGTTTTATGGTTTTTCTCCTTCTCGCGATGAAAATACAGAGAGACGATTCGAGTGATAATCATGAAAAGTGGGTATAAATTGGAGAAAAAAACAAATTGCAAAATTTATATGATTTTGTCATCAAAATCACATAGTTTAAAAAAGATCGGAAGTAATTTCCTCCCCTTATCACTGTATTTAGTGTTGATTTAAAAAAAAAAAATTTAGGGGAAAAGATTTTTTTAAAGAACTGCTGCTATATTGTTACGAATTTTTGTATATTTGTAAATATTTCGTAGTGTTAATTTTGTAAATAGGAAAGTTTATGTACATTTCGCATAAGGCAGTACAATAGTTCGTCTGAGCTTGGCTTCCCTGCAATAAGGGTCTTGATGCTTGATAACGAGTTTTACATTTTTAACTCTGGGAAGCGAGTTTTAAGGAGCAGGGTATTTAACATTATGGTAATGGCAATCTCGCCAAATTGGCGAGATAGAGCCAAGTTGGCGACGGTTTTGGAGACTAATTTTTGTCGCCAAACTTGGCGACCATTTGGCGACATTTACGGTCCCCATGTACATGTATAGTACTTTTCGACTACAATCTGGAAAGTTCTCCAAATATCTATCTCTAGAAGTTTCACGTATGTTCACCTCCCCTATAAAAGTCGGCCAAGAGAGTGGGAGAGTTAGATGATTTTGAGTCACTGAGTTGTTAGCTGAGTCCAGTAGTTGACTGGAATTACTGAGTCTCAGTGAGCGTTCAGAGAGTTCCGAAAGTGAACTGTATTGCATTGTTGTTCTGCAGCGATTTGAGCAGTCAAGTTTTAACTGCTGTTTTGTGCTCTATTGTTGTGAAAAGAGCTGTATTCTGTCTACTAGAACGAGAAGTTCTGGAGTTGTAAAGGAATCAGTGAAGAGTTATATTGGAATAAATTTCTGCAAGTTTTGATCTGCTTTGGCTTCAAATCTTTCGAAACGTCCACGCAACAATATTTTTGGAATAAACTCGGAAATAACTGTAAATGTAAGCTTTTCCATTCTCAAACCGAAAAGCAATTTATGTTTGTATTTTGAAATACATTTGAATTGATTTCCTACTATTTCACAGTCTAATTTCGAAGAATACCTTAACTTTTTGGAAAATGGCAGATTCATTAGCATGGGTAGAAGGTTGCAAAGAAAAATTGTTTTTTTTTGGTTCTAAATTTAATTTTTCAAAACTATTTTTTCTTCTAACAATGACAAATATAAAATCTATCATTAAAAGGAACACAGTTTATTTTTTCCGGTAAATTTTGCCTTTTTCTCCAATTTTATAAAAAGTTAAGGAACTATGAGAATGCCATCCTCCCATGCATCTTCCTAGCGCCACCCATATCCATTATTTTTAAGTATTGCTGATTTGAATATATTTTGCCACGTTCAAACAACGCATCAGTTTGATTTTCTCTATATTTGGCAAGTCAATATCTTTTTATATATAAGGCAAAGCCCTCACTCATTCACTGACTCACTTACTGGCTCACTCACTCATCACTAATTCTCCCACTTCCCACATGTCCACAATTCGGGAAATTGCTACAAATATCAACAATGGTAAACATAGAAAAAGTAAGCTATTCCGATCTCAATTAACCCACTTTAAGAGGTGAAAAAGGAGTTAAACGTTCCAAACTCGAATATCTCACTTCCCATATGGTCACAACTACGAAAACTGTTGCGAATATCAATAAAGACAAACGTAGAAAAAGTAAGCTATTCCGATCTCGATTAACCCACTTTAAGGGGATGGAAAAGGGGTTAAAGGTTCCAAACCAGGAATATTCGAATGTCCCACTTCTGAAATGGTCACAATTTTAAAAATTGGTACAAATGCCAACAATGGTAAACATAGAAAAAACATGCTATTCTGATCTCAATTAACCCACTTTAAGGGGGGGGGAGGGATTAAACGTTCCAAACGAGGGATATTCGAATGTACAGTACGCAAAAAAAAAAGAAAAAAACAGAACGATGGCTATATCTTCGGTTCTAATTATCGTAGAATCTTACGGTTTGCACCAAAATGTTTTGCTTACGATTTTCTATATATCTGATGCAATTTTTTTTCTTGAGGGACCGTTTACTAAGTAAAAGTAACGCTATCTTCGAAAATTTCAATACGAACCCTTATTTTTTATCATTTCATTCGATTCAGAATACATCATTTACCCTGTATACCAAATTTCAATGCATTATGTTGAAAAACACGTCACTTATGAGCGAAAATATTTCGACCATTTTTTGACCGATCTTCAGGGAGAATTTCCATAAAACGAAAGGTATTTTTAAGGTTCTTCTTCACAGCGGGAGAAATAGAACGGTCAATGTGGCGCGTTTCACGAAGATTAAAAAATACAAGTATTAGTCTAAAATTGCATAGAAACTACTTGGATTTATAGTGTCATGTTTAAGATTAATACAAAAATAGCAAGTAAACGCAAAAGTAACATAATTTATTTACAACATTAAAGATGTGCATTCTTCACACGAAATAAATAAAATATCGAAAACCGTAATTGCAGGAATATAACGAATACTACTGATAATTAGAAAATTAATAAATATTAAATGTAGGCATTAGTAAACAGTATTTAGCAAAGCATGAATATTTTACAGAAATATTTCACTATAAACACAAATGTAACTAGATCGTTGAAATTATTTATAAAATGAAAAAGTCACATGATTCAGTAAAATTTTTAAAGGATAACTTATTGAAATTGCCTAAAAAATCTTGTTTTAAATAAATGGAATTTAAGAAAGCAAATTAAAAAAAAAAAAAAAATGATAGTTTACAGAAATAATAATTAATAATTTAAAAAACTAAAAAACACGCTTTAATAGAAAATCAAACTAAAAAGTAGAAAATAATCAATAGATTAAAAAACTAAGAAACACACTTTAATAGAAAAGTGAACTAAAAAGTAGAAGATAATTTTAAATAAGTTTGAAATAAGAATAGAGTGATAAACAAGAAATATTTATTTTATCGTACAAAAGCGTGGGGTGCTTTTTAAGATATTTTCATAATGGCTCTACTTTTACCTATATCTGCCATTAAATATTTACAAAAATTGACATCAAGCACCCCACGCTTTTTTACGATAAAATAAATATTTCTTGTTAATCACTATTCTTATTTCAAACTTATTTAAAATTATCTTCTACTTTTTAGTTCACTTTCCTATTAAAGCGAGTTTCTTAGTTTTTAAACTATCGGTTATACAATAACTGAACGTTACGCGATTTTCCACACCTCTAGTTTACCTTGAATTAATCTTTGATAGTTTTCAAAAGTCGTCTACTATACGGTCCCTTAAAGTGAGCGTTTTTTACATTTTCTCTAAAAAATCGAGAACTAATTGTCAAAATGGAAAGAAAAAAATTATGGGGGGGGGGGGGTTTAGACCATGGTAAATCTAATGAAAGCAAAAAAAATATATGTTTCTATTAAAAAAAAAAAAAATTGCTTTATTAATTAATAATTAATTATTAAAAAAGAAATTGATTCAAAAGCTGATTGCTATTTATGTTTGGCCATTTACAAACTACCTTTTGAAAAAAAAAATTACTGAAATATATTAATTATTTAAGTATTTATGGCCAAAAAACCAACTTTTTTATTTATCATTAATTTATCATTTTCTTTTTATCATTTAAATTACAAACCATTTATTAGAAAATTAGGAAATTTTTGTATTTCGCATTCTTTTTTAATGCTGAATCCAAATATGGAATAATATTATGAGGTTGCTATTGAACTTTTTAAAGTTTGGTTCTGTTTTAATAAGTAGATGACCCCTCATGATAAAAAAAACTACATACTATTATTAAAAACCTTTCACGATTTACAACGGTACCTTTTGTTTCTTATTTCAACAATTAGAACAAAAGATATAGCCATCGTTCTGTTGTTTTTTTGTTTTTTTTGTGTACTGTACCACTTCCCATATGGTCACAACTCTAAAAATTGGTTCAAATGTCAGCAATAACAAACATAGAAAACTTAAGCTATTCCGAGCTTGATTAACCCACTTTAAGGGGTGAAAAAGGTGTTAAGCGTTCTAAACTCGAATATCCCACTTCCCATTGGTCACAACTCTGAAAATTGGTGAAAATGTCAACAAAGACAAACATAGAATAAGTAATCTATTCCGATCTCGGTTAACCCACTTTTAGGGGTCGAAAAGGGGTTAAACGTTCCAAACGAGGGATATTCGAATGTTCTACTTCCCATTTCATCACAACTCTGAAAATTGGTAGGAATGTCAATAAAGATAAACATAGAAAAAGTAATCTATTCCGTTCTCGATTAACCAACTTTAAGGGGTTAAAAAGGGATTAAATGTTCCAAACGAGGGATATCCGAATGTTTCTCTTCCAATGTAGTCATAATTCCGATATTTGGTGCAAATGTTAAAAGGGCAAATGTAAAAAAAAAAAAAAAATTATTCCAATAACGATTAACGAATTTTAGGGGATGAAAAGTCGACACAACATTGAAACTATTTTAGGATTATCTTAATGTCTCAATTTCAATACAGCTACTACTTTGAAATTTAGAACTAAGAGCAAATATAAAAACAATAAACTATTGCAATCTCGATTACGTAATTAAAAAGGGTTCGAAGGGAGTTAAATGTTCTAAACGAGGGATAATCAAATGTCTCTTTCCAATATACTATTCACAATTATAAATTTTGCTAAAAATGTCAACAAAGAAAAGTTCCTATTTTGATAAATCAATTTGTCTGGATCGAAATGGGAGTAAACGTCTGAAGTGTAGAATACATGAATGTCTTTTGATCGTTAAAATGCTAATTGTAAAATTTCGTTGCGCAGCTCGGGTATTCAGCTAGTAAATGCATAATTGCATGATTTTAAAAAACCCTAAAAGCTGATACAAAATTTTAACTTTCTACACCCGTCCGCCCCCCCCCCCCCCTTTTCATCTGAATTCTTTAACACCCAACTACTAAATTCCGTCAGAATCGCCGGTTTGCTTCGCTTTTTTTTGAAGGTCCAAAAAACGTATATTCTATTGTCATTTATTTTTCCTGGTATACATATACAATTGAGATGATTTTCTTTAATTTTTAGGTAATAATTTTAAACTTTTTAGAAGTATATCTGAATTAAAAATGATGCATTTATATATGTAAAAATTTTTTTTTCTGTCAATTTTTAAATCAGCTAATAGCAATTTAGGTGATTAATTAGGACATTATTAGAACATACATAAATAAACTTGTAGTTAACTTAGAGGTATTATTTTTATTGCAAATAAAATATATTATATTGACGCATGTTCCTATGGAGAATTTTGAATTTGGCTGCAATATTTATTTAATTATAAATTTTTAAATAAAAAGTTTAAAAAAATACATAGTTTTTAACAAAAAATTAAGATTAAAATATTCATAAAAAATTTGTTTATTACAATATATGTTAAATTCTCCATAGGAAACACATTCACAACTTGTGTCTTCAGAGAAAAATTAGAATTTTGTAAATTGAACAATTTATTACTAAGTTATGACCGTTGGCGTAAAGTCATATAACACTAAACTGTCATTCTTCAGAAAACGCGTTTAAATTTTAGTGTACTAATGAACGCGCTACAAACAGGTTCACAAAACTCACTGTAATTTAAAAAGTAAATTGAGTCTCAGAAAAATTGTATTATTTTAAAGGTAATGAATTCGGAAATATTTAAAATAAAAAAAAAATAAAAAAAAAAAAAAAACGCTGACTTGAGTCAAATTTTGCAATTCCTAATGTATATGTATACCTTGAACGAATTCATATCTTAGATACAGCGCAAGGTTTACAAATATAAGAGGGTGATTTAAAAATGTCTGCCTACTTTTTTTTAAAAGTTACATCACTTTTGCTGATAAACCGGTTAGTGTTCTCATTAAAATTAGAGAAGGAGAAACATTCAAGGAGAGAGCACAAAGAACTATGTGTGCCAGACCACAGTTTTGTTTTTAAAAGTGGAGACTTAATTGCCGTGAACTTGTGTATGGAAGTCATAGTCCGTATTCATGACGAGTCATACAAATTTGACGTCTGGAATTCATCCACAAATACAGATTATTCGTTGAAGAAGATAATTGGCATAGGGTGAATCATAGTTAGGTGTAAACATATGTCAGAGTTCTTTTGCAGGAGCATTGAGATGGGGTGAGGGAGGGAGTTTAATGTATGTGTCGGATTATTGATGGAATTGCCATGGTGCGCGTTACCGCACCTCTTTTAAGTGTTTTGCAAATACTTGAGCATGCCTGTTCAGCTCTGAAGTTATTGATCGAAAACGAAAGCATAGTTTTCACGAAAGAAATTTTTCATTTTCTTATTTGACTTAACGTTTAATGTCTCGTAAAGAAAACAATTTAAAAGAAGAAAAAAAAAGAAGAAAAAAAAAAATATATATATATATATATATATATATATATATATATATACAAATTAAAAAAAATTTAGTTGTAGGAACGCCGTTCCTCTTTCTAAAAAGGTAAAGGATAGCAGTTCCCACGCGTTCCCGCTCCACTACTCCCGTGGATGTTTGGCATTGGATTATTCAAAAAAGAGCCAGTCCATTTTCAATAAAATGGGGAAGAGGGGGAATCTAATGCATGTGTTAGATTGTTGATGGAATGGCTATGTTTGGACGTGCTTATTTCAAGTGTTTTGCAAATACTTGAACTTGATTGCTCAGCTCTGAAATTGTGGATCCAGAACGATATCACAGTTCTCAAGAAAGTACTTTTTCGTTTTCTTACTTGATACTGCGTTTAGTGTCGCGTAAAGAAAAAAAATATAAAAATATAATAATTTTTTTTAACTTAACAGGGGGAACGCATTTTCTCCTTCTAAAAAGGTAAAGGATCACCGTTCCCATGCGTTCCTTCTCCACTACAACCCTGCTGGGTAGGTTGTATTGGGTATTTCAATACGCAATAGCTGCCCGAGTACTATATTGCAACGAAAGATCTTTGCAGCAGAATTGAGGTATTTTCAAAAGGTTTGGTGGTTGGTTGGTTGGTACGCTCAACGATCTATTTTTATGCACAACGACAGCTAATCGGGCTGGGACCTACAGCTTAACGTAGATTCCGAACCACACCGAACATCCATGTATAATGTCTAATCCGGCATTCGAACCCGACACCTTTGACATGCAAGGCCAGAGCTCATACCACACAACCATCAGGTGTGCGGTCTTTCAAAAGGAAACTTAAGCAGAGTACTGAAGTCTCGAATGGGAGATTATCGGTTGCGCGACTATTTGTCACTACTGGCGTTGTGTCTTCTCTGGCTTCGAAACCCTAGACTGCAGAACACCTACTCAAGGAATCGAACCCTTGATCTCTCACACCGCTAGTCAAGCATTCAGTCTCCGAGTCATGAATTCGGCTTACCCATTTTTACATTCAATTGTTCAAACTAAATACGATCTTTATGTATTCCTATTATTCTTATCAAGACCTTTAAACTGATATATGGTTGGTGGGTTAGTACTACCAATCTTGTGCCGGGATCTACAGCTTCACGTGGATTCGAAACCACAACAAACATCCATGCCTAACCCAAGACTCGAATCTGCCACCTTTGGCATGCAAGGTCACAGCCCTATCCACACAGCCGGTCAGGTGGGCAGTCGAACCATAGCGAACATCCAAGCCTATTCTAGGATTCGAACCCTGCATCTTTAGCATGCGAGACCTGAACGTGCTTTTATTTGAATAGTGGAGTGAGAACTCACATAGACGAGATGTACTAGAAGCAAAATTAGCGAAAATGATCAAACGAAAATGATGTGAACTTATTAAACCACTCTACACAGAAATGAAAATCCAAACTTTAAGAACGCGCGATCAAAAAAATTGTTTCAAAACAAGGCATACATTTTATTTTCAATTATCCATATGTTGGCATAAGGTAATGAAAATATTGCTTTCATTCAAAAAAAAGAAAGAAGAAGGAAAAAAAAATCCTTTTTGCATTTCTCCACGTTTTGGAACAACCTCACTTAAGAAAAGTTGTCAGGAAAAAATGTATGTGTGTGTGCCCGTGGTCAGCATAACTTCCGAACAAATTGACCAACTATGTTCAAACTTGGTGGATTGGTGTACAGGTTAATGGTGGTCATGGGACCTGTAATTACAGATTTCGTCAATATAGTGCAAGCGCAAAACATAAAAAAATAATGCTTTTTAGCAATTGCTAAAAAACGGCCTAACGTTTTTGATCAAAAATCGTTGTGGTAATGACTTTTAAGGTGTTCTAAATTCCCGTAAAAATTCTATAAAGGTGTAAAAATTTGAAAAATGAATGCCTTTAACCCTGGTGCATCGCTCATCAACGACCATTTTCCTCCTCTCCTCTGGTTCTCTTACAAGAAAGGATAATGTAAAAATTATCGAAAAGTACATTGCCCTTTTTTTAAAGCCCCATATAAAAATTATCGCCAAAAATATATCGTCAAACTGGCTATTTCTTCTAAATGAATAATGAAAATATAAAAACGGTGAATAACACTAATCCAAGTATTATTATAGTGAAATTGAAAGTTGTGCAATGTTCCACACGTCTAGTTTTTCGTTTTTGTTTTGTTTTGTTAAAGTTTAGGTTCCAATGGCTTTCTAAAAGAAAATGGAAACACTGTCATAATTTTAAGTCCAACTTTATAAGATACTGACGATATGATTTTGCACTGTGCAGCTGCTATTTAAAAACAAGGGGGGAAAAAACATCTGCATGCAAAGAGAAGGAACAAAGTTTCACACTCTAACTTGAAGCTAGGGTCTTTTTTTAATTATTATTTTCATTTGGCTGTCCATTATCGTTTTCATTTCTTGCAATAAAAATACCAAAAGCAGGAGTGGGTTTTTTTCAAAATATTCCCCAATGTTTATCCGTTTATTAATGTAAAAGCAGATGCTTTATATAAAAGTTATTATGACATGAGCGAAAACTTGCATCTCGATACTTTTTTTTTTTTTTTTTTTTTTTTTTTTATGTTCTCATTTAAATTAATACTTTTTAAGTAGCAGTGTAACCAAAAATGAGACCCAAAGATATAACAAAAGTGGCTTTCAAATAATATAGCCCACAAAATCAAAGTTTTTAATATAAATCCTTTGTAGCATTACCAATTTTTATGACGGTATAGTGGCCGACCAAACGGTATAGTGGTTAGCGTGCTAGCTTCTAGACCACGAGGTTGCGGGTTCGAGTCCCGTCATATGCATGGATGTTTGTAAATGTATGTTGGCTTGTCTAATGACGAATGTTTCGGCGCATTATAGCCCTCGTGTTGCTGACGGTGCCAGATAATCTGAAAACAACCAATGACGGTATAGTGGTTAGCGTGCTAGCTTCTAGACCGCGAGGTTGCGGGTTCGAGTGCCGTGTTAGGCATGGGTGTTTGTAAATGTATGTTGGCTTGTCTAATGACGAATGTTTCGGCGCATTATAGCCCTCGTGTTGCTGACGGCACCAGATAATCTGAAAACAGCCAACCAACCAATTTTTATGTGCAATTGCAACTTTTCTTCAGCTCAGATCGGGTTTTCATAGTGCTTGACCACTAAGAACAAAAGATCCTTTCCGTACTACTATTTACTAACTTATTTTTTTTTGCCACCAAGATTAAATACATTGCCATCGACAACGAATCTATTTGTCACGATTCGGCTCGTTTGGATAGCATAACGTAGCACATTGGGGTATTTGCCTTTAAAAGCTAGCCTGAATTTGATTTTTAAAAATTCCACCTAGACACTTGAATTTTTCCACATACATACATTATTCAGTACAGAATTTTATTCCGTATCAATTTTTGAAGTCTGAGATCACAAAGGTCATAGTGATTAATCGAAAGTTAATATTTGCATGAAGTGTGCATTTCTCTTTTCTGTTACCAATGCAAGCATGATATGGTTTTCACGAGCAAAATTTAAAACTCTTTGTTTCAATTTTAATTTCAACACGATACATGTGTCTTCTTAAGGTCTACAATTAAGATGTTATTTCTTAAAATTTATATTTATCTAAATTCAATGAGCAATTTAAATTTTGTTCAGTCACAAAACTCGGCTAATTTTTGTTTGCGATAATTTATTTTCACGAGTGTTTTTGTTATACAATTGAGTCGTATCGAGTAGTTTAAAAGCCAATTGTAAAAAAAAAAAACACACCTCATCGTCTGGATATTGTCGAATAATCAGATTACATTTTACGAAGGCGACCATAGATATAACAACATGCGAGGTGGATTGCATCTAAACAAAAATCAGCTCACTCAAAAACACAAAAGATGATGGACGAGCTACACAAACATTATCCTTTACCATGGTTGATGCCCAAGTGGAAGCCCAGTGGAGCAGTGATAGCGCATTGCGCTGCCACGACACAGGTCCACGGTTTGATCCCCGGACGGTGTAAGGTTGACTCAGCCTTTCATCTCTTAAGTGGGTCTATTAAATGAGAACCAAGCATGCTTGGGAACTAAACACTGGGAGTTCCGCGTCAAACTGACCATCTGACCAGAATATTTCTATATGCACCACGGGGCCCATGGTCAAGTAAGCTGGATTGGGTAAATCAGGCCAAGGCCGTCCCTTTGGGCTGTTACGCCACCGTGTTTAGTTTAGTTTGATGCTAAAGTGTGTAATGCTGTTAACTGACACAAAACTAACCATAAAGTGTAACATATGCGGGGTAACATTTACAAACTTTAACGATTTGTCAAAGGCATTTGAAATTGATGAAAATGCCCTTCAATTCAGATAATCTATTTTGCATGAGTATATTCATTTGTTTCAGAGTATACTCCATTTAACATACTAACTGTCTGTTAAACAGTAGCAGCTTCGAATAATAGAAAATAAAAATACAGTTAAAAAAAAAAAAAAATGATATCTAAGAAAAGTTCAGAAACAAGGTTGTTTTCATTGTTGAAGTACCAAAAACCCGAAACTGCTATACAAGTAAAAGCTTTTCCAACGATCTGAACTGGCTGCTGAAACCACGGGAATTAATATGCATTGAATTCACCGATTGCAGATAATTTTAGAAATATTATCTAATAATTATAGAATACATGCAAAGGGATTTTCTAACAACACCTTGGATACAGAAAATGAAAGGGGGCACCCATTAAAAAATCCCCTAGCCATCAATTCTTTTCTGAATTGCGCACGCAGTGTAAACAGGTAGTCTAGCTCTTTGTATCTTTGAAGATAAAAACCCGTGGTACTGGTCTGGTGCCGTCTGTGTTAATTAGACTGCAGACAGACCTCAGGTTCTTACGTAGATAAGATTACAACTCCTTAAAGGGTGAAATGTTTAGCAATAAACTCTGCCGAAAGATCGCATAGTGGAACTCCTTTGATGAGTGTGGTTTGGAAAAGCTGTTCAATAAACATAACCAAAGTTATAACAAACAAATTTATTAACTACTAGGTTTACTTTACAGAAATAAAGGTTACTTTAACAATTAATGATCGCTTCTCTTTTACCAATTTTAAACATTAAATCTACTTTACGAAGTCGACCTTAAATTACCAATCCTATCAAGTTTATATTAAAAACCCCAAATCGGGTACTGTTTACACATATTCAAACACATTTCATTTAAATAGTCATTTTGGCCAGAACTCAGCTGCCCTCGCTACTTGTGGTTAAGATTTAATATTAAATTTACTCAAAAGTTAAAGTTAGAAAGCTGGAAGATTAGCTTAAAATGTGAATAAATGACTTCACGGTACCTGAGGCCATACTCGTCATGGCGTATTCTGCCATTCTCGGGAAAACCTATATATCCAAAATGAGCCTGCGGCGTTTTCTAATTCTCCCACACCTCAAGCAAAAAACTCCGAATGAATGCCCCGGGCTCTCGTGTACCCCCTTTTTACGTCCAGACCAAGGCGGGGTCCAAATTCAACTCCAGCCAGTCCGAAAGTCCGCAGGTTCAAATCTCTGGTTTTGAACTCTAGCCAATCGTGAACCCTAACATCACTGAGATCCCGCCTCTGATCCACAAGCGTCAGAGATTGGACTCGGACCCTCTGACGTCAATTCTTTGTACCGCCTAGAAGTTTCCGATCCCCTCTCCTCACACCTGTGATGCACCTGGGCCCTAATAATTCTGAATCCCAGCTTGCTGTCAAACGTAACGTCAAGCTGGCGCCAGCCTTTGTAACCCTTACCTAAAATTGAAAAGCCCCCGAGTATTTATGACGTCTGGCTCCAGCTCGATTCTGCCTTCACACGAAATAGTGAATGTAAACTCCCCCTTTCAAGATTTCCCGACCTTTAATACACAACTGACCTTTTGACCCTATCGTTCCCTGCAATCCATGGCTTTTGAAAGCAACTCGCCAACACATGTTGCAAAAGTACCTTTCTATCGGCCTGGCTTTTTGTAAAAGAGCTAACTGACTTCTTTGCCTTTTTCTGGACTTTCCAAAATTCCTGATGTTCAGTTCAGCGGACTAACATCTCATTCACCCGCCTTCCGCTAAAAAAAATTTTGGCCCCGGTCAAAATTATTTTTCCAACAAAAAAAAAAAATTTAAACTAAACCTTGAGTCTAAAAGATGAGGTCGTGTGAGTAGATCGAAATCCAGAAAATCCCAACGTGGGCGTATGTGTTTATCTAAGGCAGCTGAACACCTAACCAAAAGAATTACATTGTTATACAAGATAAATACAAATATAAGGTTAAATACTGGTCAATACAAGTAATATATGACCTAAAATCATAAAGGTGAATAATAGAAATAGTACTAAAAATTAGAAAGATAATAAAAAAAAATTCAGAGTCCATCTCCCTGTATGAGTGTTTTGTATGTGTCCAATGTGTAGGACGTCTGTCAAATAGATGCAAAAGAAAAGAAATTTTTCAACGTTTTGTCGAGCTCTATGCTTCAGCTTCCTTAATTGCTCTTTGTTTAGTGGTATTACCACACTGTACAACGAGATGCACTCTGTAATGCACTTAAAATACATATTATGCTGAATCTAGAAAAATAATATTATAAATGAGTGCAGTAAATATGTAAGTATGCAAGAACTTAATTAGAATAAAAGTATAAAAGAAATGTTCAAAATTTGAAGTGTGTTTTCTTCATTCTTGCAACAGTTCAAAAGAAGCATAAGTGTTAGTTTATCTCCGTGCACAGCATGTCACTAGTGTTGAAAACAGTGTCACCATGAGTCCCACAAACAAGGCCAATGCACCCCCTATTTTTAAGAAAAAGAACGCTGAATTTAATGTTGGAAAAAACTTCCAATCGAAAATTCCACCCGGTGAGTCCTGCGCTTGCGTCGTTGTGTGGTTGTGTAAAAGTTTCATGAGTTGGACCGATGGTTCATCGAGACAGAATGAAAATTGTTTGCACTGTATGTTGGTATGTGCCTGAAGACAAAGTTTTTCTTCGTAACATTGTTGGTCTGCCAGAAAACGAACGTGATGTGTTGTAAATTGCTGAGTAAGGTCAACAGCCCTTGTGTATGTGGTGAGTCGTTGCAAAGTAACCTCGGCAAGTCCGTTGTTGCAGGAAGATAAGGCTTGAAATGACAGTTCAGCGAAAATGGAGCATCTGTAACACCCTTTGATTTGAAACTCGGAATCATGGAAAAGTGGGCAAACCGATGATCTCTGGACTGATATCTTGTAGTCTGCGAAAAGAAGCTGTATTTTGATGGCTGCTGAGGTGAGCAATGTTGACGTGAGCTTCCCTTGTTGTAGATGTAATGTATGCAGATCTCTTGTCAATGGTAACCTATGATGTTGTTTCTCTTGCATCCTTCGAATGGCCTGGGGCACCTCCGTACAACGCAGTTGATCTTCGTAGAAGTCACAGGTCGTCATATCCTCAGCGAAGATGAAATGCTTGGTGTAACTGGTGTTTGCTTGTACTGCTCCGACCATGTTTGCAAACGGTGAATTTCTGTCTGCTGTCTTTAGGAGGTGACCTTCGGAAGGATCTCTGACACTCTGGACCAAAGACTCTGACATCAGGAGTTGAGGTTGGTCGTAACTGCCAATGAGATGCATCTGTATGCCTCCTGGAAGCGTTGCCTTGTCTTGTAGTTGTACTCTTGAGATCGTCCCATTTTCCGAATGTGTGACTCCAATGTGATAAGAACATGTGAAGCCTGTGATCTTTAATACCTCATACGCCTGTGTGAGGTCTGGGATGTAGTAGGTTCGACGAAAACTGCAGCCTGATCTGCGTACGATCGCACACCCGGATCCTTGCGTGCTTGCTTGACACGTTGATACGCCAGGGTAGTCTCGTGATGCCTCCGTTTCCGCTTCAAAATGCAATCCTGAATACGATGCTCTCTTACAGTGCAATCCCCAACTGCAAAACCGGTTTTGGCTACATGATAATTGCGAGATATGCTTAGCTGTAACCGCGAAAGTGAAATATTGACGAGCTGTCGAAAATTTGCAGTGGACACAGTGCCGGAACTAGGGGGGGGCAGGCGGGGCAGCTGCCCCGGGCGCTAACCAGAGGGGGCGCCGAAAAGCCAACAAAGCACTATTTGTTGTATAAATTTTAATATTTGGACGAAAGGATAATTTTTCATAAATAAATTTTCATTTTTTCTTAAAATTCTGGATGATCTTTAAGATATCCAACAGAAGAAAAAATCCACTAGAAAAAAAAATAATACATTTCTGTACAAAGAAAGTAATAATCTATCCTTTTACAAAAGAATGACAACGAATTCTCCCTACCCCCTGATGAAGAATAGGTTTGTGCTACATGGCAGGCTGCCAGAAATGCTAATTTAAAATCGCATTGGTAATATAGTCGCAATGTAGTTAGATAAAATTTAGCATTAAAACAATTTAATGCTGTTGAAATTTTCGTAAATTGAAATATGTCGAAGAAATTATCTGGGGCGCAGAATCGCAGAAAAGCAAAAGAAACTGCAAGAATATCCCAACCTTTTATCATCTTGGCTAGTTCACGAGACTGAAACCAATGAAGGTAAGAATTTTTTTAAATTTGTAACCTAATAAACTTCGGAAGATGTGTATTAAGGACAAGGGTTACGTTTGGGAAATATCTCTTGCCAAATATATTTATTGTTCTCTAGGAGTCCGCAGGAATTTTTACAGGGGGCTGCAAGATGTTGAATTGTTTAGAAATCGTTTACTTTTGTTTTTGAGGTTGATTATCATTAACTTTAAAGATTTATTGCGATTCCTAATGAAAATTAATTAGCAAAAAGTTAATTAAAAATTGAAATAATTAACGATTGAAACGTTTTCTTTAAGAGAATAATTTAGTATTTCTTCAGCTAAAAACAGATTTTTTTTTCATTTTTACACATTTTGAATCGTGCTGAGTTTAAAAAACCTGGGGGTGTTGAACTTTGAACAACTTTCAATTCCCACTGTTTCCTTCATTTAATTTAGCAATTATTTTGGCTGTAAAAATGACAGCGCAAGCACGATTTTGACAAAAACCGTAACGCCAGGTGTAATGGCCAAAGTAGGTCAATCCGTTTGAAAGTAATGCTGACCACAGACAACACACGGGCCCACAAACTTTTTTTCTAGAACACTTTTTTGATTCAGAATGTTCTGAAACGTGAAGAAATGCAAAAAAATTATGCGATAAAAAGTTGACACAAGAATTCCTATTGAGCACAAGAATTCTTATTTATCGCAAAACATATCGATTTTTTAAAAATAAAAACGAAAACAGTAAATTACATCCTATCCAAATCTCAATTTAAATGCACTGACTAAATATGTGACTATATATTTTTAACAATATATTTTAATATATATTTTTAAATCCCTTATATTAACTTCACTTTTGTTTGAGTGTGCGTTTGAGCCTGGCGTACAAATCTGCGGATGCTTAATTAACCCCCTTCCCATCATCCTATCGTCCTGAAACTTGGCCAATTAGCTTAAAGCCCATGACAATACATTGGGTCTATTCCTAGTTGACGTTAAAATATCGCCAAGCCGATTTGGCGCTGTTTTGTAGGCGATACAGTTCTAAATTTGGCAATCCCATTTTTTTTATTGACGCGCTTTGGCTTCAACCTTCCTATACTACAAATCATGGAGCTGGTTCGTTTCTCAATTTTTCATATTGGAATTCCGAATTGACGACATTCTGGCTTTGTCGCCAACTTTTCAAAAGTGCGCCAACCCATAAACGTGAACTAGGAATTTACCTTTTTTTTTTTTTTTTAATCGACGCGGAGTTTCGAAAGCATTTTAATAAATCATTTAAAAAAAAAAATACTTTTATTGTTAATAAATTGATAATTCTTATAAGGGATTTGATTAAAAAGTTTGTTTTTTACAGGTTAAATTATTAACACTCCTACTTTTCTTTTTTGATCATACACAAGCATTCAAACATGTTTCGTAAAAAGAGAAAACGGAAGCATAAAAGTGCCTAAGTGTAACATTTTATCTATTCCTAAATAATGAAAAAATAATAAAACATCAAGGCATGAATTCTAAAAATAGATCTCAAGGCCTTATTTTTCATAAAAAATAACGAAAAAGAAAGTATTTTCCAGGAAGTGATAAATAAAATAAAAAGAATCCAGTCTCCATGCTACGAGAAAAAGGCGCCAATTTTCAGCGTGAGTTATATTGTCATTTTGACGGCATTATTTTTCACCAAACAGATGTCATGTTCGTCAAATTTTATCCATTGCATTGGTGAGAATTTTAAATTCTCCAAGAAAATGGAGAACTCACACATAGCACAGTAAGTAATATATTATTCATTCTATTATTAAAATGAGTTTCAATAAGTTTAAATTAATTGTTCTAAAATAAACATTTATGTGTTTACCAACTATTCAATGATTTTTGTGGACAAGTCATTAAATTAATTTGCTTTTGTGTTCAATGAGTTCTGGTAATATTCGGAAGCTTTTTAAATTTTTGTATTAGTATTTTACAGAAGAAAATATTTTTTGAAATGTAAAACAGCTTAATTGTTTATGATCTAAGACGTTTTGAAACCAGGTTAACCAGATTTTGTGTTAAAAAGTGTTACATATCATTCAACTATGTTCTTTTATTTCATTGTAACTGACATTATTTGTATTGATTCATTAGTTTTTTTTTTTTGTCTTTATGCAAATCTTTATGCAAGCAGAATGAACCCTGGTCATTAATAAGGGCTTGTCAAATATATTTATTTAAAATTTCAATTAATTAATTCTTTTATTGTTTGTTTCAAAACAGAATTTTACAAAGGAAAAACCTTTGTTAATTTTCAATGTATATATAGTTAGCTTCAAATCTAAAAAATTATTGTGTGGGGGCGCCAAAATGAATTCTTGCCCCGGGTAAAAAGTGACCTAGTTCCGTCCCTGAGTGGACAGCGTCCAGTCGCACCTCTATAGACACGAAGAATGCTGTATACCCCTGAGAGTCAATTCGGCAGTAGTCTGTAATATACAGTTCTGCACTAATGGATCAGTGGAAATTTCGCACTTTTCTATATTGGAATGGATTATGTTCGTGTCAGAACATTCAGCCTGAGCCTCGCCTACTATAAGACATGCGATGACGGCGATCGTTGCGACTCTATAAAAATCGTTATTGGAGAGCACGTCTCTCAATATGGTGCATAACGGTTTCTCCAGTGTGTCTGACCGTCTTTCCAAGATATGCTCCTAATATTAGGAAGAATCGTAAAGTCATTTTGAGCACTCGCACTACTATTCGAACTGGTAAAATTAAAAGTTTTACTGTATAAATTAGTGTTTTGATGATCGTCTTAATCATTATTAGTGTTAACATGAATAGAAACAAAAAGAAGCAATAAAGTAGGTTTCTTGCAAATAAACTCCAACATTTAACTGTTTTGAAATTTTCGAAACAAAAAACACATGTGTTCAGTCTACAGTAACTTTTGCCGGACAGTTGTATATTTGCAGAAATGGAATGTCCGTCGTCACTGACAAAAATAATCGTAAGCGTAGTTTTATACGCTAGAAGTTCGAAAGGTATCGTTAGTTCTCTATCCTCCGGAACTGTTAGTAACATCTCATAGGTATTAGTGCGCAGAACGACACGTCCGGAAGATGGCAAAGTAAGTACTGGATCAAGGAATTCCATTGTAATGTTATTTTGCGTAAAATGAGCCGTTTCGAACTCGTGCAGTCGTCTGGAGTGTAGTGTTTGTTTTTGAAACAAACATAGAAACAATGTCAGTAACTGAGGGTTCACAATTGTCTGCGAATCTGTAATGTGCAAGAGTATAGGTGTCTCGCGTGTTAATTCACAGGAACACTGACTTGTTTCTGCACATCCATACATGCCACAAAATGCTTTATCGCCATTGCAAGTTCCTTGCGTGCAATCACAGTCTGGTTGTGCGCACTGGTAAAATGTGCTTGTAGTAGATCTAGCAGAGTTATTAGTTTGCAGTAAAAATCTGCTTGGTTCGACTAGTTCTGCTTCGGGTGTAATTATGAACGTTTGTTTGCCAATGATGCAATTTCGGCAACTGTGAACTCCGCAAGTCTGAGGTGGTAAGTTAAATCTCTGGAGAGCGTGTTTTGCAATTGATTGACATTGAAAATTACTATCTTTAAACGTGCAGATCTGCGGATGATGAGATGCTGCAATTGTTGTGCATAGTATTATGCAAATGAGTGTTCTCGTCCATGGCGTGCAAACTGCAAGGTAACATATGTGCATGTCAATTAAATTCACACTTCAATCTCCCAGCTTTTTTTTCTTTATATAAAAAAAAATTATAATCAAAAGAATTTGCTTTTGCTGTTAATTAACCACTATAATTGCTAATTACTTTTAAGACAAAAGAAAGAAAATCTCTCTCTCTCTATATATATAAAAAAAAAATTCATCACGCTTATAATATTCCCTACAATAAAATTATAATGCCATACTATATTTGGCGAAATAAAGTAAGGTGCTTGAAGAAAAAAAAACAAGCCTTATGCTATTTACAACAGTAATTATTATTACTGAGTAAACTGGTCATGCATTACTTAAAAAAAACAATTGCATAGTAATAAAAGAAATTAAAATCATTTATTTCTCGTTCTGCTCGTTTGGATTTCATGTTATCTTCAGTAATTCGAAGCATAAACTGTTAAATTGCAATGAGTGAGATAAAAAAAAATCAATGAATAACTCATAATAACATTCTAGCATTTATCCAATTCTCTCTGTAGTTCCCCTACTCATTTTTTCCTGTATTTACTTCCTATCCATTGAAGTAAACAAAGAACTCATATTGTACACACGCATCCAATCAGATGTTTAATAAGAAAAAAAATAAAAATATAACAATACAGAAAAAAAAGAATTTATGAATTTTGAATATTCATGCATAAAATCCGTGTAAAAAGAAGCAAATTTGGCCTCTCTTCAGTCTTTAGATTACGTTATCCGATGACCGTATCCGTCTATGCTACATATTTGTACATTAAACTATCTTTTGTTTGCCTCACAAAAAATTTCCATAATAATTTTTTTTTCCGATTTGGTAAAATGGTCATTGACCCTATCTTTTTTTCTTACCGCTTTGAAATATGCGAATATAATTCGCTTTCCCTTTTCTCTCGAATGATTTTTTTCCCTTACTAAAATAAATTTAGTAAATGCTGCTTTCGTAACATTTGATCTTGCAAAGCGTTTTTTTTTTCTTTCCCTTTCCTATTCGTAACTGACCGGATAAACTCTTGTTTGGGATCACACAATTTACCCTTTGAGACCTGACTAACCAATAGTCCATTTCAAGTCATAGTAATTTTCTTACCATGCATAATTCATTTGCATTATCCCTCAAAAAAAAACCTTGTTATAATTATATAACCCCTTAACTCCTTCGGTTTCTTTCCCGCTCTGAGTATTTAACATATCCATTTAATCCTGGAAAAGTGCCCTCAATCTCCTGTCTGCATCCCCCTTCAAGTACACCGATTTATCCTTGGTTCGTACTTCTAACTTATAAAAAAAAAATTTGTTGGCATCACCGATGTGTTGCACCCTTTTTCTCTTCTACCAAGTTGAATCGGAAAATAAATTACCAAATTCCAATATTATTTCCTTTCTCTCTATAAACCCAACTTTACTCATTTGATGTTATTTCGCTAACCAATACATTTAATAACACCCGGAAAAAAACAAAGTTGGCGATCCTTCAACCCCCTTTTTTTTCCTTAACAACAAAATGTCATCCGTAATTAATCCTCTGTTTAAATTCTGACTTCAAGAAATCATTCGTGTAGTATATAGAAAAATGCCATGGAACCACCAAAAATAAACCAGTTTTTTCCCTTCTCTTCCTATCCTCTACCGATGTGTAAAAAGAAGGAAAAAAAAATTCCCGTCTTCACTAAGATACGTGTTCCTCTGTCTCCAAAACGAGTTTTCTCTTTGGCGACCACTATCCGTGTCTCGCCAAAATGATTTGTGCAGTATTGGTTAAATTACAATGATTAATTTCTCGAACCCTCCTTGTTTCGGAAAATAGTATTCTGTCAGACGTCATACACCAATGTCTATAGTTTTAGTATGGTGTAGAAAGTTAATTGAATATATAATTTTCAAACGTTAGTTGGCAATTGAAGAATTTGAAAACCATTTCTTCGGCACTTTTAAATTAAAGCCCCGTGCAATGTGTTGCTTTTTTTTTTCTGTCTTGCAAGAGATGAATAGAATTCCTTGTTTTAATTCTACCTGTAGACCCGAAATTGTTCTGCAGTTATCGTAGTCTTGAAAATGGATTAAATTTTATTTTTTTGTTGTGCGTTGTAAGTAATGTTCCTTGATATATTTAGGACTTAAATAAAATAATTGACGATTGGATGTTAAGTTCAATTCCCGTGCACTGAAAGAAAACTCAAATCTTAATCGTGATTAAATAATATTGTATTAATAAAAAAAATAAAAAAATTTGAAATCGTAAATCATACATAAGTATGTTGTATGGGGGTCTTCCCACTTGCGCCATTCCCATTTGCGCCGAGTGGTCAAAAGACTGGTTTTATTCCCATTTGCGCCACCGCTACTACTCAGTCCAGGTAATCTAACGGTCGGAATTCCTACCCGACTCCACCGTCAAACTACAGCAAATGGTTCCAGAGTTCAACACATATAGAGGGTAATATTAGTGTGTGTGTGTTTCTTTGTGGTCGGTCAAACTCTCGTGCGGATCGACCTATGATGTTCAAATTTTGTGTGCCATTATCTTTTTTAAATAAAATAATTAATTGTTCGAAGTTATTACATTAACGTATTATGTACAGAAGGCTTAAAAGCTTATTTTTGTTGTTAAACAATAGGTAGAATATTTAAATGTATTACAAGAAAAATTTAACCTCCTAGTATATTTAGAACAAGTTATTTCTAAAAAAACGTTAAGTAAATTCCTCCTAATCCTTTACAACCAATCAACACCCAAGAAGCCAGCTTCTGTTCACTGGTACACATTTTTAAACGCTGAGTAAATATTTCAATGTAATTTTTATAATATCGTGAAAAAAGGTTAGGTTTTTCAAATCAAAAAAAGTTTTTAAAAATTTCATCATGTCCTCTTCTCTGAAATTACACTTCTGCAAAATTAAATTAGTAAAAAGCAAACTACAAGATACATTTTCTAGAACACGTTACATTTTCTATACTTTCTAGATTTCATTATTCAAAAATTAAAAAAGTAAGATTGACAAAGCTATTTATTTATATGTCATTTTCATGATCATGTGATCATATTTTGACCATGTGAAAAGTGAGAAACATTAAATTGGTTGACATGACATTGGTATCCATTATTCTAATATCTTTGCTTTTGGTTTATTTAAAAAAAGCAGAATTTAATATAACAAAAACAAACAAATAACACAAAAACATTCATAATTTACTTGGTTATAAAACAGAAAAAACAGGCATTTAAATATTGATTTTACTGGGAAGTATCTAATTTAAAGATTGTACATCAATAATAGTTTAGTTTAACTACATTATCTAATCTTTTTAGTCTCTACTTTAATCCATTTTGTTAATATAGGAAAGGGCTGATAAACATTTACCTATATTTCTGTCAACATTTAGACTGGCTAGAATTTTATTGATTTTGATTATCGTTAGAATTTTATTGATCGTTGCAATTCCATATATCTAGTGTTATAATACTATTTTCCATCCACTGTTCTACGAAGTAATCGTAAAATTCTTGTAGCATCGCATTTGTTGGTGTTGTTTCTTGAATAAGCAACCAGCCTTCATCGATATCTGCAATTGGCAGGTAGGCCAACGATGCACACATTTTTACGTGTCTTTTTATCTCTTCATCGGTTCTATACAAATTGACGAGGCCAATGTCTTGTACTTTTCGCCAAAGGCATTGGTTGAAATGAAAATTGCACCCTCTAATCTGTATCTCAGGGAAGAGAGCTTTCAGGGCTGATATTGCTCCAACTTCAAAATCCATCATAATTTTCTTTGGATTCCAGGTAGGTATTTCATTCTTGATTGAAGAAAAAAGCCTTTCGTACGTTTCTTTTCTTTTATCTTCTAATAAAGCGAATACCACAGGCACGGCATTTACTTCAGATGCGGTGTTTCCCAGATCTGCATGAATAGTATACAATTGTGTGAATTGTTGGGGAGCAATTTTAAAGGTTACGTCAACAAAAAATGTATCGCTGTTAATTAGAGCGGTTTTCCCCTTTTGCGTAGCGAACGCCAAAACTCTATTCTGCCTCTCTTCATCCGAAAGTAAAAAACTTGAACCATCATCCATTGCTAGCACTTCATCAGGGAGCACAATATCACTTGCAGTTTTAGGTTTTCGTGCATAGCCCTGTGCTGCGCTTCTGTTGCGATACACATAACTTTTTTTACGCTTGTAAATAACGGTATCTCTGAAACGAGATTCAGGCCTTGGCTATACAGCTTACTCATTTCTTCTTCGTATATTAAGGGAGCTGGCATTTCTTCGGTTCTCACGCTCTTCTTGACATTGCATACCTGTTTTTTGACTTCACAAACAGCGACATCAGGTGTACATAAGTGCGACGTTTCTTCTATAACGATGTTGTTTTTATTCTGCCTTTGCAGCTCTTCGGTTTTTCGTAGATACACATCCACGTGGTACTTTCCTTTCCCTTGTGCAGCATTCTATGCTGAAATCCCTTATACAGTGCCATTGGTTTTCCTTTGGTTGTCTCAATAACTTCTATCTCCGCCATATTTTAAAACTAATACCTTTGAAAAATCTACCTTTGAAAAGAGAATTAATGAACACGTTCGTTTTTGCTGTAGATAAAATGGTCAATTGCAGCAGTGAGTCCGTCCAGTCATTCCTGACAGGACAGAACAGGTTTCTTGTCCCCCCCCCCTCCATCTTTCGAAGGGGTGAACAGAACAGGGCTCTCCCCCTTAAAACTTTTGGAGAGGGGTGTGGTCCAAAGGAGGGAGAACACCGTCATATGCTGTTTTACAAAATCTGGTGGCGCAAATGGGAATTCTCCGCCCCTTCGCGCAAATGGGAATGGCGCAAGTGGGAATAGTTCGTTGTATGTTAGTATTTAAAAAATTTTCTGTTATTTGTAGAATTACAATAACTTGTATTTAAATTGTGTTTTCACCTACTGACCTTTTTTTTTTTTTTTTTTTTTTTTTTTTTTTAATTGAAATACTTGCCTAGCTAATGTAAAAAAAAAAAAGAACTGGGTATATCTTAATTATAAACTTTTTAATGGATCATTTATACTTATAATTTTTGTATTCTTGCAAGGTACAATATACCGTTTATTTTAGAAGTGTGAATTAATTAGTACTAACTGAAATCGAGAATTTACGTTTTATTAAACAAAGTGTCGTTTTTCTTCCCCCCGTGTCATTGTAATTGTGACAAAGAAGGAATGCTTTCGACTGTCCGAAAGTGGTCGTATACAAAAAAAAAATTGCCCTGATTGGCTGTGTATTGGGGTCTGCTGCCCCCCTTTCTCGTAAGAACCCGTAAAAAGAAACGAAGTTTGACCTTCTTATGTGGGAAAGTCAAATAAGGGTGTGCGTTCCTTGTCGTAACACCACCTGGGTAATTTGAAAGCAGTGCATATTTTTTTTTTCCCATGTAGTGCTGTTGTTATATAACCGCTTTTTTTTTTCTAGGATTAATTAATATCCCTGGTGTTTGTATTATAAATTTGAGTAATTTTAATAATTTACTTTCAGCTTAATAACTCTTCCCTTTCAGATTTTCCATTGCAAGAAGAGACTAGTTTGTTTCTCTTAGGAAGGAAATCAATTAGTTTACCTTTCAGCTTTTATTTTAGAAATCGGAAATTTCTGTGCTATGCTAAGAATAAAATTTTAGAATTTTGTAGCTTAGTAAAAAAAATTTACTTAATAATTAAAGTGTAATTACAGTTATTTTTCAGACTGGATGCTTGTGTCTAAAAGAAGCGTAATGTATTTTTGAAATGAAATGACTTTAAATTGTAAATTGTGTAGAAATGTTTTTTTTTTTCCCCCAGTTAATGCTTATATGTGATGTTTAATTGTAAATTAAATGCTAAAATGACTTTTATCTCTTTTTCAAAATCATCCATTTTGGACGTGAATTAATGTCTCTTTGGAATGTTATCCTTGACTTCTGAAATTGGATTTTTGTCTGCGGTTGCTTTTTGACTTTGAAGGTAAGCTTTTAACCATTTTTCCTTTTTTTTTTTTTTTTTCTCTAGGTATCGCGCACATTGTTGGATTTGCTTGTGTTTATTTTTTTTCTAGGCTAAATTATTTTAAGAAAAATGATTAGAAATCGTAATGCAAAAATGTTAACCGAATTTCTCACGTGCGGTGTGCAAATGCAAATTAGTGAATTTAAGTATTAAATCTCGTAGTGATCAAGTTAATTTTAACTTATGAAATTGCATTGATTACTTCTTTGCGAATGCAAATGTGTTTATGTACCACTGTGTATTTTGGAATTTTAGTTAAAGAAAACCAATTTTTTAAATAAAAAATGGATAGTAAAAAAAAATTTAATTGTATAAAATTGATTAATTTAGAATTTAATCATTTAACCATAATGTGCAAAATGATTATAAAACAATTCACGCTATCGTGTCTAAATAAATTTGAACCCACGAAAACCTGAGTGTGGATTCGAACGCTTGTGCTTTAAGAAATTCGAAGTGAAGTGTTGCGTCTATTGGGCGAATTTCCGCCAAATGTTATGTTGAGGCAACCCTAAAACTTGTAGTGCGTTGTTTGTTGACGTTTTTTTTTTTTCTCTTCCTCTCGTACGGAATATGCTCCGTTCTGCGAAATTGATCGATGCCATGTTGTGGAATTGTGTTTTGAAGAAACGTTTGTTTACCAACAATCGTGTTCTAGAATATGCTGTAATGTAAAAAATCTCGATGACATTTTAATTAAGTAATTTCCCCCTTTTTTTTTTTTTTCTGCGTGCCAATAAGCGAAAATAGCAACGTTAATTGAGTACCTATGAATACTTTAAATTTGTAGTTAGCTTTTCGCAAGGTAAAAGAGAGAATTTCGTGATTTGTAGTCTAAATCGTTTTGAATATTTGAGAATTATTATGTATTTTTTTCCTTTTCCTCGATGTGTTAGTGTTTTGAAATAATTTTATCAAAATTTTTCGATAAATGTGATAGAACTAAATGAAATTGATTTTAAAACTTTAAAAAAAAATATTTGAAATGGTTTATTTATTTATTCATTTATTTACCTATTTAAAAGAAAATTTCTTTTGAATTAGTTACAAATAGAAATTATTTGAATAATAAATTATTTAAATATGTGGAATATAAATTTTTCGTGGTTGCTTTATTTACGTTATTTCTTTTCTCTAAAGAAATCAGATTTGTCGTTGGTATGTAGTTGACTAGTTGAAATGAATTATTTTTATCTTTTTTTTTTTTTTCTTTCTATTACCATAATTCTTATTTAGTATTGTAGTACTACTTTACAAATATTGTAACCTTGTGCATTCACAAATTGTCTTAATTACATAAATAAACACCAATTGTCTTAATTACATATATTAAAACCATAAATTTTATGTACACCACACACATTATTTTACACTTTTCTGACTTGTGCATGTTTGTGTTGTTTAGCTGTTAATATATTACATGAAACAAACTTTAGTTTAAATTCTTATGTTTGTTATTTTCTTCCATGAATGTATGATCTGATTGTTCGTTAAAACTATTCAGTAAATTTGTACGCCCAGTCTAATAATCTTTCTGGCAATGATTCTTCCCTTGTTTCAATATTCCTCTCGTGATTAGTTGATTCTTCCTGATTTTGGTTTAACGATCTCAAATTGTAACGATGCGTGATATTAGGTTGTTGTGTTCCCTCAATTGGAAATTCATAGACTATGGTCTCTTGTGAATCTGTTGATTCACGTCTTTGGTTATCCATGTTTATTTCATGTTCACGATTTTGTGTTTCTGCATTTGTTTGACTGTGTGTTTGTGAATTGTTGCCTAACGTTTTGAAATAAATCAATGGCAAAATATCTTCTAATTCCTCGTCACTATCCTGTACTTGTGCTTCGATATCTGACATGTACAGTTGTTTTGGTACAGTTTGATGTTGTGTTTGCAAACGTAACTCCTCTCTACGTTCTCTGTATGGTAATAATCGCTCAACATTAACCCTTGTTTGTCGACCATTTGGAATGTCCTTCATTTGTATTGTGTAATTAACTGGAGAGTTTTTCTCAAGAATTACATATGGCCCTTCCATTAAAGGTCTCTTTGGTAATCCCTGATGTTTACCCAATGTAGGTCTGTGTAAAAAGACCAAGTCATTTATCTCAAAGTGTCTGTACTTCGCACCCTGAGTCAATCTGTATTCTTGTTGTATTTTTCTTGCTAGTTTGAAATTTTGGTTTACTTCTTTCTGTACCTCCTTGAAAACTCGCAGTTTTTCTTGCATATAAGATGGGATAGTGTTTTGTTCATTGCTGTTAGTGTTTATGTCTAACGAATATGGTGTTTTTGGTTCGTAACCGAACATCAGAAAGAAAGGTGAATATTTGGTCGTAGTGTGTTTTTGAGCGTTGTAAGCATGCTGATAGAATGTGAGTCCGTCATCCCAACAATAATTGTTTCTGGCATAGATAGCCAAGTTAAGTTTTAAGTTTCGGTGTAATGACTCATTGACTGCGTTACAGGCAGGGTGATATGGACTAGAAAATAGTTGGTGTACTCCAAATTTCTGTGCCAAAATACGAAAAATTTCGCTTTTAAAGGCTGCACCTTGATCTGTGAGCAAATGTTCAAATATCCCAAAATTTGCCATAAATTCGAAAAGTCTGTCAGCTGTCTCTGTAGCTTTAATTGTACGCATTGGATACAACACCGTAAACCTCGTGTAATAGTCTGTTAATTGTAGGATGTATCTGTTTCCCTTAGAAGTCGTTGGTAGAACACCTATAAAATCGGCGCTTATGTATTGCATTGGGCGTGTAGCCAAAATGTTATTTTGAATAGGTATTTTAGCATATCGGTTAGTTGACCTGTAAGCCGCACAGTTTTTACATGAAGCGACAAAATCTGTGCAATCCTTATACATATTTGGCCAAAAATAATAAAGTGCTGCGTTGTCGTAAGTTTTCTTGTAATTTACATGCATTGCATGAGTTAAATGCAAAATGTTTGGCCTAAATTTCTTTGGAATAAATACACGTTTCTTAAATTTGGGACCAAAGTTCTTCCCTGTTGGTGTTTTGTGTATTAACAAATCATCCTCCAAACACAAAAATTTCTCTGACTTTTTCAACGCTGTGGGATTGTGTAATATTTTGTCAATGATTGCTTTTGTTTGTAAGTCAACATGCTGTTCTGATTTTATATCGGCTATAGAAGGTACCTCAATTGGTATGGGATGGATGTTGCCCAAAATATTGTTTGCAAAATAATGTCGAGAAAGTATGTCTGGTACAATGTTATCCTTACTTCCTATTAATTTGTACTGTATGTGGTATTCGGACAACTCTAAAATTTGTCTTGCAACTCTATTGGCTGGATTTTTCAATTGTTTCAATTGACTCATAGTTTTGTTATCAATTTCCACCATAAATGCCCTACCATATACATAATACTTAAATGCTCGAATATTCTCAATTAACGCTAACAATTCAATCTCGAAAATAGGGTACTTTTTCTGTGTGTCAGTTAGCTTTTTAGAAAAGTATCCTATGGGTAATTTAACGCCCGTTGTTTCATCAATTTGGCTCAAACAACCTCCGATCGCACTGGTTGAAGCATCTGAGCTTAAAATAAACATCTTATTGTAATCTGGATGTATAAGAATGGGTTGTGTATCTAAACATTCCCTGAGCATATCAAACGCTTCTTGTGCTTGGTCATTCCATTGAAATTTGCCTTTATTTTTAGTTAAATCTGTTAACGGTGTAGTTTTATGAGAAAAGTTAGGAATGTACTTCCTATAATAATTGATTAGACCTATAAAACCTCTCAATTTTTTGAGTGTATTTGGAACAGCAAAGTTTTTGATTTTAACTAAATTAGCTATTGAAGGTTGAGTGTTATGCTCTGTGACGCGGTGTCCCAAGAATGTAATTTCCTGCATAAAAAACTCACATTTTTGTGGATTTAAAGTTAAATTGTAATTTCTTAATTGCTGAAAGAGTTTTTCCAACTTAAACAGTAGTTCCTCCTTTGTTTTTCCACCTAAAGCATAGTCGTCTATAAAATTTGCAATGTTCAAATGTTGTATTGGTGCCAATATAATATCGCTTAGTTTTTGCAAATTAGCTGGTGCAAATGAGACTCCCATTGGTAGCCTGCAAAATTGATATTGTCCTAAAGCGCTTGAAAATGACATGTACTGCCTATCCTCTGGTCTGATTTGTAGCTGATAAAAGCTTTGTGAAAAATCAAGCATTGCGAAAAATTTTCCCCCTTTTAATTTCTCTAATTCCTCGTGAATGACTGGTAGTGGGTGATCTACGAAAGTCATGTATTTGTTTAACTGACGAAAATCAACACAGATTCGATACTCTTGGTTTTCTGGTAATTGGGAAGGATTTTTCTTTTTAACCAACAGCAAAGGAAATGTTAAATAGCTATTTGAAGGTTCAATAATATTTGCTTTTAACATGCTGTCCAGTTGCTGTTGCAAAACTGGCCTTAACGCCTGTGGAACTGGGAAGTGTTTTGCTTTTGTTAAGTTTTCAGTATCTACTGTAAAATGTGGCTCCACTGCATTAGTACTCCCTAATGTATCAACCGTTGTGTTAAAAACATCAGCATACCTTTGTAAAAGTTCCCATAGCTTTGATTTTGTTTCCCTATCTAAATGTTGCAATTTAAAATCTGTTTGTTTTAAATTTTGCCTCCTTCTTTCTCTAACATCCTGCAATTGTTGCTCAGTAATATCTGTTTCCACCGTTGCCATATTTGTATGCTTTTGCAAATTAATGGTCTCACTTGTAACGTTATTAACCAAAATTTGTGTGGTGAAGTTTTTATCCACTTGACAAATAGCATTTTCAAAGTCTAATCCTTCATGTTTGAAAATCGGTTCTAACATAATATGTTGTCCCCTTTCAACGCCTCCTCTTAGTTGTAAAGTTAGTAATTTTGATTCATTTGGTGGTATTACACAGTTATTCTGCAACTTAGCAATATTTGCTATTTGTGTTGTGTTTATGTGGTTAGAATTTGCATCTTGGATTCTTAAACGAAAATGTTTCCCTACTAACAAGTCCTCCTCAAAATTTAATGTTAATTGCTTTTGCCTTAAGAAGTCAAATCCAAGTATTGCAGTATATTTTGGGCCTAAAGTGTCATTTATGACAAAAACTGGATGTGTGTACACCTTATTAGCGAATTGTATTGGTACATCATAACACCCTATAAGTTGTAGTGGCTGATTACTCACTGACAAAATTGTTGCATTCACTTCTCTTTTGCGCAATTTAACTGTATTTTTAAATAAATTAAACGTATTTAAACTTATTAACGTAACGCTTGCACCCGAATCAAGAAGTGCCACTATTGGTACAGTTCCAATAAACATTTTAATTACTGGTAAATAAGTATCTGTCCTTTCACTGGTACCCTCTGTATCAATATAAGTAACCTGATGCTGTGTACTTTGTACTGTGTTTTCGTGTTCGCTTCTTTGAATGTCATTTGTGATTCTACGATCCCTTTCTAACTCTCTCCCATATTCGCCATGTCTGTCTGCTCTTATGTAATTATCATGTGTGGGGTTTGGTGCATGACGTGTTGACAAACCCCCATTTAGTTTAAACGATTATCTCTGGTATCATACCTATTATATTGTGGTTTAAAACCACTGCCCCCTCTTCGGTCTGAATAATTGCTTCCCCTACGATTGGCGAAATTGCTCTGTCCTCTATCATTCCCAAACGAATTTCTCCTGCTATCGTAACCGTCTCCCCAAGATACCGTTCTCTGATTGTTGTTGAAACCACTAGAAAATCTACCCCTATTATAATTGTTAAACCCTCGTGATCTAGGGTAATTTTCCCTACTATAGTCCCTCTGTCTGTATTGTGGCCTCTCCATGCCTCTATTTGAGTTGTACTGGACCGGTGAACTTCTTCGTTCAAAAGACCTGTCCTGTCGATATGCCGGTTGCTGCCTAAATTCCCTATTCCTTGAATGTTCTCGACTGGAATGGTCCCTATCATACCCGTTTTGGCAATTATGCCTACAACCTGTATCTCTCGTTTCATCCCGGCCTCGTTCTCTCTGCGTCTCAAAAGCCCGTAGTTTAAGATTAGCAACTTCTTCCGTCAACGTTTGTATAATGTCTTGTGTAAGTTTTTCGCTAGAAGCCGAAATGTTTGTGTCCTGATTTTGCCCTGTGATGACTGCAATGCTTTGTGAATTAATTAATGCTTGATTTGCTTGCAATAACTGGACGTATTTGATCGCCTCTTCGAAACTGGTGACATCTTTTGTGAGCAACTGACTCCTATACATTGGCAAAATACCCTCAATTAATTTTGCAAGACGAATCTGATCGTAAACTTGCTTCATTTCCGGTGCCTCAAAATTTACTTTACCCAGAAATTGTCTAGTCGCCTGAGTAACTCGGGAACCATAAGTTTTAACGTTCTCATCCGGTAGTTGCCGACACGAATTTAAATTTTGCTGTCGTAAACATAAGGACTGGTCGTCCTGAAAGAAATGTAAGAACTTCTTCTTGAATTCATCTATGCTTGTTTCGAATGATAATTCTTCATTATTTATTAGTGAGGACAATGCTACACCTTTTAATTTAGATTTTGTGAGAAGAATTTGTTGTGATTCAGATAAATTATTACCATCAATTAGTTTGGCAATAGTGTCTAAGAAGTATGAAGCTGTTACTGGCGATGTGCTATCGAAAACAGGGATAAGATTTTGGAGCATTGCGACTCCCGGTAAATTCGGTGAATATTGACCATGTGTGGTGGTCGTACTCGCGCCGTTCTGTGTTGCCATAATTTTCCGAGAAAGAGGTTACGGTACAAACTTTCAATTCCTAAAATCGTAATTTTTGTGTAATTATGTGTAATAAATTAAACTGATTGGCGGCGCTAGTAAAATACAAGCTAAAACGCGACATGTCAAATCAAATTAAAATACAATTACCGAATTTAAAATTTAAATTACTCATAATAAATAAATGCATATTTTAATTAAACAGCTTTTCCATTCACTTATCAAAGGCATGGTCACGGTACCACTTACTGGTCTGGTGCCGTCTGTGTTAATTAGACTGCAGACAGACCTCAGGTTCTTACGTAGATAAGATTACAACTCCTTAAAGGGTGAAATGTTTAGCAATAAACTCTGCCGAAAGATCGCATAGTGGAACTCCTTTGATGAGTGTGGTTTGGAAAAGCTGTTCAATAAACATAACCAAAGTTATAACAAACAAATTTATTAACTACTAGGTTTACTTTACAGAAATAAAGGTTACTTTAACAATTAATGATCGCTTCTCTTTTACCAATTTTAAACATTAAATCTACTTTACGAAGTCGACCTTAAATTACCAATCCTATCAAGTTTATATTAAAAACCCCAAATCGGGTACTGTTTACACATATTCAAACACATTTCATTTAAATAGTCATTTTGGCCAGAACTCAGCTGCCCTCGCTACTTGTGGTTAAGATTTAATATTAAATTTACTCAAAAGTTAAAGTTAGAAAGCTGGAAGATTAGCTTAAAATGTGAATAAATGACTTCACGGTACCTGAGGCCATACTCGTCATGGCGTATTCTGCCATTCTCGGGAAAACCTATATATCCAAAATGAGCCTGCGGCGTTTTCTAATTCTCCCACACCTCAAGCAAAAAACTCCGAATGAATGCCCCGGGCTCTCGTGTACCCCCTTTTTACGTCCAGACCAAGGCGGGGTCCAAATTCAACTCCAGCCAGTCCGAAAGTCCGCAGGTTCAAATCTCTGGTTTTGAACTCTAGCCAATCGTGAACCCTAACATCACTGAGATCCCGCCTCTGATCCACAAGCGTCAGAGATTGGACTCGGACCCTCTGACGTCAATTCTTTGTACCGCCTAGAAGTTTCCGATCCCCTCTCCTCACACCTGTGATGCACCTGGGCCCTAATAATTCTGAATCCCAGCTTGCTGTCAAACGTAACGTCAAGCTGGCGCCAGCCTTTGTAACCCTTACCTAAAATTGAAAAGCCCCCGAGTATTTATGACGTCTGGCTCCAGCTCGATTCTGCCTTCACACGAAATAGTGAATGTAAACTCCCCCTTTCAAGATTTCCCGACCTTTAATACACAACTGACCTTTTGACCCTATCGTTCCCTGCAATCCATGGCTTTTGAAAGCAACTCGCCAACACATGTTGCAAAAGTACCTTTCTATCGGCCTGGCTTTTTGTAAAAGAGCTAACTGACTTCTTTGCCTTTTTCTGGACTTTCCAAAATTCCTGATGTTCAGTTCAGCGGACTAACACGTGGCAGTGGCACTACAGCCAGTACAGCCGGGCTGCACCTAAATTTATTAGTTTAAAACTAAAATTATTTATTTTACAATTTTCTAAAATGAAGATCCATTTCTACGGTAAGTGAAAAAAAATCCGATAAACGGCAATCTTCTTGCCTGGAAGTTGCATGATTTTCAAACTCGTTTGAAAACAATAGTTCCTTTTCAAATAAGCATAATGGTACCATTTACAGTTTTAAAAAATTCAATTTATATTATTTAAATTAACTTTTGAATGACTCTGACGTCACTTCCTATAAAAAAAACACGTGTTTGCACTGTGACGTCACGATACATGGTCTAGGTTCTTCCGGTTCTTCGATTCCTGCAAAAGCAAAGCTTTTGTGATTTTGGGGTTTCTTCTTTTAAAGTTTTTGCACTGAAATTTAATATTTACAATGTAAAGACTGGCTACCATTTTGGTCACAATTTAGAAAGATAGACGAAGATGACAATTATAACCAGTAATCAAATTTTAATAATTTTTGTTAAAATAATAAAACATTTCACAAATTAATTTTAATATTAAAATATTTTTACTAATTAATACATTTTATTATTGAAATATTTATACTTAAAAATTAATTGCAATGATTAATTAATTTTTATAATTTAATTGTTTTATTCAATATGCATCAACTTGCACATAGTTTGATTCGAATTTGCTGATCGGTGGAGTTGAAATCAAAGGGTTTTAGTTGCACACTGTTCGCTGTGAGACGAACTTGTGAGATTAGTGTTTACGTTTTACGAGCCAAAAAATTAAAGTCTGTTAGTAAGGTAAAATGCAAATTGTGCATGAAAGATTTTGATATTATTAATGCATAGTGCAAAACAACTATAAAGTCACACATTAAAGACCTGATGCATGAAAACAAATTTTCGAAGTTCCTTAATAAACATTATTTAGATCTTTAAAAGTCCTTGATTTTCAATCGACATTTTCATTGGAAACCCTGCTGTGGAAAAGAGAAGAAAGAAAAACAACGAACTAGATATTCTGAGCAGTACACTGTCTACAATTTTGAAAATAAGGAAACAATTCTCAAGAACTTTGACAATCATCGTAGAGAACAGTAAAAAGATGAGAAGTGGCGATTATCTTGAGGTGGAGAAATGTGTTATGTTTGCGGATAACGCAGTGCCGCACTTAGAACTTCTTTCTTGGAGGGAACATCGTAAGAGAGAAAGTCGAGAATTTTGGGAAGCAAATGGAATACACGGCAATTCAAAGTAAGCAGCGGCTGGTTCAAAAATTGAAAAGAAGAAGAAGAAAAAAAAGGAACAGCGTAACTTTTCATATATAATTTGTGTCTGGAAGAACTATGAATACACACCAAACTGTTTTAGATAGATATAATAAATAAAATATGATAAGGAGTTAGTTTTATGTTCATTTTTATACGATTCACTTTTTTCAAATATTTTTTTAGGATTTTGATATTTCAAATTTTTGGTATCTCGAATTTTTATACACTTCCCTTCGAGTTCGAAATTTACTCAAGAAAACCGTCGATAAAGAGCGATGTCTCGGGTCTATTAAGTTATTTCTCTTTGCTATGTTTCAAAATTCGTCGTGAGTGTCGATTTATATGTGTTTCGAACGACGAGTTTTCCTATTAAAAACTGTTACAAAACATGTTCACAAACAGACGCTTCTATCTAATTCCAGTGATTCAGTCAAGCTGAAGGGAATTTAGTTTAAAAGCCATTACATATTTTTCTAGATTATAGAGCATTGTTACATTTGACAATTAATTTTTTTCGCCAAATTATGGAGGCATGAAATGAACTATAACAAGGACTAAAACCAGAAAATGTAGTAAGAAGAACATGAAAATAGGAAAAACTAGGGGTGTGGAACATCGCACAACTTTCAGTTACACTATATAACATTGGTCGTTGCAGCAAACTTTGACGTGTTACTTACCATTTTCTTATTTTCTCTTATTAAAAAAAAAAAAAAAATGGCCAGTTTGGCAATATTTTTGAATTTTTTTTTACACGAGCAAAGAAAAAAAAAAAAAAAATGGCGAAAATTGTGACTTTATTTGATAGGCATTACATTGTCCTTGCTTGTGCGTAAAAAAAATCCATCGTTGATGGAAAATGATTAAGAGCAGAGAGCTCAGAGTTAAAGGCACTTGTTTTCAAATTTTATCGTATTTTTAGGGGAATTTCGGAGGTGGGAAAGTTTGGAACACCTTCAGAGGCATTACCACATCGATTTTGATCAAAATCATTAGAGCTGTTTTTTAGCAAATACTGAAAAACATGATTTTTTCAATGACCTTATGCGCATGAGGAATTTTGACAAAAACCTTACTGGTAGGTCCTTGTGCCGCCACCAACCCGCACACCAAATTTGAACATCGTAGGTCAATTTGTTCGGAAGTTATGCACCACGTACACACATACACACAGACAGACATTTTTTCTAGATAACTTTTTTTAAATCAGAATGTTCCAGAATGTGAAGAAATGTTTTAAAAAAAAAAAAAAAAAAAAAATTTTTTTTTTTACCGAATGCTATACATATGCTATGTCTACATATAGGTAATTGAAAGTAAAAATTTGGCAAACATCACCTAGTAAGATACGGGATACGGACGTTTTATGTTTCAACTAGACTATACATACATTGTGCCCACTGCCCAATGGAACGTTACAAATTAACCCATATACCTATCTTAGATTAATTTAATGTTTCATAGCTGTTAATAAAAGTGTAAAAAGATAAACTTTTTCAACAGTAATTTGCTTAATATTTCTTTCTCTATAACAAAGGAATAGTAGAAGGAAATAACAAAAGAAAAAGGTCGAACACATTCTAGTGATTTTAATTACTATATTAAAAGTTCCTTAAATTTAATGAATGCCATATATTCTTGTTGAAAGAAAAAAAAAATTAAAATTGTATAATATTAAGTGATTTTTCTTAGATCACTCGAAATATTGAAATTATTTAGTAAATTGTCACTCTAAAGTAAATTTTTAGGAATAAACTAGGTAGAAAATTACACATTTTTGTTATTTTCATCACACTTTGGCCTTTTTGTCAGAAAAAATGTAAATAAATGCCATTTGCTTCAATATCATTTTTTAATATTTTATTATCCCTAAAAAGAAAAAAGTGAATAGACTGTTACTATTTAATACACGCAATTTAAACGAAATATTTTCGTTCAAAGATTACATGCCAGCTGCTCTATTTGTATATCAGAATCCTCATCATAACATGTTTCCACACAAAGCTACACAATGTTAAATTTAACATTGTCTTTACTTTTAAATATTTAGAGAATAAGCCATAAAAATTCATTTGAAATATGCAGGTAAGATTTATTCAGGCATCATCTGTAAGAAGATCCAATTCTGATACTATTGTACAGAACCTTTGCAATCATTTGACTGCGCTTTGGTTTTTTTTATCCTCATTTGCTACTCTCTTTTGAATCAGGATATGGAAAACAAGTATGTTCTTGGTGTCGTGGATTACGTTGTCATTGTCTTCAGCCTTCTTATTTCTGTAGCTATAGGAATAAAATTCAGATATTCTTCTGGAAGACAGAAAACTATGAGGGAATATGTGATGGCAGGGAAAAACATGTCCATATTTCCTGTAGTCATGTCCCTTGGTGTGACAATGTTGTCAGCAATTACTATGATCAGTAATCCCGTTGAGACTTACCGGTATGGTATGCAATTTTGTATGGTTATTGGTGGGGCCATTGTTGGAACCTTTGTTAACAGCGTATTTTTTACACCAGTCTACTTTAAGTGTGAAGTATCGTCAGTGTATGAGGTAAGTTTTTGAGTAATATATAATAACTAATTTAAAATTCAATTTTCACTCTACAACTAAAGCCAGAAAATTTTAAACATTGGTGTTTACTATTTTAGATTTTATTGTGAAATAGAAAAGTGCATTCATATGTTTTTGATTATTTCAAAAAATATTCATAAAATAAACAAATAATGTTACTTAATATTTTTTATAGTGTCATGGTCTGAAATATAAAGTGACTCATATGTGCATTTATTAATTATATGGTTTGATACTAATGTTATATCCAACTTTGTAATTAAATCCTGTATTGCAAACTTCTTTAAAAAAATTGTCCTTTTTCTAGTGACAGGTTTAACAGAATTTATTTTATTTCAAATTAATTGTATAGCTTGCATTATATAGGAGTTTGATTCTTTTTAAATTAGTGTAGCCTGCTGTAAAGTTATTAATGTGTGACATTTAAACTATTGAAGAACATATAGTTTTGTTGTTAGTCATGAATACTAGAATTTTATTCGGTATGTTTTCCTCTTCATAAATATATCTTTAAATACAACTGTACTAATTATTTCCTCTCAACTTATATTATCGTGAAAGAAATTGTAAACATTCGCAGACATTTTAAAAATAATTAAAATTTGTATATATTTTTATGTACAATATTTACTTAATTTAAATATTAAAAACCAATTCTTAGGTTTAAATTCAAAGATAAATAAATGACATTTGCTTCACTACACAATTTTTAATATTTTATTTTCTCTAAAAAAGTAAAAATGCATTTACTGTTCTTACTTAATTTCTAATATATTCTGATGTACGCAAATTAAACGAAATATTTTGTTGCAAAGATTACATTTCTACCACTTATGCAAGCTGTTTCATCTGAGAATTTCAGAATAGCAAACATAACAACCTGTTTCCATATAAACCAACACAATAATATTTTTAATTCTACGTTTACTTTTAAACATACCGAGAAAAAGCCATAAAAATTCTTTTGAAATATGCAGATACGCTTCGTTCAGGTATCATCAGTAAGAAGATCCAATTCTGATTCTTTGATACAGAACCTTTATAATTATTTGACTGCGTTTCGGCTCATTTTATTATCATTTCATACATTTTACTTAAGCAGGATATGGAAAAGAAGTATGTTCTCGGTGTCGTGGATTACGTTGTCATTGTTTTCAGCCTTCTTATTTCTGTGGCTGTAGGAATAAAGTTTCGGTATTCTTCTGGGAAACAGAAAACTATGAGGGAATATGTGATGGCCGGGAAAAACATGTCCATATTTCCTGTAGTCATATCCCTTGGTGTGACATTTTTGTCAGCAGTTACTATGATCAGTAATCCGGTCGAGACTTACCGGTATGGTATGCAATATTGCATGGCTTTTGCTGGGGCTATTGTCGGAACTTGTGTTAATGTTGTAATTTTTACACCCGTCTACTTTAAATGCGAAATATCGTCAGTGTATGAGGTAAGTTTTTGAGTAACATATAAGGATATTAACTGAAGTAATTTAATGTTCTATTTTGAGTAAACGAATAGGGCAAAGTAGCTTTATATATTGTTGTTGACGCTTTTCGCAAAATATAAAACTTCATTAATATGTCCTTTTTGGAAAAAATAATATTTTTCTAAAATTAAGTGTTCATGGACCAAACAAATAATGCAATTTAATATTTTTACAGCTTCGTGCTATGAAATATTAAAAGTATTATAAGTACAATTACCAATTCTACGATTTAAGATCAATTTACTATACATCAAAGGACAAAACGGCTTTAAACATTGTTGTTGACCATTTTAGAATTCGTTGCGAAATAGATAAGTACATTAATATGTTTTTGAAAAAAAAAAAAAAAAAAAAAGAAGATATTCATAAACTAAACAAATGCCAGTTAATATTTTTATAGTGTCATGGTATGATATATAGTGTCTCATAAGTGCATTGACTTATTTTACAGTTTCAGAATGTTATTATGTCCAAAGTTGTAATGTAATTAAATCCTGTTTTGCAAACTTCTTAAAAAAAATCCTCTCTTTCTACTGACCAGGCTTAACAGAATTTTATTTGTTTCTAATAAATTATACAGCTTATATTTTATAGGAGTTTAATTTTTTGCAATTTGTGTTGTATGCTGTAAAGCTATTTATCTATTAATGTATGCAATACAAAATAATTATTTAAACTGAAGAACTTATTATTTTTGTTGTAAGTCTTAAACACTAGAATTGTTTTCATATAAACAATATTGATTTTTCAATCAAATTTTGGTGATTGCAGCCAAAGAGTAGGAAAAATAAGTATTTCTTAAGTTGTTACATATATATTCGTAGTAATACCATTAAACAAAATATGTATATATATATTATATATGTGGAGATGAGTGTACTGGCAGGGAGAAAGTGACGAGACGTTGAATTGGCCTCTTATTTTATTAAGTAGTTTGATATTGAGAGAGCATAGCGCGCGCGTGCATCATGCGCGGCAGTTATACAGGAAGTGTTTGATTTAGAGTTTATACAGTGCTTCTGGTTCATCTCGCCAGAGGGCGCTGCCACAATGATAGGGGAGAATGACTGTTGGTTCCCACATATATATAATATTATATATATATATATATATATATTTTATTTAATTAATCCATATTTTACTGATATATGTTTGAAATTACTGTTACAATATTTATTCAGTACGTCTTACTCTTTATAAATTTATTTTCCCTAAATACAACTGCTGTAATTATTTACATTCAGCTTAAATTATCATGAAAGGAACTGCAGATTATTCACAGACAAATTTAAAAATACTGAAAACTTACACATTTTTATATATTTAGGCAATTTAAATAATAAAAACTAATATCTTAATTTAAATATTTAAGATAAGTTTCTTACTTATTGACAAGCCATAGATGTAAACACTTTTACAAATATTTTATCTTTATAAAGTATTTAATGGAAGCAAATTACATTTAAAAAACTAAAGCAATTGCAATTCAAAATATCCATGAAAAAAAAAAAAAATTTAATTCAGTTTAGCATTATTTGTCAGTTTTTAACCTTTTTATAGTTCCTTGAACTGCGGTATGGCAAAACAACAAGATATGCTGTATCAGGTTTATTCATTATACAAATGGTAAGTTAAAATTTTATAATTAAAGGAATTGCAATTAATAGAATATATTCGTATTTATCAAGAATTCTCTCTGAAGCTTTAATTAATCTCATTAGGTATTCTTTATGTCTTCCGTATTGTATGCTCCAGTACTGGCAATTAGTGCTGTTACCGATTTATCCTTGGAAATGTCAGTCGTTGTATTTGGACTCGTATGTGCATTTTACTGCTCAATTGTAAGTAGTTATTTATGTATGATATATTATTAAGTATAAAGTGACAGTTAATTGAGCTGCACTAGTGTAGCGCCATCTAGAGCTTATTCTATTAAACATGATTTGTAAAATTTGATGAGTCCTCTGTTCAGACCATTGAACAATATCTGAGGGAAAAAATCAATTAAAAAAATTTCCATTAGATGTTCCTTTAAGGAACTGTATGAATGTTAATTTTACAGATGGAACCTTATTGGAAAAGTTGTGGCTGATGTTTTAAATCTAAAGTAGAATAATTCATGAAAGTTTTTAATATCTTATATGCGATTTCTGTTCTTGAAGTGTCAATGACAAAAACTCGACATATACTTTAGTTTTTATTTTTTCAATTTGGTTTTCTTGCCATAATTTTATTGGTCTAAAGAATATGTTCACAATATTTTGTGATAATTTCTTCTGGAATGTGACTACTTTAAACAGTATCAGTTTATTTAGGACCACCTTGCAGTTTAAAGTTTAGCAAATTAACTTGCATGACTTGAGCTTTCAAATTTTTAAATTTTGCAAGTTCTATGTTTCAGATATATACTAATATAATTTATACATACCTTATTTATTATTTATCAAAATATATATGAAAATTTGAATTTCCCCCGATTTCTTTCAAATATTTTTTTTAAAAAATCAATTTTATTTTTTAATTTTTTTTTTTATTACAAGTGAGTAAAAAAATACTGCAGAAGGTTTCCTAATTTCGATTGCTATTGTATTTAGAAAGACAAATAACATCACTTAAAGTCGAATCTTTTATCGAAAATTCCAATGTTTGTAATACCTTCATTGATTTTTATTTTAAAGGATATAATAATATTCTTATTATTTTTATTGGTAGTTTTCAAGACTAGCGTTTTTGGGTAAATTTCCTTTAAACTTGCAAATCAATAAGAATAACTTAATAAATGTATCGAAATCCCTTACTGCTGTTATATATCAAAACATACAAATGATTGCAGGTGAATATCTAGAAATGAACTTGATTTTTATATTACCTTATAGTGTAACATATATTTAAATGTTTATTAATTCGAATATGATTTAGTCGATTTTATGTAACTTAACTTTTCAAACAGAAACATTTTGGTCGCTAGAAGTAAAAATTGGTCTCTCATCGAAAAACATTGTTTGCTCCATTAAATTTTCCCAGAGAAACTTACAGTAGAGTATAAATTGAATATTCAACACAAATGGAAAACCTGGAAACAGTGCAAGACTAAACTATCAAACTTAATAAATCGACCTTTTTATAGATAAGGAAATAATGAACAAGCATGAAAGAATGTATACTGTAAATTCTTATTCCAAGTAAAAAGTCAATTTTTAATTTTTTAAAAATTTTTATTCCAGGGTGGTTTGAAAGCAGTTTTATGGACAGACGTCTTTCAAGCAGGTTTCATGTTAATTTGTCTGTTAGTTTTATATGTTAAAGGAATAAGCGAAGCAGGAGGTGTTGCTGAAATTTACAGAATAGCCAAAGAAGGTCAAAGATGGCAATTTTTCAAGTATAAAATTAACTTTGATATTAGTAAAGCTATCGTTTCATTACTGCAAATTAATTTATTTAAATAAATTTTTCAACTATATTATTTAAAAATTTGTGAAGAATTGTAATGAAAACTTATAAATGTGACTAAAATTTCCTCTGGAAAGCTAATTGTTCGAATTTAATAAAATCATGATATTAAATAAACTACTCTATACTACTCTCATCAAATCAACAAATCGTCACTAGACGGAAAAGCCACGGTTTTTACAAGCTGAACCTTATAGAAAAATCTATAAATGAAGTTTTAGACAAAAAAAAAAGGGAAAATACTATGATGTTTTGAATTTAAATCGCATAATTGTGGTCCCTAATATTCAATTGCCAAAATATTTAATTGTTTGTAGAAGTGTTTAATATTTTTATTTGTGTTAAATTTTTTATTCGTTTGTCATTTTTATTACAATTTGTAAGTATCATTTTCAGATTGTCTCGGTAGTGCGTATAAAAACTTTTAGAATGATTAATTTTTCATTAAAGGTTCTAGATTGTTCTTAACACAGATTTTCATGTTAACAGTCAGCGTGCCATAAGGTCATCAGTCACTTGTTCCCAACGTCCAGCACCTTCATTTGATTCACTGGAGAAACCAGTTTGTCAATGGCACGCTGGTAGCTGGCAGCACCAGTAGATCAATCATTTTTTAGTTACTGGCGAGCCAACACCCATCACCAGTACTCTCCTGTGACCGTTGATTGCCAGAGTAATGCTTGCTCAGTACCTGGTGAGCCACTTGCTTTTGCTGTGTATAAGGAAAGCCTGCATTCCAATGAACGCATAACAGTCACTTTACAATCAACTCGCCAGCTGGTTTGTCAGCTACTGGTAATTTGTTAATAAACCTCAATCAGCAAAAGTGTAATTATAGCTGCCCTGTATTTTGAGGTAAAACGTTATGAATCACATGTTTTTAATTTACTCTAAATTGTATAAAATATCGTTGCAGCTTGCAAATGGATTTGACTACAAGATACACGTTCTGGAATACATTTTTACGTGGATTAGTTTCATCGATAGCATATTATGGTACAAGTCAAATTGAAGTGCAAAGGGTTCTAAGTCTGAGTACAGTTAATAGAGCCAGAGCGTAAGTTATTATCTAGATTCTAACAGAATATTACTTTGGTGCATATTTTGAATAATATGGGATTATAGAGTTAATGCCACAAAGTATTGTGACATTTTTTTTTTTTTTTTTTTTTTTATGGGAGTATATTTTCATTTTTCTCTTGAAAATTAAGTAAAAATTAATAGGTTTCACTGGATAAGGAATTGCATCTCTTCCACTAAAAATAAAATCATACTGAAAAAAAAAAAAAAAAAAAAAGGAAGTCCTTGCAGAATGAACACAAAAGTGAACTTTTTTTTCACGTGAAAAAGATGAGAAATTTGGAAAGAAATGATCTTCGAAACACATTAACAGTGTTGAAATTGTCTTTATTTCTTGTATAACTGCCTATGAATTCTAGAATGTGTTTAAGAAAAAAAAAATTCTAAAATAAAGGAAAATATAGCTAAAACCTGTAAGTTTGAACGTTGTACTCAAACGAATAGGTCATTTGCGTAAGTTTTAAAATCATCAAAATGACTTTTAATTTTTATGTCAAACAATTTATTACAATTCAAACTGGTCTAATTCATTGTCGATTAATTTTAGTTTGGTTTCAACCTCATTCTATATCATAGTCTTTAAAATAGTTAATAATGTACAGAAAAATCTATTATTTACAGTACAATATATGAATTAGGCAGTTTTTTTTAACATTTTGCACCAGAGTAAAAAACTCAAAGTAATCAAATATATCCCACCAAATGATTAGTTATCGCACTCTATCAAGTAAAGAACAAATGGAAGTAAAGAACGGATTTTATTAAATTTCATATCTAACTTACCCTATTGAATTTATATTTATATTTATGAAACATATGTGTATCTAATTACACTGTATTTGATTTTATATGTTATGTAATTGTATATGAAAATAAATATATATAGAAATACGGATAGGAAAATTAAACCTAATAATAGTTTGTTTGTTTTTCAGTGCTTATCTGTGGAGTCTGGTACCCATTGCATTACTTTTTTTGATGTGTCAATTTTTAGGAATGATTCTTTATTCCATTTTCTACACTTGTGATCCATTACAAGACAGGCAACGCACTGGAATCACAAGATATGATCAAGTAAGCACAGTTATACACAGTTTTTATTACACAGACAGTATATTGAAACAAACTAAACTATAATGCTGGTTTATTTGTTACACGACTAAATGTAACAATTGTAACCCTAAATACTAGGGATACGAATCCTTGCTGTTCATCACACACTTGTATATTAACACCTTCTATTACATAATAAACTTTAATAAAAAAATAAAAAAAAATATGATGCTATAAGTTGTGGTGTTGTTGTGGAACAAGGATATTTCTTAATAAAAATAAGTTAATTATTAAAAGTTAAATTCAAACTTTAAGTTACAAGTTGAAATTACATTAACTTATTTTGTTAATAAACGTTAAGTATTACTGATAAAACTAAAACTAGCTCAGAAGTGCAAAACTTACTGCCTAATGACTTTTAAAAGATAATTTGGTAAATAACAGGTATGTTGAAATTTGCATGTATTTATAAGTTGTATGTATGCATACGTTATTGTCTTATTAAAATTAAGATTAACACATTTGTAACAAAAAACAAATTTTCTTGTTGAATATTCTGAAATGATTGGTCTTCAGGTTCATAAAATTAAAAAAGAGACATTATGAATAAATGGAAACACAGATAACAAAATGCTGCTCAAGACTGAATGAAAATGTAGTGTACTTACATATCTAGGAGCAACATTAAGTACTAAAGGTGGAATCAGTGTTCTCCAGTTAAATATTTCCAAATGATATTTTTACCCACTCTCTCAATTTTAAGGGGTATTTTTAAAACCCAAAAGGTATTTTTTAATTGAAATCGCGGCTTAAATTCACGCATGAGGTCAATTCTATGGGGTGAAATTGATTTTCATTGGGTGTTCACGCAGATTTCAAGCATTTTGGTGAACTCTGGTTGGAGCAGATATCCAAAGCAAAATCGCCCAAGTCCGTAACTGATTTAAATGCGTATATGAAATTTAGTAAACTATAAACCTGGCTTTGAAGGTATAACTAAATCTATACAAATCAATATTAAATCCAGTTCTTCTATGTGAAACTGAGACGGGGAAACTTAGAGCAACACAGACAAAGAGACTAAATGTCTTTCAAAACAAATGTCTCAAAATAATTATGAAAATCTTCTGGACAAATACAATTATAAATTAAATGTTCTTACAGAAAACGAAATTAAGACCAATAGATGAGGAATTTAAAATTAGGAGATGGTGCTTTTCCAGCCATATCTTGGGAATGAGAGGTGATAAGATCCCAAATATTTCCCTCACAAATGTTGCCCCGGAGAGAAGACGACGTCTTAGACATCCTAGGCTAACGTGGAGTAGAGTTGCTTTATTAAGCTGTACAGCTTAGAGTTACGCCGTAAGCATGGAAAGTCGCCCAAAATAGGGGTTGCACGGGTTTTAGGACGGTAGGTAAAACCCCATGTTAATCTCCATAGACGTCTTCGAATTCCGTCTGCGGCGGTTGCTTTTTGCTCTTAGACAATATGAATGACATCTCGTTATGACTTATCTCTTACTTCACAGAAGTAAACAAAAACATACTGGATCTCTAACGTGGAGAAGTATGATAGAGAACCAGGGGTTGCTGCCAAGGATAAGACAGGATGCAGAGTTAGATTGAAGGCCTTTTGCCCCCCTGGGCACCATAAGAAACTATGGTGATGATCTATGTATGTTGTACTTTGGAATCAGAATGAGGAACTGATATTTTTTTCATATAGACAGCATTGAAATTGAAAAGAAATAGTCTCAGTCTCTATGTAATCGATTCACAGATTCGATATCACGAGAGGAGCAGCTCTCTAATCATAGGATGAGAACATGTCAAATAAAGATTCTTATGGTGTAGGTTGACCTTTTTTTTAAGCACTTTGTGGTGAAAAATATTTAACGACTTCACAGAACAATGTGTAAAAAAAGGTTTTAAAAAGTCAAATTTCGGAGAAAAACTGTATCGAAATGTATTCAATAATCTTCTAATCCCGAGATCATGAACAGAGAGCTGTGAAACTAGATAGTGTAAAAGATATATGCCAGATCTCAATTTGTTGTCATTAGTGACAAAGCAAGCATATTTTGATGATGTAGTAATGTAGAATTAGAATATAAATATTTCTACTTGAAGTATATCTATTAAATTTAATTAATATTTTCCAGGTGGTGCCTTATTATATTGTCACAAGGTTTAGCAAGTTCCCTGGATTAACTGGAGTTTGTGTTGTTGGAATATTTAGTGGCTCCTTGAGCACATTATCTTCCGCTTTTAATTCATTATCTACAGTTACTGTCATTGACTTCATCAAACCTCTTTGCTCTTCCAGGGTCCTTACAGAAGCTAGAACAGTCTACATTGCCAAAGCCTTATGTAAGAAGTTATTTAACGTGTCCTGTTCAATTGCCCCTTCTTTTTTTTTTTAAAGCAGTTCATGCTTTGTAATTAATGCCATAATTTTGTAAATTTAATTTTGATATACATTAATTTCTAACTATTTTTAGTTAGAAGATAGCATCTTATCCAATTACTGCTGATAAGTGAGTACTAGTTTCTGAAATATAACCTATGTCTGTATTTTATTACTTCTAGCAATGTTCTATGGAATCCTTTGCATAGGCTTTACCTTTGTTATCTCCAAAGCTGATAGTTTAACGGCAATCAATGGTACTTTAATTAGTATCATGGAAGGACCGATGTTAGCTATCTTCTTAGTAGGGATTCTCACCAGAAAAGGTTCAGAGAAAGTAAGTATGATTTAAATTACTCCATTGAATTTTTTTTTTAAATTTTACATATAAAATCATTTCATAAATTGTGTTTGGTAATTTTGGGTCTTGAACGAAGACATTGTAGATGATCCTATGACAAAATTATAACCGGCTTTATCCGTTTCAGAGATAGCAAATTGACTCTGAACCAATTTGTAATTACAAATTTATGTAAATAATTCAAGTAAATAAACAGCGAAAGGATATTGAAATGAGATAATTTCTCCAATTTTGGCAAGCTCGTATTGCAAGGGAGCAAGACAAAAGATTATAAATGAACCTAAAACTAATTAATATGTATGAAGTATTAAGCATAGGGTTGTTGAAAACAACTGGAAACTTTTTTACTCTCTTGAAAAAAGAACAGTAAAATTTTTGTGTTTCATATAGGCAAACGTTATCCTGAATACGTCAAATAATCGAGATCCTTCTTAAGTCAACTTTTTTAACTTTTGGCTAACGTTTTTGATTTCCTTTATCTGAAGAATAGGAAAAATATATGATTGACTATGGCAAACAAAATTTAAGTTATTTTTAAATCCTTTATATTAACTTCGATTTAGTGTGTGTGTGAGTACACTTTCCGTAATTCAATCAGGTTGGAACTTGAGACATAGATTTGATGTTGATGACAATGCGTTCTATAAAATTTTGGGGACTGTTACTGTCACTAAAATGTCGCTTTTACAGAATACTAATAAACCAATTTGGCATCATTCAATCGCGCTGAAATGGCATTTAGCCGATTATTGAAGAAACTCTTTCCTGTTGCCAAAATTTGTTTAATCAGAATAAATAAATAAATAAATAAATAAATAAATAAATAAATAAATAAATAAATAAATAAATAAATAAATAAATAAATAAATACATAAATAAATAAATAGAAAATATATATAAGTGAAGTAATTTTAACTGATCATTGTTGAAACACTTTCCTGTTGCTAAAATTGTTTTAATAAATAAATAATAAAATGGTTTTAATCAGAATAAATAAAAGATATTTGGATGTGTGAATGCATAAATTCACATTCATTTTTAATAAATACATTTGGAAAAGAAGTTTACTGCATATTTTGCTGATAGAGATGTTTTTAATATATAAAATTAGATGCAAATACTAAGCACGCGTTGACAACAGAATCGGTGCTATGTTAATGACTATAAAAAATTTCAATGCATTATAAAGGATTTATCTCTAAAACTTTGTTTTTATGGGTTATATTCTTTCATTATGTGAAAGTATAGAGAGTTTTATCGTTATTTTACTTTTGCTCATACAACTACTTAACATAGCAAATAAATTCCGACCTAACTTACTACTTTTAATTTATCTGCAAAAGCTATACCTTAGAGAAAATAATAAATATCGCTGGATGTTTGTATACATATATAAATTCTTGTTCAACTATTTTATCACAAACTATTTGAGTTTTTATTCACTTTTACGGATTTTATCCCTTACTTTAGAAGCAAATAAAAATATTGGGACGAAACATCTTTTTCTCAATTAGCTCATAAATAACTCTTTTGTTGAAATTCATCAGTCTAGCTTTGTAAAATTGTAACCATAAGTTATTTGTGAACCAGTGAACCAATCAGTCTATCTGCGTCGCCCCACTTTGGGGAGTCCCATCATTGTGTCTGTCGAGATAGGAGAAAAAAATCCCCTTTAATACAATCCCACTCCCCTCTCAGAATAATTTAAAATTGTTTGAGAATAGCAAAATTAGAAGGTCAGAATTACTTATGTTTAAAATTTCCGAGCATTGCACCTATTAGAAGTGGCTTTGTTTAAATATAATTCAAGATTCAATTTTCTTTATTGGTTACTTTGACAAAATAATCACCACATCTTTTCTACATGAAACAAAAATTACGAATTTCAATTTATTGTTTCCATTTTCTGGAAGCATTTGATTCTAAAATGGAGAGATACTTTCACTATTTATTGACTCTGACTGTATGTGTTCTTACTAAACATTTATCTGAGATATATTTGAATGATAATTCATTTACGAAAAACTGTTAAGTTGGTAAAAAATTGTCAAGGTTTCAATAAAACTAAATTTTAATTACACCTATAATATGCAATATTGGCATGATCTTAACTACAATGCAAGTTTGACGATATCTAGCAAGATTTGTTACGTATAGATAGGCAAAATAGTATTCATCTACTCAAATTTTATCAAAAACACAAGTTGATGTTTTCCACTTTTTCAAAAACTTTTTTTATAAAAGTTGTTCTGTTTGTCTATCTTCATGCAACATTTAATAAGAGAAAGTTATAAAAATCCAGACAACCAATTTTGAGGAAAATTTCAATTATTATTATTTCACAAGTTTTTTTTTTTTTTTTTTTTTTTTTTTTTTTTTTTTTTTTTTTAATCATCAGTTCATCAGTAGTACATATACACAATTTTATGAAGAAGTGATGATTTCAACAGGATCCAGAGTGCTTTAAACTGTGTTATTTTAATTATAACCACTATGTATAAAACTGATTCCTACTTAAGTTGTGGCTCACATTTTAATGAAACTAAATTTTATGTTTCAGTGTATTCTCTTCAGTCTTTTGGTTGGTGTCTCCCTAACGAGCTGGATAGGATATGGATCTTTATTCAGTGGCTATAAGTATCCATCTCTTGCCTTGAATACAACAGGATGTCCATCTAAAAATAGTTCGGACTTATTATTTCAAAACTTAACATGCGCCTTTCCAGAAAGTTGTCCCGTGCAGATAACTTCTAAACAAGAAATCGTGAAGTAAGTCGGATGTAAAAAGAGTTAGAGTTTTGTTTTATACACTACACAAATGTAGCGAGGAAGGTAAAGTGAGATTATAAAAGTATTTGAATTTGGTATTTAGAAGTTGAAAAGAAATGAGTCAATGATATAACAATTTAACCTTAATTTATAAGATGTTAGGGTTAGTATTAAATTTAATCGTGTTTAAATTAAATATTTAGGGTATAATATCTGATTTATTTGGCGTTGTATGTACTGTTAAAGAAATAAAGTAATATTTCCATATTTTAATCTGTTGCATTGTAAAGACACTAAATGTTTTTACGTAAGCATTTAAACGATTTTTCAAGTAAAACAGAACCCGCAGAGAATCTTTTTAAATGTCATTAAAAGCCATTATTCTTTTCTTCCAACTTATGCAAAAATTTTACAATTGTTTCTCCTTTAAAATTTAAACATAACGTTTCAAATATACATGTATTTTCAATTTATATTCTTTTTTCGTTTTACAGCGAACCCTTCATTTTATACAGAATATCATTTATGTGGATATCTCCTATAGGATGTGTCGTTACATTATTTTTCATTTTCCTTTCAATTTTATTTGCAGGTAATAATTTTAAGCATTTATTCATATAGGAAAATAATTTAACTTCAAAACGTTTAGCTCTAACTTGTGAGCGTGGAAAATTGTATAATATATTTAAAAGAAAAATTATTCTGTAATCGAACTTTTTGAGAACATAAAAAAATGACAGAAATTTTGTATACATCTTGCATTCGTTATAATACAATTAAAGTCTCCAAAATAAGTATAGTTAAAATGTAGAAAATATATGTTAAACTTTTTGAAAGTCTTTTTTTTTTTTTTTTTTTTTTTACAACTTTGAATAAGCTACAGGTCAAATTATTACACAATATCTTTTAAATTTGGCTCATTTTGTTTATATTTGTTAATACTATAAACCTTTGTAACTAATTTCCAAACATGGTTTGTAAGAGCTTGAAAATACTCTTGAAAGTATTTCGGTTTAGGAATTTAGTTCGGATAGAAAAAAAAAAGCATAGTGTAAAATACGATGGAAATTTGAGGAATTCTAATCTAATTAACAAATCTAAATTCATAAATGTTTGGGACTGAAAATTTCACGAGAAAATTATTTACAACTTAAGGTGGATTTTCATTTAGTACACGTTATGAGGTAAAAAATAAATATTAGTTTAAATAAATATCTGATTGACTAGATTGGATTATTAAGTGGATGCTGATAATATATGTGATATTGATATTTGGTGTATGCTATTAGGAAATTTATTAAAAATAATTCACATTTTATATTGCCTTAAAAACTTAATGCGTTAGCTTTATTTGATTCGGTTAAATTAAAAATGTCATTTTTTTTGTTGGTATCTTTGTAAAAGGAAGGTATTATATTATAAGAAAAAAGAAGAACGGTGGACAACTAGTTCTAGTCATTGAAAAACATCAATAATATTGCTACATACAATGGTTTCTGCTAGACGAATAGTAAGCCGTTCAATACGTTTCGAATAATCTTGTCTCCCTGAGCAAAGTACGTCGTGTTAGTTTACTACTTCAATTAAAATAAATTATTTTTTCTAGGTTGGAGGTACAATGTGATTCCATCTGATTCGAAGTGTCTTAGTCCCGTGGCACGTTTGTGGATAAAGAAACCACCTTTACAAAATAGACGCTCAGTGCGCATCGATCAAATATCATTAGATGAAAAAACTATCCTCTCATCACATCAAGACGAATAACTAGAAATTAAGCTTAGAATTCTTATTGTGAAGCGAAATTGTAGCTATTGAATAAAACTGTGTTTGAAAAATATTGCTGTTTTGATTACTTTAATGTTATCGAATTTTTATTTATTTATTTATTTTTTTATTTGTAAGAGAAAATAAGATATAATTTTTGAACTATTCATTATTAAAAATTGGTTCAATAGTAAACCTATTTAGGGCTTCTGTAAACTAAACATAATTTTTATAGTTAGTGTACTAGAGTCATTCAGTGTATTGTTGCACAAATTGTCTGTATATAGTGTAAATAGTGACGTATTATTTTAAAATTCTATTGTAATTCATTTTCTCTTATTTTATTTATTAACAACGACGATTATACAAGTTAGAAAAGGTGGCAACACCTAAAGCAATCGAAAAATTTCGAGATTTTTCTTTTTCGATGAATTGGCTGGAAATTTCGGGAATGTTGTCGTTTTATCTCAGGATTAGATGAACGTTTCCTTATTATGGAGGCAGGCAATTAACTATCCCTGAAAAGGAGGCTCAATTCTTTATAACAACTATGACTTCAGTATATTTACTGTACACTTTTAATTCATTGAAGTGGCAAATCCTGGAATTATTTTTAACCTGTATAGCCTTGTTAAACGTTGGCTCAATGTTGAACTGTTAATTGATGTAAAGTAAGAAAAAAGATATACGTGGTTTATTAGAGCATTAAAAAAATGTTTATTAAACTAAATATATGATTCAACCTTTTACCAAATAAGTATTAGTTACTGTATTAGATTGTCCTTGAGAGTACTTTTTAAACCTTTCAAACTCAATGTTATATCATGAAATAGAAACTGAACTTTCTTTCCTATACCTTAATGATTATACCACTTGGCATTGCAAAATATGTCATCGTAGTAATTAAACATGTTATTTTAATGCGACATCTTTTGCAATTACAATTACATTACATTAGTGAGTTGGTAGCATTCTTTTCTAACAAGCACTGTTAAAAAATTTATTCCGACTAAATTCGAATTTAGTAGCACCCCCTATCTTTCAGGAACCAGAATCCTTGGCTAGCAATCAAGAGGTCTCATGATCAAAAATCGTCAGAGCTCATACAGTCTAATTACAGTCCATCATTTTAAAGTCAGTAGACATGATAGAGATCGTGATAGATAATTTCTGCTTGGTTGTAGGGTTGTCTGAAGAGGATTTTCAGGTATTTTTCCATTTGAGTTGGTTGGTTGTATTCAGATTATCTGGAGCCGTCAGCAACACGAGGGCTATAATGCGCCGAAACATTCGTCATTAGACAAGCCAACATACATTTACAAACACCCATGCCAACACGGGACTCGAACCCGCAACCTCGCGGTCTAGAAGCTAGCACGCTAACCACCATACCGTTTGGTCGGCTTTTTCCATTTGAGACTCAAATATGCAGAAGATTCTTCTTGAATAACCTCTCAGAAGACATGATAGTCTGAAACACCTGACGCATTTGATCTGAAAGGTACGGGGGCTTCGTCGCTGAATCCCGCCAACTAGTTATAAATAAAATATATGTTTTTTCTAAAAGAAACTTTTATTTTTCGTTTTTTAACTCTTGAAAGCTGTATAAGGAAACTTAACTCAATGCGTTTATTGCGTGTTTTCAGTTTGGTATATTAAGCGCATTCTTTCCAAAATCAGTGGTCAACATAATGTATCCGACGGAAGGTTAAAATAAATCAGAATACTAATATAGATATTTTCATGTTTTATGATTTTCATGTTAAAAAAAGAGAAAAGGAATAAATGGTTGTCAATAGTAATTTCCTTAGTATTTTGTTCAATAAATGTCAAACTAAATAACAGAAAAAATTCTAATCAATTTTTGTGATTTTAATGAATGTTTTTTTAAATTATTTAACATAAAGTGATTTTCCTTAATGTATTTTTTTATTTTTTTTATTATTATTATTATTATTATTATTATTGTTTGAGAAGTTCAAGAATTAGAAATTATGAAATTATTTAGTACCAAAAATAATTTTCTAATGTCATTTTTTTTTTTTTTTTAATTTTTTTTTTTTAGAAATAAACAATGTAAAAAATGACACACTTTATTATTTTTGTTCTTTTCATCATGCCCCATACATACCTTTTTTATCAGTAAAAAGGTAAATAAATGTATCTATACACACTTTTTAATATTTTATAATCCTGAAGAAGGGAAAAGTACATCTACTGTTATTATTACTCAACACGCATATCGTTCGTAGATTACATTTCTACCATCTGGGACAGCTGCTTTATTTTAGTATTTCAGAATATTCAACATAACCTGTTTCCACACAAAACAACTTAAAATTATTTTTAGTACTATCTATATTTCTAAATGTAGTGAGAGAAAGTAATTTAAAATATACACCTACGCTTTATTCAGGAATCAGCTGTAATAAACTATAATACAATTTTACATAACTTTTACTAATCATTTGACTGCACTGGGAATGGTCTTATTGTCATTTTCTATTCTCTAACTGAAGCAGGATATGGAAGAAAAGTATGTCCTTGGTATCACAGATTACATTGTCCTTGTCTTCAGCCTTCTTATATCTGTGGCTATAGGAATAAAATTTCGATATTCTTCTGGAAAACAGACAACTATGAGGGAATATGTGATGGCTGGAAAAAACATGTCACTATTTCCTGTTGTCATATCTCTTAGTGTGACAATGATATCAGCAATTACAATGATCGGCAATCCTGTTGAGACTTATCGTTTTGGTATGCAACTTTCCATGTTTCTGGCTGGAGCCATTGTCGGAACCTATGTAAATACTGTAATTTTTACACCCGTATATTTTAAATGTGAAATAACTTCAGTGTATGAGGTAAGTTTTTGAGTAAATTATGGCCTTTTTTAGCAGACGTAATTTAATGTTCTATTTTGAGTAAACGACAAAGAGCTTGGAACATTGTTGTTGAATCTTTTCGCAAAATATAAAACTACATTAATATGTATTTTCGTAAAAAATAATATATTTCTAAAATAAAGAATTCATAAGCAAAACAAATAATGCAATTTAATTTTTTGCAGCGTTGTGATCAGAATTATTAAAAAATCATAAGTGCAATTACTAGTTTAACGGTTTAAGATCAATCGTTTGTTACATCAGTCATTTTTATTAATTTTTTTTGTGCAAATTTCTTAGGTATCTTTTGTTCTAAGATAATTCTTTCTACTGAACATTCTTACAAAAATCCAATTTGTACCGAATTAGTTGTAAAACCTTTGAGTTTAACTTTATGCAATTATAGTAGAATTTTTTGAAGATATTGATATGTGCCATTTAAACTGAAAAAAGTTTTTTTTTTTTTTTGTGGTGTTCTTAAACACTAGATTATTGTCAGTTAAATAATGATACTTTACCAAATGTATTTCAGGGTGCAATTAGGAGCACTTAATTATAATCAAGAAGGATTATAATTAAGTGTTAATTAATTAGAAAAATCATCAGTTTTAAAGAAGCTTTTATATTAGGAATAAACAAAATTCATCGATATCTGTTTTAAATTTCACTATTACAATGTTTATTCAGTATGACATACCCGCCATAAATACATTTTTTCAAAATAAAGTTTAGTAATTAGTTAAGTTTAGCTTACATTATCATGAAATTAAATTTAAACATTTACACACATTTTAAAAATACTTAAAATTGGCAAGCATTAAAAAATACTAAAAATATCTACACATTTTTATATATTTATTCCTCTAATATAAATAACCGAAAACTAAATACTAAATAAAAATAAATACAAAATAATTATAATAAAAAATAAATAAGTTACATACCAAGCACAAGTTTCTTACCTATTTCCATCCCGATGCACTATATATCTATTTCTAACCTTTTTACAGTTCCTTGAACTGCGATATGGCAAAACAACAAGATATGTTGTTTCAAGTTTATTCATTATACAGATGGTGAGTTAAAACGTACAGCATTAATTGAATTAATTCTCTAAAATTTTGCCATGAAATGTCCATGAAGTTTTAATTAATCTCATTAGGTACTCTTCATGGCTTCTGTATTGTATGCTCCAGTGCTGGCAATTACTGCTGTTACTGATTTATCCTTGGAAATGTCAGTCGTTGCATTTGGATTAGTATGTGCGTTTTATTGCTCATTAGTAAGTAGTTATTTATGTATGATGTAATATTAAGTACAGCGTAACAGTTCATATAATTGCACTTGTGTAGCGCCATCTAGAGCCTATTCCAATAAACATATTTTTGTAACATTTGATTTGTATACCAATATGATATAAACCATTGGAAAATATCAGAAGAAAAATCATGAAACTTCGAAATTTTTTTCACTAGAAGCAAATATGGCACATTTAAGACTGATAAGGTTGTTAATTTTATTAATGAAACACTATTGGGAAATGTGTGAATTATGTTTTAGACAATAAGTAAAATAATACAATAAAGTTTTAAAATCTGAGCTATAATTGTTTTACTTGAAGTGGCATTTACACAAAAATTTGGAATATATCTGAGTTTTTTATATTTTAATTTTGTTTTTTAATTATCATTTTTATTGGTGTTAAAATATACATAACAATATTTTGTGATGAATTGTTTATTTCTACTGATTTCATACTGCTAAAATTAGGGCAATTTAATAAAGACCAAAATGCAGTTCAATGTTTATCTAATTAATTAGGCTGACTTGGCCTTTCATGTTCTAAGTTATTTATAAAAATATTTTTAAATGCATACAATACAATTTTCGTTTCTTATATTTATCTAAATTTTGATATTATCCATGAATAATTTATGCTTAGTTTATTTATTCATATTCTACAAAATTTATCAGATTTTTTTTCTGAGATTTTCTTTTGAAATATTGCAAGTATCCGAAAAATCTATAAATACAAATATTCTTCATTCTATTGTAATGAGAAAAAATATTGTAAAAAATTTTGCAATTTAGATAGCGTACTTGTCAGTTTGTCAGTGTATATAAATGTATATTTGACCTACTGAAAAATCTTTTCACATGACTTTGTTATCAACTAATATTAGTTGTAAATCAATTACTATTAGTAGTAGTAACATAATTAGTAGATTCATTATAGTTCACATTCAAATAGGTTTAAGGTATATGTATACACTTCAAGTATCGTAAAAATTGTTCAAATGGGTTTTTAGTTTTTATTGCTTTAATCTATAGATTTAATTTTTGCCTTATAAGGATATCAAAAACCAAGTGAGCATATTTCATTAGTTTGAAATTTGAAAATAAATTTGAATAATATTAAATTTTTTTAAAAAACAATCGTGTTTTTAGGACGAGAAACTTACTTTAAACAGTACTAACTGAAGTTTGATATTATCTTTCTGAAAAATTATTTGAGAATTAAAACAAGGTGAACTATAGGATGTTCTGAACCTTAGTCAAATTGATTGGAAAATATTTAGTTACTTTAATATGATTGTCAGCTTTATACATTTCTTCATTTCAAAAATAGAAGTTGAAAACTGGATATCTGGCACGTAGTCCAGATTTAATGGGGTTTCCTAAATTAACGCGAATTTTAGAATATTCTAGAGCTAACAAAATAATCGTATTCATGGTATTTTACTTGTAAACAATGCGTTTATTTCTTCCGTAAACAATGTATTAATGCATAGAGCTTGATTTCGTAAAAAAAATCATATTTTGGTTTCGAAAGAAATGATTTATTTGCCTTTCGAATTTTTGAAAATAAAGTTCGATCTCTAACAGCTTTTGTAGTGACTTGTGAAAAGTTACCTGATTTTGTTTGGTAAAATTTTATCAAGAAATGGACTGCTGTAAATTAATGCACGTTTCCCGTGGAAAATGAATAAACAAGCTCGATTAAATGTATACAGTCAATTCTGATTTTCAAAAGTCGAAAATGTTTTTTATTATTATTCAGGGTGGTTTGAAAGCAGTTTTGTGGACAGACGTCTTTCAAGCAGGTTTCATGTTAATTTGTCTGTTAGTTTTATACATCAAAGGAATAAGCGAAGCTGGAGGTGTTGCTGAAATTTACACAACAGCACAAGGAGGTCAGAGACTGCAATTTTTCAAGTATGAAACTGACTTTGATATTAGTAAAAATATACTATTGTATTGTAGTAAAATAGTATTAAAGCAAATAAAATTTAAATAAATATTTAAATATTAATTAAATATATTTTTAAGAGACTAATTTTGTATTATTTACAGACTTTTATTTTACTTGTTTTCCAAAAATATTACTCAAAGGAACATTATAGGTATTTAAAAAAAAAGTTTCCAAAACCAGTCGAATACCTTAAGCAGCAATTTAACAATAGAAAGACTAAAACTTCGTATATACCTATATTGCCCAAAAGCAGTCAAAATGACTGCATTGTGAAAGAATAACTAATATGTACAGAAATGTGTATAACATATATATATATATAGACCGGAAATGAAGGAGGGGGAAGATAACTACACTTATTAATAAACTCATTTATATGTTGCACAAAAAGTGACAAAATTCTAAGAAATTGTGTCATTATATACATAATTGTTTTTCTAATTGAAATTAAAAGCAGTCAAAATGATTTCCTTGGGCAATTTAGTGTTAAATATAGCCATCTTGTATGTTGAGACAAACTGCCTTGTATCACATAACATAACCTGTTTTTAATTTACACCAAATAATGTGAAATATCGTTGCAGTTTTCAAATGGACCTTACTACAAGATATACATTCTGGAACGCATGTCTACGAGGATTTGTGTGGGCGTTGGCATATTATGGTACAAGTCAAGTCGAAGCACAAAGGATATTTAGTCTTAGCACAGTGAATAAAGCCAGAGCGTAAGTAATGATCTAAATTCTAACAGAATGTTACATAGGTACACCTTTTTCTACAAATCTGTGATTGTAGAGTTAGTATGTAATGAAGTATTGGGTCTTAGGGTTGCTTTTAATGAGAGTATTTTTTTTAATATATATCTCTTCATATCTAAGCTAAGTGATCCGAATATGGGCAGCCATAAGCATTTTAATTATTTTAATTTTGGTTTCAGAGTATAAAAATTTGAAAATTGGTCGATGTATTTATTCTCTTTGTAAGGGGTAACAGGAAAAAATGAGAATTGAGTTAAAAATATTAAATAGTTGCAATAAAGGACAGTACTTATATTGTGAAAATATGCCCATATTTAAAATCCATGGACCTAATATGGACACCCTTCAAGATTATGCACTTAAATGAAAATAGACGGTCATAGGCAAAATTTCAAAATTCGTGACAAGGCTATTTGAAAGATAAAGAACTCGCCCTAATTCTCTCAATTGGGATTTACAATCAAGGTAAGATCTGATTAAATAAAAAGGGCACGCTTATGAATTAACTTTATTAGAAAAAAAATTGCAACGTGCAATATCGCTTCGTTGCTTTGCTACGTCGTATTGAATTGCGAAAAGGGAAAACTCTTAGCACTCCTTCACCTCATTAACACTGTTTTACGGATCTCACTATAGGTGTATATTTAAAATTATTAACTAAACATTCTTGTACGGCACATCCCATATTTGTGGTAATACCCATGTTTTGGTCACTTACCTTTTATAAAATAAATGCTTTTTCTGGACTTTGGAAAAATTTCATGTTAAACATAAATATTTGAGTATTTATTATTATATTTTCAGTGCTTATATGTGGAGTCTGGTACCTATCGCATTGCTTAGTTTGATGTGTCAATTTTTTGGTATGATCCTTTATTCCATATTCTACACTTGTGATCCATTACAAGACAAACAACGCACTGGAATCACAAGATATGATCAAGTAAGAAAAGTTCAACTTACATCTAGTAACACAATATATTAAGGCTATATAAACTATATACAGTCCTGCACATAAGTTTAGACACAGAGGCAATTCACGAAAAGCCAATAGTATTAATTTAATTTTCACTAGTTTTTTTTTTTTTTTTTTAATATATATTCTTAAAGCCATAAAGAAAGTGTAGGGTAAAAAATTTCAAGGAAATATGAAATAAAATTGTTTAACATCAACAAGTTGAAACTTTGCAAACTTTCCATGCCTCAAAAGAATAGGCGCAAGCGTAGGATTCATGTAAGTTCTTGAGAGGAAGTGTTCGCATCATCAAAGGGGAGGTGCCTTTAAGTTTCTATAAAAGGTTTGAAGTAATTTTCACTGGTTAGAATGATACCGAAATCTAGGCAATTTTGTTATGTAGATATTTAAAGAATTTGGAAGCTAAAAGACAGAGATAAATCCATTTCTGATATTTTAATTGCATTAATTCATTCCAAAAGCGGTATTTATATAGTTTTAGTAAATGGTGACAAATATCAACCAAAATCAGGATCTGGAAGGCCTCGAACGACCAGCAAGGAATGATAGTAAATTTTAAAACTGGCTTCAAATCAACATTAATTTGCAAATCATATCAAAATTATAATTGCCATTTAAGTTTCTTGGGAAGCTGTTCGTAGAAGAATTGTGGAATGCGAGTTAGCAGTCTTATCGTAAAGAAGCAAGACTGAATCGGGCTCAGTAGTTCATGTCATACAGTGACGAATGGCCAAAGGTTGTCTTTAGTGATGAAAAAAATTGAGCCTAGATGATCCAGAAATATTTTCCTTGTACTGGCATGACCTTCATAAAGATCCTGTAACTCAGTTTACTCGAAGTCAAGGTGAAGGTTCAGTCATGGTTTGGGGAGAATTTGGATTCAACGGCTAAACTTATCTAGCGTTTTTAAAGGGAAAGCAAAATATAAAAATAAGCTGTATTCCCAATACTTTAATTGGAAGATTCGATATAACGAAGGGAGCAGCTCTCTGATGAATATTTAAAGTGTAGAATCTTACGGCTTATATTGACTTCACAGTAAACGTAAAGTCATCCGAAGACGGTGAAAACGCCATAAGTCACTGAGTAAGATATCAATGCTGAATTTGAAAATTCCAATAGAAGGTGTCTCTGCCTTTGATTATATAGAACTATTCCAGAGTTATTTAATTTAAGGATTTTGTTAAGTTGAGTATTGGTATAGATTTAGAGCACCGATATAGACCTTAAAATTAAACGTGAAAGTTATGGCAATTTTATTTACTTATTTATTTAAAAAAAAAAAAAAATCAAATTCATTAGAGCGAGTTTTTGCAGAAAATACTGTCATACCCTTTTAAACATACGTGATTAATATTCTTTTCTTCTAAATGAGCAACTGCAGAAAAAGAATATCAATTTCAGTAAAAATTTCTTGTTATTAAAAACTTAATTCTTGCAGTATACTTGAAATATATATATTAACTTTTATTAATATTTTTCAGATGGTGCCTTATTATATAGTCACAAGGTTTAGCAGGTTCCCTGGATTAACTGGAGTTTGTGTTGTTGGAATACTTAGTGGCTCCTTGAGCTCGATATCTTCCGCTCTTAATTCATTATCCACAGTTACTGTCATTGACTTAATCAAACCTCTTTGTTCGTCCATTGTTCTTACCGAAGTTAGAATTGTCTACATTGCCAAAGCATTATGTAAGAATTTAGAAAAGCAACGTGTCCGGTTCAATTGTCCCTATTTTTGAGAAGTTTCTACGCTTAACATGAAGTTGGAGTTGATGAGATTTTTTTTTTTTTGTAATAAAGTACAGTGATCATAAAGTCTGTTACTTTCCATCTGTGTTCTTTTTGTTGGCTAGATAATGCCCAAACAGTAATAGAGTTCCAGTCATGCCCTCTGCAGTATTCTGTTGTTAACCTGTAAATCTGGTAGAAAACTTTTAAAGGATCTTCAAATTACTATTTTAATCACCTCAGTTTTTAAAGCAGTTTTAACGCAATCAATGTTTGACGACACGACGGCAGAGAAGGGCTCAATCAGATTAAAAAACCAAATAATGATATGATCACTAAGCGAATACAAAATGGGGAACTATTGTCCGCTATTTTCTGTAATTACAAATATTAAAAATAAAGATATTTAAATTTTACTATGAGATAGAAGAATGTATTTAATAATAATATTTTTAATTTACTATTTTTTTATTTTTATTTTTATATTTGAAGCCCTGTTCATAATTGTGAAAATTTAGTTTTGGTATCTATTAATTAAATCTTTTTTCTAGTTAATAGTATCTTCTACTATCACTGCTATTAAGTTGTTTTAGAAATAAAAAAATACCTGCATTCTCTTACTTTTAGCAATGATTTACGGAATCATCTGCATAGGCTTTACCTTTATTATCTCAAAAGCTGATAGCTTAACAGAAATGAACAATACTTTGATTAGTATCATGGAAGGACCCATGTTAGCTATCTTCTTAGTAGGAATTCTCACTCGCAAGGGCTCAGAGAAAGTAAGTACAAATAAATTATTCAAACGGAATTGCTTTACTTATAAATTGAGTAGGGAAGTAGTATGTATTGGACGAAGAAATCGTAAACAAATTGTAACGACCCTATCCGTTTCAGCGACGCCAAATTGATAAAAAAAAAAAAAAAAAAAAAATGGGACATAAATTTCTGTGAATAATTAAAATAAATATGGCATAATAAGTGATAGAAATAAAAAGTAATCATAAACTTTGTACTGATAAACTATAAATATAGAGTAGCTGCAATTAAAATGATGCTATTTAGAGCCATGCAGCGACTGCTTCAATAAACTTCATAAAATTTAGTACGCATGTTTTTAAGGCAACTAGAAAACGATGATATATTTTTCTCATGATGAAATTTAATCGTGAAAAATCTTCTATATCAGATGGAAGTGTGGCACTTTAAGGACTTATAAAGAAGTTTACTTTTCTGACTGAACAATTATGAAAGATATTTTCAACCAGAAAAAAAAATACGTTTTGAATACTTTCCATGTATAAATTGTAATAAAAAGGTCATTTGAGAAAATTTGAATATTTTTTTCAACTGAGATTATTTAAGAGGAACTTCTAGTAAAGATCATTCCCTATACTCGCTATGTTACTGTCTTCTAGTCCAGTGCATTTAGAAACTACTTTCTTTGAAACCTTGAAATTTGGTGGGTACAAAAATGTTAATAAAAAAACAATTTATATAATTTAATTATCTTGTACAACGTAAAAATAAAATTGCAAAGGACAAAACCAAGAGGAGCCACTGCATATGCATAGAGGTAAGGATTTAAAATATAAAATAAAATAAATTGGACGCTATTTTCGAGATTTTAAATTTTGTCATTTCATGAAGTGGTCATTTCCGTACCGACTCACTAAATTTCAAGGTTTTACAGAAAGTAGTTTCTAAATTCACTGGGCTAGAAGACAGTAACATAACGAGTATAGGGAATGATCCTTACTATGACTTCCTCTTTATCATAGCTTCCGTCGTACGTATACGCAATTTTAAGATTATCTTTTAATTTCATCAGGACCCAAGCGGGACCGCCGCGAAATATAGTAACTATGGGTTATTTCGGGCCTGGTACAACCAGATGGCGCTCTGGCTGAAGCGTCGCCAAGCGATGGATGAAAATGTAAACAAACTATTCAACGAACTGGATTGTATACACGGAATTCAAATTTATCGATAGCTAAATGTTTCTTTTTATCCTTTTTTTTATTTAAGTAACAAGCTGAAAAGTGGAAAGGATAATTCTATAAAGGAGTAACTTTCAAATTTGTAAACTTTACAGGTAAGTTGTATCATGTTATAAATGTATTACTTTCAAACTTTTATAGTGTTCTAAGTTAGGCTTAACCCTATCACAACTCAAACAATCTCTCATAGAAATTAAAAAAGTTTTATTTCATAATTCTATTTTAAATATTCTTTTGAAAATATAATTTTGTAAAACTGAAAAAGTGAAATTTTAAGATGTTTGTTTCCTACTGATACAGCTATCATATAAACATTTGCTGATTTTTCAACATCATTAAAAATAATTAGAAAGTAATCTTTCTATCTATCATTTCATTTAAGTTGAAATTATCTTTTTTTATGGCTATACTCGTAAACAAAACCTGATGATATTTCTTTTATTAGAACCAAGGAAGGCTACAAGAATATATGATACCGATGAAAAATGGACCAGTTAAAAGAATATATGATAAAATCTAAAAGAAACGTAAACATTGCAAAAATAAAAAAAGACTGGCTGCTGTGTGTTCAAGAAAAGCACAATATTTTTTATTGCCGGAACATTCAAAAAGTGCGGATAAGTGTTCGTCAGAGTATTTCCATAGAGAGGAATCTGTCTCGAAATGTTTTTTTGGAAAAGAAAAAAAAAAAAGAAAAAAAAAAAAAAAAAAAAAAATCACGAATTAAAATGGCTCTTTAAATGCAATACTAATAAAGATGGTTCATAGTTCAAAAAGAAAATATAATGTTCTCAAGTCGAGCTCGTCTGAGTTAGTTAGTAGTTGCATTTACTAATACTTTATTTTTATTTTTTTTTTAATTATCAATATTATGAATGCTAAAAAGTTATTTTTATAATTTTTTTACTGACATTTATTAAATATATGTAAAACATATTCTTAGGGTATAATTTTTAAAATTTAATTTTGACACTTATTTTCAAATTAAGGAAGTCTTATTTGTTTGCCCAATGTTCATTGTGGTTCGGAAGCCACTTTAAGTTGTAGGTCCCGGCCTGATTAGCTGTCATTGTACTTAAAAATAGATCGTTGAGAACATAAACCAACCAACTTATTTGTTTAAATATGAAAATATGCATTTGAAATAATTTATCATCTTCTTGAGGAAATACATTGCTTAAAAATGAAATTTTAATCAGAATATTAGGTACCAGCACTTTACAATTTTTAAATTTCTATTTTTAAAAGTTGAAATAAACTTTTTGTATAATAATTTAGTGTTTGTATTTTTGTAATGTTTATTCTTTTAAATACATACTGTTTTAATGTATTGCTTGTTATGGTATAGAAATTAATTCAGATATGTTAATATATGAATAAATATATTTCAGAGAATTTTCAACCTGAATAATCTATTGTAAAAGGTTTGAATATTGTTATTAGTATTAAAAAAAAAAATCCAGTCATAATTTCAACAATATGCCGCAATTTTAATTTATATCCCACTCTCGGTGCTTTTACTTTATGAAATTAAATGTAGTATCTGAATATTCTACAATTAAACAACTTAACATATTAAAACATTTTATTACTCACAACATAATATTTTATTGAAATTACTAGAGATGTTTCATTACATCTGTGAATTACGGACTATGGTAGACAGCCATCGTGTTTTCATCAATCGCTTAGCATGACGTCATCAAACTTAGGACCGGGCCCGATACAGAGTAGAGAGTCTCTTAGTTTCGCGGCGGTCCCGATCCAAGCTACTTTTAACAGCTTTAATTTAATTCTGATCACTATGAATAAAAATGCTTAAATTGTGGTCAACATTATAATGAAAACAAAATTTATGTTTCAGTGCATTCTCTTCAGTCTTTTGGCTGGTGTCTCCCTAACGAGTTGGATAGGATATGGATCTTTATTCAGTGGCTATAAGTACCCGGCACTTCCTTTTAATACAACAGGATGTCCATCTCAAAATAGTTCGTACTTATTATTTCAAAACTCAACATGCGCCTTTCCAGAAAGTTGTCCCGTGCAGATAACTTCTAAACAGGAAATCGTGAAGTGAGTTCACAGGACAAAAAGTTTGAGTTTCGGCTTTTACTCTATCAGTAAGTAACGAGAAGCGTAAAAGAATTTCGGGTATTACAGAATACCATTTCTAGAATTTTTTTTGAAGTTGCCTTTGGAAGGAATATGAAACAGTCATGATTTATATTTTTCACTTTTCATATTTCTGTAACCTTAATTCTTACAGACCTAGTTTCGTTAATTGTTTATAGTATTTTTCGTAATTAGGGATCATTTACGTATTAAATCTAAATCAAACTTTTAAAATTTAAATAGAAATCCCATAATATTATGCCCTATTTAGATTCAGTATCCGAAAAATAGGTATAAAAAAAAAAAAAAAAATTCATAATTTTCCAAGGAGTGATTAGTAATTGAAATGATGGCAAGGAAATAATAAAGAAGAAAATATTGTTGGGAGGGGGGGGGGTAAGCCAAATATTGTTCGATTGTTAAAATATTTTACTAATTTTTGTTTCAAATGATAGTTTGTTAAAGGCCAAATATAAATAGTATGCAACTTTTGGATTCAAATGTTTTTTAATGATTAATTATTAATTAATAAAACAACTTCTAAAAATTTTTACATTCGAAAAACATTTTTTCGCTTTCATTAGATATATTATTAGATTTATAAACCCCTCCTCCAGAGATCTTTTGATTTCCTATTTGACGATTGGTTTTAGTTCTTTAACATCATTAAAAAAAAATTTAAAAAAATGAGACAAACCAAATTGTGTTCGAAACTATAATAATATTACCAAAAATTTGGCATCATACGTCGCCAGAAAATTTACGGATATTTCATAAAGATGGCAACATCTCATAAATTAGAAAATTAATGTTGATTAGATTGCAACTATGCGTAAGAAACAACATAGAGAATGTTCATAACGATGGTATTATATTTACATTATTTTTTTTGAAATTTTTAAAGTGGTTTAACAGGTTTGTACTAGTAGTGCTAAATCTTTCATTACGTTGAAAAATATTTGTAAAGTTTAAAAAAATAAGTTTTATCAATTAAATAAAAAAAAATTAATCCTCTTTCTCTTTCGTTAGTGAATCATAAAATAAATATGTGTGATCTAATAAATATAATATAGTATTTAAGTTTTTTATAAATGTCAGATAAAACCATAACTTGATAATTTTATATTTGTCAATTTTATCATCAACACAAATATACGTTAATTTTTTCCGATCTTAATTGGACTGTGTATGAATTTTGCCTATCTTCAACTTTGTTAATTTTTTAAAAATCTTAAAATTCTTTTCTCATTTGTAAGAGCAAATATTTGTAAGTTAGAGATGGCAATAGTGATTGTGATGGAATTTGAGGATAATATTATTTAGAAAGTCGGATACGGTATGTACTTAAATGCAACGAGTTACGAGTACGTTTATTCTGTAAATAAATATGCATGTTTTCTAAAGATGTTTTATTAATGTTAAATTAAGTACACAAGAAGCCAACAAAATTAGAAGCTGGAAGGAAGATGATGATAATTTCAGTGAAGGTTCTGATGAAGAACCCGAAAAGCAACGACCCAAACGAACTGTGCGTAAACCACTGCGTTATAGTTATTTCATAAACTGATATAACTTTACTTTATCATTATTTATCTAGTTAATTTTACTATAATGTATTTTGAGTTTAGTTCAATTGTGGTCAATTGAAATGTCAGAATGGTCGAATGTAAGAGCAAATATTTGTAAGTTAGAGATGGCAACAGTGATTGTGATGAAATTTGAGGATAATATTATTTAGAACGTCGGATACGGTATGTACGTAAATGCAACGAGTTACGAGTACGTTTATTCTGTAAATAAATATGCATGTTTTTTAAAGATGTTTTATTAATGTTAAATTAAGTACACAAGAAGCCAACACATTGAGTTACTTTATACTAATTTTGTATTAACTTCTTTGTTAAACATAACTCAATAAACCTAAGTAGTTTCCAAATAATTTTAGTCAAATATCTGTAGCTTCCGGAAACACACGTCCGTTCGCTTGTTTTCATGTGGGAGACTTTAAATTACGCTTCAAATATTGAGCTTTCCTCTGAGCTCATAAATGAGACATAATTTTTAATATAATAAATAAATTTTACATGTAGGACAAAAACGGTAAAAAAAAAAGGGGGTTTCGTATTGAATTTTGCAAAATTTTAGAATTGTAAAGGCACTAAATATTTTTTCATAAATAAGTTAAGGCTTTTTCAAGTAAGTTAAAACGCGTTGAGAATCATTTGACTACCAATAAAAATATCTAATTATTTTAAACTTTAAATAAAAAAGAGTCTGTACAGTTATTTCTCATTAAAAATGTCGATGCAATTTAAAATAATTCGTTTTATTTTGTATTATTTATTATTTTTGTTTTACAGGGAGCCCTTCATTTTATACAGATTATCATTTATGTGGATATCCACCATAGGATGTGTCATTACATTATTTTTCATTTTCTTATCTATTTTATTTGCAGGTAATAGTTTTAAACATTGATACATTTAGGAAAATAATTTTACTTCAAAAACTTTTGTTCTATGTTATGATCTTGGAAAAATATACTACAACATATTTAAAAGTCAAATTAATTTTCAGTAAGAAAACTTTTGATGATATATACATTCCGATAAATGGTACATAAACTAAATTCGTCTTAATAGAAACTAAGCCACCAAAGTCATAACAGTAAAATCGAAAAATATATGATCGAAAAGGGTAGTTTTTAAAAACTTTTTCATATTCTTTTCTCTCAACGTTAAAACAGATACGGGTAAAAATACTGCACCAAATTTTATAAAAGTGACTCATTTTATTTGTATTTATTGCTACTACGGATATTTGCAACAAGTTAAAACATATTTTATAAGAAACTTCGGAAAACTATCGAAAGTAAATGAAGGAAATATATCAGTAAAAATGTTCCTTTATTCTTTATCTTCTTCTTCCTTCTGAGCATTGTTGAAGCTACAGGTTTAAAATAAATTTATGAGTATGACAAAGTAATAGCAGTAATTCAGAATAATAGAATATCAGTGTAGAAAAAGTTGAAACATATTAAATATCATGCTGCTAAGAAAAAATGGAAGCCAAAGAGCATCTGGACATATTAGAAATTTCAGTATCCACAGATAATAGCGTCAAATATGAGACGGTGTAATTTGGCGAAAACCATTTCTAATATTTTTTCAGGGCTGACAGTTTGTCAAGAAATTTGTTTTTCCCTTTTAGTAACATTTCATTAAATACAAATTACAAAAAGAAAACATATTTATTGGATAAAATAAATGCGTGATTTAGTTTATTGCATTTTAACAAGAATATTTATAATAGAATTGTGATAATAGTTAAAGTAAAACTGTATAAAAGTTGTAAAAGACAACCACTCGTCAGAATAACTTGAAAATATACGAAGAAGAGAGAAGTATCATCACATAAATTAAATAATGTATCTTACTATTTTTATTCCATACTATTTACCTATTTCTCGTGTATATTCAGGTTAAATTTCAGGTCATTCTAACCATTGGCTTTTTTTAAGCAGCTTTTTGAATATTGAACTTTAATTATAATCATCCTTATTGAATTGCCTTGATTTCATATTGTTCCGTTTGGGCTATCGAGGAATTTATTTAAATTCATGCACGTTTTTAGATTGCAAACAAATTTTATATTGCATTCATTCTACCCTTTGATTTAATAAAGAAAAAGCATTTTATAGTTTGTTAATATTTTTTTAAAAAACACAGGTTATTAAAAGTTTAAAAATGGAAGGAAATGGAAATTGTTTTACACAAATAATCTAAATTAAGACAGAAAAAAATTCATTAGCGTATAGTATTATTGCTTACAAAGGATTTCAGTGGTTTAAATTGTCAGTACACTTTTTAAAAGTGGTTTAAATTTTTAGTTTCAAATTTTAATGTGCATAATCTGTTGCGAATTAATTAAGCTAAGCACGTACAGTATTAGTTTTTGCACCATTGAAATTACTTTAAATACAAATGCTATTAATATATTCTTAGGTTGGAAGAATAATGTGATTCCTTCAGATTCGAAATGCCTCAGTCCTGTGACCTATTGGTGGATAAAGAAACCATATTCACACAAAAGACATACTGCTCACATTGATAACATATCATTAGAAGAAAATATCGCCCTTTCTTACCCTGAAAATCAAGCAGAATAACTGAATAGAATGAAGTTTAATCCAATCATCATGAAGTAAAATTGTATTAATAAAACTGCATTTGAAAAATATTGCTGTTTTCAATACTTTTATCAAAACATTTTCATCTCTAAATGAAAAAAGGGTTCATCTTTTAAAATGTCTCCTGTTAAACATAGCTTGAACCTTTAATCTTTGAATGGCGTTTATAAAGTAAATCATGGTTACTGCAATACAGTTACTTAATAATAAGGTTCATAATGGTTCTTCCTCATGGATAGTTGGGTATTTTGCTATTGGATGAAGACAAATATTCCGGAAATACAAGTTTAATTCTTTATACTAAATATTTTAACTTTCTCAGTAAACGTCTATATTATTACTATATTTTGAAATGTTGCAAAGTACAACAACTCAATTTAACCTTGCTCTTATTATATTCATTTGAGAAAATATACATAAATGGGCCTTTTTAGCTTGTGCTATATAAAAAAAAATCTGCCCCCTATCCAACCCTAAAAATCTACCTTTACATATGGACAATTGAGTCAAAATTTGTTTCTACCAAGAGAAATTATATCGTTATACGGCATAATTGTTAGTTAATAAAACAGATTTTGTTAAAGAACACAAAGAGTTTTATTGCCTTTAAGAGTTCTTACAAGAGAAAGTACAGCTACCATTGTTAAAACTATAATTCAAGGTCTTTTACGCAAGCCATCTTTTCATGACTGTAGATTCACCTGTGCTGTATTGGTTGTACTTTATTCCAGTTGAACAAGTTTGCAGTTCCATATGCACGCTAGTTTACGCAAATATTACAAAATTCTTAACAACAAATTTCAGAAGAGTGACATTGAAATATGAAATTAAACACTGGAATCTTTAGAGTATGTTCGCAGAGTTTTAAACCATTTTGAGTTTCAAAACTCTGCGAACATAAGATTCCATTTAGCATATTTTATAAAGACAATAGCAGCAAAATTAATCTAATTTCATTCTAATGCAGTATAATAAATGAGTTTTACTTAATCCCTGATCTCTCAGCGCTTTTTTGTGAAACCACTTTCTCCCCAGCATTTCTTAGAAAATGGAAGCCAAATTCGTTCTTGGTGTCACGGATTATATTGTTATTATTTTCAGCCTTCTCATTTCTATGGCTATAGGAATAAAATTTCGATATTTTTCTACAAAACAAACAACTATGGGAGAATATGCGATGGCTGGGAAAAACATGTCTATACTTCCTGTGACCATGTCAGTTTGTGTGACAATGTTGTCAGCCATTACAATTATCAGCAATCCTGCAGAAACCTACCGGTTTGGTATGCAAAAGTGCATGGTTATTGTTGGATTAAGTATTGGCACCTGGTTGACTACCTATGTTTTCACGCCTGTCTACTTTCAGTGCAAAGTTTCATCAATTTATGAGGTAAGCGAACCAACTTCAATAAGTTTGTGTATTTTCTTAACTTTATTTTCAAAGTCAATATAAATGCCAAGTATAAAATTCCGATTGTCATAAGTTATAATTGCCACGTATAAACTGCAATGTTTATTATGTTTAAACTTGATTTTTTATACTTTGATGGCAATAGATGTTTAACTTGTTCCTTTAAAAAGGGAATTATATGTTTGAAGAAAACATTTTAAGTTATTATAACATAGATATGGCTGTAGTTTGAATCACATTTTTAAAATTTAAAATAAAGACACCAAACTTTTTAATTTACTTAAAACATAAAACTTGATTTGTATGGTTTCCATATTACTGCAAATATGCACACAAAGAAATGCAGATATTAAAACACTCATAAACTTTGCATTATTCCAAAAATTTATTTGATAAACTTATGTTAAGTAAAGTGTTTAAATTAATTTTAAATTTGAATATTTTCCAGTTAAATGAGCGGGTTTTAATGATGTATTTTTGTTATGTATTTTATATCTAAATCACCCTGAATAACATGTTTTAAACCTCTCTCGTTAAAAAAATAATTGAATATTTATAATTATTAGCATTACCAATAAAAATGTTGATTAATTTGAAAACAAACAATTATTTTATGAAAATTACTCCCAATTTTATGCTTATTTTTTCATTTCTAGTTACTTGGATTTTTTTTATTTGAATTCAGTGTATATTACGATTTAATTTGATCTAGATCTGAAAGAAAATATCTGAATATTTTTCTTTAAAAATTATTTAAATATTTAAATAATATCGTTATAAGGTTAATCTATAAAAAGGTAAATTACTTAAAAAAGTTTATGTATTTTATATATATATTTTTTTTCATTTACAGTTCCTTGAACTACGATATGGTAAAACAACAAGATATACTGTATCAGGTTTATTTATAGTACAGATGGTAAGTTGAATTTCCAATGTTTTTTCAAGCTTGGAAATAAATATAATCAGTACTTTCTGATAATATATTTTTTGCCTTGAAATTTAAATTCGATTCATATTTATTTCAATAGATCTTCTTCATGTCTTCCGCATTGTATGCTCCAGTACTAGCAATCAGTGCCGTTACTGATTTATCAATGGAAATATCGATTATTGTATTTGGACTAGTTTGTACGTTTTATTGCTCTATCGTAAGTAGTTACAATGCATGATGTTTAAAATAGCATTTATTTTAGTTTATATCGTTGTATTTTATTTCAAACGCAATACAAGTATTTTTTTCTAACAGGGTACAATAATAGAATTTAAATTTAGGAACTATTCTGTCCATTTAAATCTTTTTGTTTTATAGATTAAAAAATGATCATTAATTATCACTTGTTTTAAATTCCAAAATGGAATACTAATCAAATTATTGTGACTACTATAACTGAATATGTAGTAGTACCTATGTGGTTGCATCTAAAAAAGGACACAGGAAATTGCAAAAAACTGAAGAAAAGACAACGATGGTCAGTCATAAAAAGTTACGAAATCCCAAATGTTTTTGTTTTTTTTTGTTTTGTTTTTTCCTTTTCTTTTTTTAGATTTTTAATTACCTAATGAAAACATTTTATAAATTTGAAAAAAGAGTGTAATTTTCCTACATATTTACTAGCATATATTACTTCGAAGTTATAGTTTTTACTGAAAGCTGGATGCATAAAATGAGCTCTTAACTTTTCAGGGAGGATTAAAAGCAGTTCTGTGGACAGATGTCATTCAAGCTGGTTTCATGTTCATTTGTGTGTTAGCCTTGTACATCAAAGGGACAAAAGACGCTGGAGGTGTTGCAGAAATTTACAGAATTGCGCAAGAAGGTCAGAGATGGCAATTTTTCAAGTACGAAATTGAGTTTTATTATATTGATTTAAATATTTCTTATATTTTTGAAAGTCATTAAATTTTAAATGTTCTTTACTATGAATGATGTCCCAAAAATATTGTTATCAGGTATATTTCTGTAGTAATGGTTTCTCTTATAAATGGTAGATGGGAGAAGGTATTAATGTAAATAATAAATATTCTAAAAATATGGCAAGGAAGGTTGAAAGACATTATTACATAGGTATATTATTTCAAAAGTTACAAAATTTTAAGTTTTTGTAGGTGGAAAAGTTTAATTACAAAACTAACGTTGAGTTAAATGCTGATTAAATTTTAAAAAAAAATGAGAACAACCTTTAAAACTGACTAAAACAGAACCCTTTCAAATTCGTGACTTAAATAATTGCAGGAACTATCTTTAGAAGGGAATCAATCATCCACAACTATTCAACTGACCATTTTATGTTCCAGATCTAAGGTTTTATAAAGAATATGATTTATATACATCGAAGAAAGCATTTAGGAAAGCGAAGTCCTTCATTCGACAGAAATGTTTAATTAAACGTTAAAAACAGATTGTGTCAGGACTCTCGGAGAGATAAGAATTTGCTTCTCTAAATAAAAGTTATGACAAACTCGTTTTAATTTTGTCAATTTTTTAAAATAAAAACGTAAGGTTTTATGAGATTTGACTTACCCCCCCCCCCCTCCCCCCATGGACCCGATTATAATTAACCTTAATCTTACCTTTAAAAAAAAATAGAAGCTCTGTAACTTCAGAAACCAATAAAAAATTATTTTTACCTGAGAAATGAATTAACTATATGCTTCCTTACTTGAAGGATTTTTGCGATATACTCTTCTTTCTCAAATCTTGTAGTTGAAAAAATAAATACTGTGCAAACTGTTTTGGGTTTGTTCCAACCCTATATATTTCATGGCTGAGAGTCTAAAATATAGTTTTTAAAGACAGGATGATTATAATTAAGTTCAAATTTCAGAAAGTTGTAAAAAAAGAATCATTGGTTGGGATGAACTGAAATTTTACCTTAATACCTGAAGAATGGTATAAGAAAAAAAAATAGTTATGCATAGTTTTTTTTTTTTTTAATCTTACGCCTTACCATTTACCTCTTTCTTTTCGTGTATTTAGGTCAAATTTCAGGTCATTCTGACCACAAGTTTTTTTTACTACTTTTTGAATATTGAACTTTAATTATAATCATCCTTTATACAATGCAGAATATATTAGTACACACACATTCCTTTTTATATTGAGCCTTAGTCCACACGTTTGTTAGTACTTCCTAGACAATGAAAACCTCAGACGAAGCAGTTTCCCATATGTATATATTTACCTTGAATACTAATATTCTACTACCTCTACTATTATAACTCTAAATACCCCTAGTATTTAATCTGGTCATTTAGAAGTTGTCACTCTTGCCTACAGTACATTAATAATTATGCAAACACTTTGATAAAAAAAAAAGTTTAACCCTTTCACTGTTGAATTAGTAAATATTCATACCGAAAAAAAGTTTGATGAAAAATTAACGCGTATTATACTTAAACAAAATTAAACAATTTAACACAACGAAAAATAAAGCAAACAAATTCCATAATAAGAAACATATCCATAGTTGTAGGCACAGTTAGCCAAAATGCCTGATATCTGCTTGAACACGCATTGAAAATCAATTTCACTTCACGCATCGGCACATCATGATTAAATTTTTTTAAATATTCATCCATTTTATAAAATCAGATATCATCTTAGCCATTTTTCGAAGCGCGACGCTACTTCCCTGCCCTTTTTTCTTGAAAATAGCGTACTTTTCTGAAAAATGTTAAATTTTCGTTTATTTTCCAACGGAATGCAATATACGGATTACCCCCTCCGAAATCGCCAGTTTGTCATGCGCAATCATGTTCAAACGTACCTTTGTCCAATGGCGCCAGCATATGTCCGATAGTTTTCCGGGACATCAACGTGATGTCGCCGAATGGCATAGTGTTAAGAATTAGTTTCAGGTTTATAACCATCAAGTGTTTTTAGTGAGCATTTAAAAAGCATATTTCCGCTCTGATACGAGAAATCGCGATCGGGCGACATTGTTATTGTTGTAGATGTTAGTTCTGACAAAAAACTTAATTTGCTTTAGTTTTTTTTTCAATTCATTTAAAAAGTACCCTTTGGATTTTAAAAATACCCCTTAAATTTAGAGAGGAGGTGAAGATACCATTTGGAAATATTTAACTGACGAACACTGGTTGTAGGTTTATATAGTTGACGTATTGGATACTACAACTAGGGGTTTGCACAATTTAGAATATAAAAAAGCTAAGAGAAATTACGATGAACCAAATTGTAAAAATTGTTCTAAAATGTACAAAATATCTTTGTTGTAGTTTAAAAATGGACTTTACTACAAGGTACACCTTGTGGAACACTTTATTACGAGGATTTCTGAGTGCGTTGGCATATGGTGGAACAAGTCAAGTAGAAGTTCAAAGGGTTCTTAGTATGAGTTCAATAACTCGGGCTCGAGCGTAAGTATTCTTGTTTAAACTAAAGTTTTTTCTATACCAAGGTCGGAGGTTTTAGAAAGACAATTCTTCCGTGATAAGTTAAAAAGCCCTAAATACGAAAATAAAAAATTAATTACACATATTTTTACACTTTTAATAGATCAGTTTCTTAGGTCATACAAACCATATAGCAATTTAAGAAGAAGAAAAAAAAATTATTTCAAAAGACGAACGTTAAAAAAAAAAAAAAAAAAAAAAAAAAAGCGCGTACAAATATTTATTATAGGTTTTTTTTTTTTTTTTTTTTTTTTTTTGGATTTAGGACTTTTTAACTTATGACGGCAGAATTGTTTGTGTAGAAAATGTATTTTCAGTGGTAGGATAATTTAAAAATAATAATTGCTTTTATTTTGTATGACAGCATTTTAAAAGTAATCAAATTTAAAAATATTATAAAGAGATGAATTCAAAAATAATACAGTACTAATTTTTATTTTAAATACAATAAATATTGTAATACGTTAAACCATAATTGTAAATTACTTAGAGGGTCAGTTTGAGAAAATGAAATATTTTGAAATCAGTACCTACTGACTCAGAATATATGGTACATTAGAAATAAGTAAAATAACTTAAGATACTTATTTTTCCTTTAATGTTAGTGTTGAAGAATACACCACCCTATCTTTTATTCCCCAATAAATAATTAATATAATTCTTTTGGGTAAATGCGTCCTGAAAGAGTGATGAACATATAAGTAATGACAAGACAAGTTTGTGTTTAGTTGCAAAATACTTTAGAAGTTATAATAGTTTTTAAATATTATGTTGGGTGTGAGGTATTTAGAAAAGCAGAATTTAAACTCACCTAAATACACGAAAATGAAATTCAATTTCTGCAGAAAAATAAATTTTACTTTATTAGTTATGTGTACGAATTGTGTGCATTCCGTTTATTGCAGTGCTTCTTTGTGGAGCATAGTACCTTGTGCCATACTTTTACTAATGTGTCAATTCTTAGGAATGATCATTTACTCAATATTCTATACTTGCGATCCTGTACAAGATCGCGAACGCACTGGAATATCAAGATATGACCAGGTAAGGAATTTAATGTTGGTAAATGTGTGAAAAACATTCATATAAAAGTAATGTGGTCATAGCTTTCGTTTCACGTTTCTGTTTGATTTTAAATAATATTAAACTTAAAACAATGTCGTATTACTTTTTCAAAAAATTCGGCCAGTTGTTGTTGGAAGATCTCATATCTAAAAGTTAAAATGCACTGTAAATAACACAAAAACAGTGTCAAAATTCTTTGAAAAAATCACCAAAAATATAGATTTCGGTGTGAAAACGTGAAAATAGTTATTTATGCAACTAGTTGGGAAAGTAATAAAGCAAAATGCTTTCTTGAAGAGTCAATTAATTTGCCGAGTTTGAAAAAGTAATTTCCCACGTGTAATTTACATTATTTGTTACGATCACGTGTAAAAATATCTTTAATACATAAACTAATGTTGGCAACTCTAGATAATGAATGTCTTCTAAAAATGTAATTCCTATACCCCTGTTATAAAAATTTCTTTTTATAACAACGTGGAAAAAATAAACTTTTCTTAAGCAGAAAAATTGTAAGGTCAGTTTATCGCGAGGAGTACGATAAAGTAACTTTATTTAGTATGGTAAATTGCTTTACCACACACCTTGTGCTCGAAATATATATAGTCTTGGTAAAGAGATCACATATTTCTTGCACGTAATTGTAAAAAATATTGTAAGCAATACGTGGGAAGTTACTCCTCCAATCTTAGTAAAATATTTTTGCCTCGTTTGTAAAAGTGTTACTTTCCCAACTAGTTGCATAAGTACCTATTCTCTAAAAATAATACCAAGATTAGTGAGTGAACGCTTCATTATATTGGACACGGGCCTTATCAAAAGTAAACTATGTCGTATTTTTACAGATTATCCCCTATTATATTGTCACAAGTTTCAGTTGGTTTCCAGGATTAACCGGAGTCTGTGTAGCTGGAATATTTAGCGGATCTTTAAGTACAATATCTTCTGTACTCAATTCATTGTCCACCGTCACCGTAGTGGACTTCATCCAACCTCTTTGTCCATCCTATTTGCTTACTGAAACTAGAACAGTGTACATTGCAAAAGCCTTAAGTAAGAACTTAATTAATAAGTAATTATCAAAGAGTTATATACAACTATGTGCGAATGCATTCAATCGTGGCCGTTCAGCGAAAACCCAAGTATCTTGCTAGATGCTCAGTCTACAAGGCCATAATCCTGAATTTTTAAACGAGTTTGACATCACAGCAAAAAGCTATGAAATTTTTTGTTGATGTTCTATTGACGTTGTTAGCACTTGTAAATTGTTCACTTTTTTCTTACGGATATTATTATTTACAATATTTTCGGTGAGTACATTTTTTTCAAAATATTAATATAAAAGTATAGCGCACCAAATGCGATTCGGTTGAATTCTATTTCAAAAGCCATTTCTAAAAAATGGTCTTTGAAATCTTTAACGTATACAGCATTAAATATGTATATATTAAGTTGGTTGGTTGGTTGTTTTCAGATTATCTGGCGCCGTCAGCAACACAAGGGCTATAATGCGCCGAAACTTTCGTCATTATACAAGCCAACATACATTTACAAACACCCATGCCAACACGGGACTCGAACCCGCAACCTCGTGGTCTAGAAGCCAGCACGCTAACCACTGTACCGTTTGGTGATTAAGCCTAAGCTGTTTTCCTTCTGATTTTATTAGGTAGCAAATTATTAATGATTTTCAATATTTTAACTGAGGAATCTAACCAAGTTTTGGGGTAATTTTCTAGTTATTGTTCATGACATTCTTAATGTAAGTGTATTTTTGTAAGGATTGAAAACGGATGTGGTATAGGACACTTAGAAATTTTTTTTCCCCCTTCTTTTGGCATTTAGAAAATTCGCCAAAATTAAAAACATAGTAACTGAAAGAAGATTAAAATATAAATAATTAACTGAATTAAAATATAACTTAAAATAAAATCCGACAACTAAAAACAACATTTATTTAAAAAAAATAAAAAATGCCAGTTAAAATTGCGCCAAAGAAATATCCTATACTATATCTGTACCAAGGATTAATTTGAGATCTTTCTATGGATATTTATCTTCTTTACCATTTAAGTAACGTCTGACTATGTAAACTTAAAAAACAGTACTGTTTGTTGACATAGTCTGGCAGTGTTTGTCAAGCAGCTAGAGTTAAAATTTACATTTGTCCTGATGATCACAAGTTTAAGTCTTCACTTCACTTAAACGTTGGCTTGGTGAATAAGGTTGGATTCTGTACTATAAATTTGTATAAATGTATAATGATAGTATAAGTACCGAATACTAAATAAAAAAAAATTCCTATAAGAAACCAAACGCATGATGATTTATATTCGCATATTCTAAAAGTATTAGAAATGTTTATTCAAATACTGTGTAGTTCGAGGCCATATTTTCTAGAAATTTCAAAAAGTTATCGGAGTTAAACAAGAAGAAACATTTTTGAAATTCAAAAATCAGAAACAACTTTTGAAGGAACTAGTATTGAAAAAGATGGATCTTCTTCCTGAAATTCCTGATCGACAATGTGATTGTGGAACGAAGATGAAAATTTGAATAGAATTTCGTTTGTTAGTGAGCATTACTTATTTACTTAATTAGGCTCTTGACGCTGTTAAGGTTTCCAGCCTACATCTCCATACATTCCGATCTTTGGCCATTGATCTTGCTTCCTCTAGACCATTTAAGCGATCCTTTGTTAGGTCTGATTGCATTTGACTTTGCCAAGTTGTCCTAGGCCTTCCTCTTTTCCTCTTGCCATCAGGAGCCTAGGAGTGAGAAACGTGTGTTAGATTCTCTTTTGGCATTCTTAATGCATAACCTGTCCATCGCCACCTTCTCTCACCGATTTCTTCTTCGATTGAAGTAATGTTTGCCCTTTCTAAAATTGCTTCGTTAATAATTTTAACAGGCCAAAAGATTTTAAGGATTCTTCTAATACAAATATTTTGGAAAACTTCAAGTTTAGCATTAATATACATTTAAAAAATTATGTCAAAATTTATAATGACAAAGTGAAATATCAAAGTATGAAAAGAAAACTAGTCACTCTTTCTGTATTATATATGTAATTTTTTTTTAATTAACCTATTTTAAAATTAAGTCTTGGTATCGATGAGTTTGATTTCTTTTGTTAGCGCTATGCAATTTTTGATTTCCGAAACAGACATGACAGCATATCGAGACACTTACGTTGATTGTCAAGCTGCCGTCGGAGTTTTCTGGGTTTCTTCCTAATCAAGGCATAAATGTGAGGCAGCTTCCCTTTAAAAGTCTACTCAGAAGGCATCCGCCCTAGATTCTTCGAAATGTCTTTTGTTTGGACATGATAGTTTCAATTTAGATGATATATTCTTTATCATTCTAGAACTCTGTTCATGGAAAAGCAATCAATTTCTAAAAAATTAATATGAATTTAATTTACTTAGTAATACTCTTAAAAAATTTTGTAAAAATGTCTTTGAATTATAAAAATATAACTTGTTTAATTACTCACTAAATTAAATAAATTATGTTTTGCTTTAAATCTAGGTAAGAGAAATTTCTTAAATATTAAAAGATATTTTTATATAATTAGTCTCTTTAAAGGAAGAATTTATGGATACATGTTAAATTTTTTCGTAAAGGAATTTCTGGTTTGTAATGAAAGATTATTTATTGAAGTAAAAGATTATTTAAATAGTTTTTTTAATATTGTTTTTGTATTTTAGTTTTTAAGAAAAATTTGACTGAAATTATTTCAGTGTAACCACCAATCAGTTTTGAAACAAAAATCTTTTGAATAAATTAATTTTAAACAAATTAATTTTTTTTAATTATTCCCTAAAATTATAAGAATTTTTAATTTATTCCTATACTTTAATTTAGAATAGATTATGTAGTTAGGCATTGTAAATATTCCAACTTTGATGCTTCTTAATCCATCTTCGTATGCAATCTTATCTAAGCAGTGATTTGTGATGGGTTTGCGCTGTGACGTCACGATCTGGTTGTTTCGGGCCTGATACAACTAATAACACTCCGCTCGTGAAACTAAGCATCTAGCAAGATACTTGGTTTTTCGCGCACGGCCTCGATTCAATCGACTGACACTATTTACTACACTGGTGTGGAAAATGTGAAGGCATTGTCTGAAATGGGATAAAATGTAGATACATTATTAATTTTAAAATATTTTTTTTATTAAATAAAAAGCAAAATACTGAATTATCAATTGGTGCTTTAAGTCAGTTTGGATTAAAAATAATTTTGAAACTTGTTAGCAGTGTTCATTACATTGCAAATTCAAAAAGATGAAGACACAAATAGCGTTTTTATGACATTTTCCCCCTGTCTTAAAAACTGTAACATACACTATCTGGCCAAAAAAATCCGGACACCCCTTAAAAAAGTGGTTCTGGCGAGTGACGCAATTTGATACGTAATTGAAAGCTATAAAAGAGTTGGTAGTGGTTTGACAGATTGCATTTATGCGTTTGTGAGGCAATGAGTAAGTCAAAGGAGCTTAGTGAGTTTGATCGTGGCAGAATAGTGGGATGCCACCTTTGTGGGAAATCAGTTCGTGAGATTGCGGACATTATACAGAAGCCTAAATCCTCTGTGAGTGATGTAATTGTGAAGTGGAAACGTCGAGGTAGTGAAACGGTAGAAAAACGAATCGGTAGGCCGAAAACACTTGGTGAACGCAGCCGCAGAACTCTGAAAAGGGTAGTGAAACAAAATCGCAAGTCATCGTTGGTGGAAATTTCTCAGGAGTTTCAAAATTCATCAGGCATTAGTGTTAGCACAAGGACTTTCCGTTGAGAGTTAAAAGACTTGGGATCCCATGGTCGTGCAGCCGCTCACAAGCCGAACATCACTCCACAGAATGCGAAGCATCGATTGCAATGGTGTAGAGCTCATCGTCTTTGGACTGTGGACATATGGAAAACTGTTTTTTGGAGTGATGAATCTCGCTTTACAGTCTGGCAGTCGGATGGCCAAGTCTGGGTTTGGCGGATGCCCGGCGAACGTTTCTATAGTGACTGCATTGTGCCGACTGTTAAGTTTGGTGGTGGAAGCATAATGGTGTGGGGGTGTTTCTCGTGGTTTGGCCTTTGTCCGTTAGTTCCTGTGGTTGGAAACATGAACTCTGAGATGTATGTGGACATTCTGGACAATGCTGCACTCCCAACTATATGGCAATATTTCGGGGAAGGCCCATTTCTCTTCCTGCACGATAACTGCTCCATTCACACATCGAGGCTTGCACAGACGTGGTTTGACGAAATGGGTGTTCAAAAACTGGACTGGCCTTCTCAGAGCCCTGATCTAAATCCCATAGAACACCTTTAGGACGAATTAGAGCGCAGATTACGTAGCCAGCCAAATCTACCATCTTCACTGCAAGCACTCACTTCAGCTGTGATGGACGCCTGGAAGGCAATTCCTATGGTCACCTATCAAAAATTGGTGGAAAGTCTTCCCAAACGTGTGCAGGCTGTCATCGATGTGAAAGGGGGACCAACATCATATTAATATGTGCCTCAGGACGCTCTAAGTCCATACCACTGGGTGTCCGGATACTTTTGGCCAGATAGTGTAGAAGACTCAGTGTCTGAAGAGAACAAAGAACTAAAAGTGCTCATTGTAAATTAATTGTCATGGAAAGTCAGACATGGCGACATTTCTGACCTTTCTCGTGACTGGGTTCACAGGCAAGGCAAGATTTTATACTCTTAAAAAACCACTGCAATAAAAAGTGCTTCACCCACTAGCTCCTACGGGGGTGTATGATCCTTGCAATTCTCATTCTTAAGCGTATCCAATCGAAATCATCTAACACACCTCTCGTCTTTCAACTAATGAGTGAGCTTGCGAAAATTTTGAAAAACGGGAATCTAGTCCTCAGACAAAACAAGATAAGACTAACTGCGTGTACAAGACAGAACCGATCTAATCACTAACCTATGATAACTTAAAAACTTTAGCCTTCCATTATTGATCCCGACCGAAATGGGTCGAGTAGATGCACTACATACCAGATATTTGGTAAGTCTTATTACCCTGCGCCTTAACTCCAAGGGTATTATCGTCGTTTGGTCAAATGTGTGTTCCATCCGCACTTTTCAAAGGTATGGCAAAAAAGGCTTCAATCAACGTCAACATCAGCCGGTTACCGATGGAGGAGGTTGGAGAAAAAAGTTTGCGCGTATCACTACGCTGGTCGTACAGTTGAAACTTTTCATAGAGCAAGTTCCATACTGATTGCTTTTTTATTGTGCAAGGACCAAACAGCACTAAGGTGGTTGTATTGTTGAAACTTTTCATTGTGCAAGGGGCGCACTACGCTCTGCAGATCTGTTAATAATCAAGATAGCTAAGGCATCTTGATTATTAACAAGATAGCTAAGGCATCTTGATTATTAACAAGATAGCTAAGGCATCTTGATTATTAACAAGATAGCTAAGGCATCTTGATTATTAACAAGATAGCTAAGGCATCTTGATTATTAACAAGATAGCTAAGGCATCTTGATTATTAACAGATGTTGAGTGTCATTAGACTCATCTTGAAGAACTTCGACCGTTGGTGGTACCGAATGTACCACGTATGGTACCATTTCCAGTAGATCAATTTTCAAGATAGCATAGCATGTTAGATGTCCCACTATGTTGTATCCCAAGGGTATTGTTTTCAATTGGTGAAAAATGTGATCCGGTGCTCGTCCCTATTTTATATTTGGGATTGCGCAAGAAAGGCATTGTGTGGGCACGCGCCTGCCCCGCCTGCTTGTATAAATCGAGATAAAGTATGCTGATGTTGTTCAGTTGTATTGATGTATCGATGCTTTATGAAACTCAACTACAAAAAAATAAAATAAATAAACGATCTGGTGATGGGCTTGGATTTAAGGCACAGGGTAAACTGTATATCGGCCCTAAGCAGATTACAAATGTTTTTTTGGTTTTTTTTTTTGTTAGTCTTGTAAGCCTGTTGATGTGAATTAAATCAGTACTTTAGACTTAAACTAGTTGCTGTCATTCTCTTGAGCTTATTCTCTTTAATGTATTTTATGGCAATTTATGATTTGATTTGATCTGATGTTGTTTCGATACTATATTCCACTATTCGAATTTGCAGGTTTCCGGAGCGATAAATTTTAAATTTGCAAAGATTGAATTAAATTTAGTTATAGTAGCCTGCCTTCGTGATATTTAATACATTAAATCGCTTGTTTAGATGATTGCTATTATGAATTGCAGAACCAGTTGCTCTAAATAGTAGGACTTAGTGATAATTATTAAAATGTATTGCTTTACAGTTGTAACTAATGCATACTTACAAAATATTCTATTGACTTATAATCTTTTATCTCTAGCGATGCTATATGGAGTCCTATGCATTGGTTTCACTTTTGTAATCACAAAAACTGACAGTTTACATGCAATCAACCAAACATTGCTTGGTATAGTGGAAGGACCTATACTAGCTATCTTCTTAGTAGGGATTCTTACCAGAAAAGGTTCGCAGAAAGTAAGTTCAGTTTAACTATATGAATGGAAAATCTTACATTTGTTAGATAATGTTGTATTTGTATGTTAGGAATTCCAATCTTCTGAACGAAGCGACATAGGCAAAGAGAGCTGTTCGAATATCACAAGAAAACTAACTCTGAAAATTCCAGAAATCGTATTAAATTTCTGGTACTCTTCTGTTAGACCGGAACCAGATAAAAACCGCCAAATTGCAGCGATAATACAATCAAACTAAAGGCCTTCAAATCATTTAAAGCTCTTATTACAAACCATTATAGAGTTGATGTGGCAACCTTATAACAAACAGTAAACACTTAGGTTTAGCAATACACTCATACGCATCACTTAAAAGTGTAAACATTTAGGCTTGAGGCCAACCGCGTCACTTGGTACCCGTCTAAAGGAAGAGAACCAAATTTCTTAATCTTATATGAACACTCTCCTTTATTAGGCCGAACTCCAGGTTAGGAGGTATTAGCATGCATGCAACAGGTTTTGGGATCAAACATCGCCGGGGTCTGCAGCCTTTAATTTCAAAGTGATTAACCCTGGCATTGACCGAAATATATAGTTTTGGATCGGTTGTTGGACTGCCTGTTGATAATTTTTCATTCTCGATTTTAGGGCAATATCCCTTTGAAAAATAACTCTCGAAAGACATTTCCCCTTAATAAAACTCTTGTTTTAAAGATGTTCTGGTGCAGTATAAACAATCGTGCAGATATTACGACAGAAAATCTGCAGTAAAGTATGAAATCTTAGTACTTACGTATTGTCCCTTCGATCATTGGCCGTAGTAAAAAATTTGAACCGTCTTACCTCCTCGGATGTCCGGTTCAACTTGAACCAGCGTCGGGATCTTCCCGTGGAATGCTTAGCTATACGGTGGACGGAACATACACACCTGGATTGACCATTTCGTAGGACTAAGAAATTCTTTTCGGCGAACTTTCTGTCTCGCCAATGGTCGACGGAACAATACGTAAGTACCGAAATACTTCATTTTCAATGGCACTTTTCATCAAGATAATAAAAATATCTTAAAACATTTAGATTCAATATATATTGTGTTGACACATTTGTTTGAATGAAAACACATATTTTGCTTTTAAGTAACCAAAATCAATGTTTTATTTCAGTGCATACTTTTCAGTCTGTTTTTCGGTGTTTCCTTGACCAGTTGGATAGGATATGGAACCTTGCTCAGTGGATATAAGTACCCGTCTCTGCCCTTCAATTCAACTGGATGTCCTTCCCGTTTCAAACCTTCTGTTATATTTCAAAATTCCACATGTGCTCTTCCTGAATGCAATGAACAGTTGAGTTCTGTGCAGAATCTTATTGAGTTAGTTGATAATAATATATTAACTCATAATAACAAAGTTTTTATTGTAAATCCTTTTTATGCATTGCCAATTTTTATGTTCATTAACATAGCGCCAAGTTTGTTGTCAACGTATGCTTGGTGTTTACATCTAATTTTAAATATTAAAAGCATCTCTATTTGGCAAAATATGTGGCAAACTTCTATATTATGCATTAAAATGAATGTGTGTTAATGCGTTCAATTATCTTTTACTTATTCTGATAAAAACAATTTAAGCAACAGGAAAAAAGTTCGACAGTGAAAAGTTAAAATTCTTTCACTTACAGCTTTACTACGCAAAGTAACGTTGAATTGATTGGATCATACTTCCATAATAAACTCATGCATTCACGTTCAATTATCTCTAATTTATTCTGATTAAAGGGGCCGCGTAGCCCAGTCGGGAGAGTATCGTTCTCGCAACTAGAAGGTTGCGAGCCCTGAGGTCGCGAGTTCGGGCCTGGGACCGACTAAAGCCCGCCGTGTTCGCTAATGGTGATTGGAGCACGTTAAATCAGTCATGGTCGCAAAGTCCTCCTAGTTTCCATACAAATCAATACCTCTGGGGGTGGCAAAGCCAAGTCTTCTTGTGGAATCTTCTGCTTGGCATTGCCTCTAAATTAAGAAGTTCCACATACGGTAGGTAGTGCGGCCATCTACCAGATAGCAACCGAAAGAGGTATAAATGAACTCTTCGGCGGCTATAGGTAGACTTGTGCACTCCCTCTTGCGAGTGTGCGCTTACATCCTGTGCAGTACTGCCCACTACCGATCTGTACGGGATATGGGGTTGGTACAAAATGCTTAAGCAGAGGTGTCTTAGTCCCCATAGTCCTTGATAAGAAGAAGAAGAAGAGATTCTGATTAAAATAACTTTGGCAATAGGAAAGCGTTTCAACAATGATAAGTTAAATAGGATTTATTAGTATTACAAAAAGATTATAGAAACGTGCGTAAAAGCGACATTTTAGTGATAGTGACAACCCAAAACATGATATAATGTATTATCATCTACATTGTTCAATCTGTCAAGTTTCAGGCCGATTTAATCACGGCAAGTGGATTAAGTAGGCTTGCGCAGATTTGCCCGACAGCCACTCACACAATAAAACAAACAAAATCGAAGTTAAACGTAAAGGATTTAAAAATACAAATAACTAAAAGAATCCTGTTATCTTTTTTTCTTCTTTTTTTAACTTAAAATTTCACATTTCCTTTTTTCAGTAATCTCATGTAAAATTTACAGTTGAAATTAAAAGAATATAAATATATAAGCACACATTCACACATAAAAGAAGGGAGTATTAATTAGGTATGGATGCCACTCCAAGTTGACTCCTTAAATTTATTAAAAATTAACTAGTGCAATTCACTAACTATGTGACCGACCAAAAGGTATAGTGGTTAGCGTGCTAGCTTCTAGACCACGAGGTTGTGGGTTCGAGTCCCGTGTTAGGCATGGGTGTTTGTAAATGTATGTTGACTTGTCAAATGACGAATGTTTCGGCGCATTATAGCCCTCGTGTTACTGACGGTTCCAGATAATCTGAAAATAACCAACCAAACACTAACTATGTGCAACAATTCATTAAACAACAATTTTTTAACACATAACATATTATTCATTCAAATATTATAGTTCACGAACTTAAACTTATTCTCGAGATTTTATTTGTGGTATAAATTTAGAAATGACTCTTTGAAATAATGTAACATATAAAAGAAGAAAAAAATACGTGGTCTAGAATAAATGTGTTATTTTACTTTTTAACACAAATAGTTTTATTAAATTTGAATTGAAAGAAAATGACTACGTTTCTAATTATTGTAACTGCTATTAGATGAGGGGGTAAGATTTTGATGCTAAAATTTAATAAACAATTGTGCGTGTTGACAAAAATAAATACTATTTTTTACTTTACATATATATTTTTTTCTGGGCATGTTTGTGCAAATCACAGTTGAGCCCAACTTATCGTTTGTAAATAATCAATTTGTCAAAAGTCCTGATACTTTTGTATCATCATGGTATCACCTGATACTTTTGTATCGCTACGTTAAATAAACTTGTTCAAATAATTCATTTAATATTTTTCTTTTACAGAGAGCCCTTCATCTTGTATAAAATATCCTTTTTATGGATTTCACCTGTTGGATTTTTTACCACACTATTTTTCCTTGCCATATCTATTTTATTAACAGGTAATACAACTGTACATTTTCACCTTTTAAAATGAGTGTGAAGGAATTATTCAATTAAATACGTGATTAATATAATTTTATTAAATCTAAAGACCAATATATGATTAGTTATATAATTTTTTTTTATAATCGCTCTTTTCCAACCTTTCTTCCTCCCTTCTAGTAGTATGCGTGATTGTGTAATGTGCCTTGCAACAAACACGGTGCAAATAAAAGTATAGAAACACTCAAATTACTTTGAAACGGATAAATATAGAGTTGTGCAACAATGCAACAATGGACAATGTCTGCATTTTTTAAAAAATTCAATTTGTAATGTTTTGAAAAGGCCATAAACATAAAACATTTCTGCTCACTGCACTTTTTCTTTTTATTAATTTGTTACCTAAGTTCGCTTGTTAAATTTTAGTTAGAAAATGACACATTCGGCTCGAATCGAATTTGATGTCATTTTATCTTAAACAACTTGGCTTGAAACGCAACAACGAAAACCAGTTTTGTAAGTTTCTTGCTAATCGGTACGGGTTGTGGCCAAATATACACCAACTATTCAGCAGAAACCTCACGATAACTATAGAGAACCGAAGGATATCGTAACGTCACAGCTATAGCGAAGCGTTTGATATGACTGCAATCGGACGGGGATTAATATTCAAATAATTTTTTCAAAAAATTTGTCTTTGAATATTTGGAATTAAAAAAAAATTCTTCATTAATATAAGCTAATTTCACTCGTTTTTAACAAATGCGAGAATTGTCCATTGTTTACTTGTAATGTTTATGTTCTATCATACGAGTGTGACTGATGCACCACCTGTAGATGATTTTGGAAGTTGTTGATTTTATCTCGTGAACTGTTGAAGATAAAGAATAAAAGTATTTTCCAAAAAAGTAGTGTGTCCTCTATTAAGTAATAAATGATGTCTTAATGAGAAAGAAATTTATTTAAAATCATCGAAATTTAATGAATATCAGATCATTATATCAAATATGTAGCTAATCCCATGAAACATTTCAGACGCATATTTTCAGATGATACTTTTATATTGCTAGTTTGAACAATCTGTAGAATTTTTTGTAACATTTAAATCGCATATCCAATCATGTGTATCAGTGGTAAGGAAAGAAAATTAAAGAGGAAAGCCTAAATAACATTTTAATAATAATTAATAAGTAAGATTAAATTTAAATATTCTAAATAAAATTGATATGTTATCTTTGCTAATTTCATAGTTACAATTTAAAATGAAAGCATGTAATAACTTTGATGATTAGCTTAGATTAGTAGTAATTTCTACATTACTTAACTATGTTACGTATGTTTGAATGCACTTACATAATCTTTTTTTGGTTTGAAGGTTGGAAATACAATGTTATCTCTGCTGATTCAAAGTGCATTAGTCCTGTGGCCCGTTGGTGGATAAAGAAACCATCTTCACATAAAAGACATTCGGTGAATAATGATCACATATCCCTCGAGGAAAGAAGCAATCTATCTACTCCAGTTAATCAAGTAGATTGAGATTTTTAAAAAAATCATCATAAAGTTAAATTATAACCAATAAAATTTGTATGTAAAATTTGCTTGTTGATTTTGTAAGTTCTACATTTGTATCTATTTTACCATGAAATAAATACTAACCTTAAATATATATAGATAGGGTGTTCAAAGACGACATCATTTCCTCTACGGGTTCGTATTAATGAACAAATATAAAGTATTTTATTGCAATTTGATGTAAGGTTCGAAAATTACAGTGCATTGAGATCTATCGACAGTAAAATTTTAATCAATTCATTTCTGAAAATTTACTGTCAATTTATCTCTAGAAAGTAAACAATTAATAGCATTTCAATCTTTTTTGGGACAGAGAAAAGATAGATCTCACAACTGTTTATCTATGTTTATTAAGGCTTTGGATAAGTCATTTTTACGCGTTTATTTTTACCTAAAAATGTCCATTGTAAACTTGTATAGTATCCTATTTTCACCGAAGAATCAGTTTTTTATATCATAATTCATTTTGTTTTGATGATACAGTTATGTGGTTTTTCTAACGATATTGTTGGATAGAAATAAAATCTTGCTAATTGATCAAATTTGCATGAGGGATCGTATTAAAATTTAAAAAGCGTAATTCTTTGAAAATTAACTGTATGAAATGTTTCTTAACGTAGTCTTCTTTCTTATCTTATTTCTTTAAAAAAAATTCAATATACTCTTCCCATTTATATTTAACGGATTAAATATTAAAGATTATTTTAATATATTTGGTTTACCCTACATAATATTTGTTCTTTGGTATAAACATTAAGCATTCTTTTAGTAAATCATACGCTAACTAATGCCTTTAAATTTAAGAAAAAATTATGATATTGATATGATTATGATTTAATGGTTGTTTTTTTCCTTTTTCAAGAAACTTTATAGCATTATTTTGCTGAATTATTAAATTCCATGACAAAAAGTCGAGCAATCTCACACAAACATTTACATCAACAATCACTTTTTTGTTTTCAAGACCTTTCAAAAGGCCTAGATCGCCACAGCAAATCGAAAAAGAATGCCAAAAATTCCAAATGTTTTTAAAAGTATAAATTTAAAGGCCAAATAAGTATATCAATAATCTTTTATGGAAAAAATCCATTAACAAATTCGTCTCATTAAAATGTGAATAAAAAGCTTTTTTAGTGAAGACTACAAAAACAGCCATCCCCCCCCCCCCTCACCTCTCTCTCTCTCTTCGATTTTTTCTTCCTTTAAATTCAATGCCTGACATATTTAAGCAAAGATGACTTAGGTTAGTATAAGGAGTGACTTTTGGATTTGTAACATAGCCCTTAAATTTACGAAACGTTTTAATGCCTTTTAACATCCAACTGAGAAAATACTACTGCCATGCATACAACTATATAATGTAACTTTAACGAGGGACATCTATTTATATCTGTATAATCACCTGCACAAGCTATTTTGTGCATACATTACAATATTTTCAGTAACACATTTTTACTCAACTGCATCAAAATATCATGTTAAGAAATCTTAATACGATCAAAAGTTTTGAAAACTTACGTTGAAGGAGTTTTCATTGATATCCAATTTTATGCAGACATCATCAGTATACCACATCTTAACTCCATTCTAATGAGATATCAAAACGACTTTTTATTCATCAACGATCCATCAACATTCAATATTGCGAAATATTTTCTCTCCTTCTAAAACAGTACCTAGAAAATGGAAACCAAATTTGTTCTTGGTGTTATGGATTATGTTGTTATTGTTTTCAGCCTTCTTATTTCTGTGGCCATAGGAATAAAATTTCGATATTTTTCTGCAAAGCAAACAACTATGGAGGAATATGCGATGGCTGGGAAAAACATGTCTATACTTCCTGTGACCATGTCAGTTTGTGTGACAATAATATCAGCTATTACAATAATCAGCAATCCAGCAGAGACTTACCGGTTTGGTATGCAAAGGTGTACGGTTATTATTGGATCAATTATTGGTGCCTATTTGACCTCCTATGTTTTTACACCTGTGTATTTTCAATGTAAAGTTTCAACTGTTTACGAGGTAAGCGAAAAGAATTATGTTACGAATTCATAAAATGTGATTTGCAAACTTAAGTGATTTACCAAGAATTAATTTCCAATTTTTATGAAAAAAAGAGTTTTGGTTACAATTATATTGCAAAGGATTATTTTTCAATACTTTTTAATTCGTTAATATATTTTATCAACCTATTTCTTTTAGGATACGATTTTTTTTAAATATTTAAAGAAGTCAAAATGTTACATAGATGTAGATTTAATTACATCTTAAAAACTTAAAGGTTAATTGCTAAAGTTCCTTTATTATATTTTTTAAAAAGTAAGTGTAATTTGCCTGCTTTTCATCTTACTGTAGACAGGAAGAAAATAATCTGCAGGTAGTAAATTATACTTCTGAGATTTACATACTATTTTAAATTTTTTATTATAAATTCTAAGTAAAAGATTGAAAGTAACGTTCAAATTTGAATACTTTATATTTTAACTTTGAATGTAATCCGTGAATGTATTTCATATCAAGAACTGAGTAAAATTTTTAGAATAATAAAAATCTTTTAAAATAATTAAAAATAAATTATAAAATAATATTTTTATAACACAGGTATCACAGTGGTATTAGCCAATTTCAGAAAAAGGAGTTTTGGGAATATTGGCCGGCCCATGCCAAATCTCGAGCATCGTTCCAAAATGCACGATTAAAAAAAAATCACCTGTCAAAAACATCACAAAACATACTTTTTTAAAACCTCCGTTCCTTCTTTCTTATAACACTATATTTCAATTTTAAAACTTTGCAACAACTTTACAAATTTTACCCAACAGTGACGAGATTGGCCAAGATCCGTAGCAACAGCTAGTCTACAACGGACCACATCAGGATTGGTCAGTGTTGAACTGATATCGGCCAGCGTACTTGTGCTACTGGGGAAGCTTCATTCATAAAAATTAAGACTATTACGAAAATTAGAATTCTTGAACTAATATATAGTTAAATATATTTTATTCTCATTTATTCATTTGCAGTTTCTTGAACTACGGTACGGCAAAACAACAAGATATGCTGTATCGGGATTATTTATAATACAGATGGTAGGTTGAATCATCAGTATTTTTAAGCTTCAAAATAATTGTAACAAATGTTTTTGAAAATCTACTGTTCACCAAGAAACCTTAATTCAAATTTATATTTATTTCAATAGGTGTTTTTTATGTCTTCCGCTTTGTATGCTCCAGTACTGGCAATCAGTGCTGTTACTGATTTATCTTTGGAAATATCGATTATTGCATTTGGACTAGTTTGTGCGTTCTATTGCTCCATAGTAAGTAATAAAATTTACGCGTTATTTTTAAGCTGACATTTATGTTAATTATTGAAATGTATTTTAGTAAAGTCTGTATTCCATTTGATTTCTAAGAATTTATTTTAGGCAGAATGTGATTAAAATGTAATGAAAAAAATTAATTATTCATGGGTTTTTTCATTTATTAGTTAATTACCATTTTATCGTCATTTGTTTCGTATGTTAAAATATAATGTTGAACAAATTGTCTCGGTTAAAAGGATTTTGTAGTATTTTTTCTTGATTACAATTTAGAATTTTACTATTGGTTTGTAATTCAAATTGTTTTGTTTTTTCTTATTATTATGCATGACAATCAATTATTTTCAATTCAATCCATGTCCCAATTAGAATAACAAACAGTCAAAAAGTAACACAAATCAAAATTTCCCTTTCAAAATGTTTACTGTATAAAACAATAGCTTTATAAATTCCAAACTAGTTAAAATACTAAAAAACTAGTAATTTTTTGAGAGCCATGAAGATATCTAAATCTTTATTCTATAAACTTTATGAACACCTTTTCACATAGCTTTCTGCATATCTCTTACAGTAAAAGATTTGAGCATTCTTTCTCATCAAGTGAAATGTTAAAAAAAAATCAAGATAAGTTGAATACAAGATTTTAAGACACTATATTAAAAGTATTCAATGGCAGAAGTAAAGAAACTAAGTTGTGGATAGGTGGATATATTATTATCCGATCAATTTCGAGTTTTAAAGATTTATTTATCATACATGCAAATGATGCACTTACATTTTGCTCTAGAGTGTTTCACAGTAACCAATGAGTTAATACTCTACCAAAGTTCGGGTAGATCCAAAATTTTTAGATAGATGTTATACCATATGAAGTTTAAACTGCACTCTTTATTTTTTTAGGGTGGTTTAAAAACAGTGTTGTGGACAGACGTCTTTCAAGCTGGTTTCATGTTAATTTGTCTGTTAGTTTTATACATCAAAGGAATAAGCGAAGCTGGTGGTGTTGCAGAAATTTACCGAATAGCTCAAAACGGTCAGCGATGGCAATTTTTCAAGTATGGAAATTAATCGAAATCTATTGAAGTATTACTTATCATAAAGTCTTAAACGTTCTATTACATATATTTTAATATTTAGTGTATATAATGTTATAGCTTCCACATTACTCAAATGTAATGAGAAGCTTATAAAAAGCTTCTCGTCTGTCTATACATATGAATTTAATATTCCCAGATACAACTACATATGCTACTCACAAGTTTGATGTGTCAAATGAATTGCCTCGTTGAGAGTGTTGAAATTACTTGCTCTAATTACTCTACCAGAGTAAAAGAGCTATTTAGAATTCTTGAAACTCAAAACAGTTGACGACCTTTCTTTGAAACTTAAAGATATTTATTTCCCTTTTGAAATATTCTGTTGAGGGAGCTGCTTTTCTCCTACCACTCGGTGTGGCGGCCTAATCCTCTCTCCCTCTGTATATCCTCCCACCGAAGGAAAGCGGGGGAGTTTTGCATTCCAACCTAAGAGGGGCCTCTCAACATAGTGACTCCCATCCGAGCTGGTCTGCAACAGAGAGGTATTGCATGAGAAAATTCAATCGAAATCATGAATTTTAATATTAGAAAATTGTGATCGGAAGTCGAAGTGCAATTCATTAATCCAAACTATAAATGATACGGATATGTGTAATATATAGATATGAAAGTCTCAATAAGATTTAGAAGATTGCATCATTTTTCTTTGGGAATTCCTACCATAAGAGCGAATCTATAGTAACGCGAAGAAAAGTTAACATCGATTTAAAATTAGATTAAATTAGATTTTTTTTATTCGGTTAGTTTTCATGACAAATTTAACAAATTTGTCTATATGTTAATTTGATGTGTAGAGAGTATAATAAATTAATTTTCAGTAAGTTATACTAGTGGTTGTTGTACGAATAGCCAACCATGACAATCACGCCTTCAAATTGAAGCGTTAACATTTAAAAAACAGAGTCAAACATAAAACCTTGGTACAGAAGCTACTAACAATATCACATTAAATATTACTAAAACTATCTAATTCTTATGATAGACAGATTATTCTTGAACATTGCGATATACTTACGCGCATAGAGTATAGGCGTAAAGAAAACAATTGAGAAAATTCAGAATGGAATTGTGAAGTTTGGCCTGTATACTAATTTGTGATATTTGCTTACTAATTTTATTTTAAATTGTTTTCTCAAAAAAATTTTGTTTCATACTTCCATGGAAAATACACAAAATATCTTCATTGCAGTTTGCAAATGGATTTTACTACAAGGTACACTTTTTGGAACACTTTATTCCGTGGGCTTTTTGGTGCGATGTCATCCTATGGAACAAATCAAGTGGAGGTGCAAAGGGTTCTTAGTTTGAATTCAGTGACTCGAGCCCGAGCGTAAGTAGTTAGTTTTAACAACTTTTACTAAATATTTTACAATCGGCTATTTTAGTAGGTGAATTATTAATTTCACAGGTAGGGTCAATTTCAAAATACCAATTTTCTTTGTCTTATCATAATAAGATTTTTTTGTCTTAGCATTGTAAGATTTTAAGAGTTATCAAATAAAAAAACATGACAGCTGCAAAAATTTTAAACGTTATATAATATCAATAAAAATAAAAGTATTTTTTACTATAATAAGTCTATTTATATGCTTTGATTTTTTACCTTTTTTGTGACATTACCTTAAAGATTCAGTCTGTCGAGAAAAATATATTTCTACTGAAACGAATATGCAATAACTCAGAAATTATAGTAAATTTTGTAAAAAAATACAACAATTAATTTTCTATAAGGCTAATAGTGAATGATAGTAAACCAAGATGTTATTTAAAAACTACAATGAGTCTGTTCCTTATGAGTAAATACACAGCAAGAGTTGTTGTAGTAATGTAAGGGAAATGCCTCTATGGGGTGAAGGTTATTTTTTTTTAATTTGTGCTAAAATATATAAATATATAATATAATGTAATTTCAAAGCTTGTATGGAAAGAATACGAAATTATTGTACTTTCATATGTACAAAAATGATCTATTACTTATTGCAGTGCTTATTTATGGAACATAATACCTTCCTCTACACTTTTTCTGATGTGTCAATTCCTAGGAATGATTATGTACTCAATATTCTATACATGTGATCCTGTACAGAATCGTGAACGCACTGGAATAACAAGATACGACCAGGTAAGTTTTTTTATGCTCGTAAATGTGCCTATCATCAATGTGTATACACAAGGCATAATGTTTATTTCAGGTCTTTTTTTTTAAATTGCGATTTTTCACTATTAATTAGTTTTTTACATGATTTGTCTGCGTATTGTTGAAACGGCCAAAGTCCACAAGAAAAATTCTTTAAAAAATTCGAAAACTATATTACATTGTAAACTTTGGTTGAAGTATGAACAAATTTCATTACATAAAAATCATATTATAAAGATTTCATTGATGGATGAACATTTTCATAAAATTGACTCAAGACCTATCAACAATAAACGATGTTATCTCTTTTTGCAGATTATCCCCTATTATATTGTCACAAGGTTCAGTTGGTTTCCGGGATTAACCGGAGTCTGTGTAGCTGGAATATTCAGCGGATCTTTAAGTACAGTATCTTCTGCACTCAATTCATTGTCCACCGTCACCGTAGTGGACTTCGTTAAACCTCTTTGCCCATCCTACTTACTTACCGAAACTAGAACAGTTTACATTGCAAAAGCCTTAAGTAAGAACTTAGAATTGTAACTAAGCTACAATGAAAATTGAAATGTCTTGAAATAAGACATAACAGTGACTCTAGATTCAGATGGCAAATAGCGTCTTAATTTAAGACACAAGTATTTTTAGTGCATGCTTCAATTCCCAAAAGAGGTGAAATATGATCAACAAAGATTAATAACATCGTAGTATATATCCCACTGGTAAATATTTCAAACATAACCACTTCAAATTTTTACCCAGAGTCAATAACGATACGCAACCCATTCAGACATTTCAGTTGTCTTGAAATGTCCCCAATAACAAACCATCACAAAATTCAGACTCCATTTGCAGTCCGAATTCAATGACACTTTTGTGTCTTATTTTGAGACATTTCAATTTACAGTGTATAAATTAATATTTATGTAATTAACGCATAATGTGATAAAATTAAGTATTAACTCTGTTATGTTATGGACTTTATCAGCACTTTTTGCCTGTCCTATATGCTTACAAAAACTAAAAAATGTACATTTCAACAGCCTTAGTGAGAACTTGTAATTTTAGCTAAGCTATGCATTAATATTCTGTAATCATCAGAGTTATATAAAGTATGAACTTTGTAGAAGGGTAGCGATTTGAAGAGCAGAAACAGGGTACGGAAGTTTAATTCTCTTTTTTTTTTCATTTTTTTTTTTTTTAAATTACTCAGTTTGACGTCATAGTCCTATTAATTTTTCAATTTCTTCTCACTCTTTTGGAGAATACCTCCTTACTTTTTGAAATTAACCGTCGCTCTGTTTGGCATTCAGTCACCAATGGAAACCATTACATAAACCAGTTTTAAAAAAAGGTAGTTGGGGGGGGGGGAGGACCTTCTAAATTGCTTTTAATTTTTAATTCCATTATTAGGTTCTAAACAAAATGCAAACTCACGAGTTCTCAATTATAGATCACGGTCGTATTAAAGTTTAGATAAGTTGGTCACTTGGTGCCACTGCATTTTTTTCGACACCAACAATCACTCTTTTTCAAGAATATTTGAACCTGTTTCTCTACATAATAGATTTCTGTAGTATTATCCAAGGTATTGCATATCGAGAATGACACTAACAAAACTTTAATTCTAACTTTTATTCTTTTACATTTAGCGTTTCTATATGGATTTCTTTGCATTGGTTTCACCTTTGTAATCTCAAAAGCTGACAGTTTAACAGCAATCAACACTACATTGATTAGTGTATTGGAGGGGCCTATACTAGCTATCTTCTTAGTAGGGATCCTTTCAAGAAAGGGTTCTGAAAAAGTAAGTTTAATTTAAATATGTTTAAGAAATTGTTAAGACTGTAACTCCAGTAGCACAACTTCGGTCAATATCGCTGGACAATAACCAACCCGATATGAAACGTTCTAAATCATCCGTTTGATACCGATGTTGGCCGATTCCACCTAATGCTGAATTGAAATATTGAAATTCATTCATTTATTCATTCATTCATTCATTTTTAAATTGTGTATTCTGTAACGAAGCTCAGATTTCGGAGTGACCAATCAGTTAGAGCCCTGTTTCCAACGTTGGTATATACTGCTGTGCTCCTTGGGTAGCTTAACAATTCGGGAATGGACGTTTGGAAAGTATAATCTTATGAAGAAAATAAATTGGACATAACAAGCCATTAAGAAACCATAAAAAAAAAAACTTGAAAAAAAAAAACTACCCTGAAATTTCAATAACTCGTGTGGAATTTCATATTCATACCTCATCCTTCTAAGGCCAGTCTCACAGTTGGAAGACATAATACACGTTTAGTATGGAAGAGATATTGGGATTGAGATCAGGAAACGGTTGTCAGGCTCCCTGGTAGGGTTTCCCATGGAGATCCAGTAGCAAAGCCCCATGTATTGGCTAATGTGGGAAACAGGAATTCTTGGGAGATATGCTAGTCCATGCCAAACTTCGAGTATCGTTCCAAAATACACGACTTTTTAAAAAAATTTAACACGTCAAAACCATCAAAAAACATATTTTAGTACCCCTCCGTCCTTTCTAATAGCACTATATTTCAGTTTTTGCAATAACATTCCAAAACTTCCAGGATATTTCACCCAGCACTTGACCAAGATCCGTAGCGATTCCCAGTTTACAACGATCCACATCGGGATTAGTCAGTGCCGAGTCGATGAGGGATTGACGTTTTGTAGGATGGCATCTTTCTAGCAGACAATCTTGATCTATTGATGACTCGTAACAATATAACCCCCCCCCCCCCCGATAGGCCTATCGCCAGATAATCTCCAATATCACCAACTAATCTCAACTAGCTAATTTAGTTAAAATTGAAAAAAGAAAACAAAATTTGTAGCATTTCGTTTTACTTTGTGTTTCTAATATAATAATTTGAGTGAATAAAATATTTAAAATCTTACTCATTAATGTTTATGTGTCAGTGTATACTTTTCGGTCTATTACTCGGTGTTTCCTTGACCAGTTGGATAGGATACGGAATCTTGTTCAGTGGATATAAGCACCCGCCACTGCCTTTTAATTCAACGAGATGTCCTTCCACTATCAAATCTTCTGATGTTTATCGGAATTCAACATGTGCATTTTCAGAAAAATGCATTCTGCAGACAAGTTCTGCGCAGAACCTTAACAAGTAAGATAAAATTACAAAATTATTTATAAATTACTGTATTTTACAAACTTCAATATTTGACTTCGGTTTTGTTCTAATGTATCATGTAAATCAAATATGAATAATGAAAACTGGGGAAGTTTAAATAAAACATACACCCAGAAGTTAAGGCATTAAAATCTCTATTAGATTATAATATCATTCCTTTTAAAACATTCCGTTCATTTACTTTTCTTTCTTTTGCAGAGAGCCCTTCTTCTTGTATAAAATATCCTTTTTTTGGATATCATCTGTAGGATGTTGCACCACCTTATTTATCATTGCCATGTCCATCTTATTTACAGGTAGTACTTTTAAACATTTATAATTTTTAATGAAGGAATTGAATATGGAACTAAACTTGGGATTATGCAATTTCTTTAAAAGTACAATAATTTCTTATAAATAAAAACACTCATTAAGAGCTAAATAAAGGTATTAACCTCAGTAGCACAAATTCTCTGGCCAATATCGGCTCGATACTAGCCAATCCGCTCTTTGTAGACTGGCCGTTGCAACAGATCTTGACCAATCCCACCTAGTGTTAAATAAAATAAACTGTAAGTTTTGAAATGTAAATGAAGTGTTTGAAATTTGAAATAAAGTGGTATAAGAAAGAACGGAAGGGTAAAAAATATGTTTTTGGATGGTTTTGACATATTTATTTTTTAAAAAAATGGTGTATTTTTGAACGATGCTCGAGTTTTGCTATGAATTGGCCAATCTTCGCAGAACCCTTGTTTCCGACATTGGCCAATACCGCTGTGGTACTCGGGAAGATTAAAAGTATGATAAACAATAAAATTGTAGCTAAATAACTGTCTTCTAACTATTCATTAATTTAAGTTTTCATTATTTAAACCAATTATTTATTAACTCCATATATTTATCCGTACGATGTTTTGGAATAAACTGGGTACAAACTTAAGTCTGGAAACACTCAAATAACTTTGAAATTGATAGAGTTTATAAACACGTATCTACCTATATAAGTAGACTGTATTTTTGAAATCATTTTAGAATGACTATAGCACTCTGGTGGTTTGTGGCTGTCTTGTCGATTATATAAAAAAATATAAAAGATAGAGTAAACAGTTAAGAGCTGAAGTGGGTAGAGCATGCTAGATCCAATATGAAATGATGTATTGTAAAACACACAATTAGAAGATATGAATATTGAAACATGGATATCCGTTTCCCATCTCTAATCCATTAATAGTTGCAATAAGAATTGCATTAATACAATTACAATAATTATTGCATTGCAGAGGTGTTGCACTAAAAGGAGCAAAGAGGGGGGGGGGGGGCAAGGGTGATCAATGACTAGTAAAAATAACATTAAGTGAGTAAAATATAATTCATTTTGAAAAAAAAAATTAATGGAAATAGTGTAACTATTAACATTTTTAATATAAATCATTTAAATGTATTGCCAATTATTACATCCATTAACAAATCGCCGTTTTTGTTGTCTGCGTGTGCTTGGTGTATGCATTTAATTTTAAATATTAAAAACAACTTCATCGCCAAAATATCCGGGTAAACTATTTTTCAAAATATATTCATTAAAAATGAATGGGAATTTATGCACTCACATCCAAATATATTTTATTTATTTTGACTAAAACATTTTTTTTATTATTTATTTATTGAAACAATTGTGGCAACAAAAAAGAGTTTTTTCGATGATCGGTTAAATGCTATTTCAGCGCAATTGGATGACGGAAATTTGTAGTACTTCGTAAAAGAGACCTTCTTAGGTACTGTGGTAGTCACCAATATTTGATAAAATGCATTGTCATCGACATCGAATCTATCTGTCAAATTTCAGTTCGATTGCATAACGCCATGGTGGTAAATTAAGCCTCCGCAAATTTTCCCGCCATCGACAAACATACTCACAAAATCGAAGTTAATATAAAGGATTTAAAAAATAACCTATGGTCTATCAGCTGTATCATTACAAATTTAAACTTGTGTTACATCTCTTGCTAGGCATCATTTCAATACAAAGGTGTGGGTTTTTTTTCACGACAGTCTGAGGTAAATATTCCAAGTCTATAATTCTTATTGACAAGTAGGAAATATCAAATAAAAGATCTTTTGAAGTCTACTTTGCATGCCATTATCTTTATTCAAAATTACAAATTTAGAGATTACTCTGTCGCCAAATGTCTTCAACCTTAAAATAACCGATTTCATTCAGCATGAGATCATATATACATGGACATATTTTTAAATAAAATAATACTCTTTATAATGCGTAGAAAATTAATTTATTCTTAACAATGTTTTAACAGGAGTGTTATATCAGTATTAAGTTCATTATATCATAGCACCCTTGGATCTCCTAGACAAGAGCCAAACCATATTTTTCATGGAAATAGTTGTGTTTAGCAGTATTTTCCCCTCCGATGCATGAGGTTTTTGAAAAATTATTGTCCAGTATAATTAATAGAAGAATGAAATTTAAAAGAATTGAATAATATGAATATTTTAACTTGATAACTTCTTGATGATAATTTCAAACAAAGTAAAAAAATTATTCTTTGAAAGAATTATATGCGATCAAAAATGGTTTATAAACTGGTCAAAAAAATTAAAGGATAACCTGTTTTTCCCTTAATAATTTATCAATGGAGCAACATAAACATATGAAATTCACATCTAAGAGACATCTTTATGTAACAGAACGATAAGTAAAACAACTCAGTCGCAAAGTGTGCAATGAGGACATATGCAAAAGAATGTAATACCGTTTGTGTGCAGTTACTGATACATCCACATTAAAAATCCCGCGACTCAAGAAGTTGATATTTATTGTGTGATACGATGTCCCCTGTCATTAGTGTCTACTAGGTACTGTATTCTTAAACTTAACATTAGTTTCTTGATGAATTTTAGGAGCTAAATTGCTCGTCCCACCTTTTGAATTGTTTGGCAAGTGATGGGGGAAAAAAAAAGGAAGGAACTGTTGGCAAGTGATGGTCATTAAATCGTTCCACAATGGATATTGTAGAAGAGTCCCACTCATGCTTGATGAAATTTGGATTAGAGGAGTAACCTGGCATACATATAGGGATGATATTCATATTTTTAATCATCTCTCCAAAGCAAAAGTGGGATAAAATATGCCACAAGTATCAATAAACATGATTCAGAAACCCATTGAAGATTTTTCTAGATCATGTTAACGTAATTACGGTAAAAAAGTCGAATTGAATTATCTTTTGCGCTCCTGAGGAGCTTAATAATGAAATCCAAAATATTGCATTAAAAGATCAAAACACTTTTCCCACCAAATGGTTATCTTGAATTGGCGTTTACCACGTAATTTCATATTTCCAACTTTCTATAGATCCTTCTGACGTCCAATATTACTCGTGAGATTGAAAATTTTATTTTCAGTAAAAAGTATCTCATGTTTAAAAGTTTAGGTCCTGGATGCAAAATATTGGGTTGCTTTATCTCCCATGTGCTCAAAAGATAATCAAATTCGACTTTTTTACTGTAATTACGTTAAATTGATCTAGACAAGTTTTTAATGGTAAAATATCTTCTTCTAAAGCGTATTTATTGATACTTATGGCATATTTTATCCTACTTTTGCTTTGGATAAATGATTAAAAATATAAATACCTTTCCTATACGCAAGTCAGAGCACTCCTCTAATTCAAATTTCATCAAGCATTTGTGGGACACTTCTACGATATCCATTGTGGAAAGATTTAATGTATTGGGAACTTTCACTTGCAAGCAGTTCAAAAGGTGAGATGAACAATTTAGTTTTTAGAATTCATCAAGAAACTCATACTAAATACTAGAATACAGTGCGAGTAAACAATGATGGTTGAGGAGGTCATATCTCACACTAAAGATCAACTCCTTGAGTTGCGTGATTTTTAATGTGGATGCATCTGTACAACTACAAACTAATTGTACTCCATCCTTTTGCATATGCCCCATCTGTAGGTTTTGCATTTCAATTAGCAACTGAGTTGTTTTACTTATCGTTATATTACATACAGATTTCTCTTTGATGTGAATTTCACATGTTTATACTTCTCTACTGAGATATTATTAAGATAAAAACTGGTTATCCTTTATAATTTTTTTGATCGAACTTACATTTCTAAACAATTATGCAACTGCTTGAATATACTTAAAAACATATTTCTTGATTTAAAGGTTGGAATTACAATGCTATCCCAGTGGATTCAAAGTGCATTAGTCCTGTGGCACATTGGTGGATAAAGAAACCATCTTCACATAATAGACATCCGGTTGACGTTGATCACATATCTCTAGAGGAAAGGGCCAATTTATCTGATCCAGCAAATACAGTAGACTAAGAATTGAGAAGAAAAAAGAAAAAGAAAAAAAAGAAGGAAAAAAAGAGAAGAAAAAAACCATCCTCAAGTTAAATTATAACAAATAAAATGTATTTGTAAAAACTGATGGTTATTCCTATTTGTTTGACGTTGATTACATATCTCTAGAGGAAAGGACCAATTTATCTGATCCAGCAAATGCAGTAGACTAAGAATTGAGAAGAAGAAAAAAAACGTCCTCAAGTTAAATTATAACAAATAAAATGTATTTGTAAAAATTGATGGTTATTCTTATTTGAATTTGTATGCAGTCTTAACATGAAACAAATTCTAACCTTAAACAAAGGAAAATTAGAAATTTGTAGAAAATATACATAACAATCCTTTTGTGTTTCTAGAACAAAAATAGTAAACTTAAGTAAAAATTCCCGTTAATTATTAATGGTTCTTTTTCGTTTTACTTACCAATGCAAATTTGTAGTTCTTTTATGTTATAAATCTGCTAATATTAAGTCTCCCTCATTAGTCAAATTGAAAATACATACGTGGTTAAAAAAATTGGTCTTTGCTACTTGGAGACTCCAAGATCGTGCGGAAGTTAAATGATTTGATACTTGACCTATTCATAAAATGACATTCCATATATTTCAAAACGATGTATTACTATATCTATACTATAAATAAAATAATTGAAATTAATCTAAGGAATAAGTTGAAAATTGAAAATATACGTATTTGGTGCAAGAAATTAAGCTTTTCAAATAGATTCCGGGAGATCTAAACATTACATGATAGAAATAATTTTTTATTACTGTCCATTAATACTGTAAACTTTACATTTTTATATTTAAAACGAAAATTTGCTTAGTATTTATGTTTAAAAACACAAAATTGTCAATTTTGACACAAAAAAATCAGGCTTAGGGTCCATTCAGGAAGACCTAAATATTTTTCAATTGAATAATTTTTTTTTTTTTTGGTAAATATGTGACCTTAGTGAAAACTCTTTATCGAGTTTTTCGTTTTACACCTCAATTCGGTGACAGTAAATGACTGATATTCTGTTAAGATTAAGAGCAAGATTCTGAGAGAATGAGCCACTAAACATTAGGGGGTGATTCACACTATCTCCGACTGTCCTCAAAAAATTACCAGTTGCTACTACCCTCATTAGATGATAAAATCTGAAATTATTCGTCCTGCAGTTGCACTGTTCAAATTCTATGACCTGTCAAAGATCAACTTTAAGTATGAAAAAATTGGTGTTTTGTGACACATGAAAACTATTTTTATCCGTATAAAATTTTACAAGCAACTAGTCCCCTGCATTTCTTCTGTTATGGAATGTACTAGAATAGATCTTTATGAAACATATAAAAAGTTCATGGCAAGTTAATTGCGCAAGGTAATTCAGGGTCATGAAATGTCCAGGTTGTCATGTTTTTTACCATTTTCAAGACTGAATTATATCTTGCGCGTTTGATTTGTCACTTCAAACAAGGTGTCATTGGATAGAGCTATATTAGTACTATTTATTAATACATAAACATTGAGGCAAGTTGAACACGTTGAAAGTTATTTGGTGCCAAAATCGAAAAATCTCCCAATTTGATACAAATTTTAGCTCTTATATATTGCTGTGGGAACAATATATTGACACAACGCTGAGACTATTTAAACACTCTTTTATTATACTTAATGAGAAATTAAACTTTATTGAGGCAAGTTGAAGAGAAAAAAATAAATGATTTTTTTTTTGTTGCACCCCATCCTTACATATTGATGCATTACTGTTTTCATTCATGTTTTCAAAAATTAATCGGTTTTCACTTCACTCTTTCTCATGTTCTACCAATTGTTTGTAGTATGTATTTTAAACTAGGAACTGTGACTGGATTGGCTCCAAAAAGTTGCAAAAGACCAAAGAAAACTGAGCTTCGGATCACGCAATGGCCACTTAAACTCATCATCTCCTCTCTGATGAAGATATCTCATTTTAAATACGTCATCACCACAATCTTCTAATAGTTTACCAATGTAAATCCGTTTATCGTATAGGACAGCGTAAGAAGAATGGGGCCGAATTTCATATCGGCAGTCCTTATCAGCAATTATCTCTGTTATGATATCCTCCATTTGTTGGGAACAGTAATTTGGATTTCAACTGCGAATTCACCATGTAATCAGTTCCATGCACAAATCTGGCTACACCCTAAAGACGAAGACAATGTCACTCAGCCATAAATTTATAACTCTGATGTTTTGTCCAGAAGAAAATTGCTCATCAACATTTGAAACTGCAGAGGATTTGTCCCTACATATTGCTATAGAGAAGAACACCAAGTTCCTAAAACAATCACAGGTCAAAACAGATCCAGGAGTGCATTTGCAAAAAGAATGGAAGCAAGAACAAAAAAGACTAATTATGAAATTACTGCAGATTTTGAAGAATCCACTACTGAGAATATAAATTGCAGCTATTCAAACCATTTAACATACCTGATTGTCTCCAATTATTCCAAGATAAAATTCGTCATCTTGTTCAATGACTTCATCTTCAATAACATTGCATATTTCAGTTGTACCTTTCATTCTGTGGGAATGTGACATAACTTATTCCCGTGTCAAATTTTTTTTTAACAAAATTTCGTCTTTCCATCAACTAGGAGATTTCTCATCTTACTTGCATCAGTTTGGGGTGTTAATTTACTTCCTGTTTTGTTTCCTTTGTTGAAGTATTCTAAACTGTTTTTGATTTTGGTTCAAATGTGTAACTTTCCTTTTGAGTTTCAGTGCCCATCCTTCTTTGCGCACAAGACTTGAATAGATGTAATTTTTATTCTTTGTAGTGGGTTCTTCAAAAGCTGCAGTAATTTCATAATTGATCTGTTTTGTCCCTGCTTCCATTCTTTTTGCAAATGCACTTCTGGTTTTGTCTTGACTAAGGATTATTTTAGAAATTTGATGTTCTTCTCCATAGCAATATGTAGGGACAAATCATCTGCAGTGTCAAACGTTGATGAGCAATTTTCTTCTGGGCAAAACATCAGAGTTATAAATTTATGGCTGGGTGACATTGTGTTCGTCTCTAGGATGTGGCCTGACTTGTGCCTGGAATTGATTACATGGGAAATTCACTGTTGAAATTCAAATTACTGTTCCCCAACAAATGGAGAATATCATAACAGAGATAAAGTTAATTGCTGATAAGGACTGCCGATATGAAATTCGGCCCCATTCTTTTTACGCTGTCCTATACGATAAACGAATTTACATTGGTAAACTACAAGAAGAATGTGGGGATGACGTATTTAAAATGAGATTTCTTCATCAGAGAGGAGCTGATGAGTTTAAGTGGCCATTGTGTGATCCGAAGCTCAGTTTTCTTTGGTCCTTTGCAACTTTCTGTACACGATCCAATCACAGTTCCTAACTTAAAATAAATACTACAAACAATTGGTAGAAACATGAGGAAAAATGAAGTGAAAACCGATTAATTTTTGAAAATATGAATGAAAACAGTAATACATCAATATGTAAGGATGAGGTGCAACAAAAAAAAAATCATTTATTTCTTTCTCTTCTACTTGCCTTTAATTAGTTAATTGCCTCTCTTCTACTTGCCTTTAATTAGTTTAATTTTTTATTAAGTATAATAAAAGAGTGTGTAAATAGTCTCAGAGTTGTGTCAATATATTGTTCCCACAGCAATATATAAGAGCTCAAATTTGTGTCAAATTCGGAGATTTTTCGATTTTGGCCCCAAATAACTTCCAACGTGTTCGACTTGCCTCAATGTTTTATATATTGATAAATAGTACTAATATAGCTCTATCCAATGACACCTTGTTTGCAATAACAAATCAAACGCGCAAGATATAATTCAGTCTTGAAAATGGTAAAAAACATGAAAACCAGGACATTTCACGACCCTGAATGACCTTGCGCAATTGACTTACCTTGAAGTTTTTATATGTTTTATAAAGATCTACATTCCATAACAGAAAAAATGCAAGTGGCAAGTTGCTTGTGAAGTTTTATACGGATAAAAATAGATTTCATGTGTCACAAAAACACCAATTTTTTCATTTTTAAAGGTGATCTTTGGCAGATCATAGAATTTGAACGATACAACTACGGAACAAATAATTTTGGATTTTATCATCTAATAAAGATAGAAGCAACTGGTAATTTTTTGTTTAAAATCGGAGATGGTGTGAATCAAGGGTGGTTCAACTTCTCATAATCTTGCTCTTAATCACACATGATAATGTTATCAATCTATTAGAATATTTTTATCAAAAATAATGTCACCTAGTTGCCAAGTTTGATGACCAGCTGGGCGAGAAAACGTTTCACCAAATGTTAAACTTTTTATCCAAAAAACCTTATTGCAACCAAATGTGTTGTTTATGCCTAAGAAGTACACTCACTTTTAAAAGTTCGGCACGGAGCGGTAAAATGCGAAAAAGTGAACAAGTACTGATTTGATTGACACAAAATGCTGCAAGTAAGTAGCTCAATGTTTTTCATGAAACAAAACAAAGAATTACAAACAAAGAAAAAAATATTGAATTTTCATAAATTATAAGATGACATTAATAGGATATGTGAGCACCCCTCACCCATATACAAAGTATACAGCATGTGATAATGCTCGTTGCAAAGGTAATCATCCGCCACAGAGTCCAGTAATCGCCATTCCTCCTGTAGGGCAATTTTTAAATCCCTGAGAGTGGCTGGAGGTGCGAAACGTCTACATACAGCACGGCTGAGGGCATCCTAAAGATTTTCAATTGGAATAAAGTCCGGCGAGTAAGCCGGCCACACCATACGCGAAATCCCCTCACTCCCCATAAAGTCCGTCAACGATGGCAGCTCTATGGGGACGCGCATTATAGTCCAATAAAACGAAAGAAGGACCAACTACTGCAGGGTACAGTTTCCCACTGGGGTCTAAAACTTCATCTCAATGCCGTACAGCCATCACCGGACCTCGCCTGTAGATGTTCGTGTCGGTGCGATATCCCAATGAAATCCCTGCCCAGATTATGATGCTTCCACCATCGCGGAATGCGGGATGTTCTGGGGCCAAATGCGTTGTTATGAGATTTGCAAGAACTTAACCAGTTCTCCTTTCTCCTAAATATCTTAAAACAATTTATTTTATCAACCTTTCACCATGACTGACAGAAAAGAACTCTACAAAATTCCAAGTGATGCCACACCCGGAAAGCAAAACATGTATAGTTTAAAACACAAGATATTTAGCAAATAGTTCAGAGTTGATGTCGTCACATTCTCCCACCTTTTGATTAACATTACCAAAATTAATCAAAACAAACATAATTTTACTACAAAGGAATGAGTTTTAAAGTCAAGGTTCTATATAAACAGTTCAGTCCAATAGTCTTGAAGGAATCTTAATGGTTCTGCCAAACCTAGTCACAACAGTTTTAGTTGGAAAGTCAGAAACTAGGCGGTTCATCTTAGGAGACTCGTCTGGCTTATCCATTTTTGCATCTTCGACTGAACAAGATATTTCAAGGGGGAAAATTCTTCGAACAGGTCGAACTATCATTCCGGAAGTCGTTTTAAGACGTACAACCCGGATGTTGCCATCTTTTCCAGGATACACATCGACTACTCTTGCCATTGGCCACAGCACTTTGCGTTTGTTGTCACACTCAACGAAAACTATATCCCCAACTTTTATCTGTTGAGAAATCAGCACTGTAGATGGACGTTGCACTAGCAGGCCGAGATACTCGCTTCTAAACCTTCTTCTCAAGCACTCTCGTAGGTTCTGTAGATGTCTCAGCCTCTTGTTGAAATCAACTTTATCCAGGTGGTCCAAGTCAGGGACTCCAAACACTGGAATTTCACCTAAGAACAGGGACGGTGTCAAAGGGATGAGATCATCAGAGTCCTCAGACACATAGGTGAGTGGTCTGGCATTCACAGTTGCTTCGCAGTCGCACAGCACACTCATTAATTCTTCATAATTTAGAGACGACTGGCCTAGGACTCGACGCAAAAGTTTCTTAATCATTTGAACAAGACGTTCCCAAAAACCACCCCACCATGGTGCTGCGGGTGGACTGAAATTCCATTCAATCTTATTTGTGGTAGCTTCGATCTCGATAGTATTCCAGTCAATTGACTTCAAGAGATTATTGGATCCGACAAAATTAGTGCCATTGTCGCTGTAGATTACCGATGGCCTTCCTCTACGAGCAATGAATCTTCTAAGACCAAGTAAAAATCCCTGAGTTGAAAGGGTCAAAATCAATTCCAAATGTACCGCCCTGAAAACAGCACAGGTGAAAAGTATTATCCAGGCTTTCCTTTTATTCTTCAAAATCAAAGGACCAGCTAAATCAACTCCAACAATTTCGAAAACATGAGCATCTCTAACTCTATTTTCTGGTAGGGTAGATGGCGCAGTCTGTAATCTTTTACTTCCATGTTTCCTGCACATGACGCATCCATGTAAAGCTTTTCGAATTGTAGCTCTGCTTTTGACGATCCAAAATGTCTCTCTAAGTTTTGAGATCAATACGTGTATACCGGCATGAGACATAGATAGATGCTTATCAATTATTAATTTCTCCACAATTTTATGATTCTTCGGAAGTAACATAGGATAAATAAAATTTTCATGATCTTTTATCTCAGTTAATCTAGTCTTGACGCGTAAAATGCCTTCGTCATCTTGGAAAACACTAATTGACTTCAGCTTCTTAATATCCTCAGATGAAAAGGAATCATGTTGAATAATCTTCACGAGAGATTTCTCAGCTCTTGTCAACTCATGAACTTTTAACTCTCCTTTTTCTCTTTCTTCTTTTCTCTTTCGGACATTACCTATGAATCTATGTATCCACCCGATCATTCTAAGTATCTTCGTGTACTTTGAAAAATAGCCAAAGATTTGAGAAGAGATATCATTGACATTGCTTAGCGATACTATTATTGCTTTACGCCTTTCAGTATCCACCTCTTGTTTGTTATCGATTTGGACAGAACGAGGCCATTCTTCTTCCGGCAAAGTCAACCAAGGTGGACCCTCCCACCATCTGGATTCAATAAGTTTCTTAGCAGAACATCCTCTTGAGGGCAAGTCGGCTGGATTTTCTGTACCTGGTACATGATACCAATTTTCACGGTCTGTAAGGCTTCTAATTTCTAAAACTCTGTTATTTACAAAAGTGCCCCAAGCTTCTACGTTCTTTATCCAGAAGAGTGCTGTTGAAGAATCAGTCCAGTAATATTCCTTTAAAATTTCGATCTTCAGGTTCTTCTTGATAAATGAAACTAATCTCGCTCCAATGAGGCAAGCAAGCAATTCGAGTCTTGGTATACTTATTTTTCTCAAAGGAGCAACTCGCGCTTTGGCTTGCAGTAAAGTTACTTTGACTTCTTCTTCATTTTGACTTCTCAAATATACTGCACATGCATACGATCCCTGTGAAGCATCGGTAAACGTATGTAGACTAAATGATTGTCCTTCTGCAAGCGTAGCTAGTCTGGGAATCTTGATTGATGATAACAACGGCAGTTCTTTTACCCACTTCAAAAATTTTCTCTTGATGTCTTCAGGTAGCTCTGCATCCCAGCTCAGTTTTGTTTCCCAACTCTTTTGCAAGTATAACTTTGGGAGAAGGGTAAAAGGACAAGTGAAACCAATTGGGTCAAAAATCCTCTGTGCAATTGATAGAACGTTTCGTCTTGTAACAGAGAGATCACTTAAGTCGACATTTGGGATATCACAAAACAATGAATCTTCAAATTTGTCCCATAGAAGACCAAGTACTTTTAATGGTTCCTCCATTGTAGTTTCCACACTGTTCAGCTCTGTTTGCTCCCACCCTCTCAAGTCGAAGTTAGCACTTGTCATTAATTGAGTTGATTTTCCAATAAAGTATTCCACTTCTTCATTCGAATTGACCGAAGTGACACAGTTGTCAACATAGAAGGAATTTTTCAATTTTGTAGCCACTTCCTTTAAAGAAGATTCACATTGGTCTAAATGAGTATCGATCACTGCGGCTAAAAGAAACGGACTGCATTTTAGTCCGAAAACTACTCTACAATGACGAAATTCTTTGAGCTCTTTTTGTTCTGAATTCTTCCACCACAGGAATCTTAGGTAATCTCGATCACTTTTTTGAATAGATATTTGAAGGAAAGCTTTTCTGATATCTGCGATAATCCCTATCTTTCCTTGTCTAAAATCAAGAAGCAATCCAGGAATCATTTCAATTAAATTTTGTCCTTTTGCTAGACAGTCGTTGAGTGACAGGTAATCTTTTTGCTTGCATGAAGCGTCAAAAACTGGTCTTACTGCTGTAGTAGAGTTATCTTTGAAGATCGGCCTGTGGGGAAGATAATGATTGTCAATTCGTCTCTCCTCTTCTGGTACTTCTTCTATTATTCCAGATTCACACCATTCTTCAAACACTGCATTATATGCTTCAAATTTATCTTTCAGCATCAGCTTCTTTGTCGTGGAAATCAATCGTTTTTCAGCAACCTCTCTATTACTTGGCAAAGTTCCTTTCTCGTTTATCCAAGGCAAACTGACTTCATATCGATCTTCCACTCTTTTTAGTGTCTTGTGAAAGTGATCCCACACAGCTTCTTCTAATTCTGAATCAGATTTATTTTCTTTAGCATCTGTAATTCCCAGTGCATCTAGCTTCCACAAGTTTTCTATGTTATTACTGTGAGTCAACATGGACGTTATCATTGACGACATGGACAAGAAATTCCTTTCTGAAGTATAACCATTCATCTTTCCCATGATTGTCCATCCGAGTAATGATTCCACAGCAGTCAGTCCATTTTCTAATATCTGAACTTTTCCTGTTAACAATGTACCTGCGACGTCAGCTCCAATAAGGACTTCTATCTTTAAATCCCCTCTTCCTATGTCAGATGCATGGATATTTTTCAGCTTTAGTTCTTCGATCCATGATCCGGGCTGTAAACTGACCACTGATCCACAAATCTTCGACTGTTCCAACAGGACTAGTCGTCTAGAAAAATTACCCTTTAGGCTTTTAACGCTTACTTCGTAGAGTTTGTGAGTTTCTCTTTTCGTTGTTGCTCCTCCAAAAAGCGTATGAATCAAAGATTCAGATCCCTTAGATTGGCACCCTATTTCGACGGCAGTCTCCTTTAAAATGTACGAACGCTGCGACCCTGTGTCAATAAGTGCCCTTACTGTCTTCTGCTTTTTGTTGGCTTCGATACGAATTAATAGCGTTTGAAGAAAGACTTCATCTAGGCAACTAGTGCTCGCAAGTGATACGTTTGGTGTTTCTTCTTCTTTAATTTCCTCAACGCCAATTCTCTTCTGATTAGTTTGTAAATTCGGACACATGACACCCCAATGCCTTTTCGAGCAAATCAAGCATCGTACATTTGACTTGCACTGTTTGGCCCCGTGTCCAATTTTAAGGCAGAAAAAACAACCTTTCTTTTTCTTAATTTCGTCATTCTTTTGACTTAAAGTCATCTTCTGAGCAACAAAGCAATCTCGGCTTTCATGGTGCTTTTCACAAAATATGCAAGAGTCCTTCTCACTATAATTGGCTGTTTTACTATGGCCTGAGAACAAATCATTCGCTGTAGGCACGTAATGATCACCCTGGTACCTTTTATCCCGTCGACCTTCTTTCTTTGCACCAAAGTCATTTAACTTAAAGCCGGATTTTGCCAAAAAAATTCTCTGCTCTCCTTCGACTTCATTTCTTAAAAACAACAACAATTGTTTCAATTTCTCAGAGTGAGAATTTTCGCCTGGAATTATTGAGGCATGATTTCTTAGCCAAACTCTTAATATTTCCTCAGGAATACAGGATTCAACGAGCGGAAACAGCATTGCCGCATACTTCTCGCTGGTCATCCCTATTGACTCCAACGAACGTAAATACGATTCCAATTTGTCATATAATTCAGACATACTACCTTTTCCCCTTTGATCTGTAACATTTCTAATAATTAGACCCAATAATTCCCGAACATAGAATTCCACCAATAATTCTTCCCTGCCGAACCTATTTCTTAAGCTTTCTATAACCTTTTCATAATTTTCGGCAGTAGCAGGGAAGCTGTTTACAATGTCCCGTGGTCTAGTGCCGGGTATAGTCGCTTGAACGAGATAATGATTTTTGTCTTCATTTGGAATTTCTTTATCTTCATGTATTCGCCGAAATTGTCCCCAAAACGGCAACCAATCCTTTATGTCACCGCCAAATTGTTTTAACTCAATTTCAGGTAATTTTAGTTTTCGCTTATTCGTATTTGGCGACACAGTTCCAATGGATTGTGTGGTTTGGCGATTAAAAAATAATTCCGTTTTCACTCGTATCATATCTAGCTTTTCTTTGTACTCTTCAACTTTTGCCCATTCACTTTCAAACTGATCACTCGAAGAATATTCGGCATTCAATATTTGAGTATCAAAAATATTAAGCTCATTAGATAAACGTTCTAAAGTTGCAAGTTTCGTTTTCGCAGTTTCTTCATCAGGAATTTCTTTATTTAATTCCTGCAAAATTATATTTATTGTTCTTGTAAAAGAAGCTCGGACAGGTTTTCGTTTTTCAATTAACGATTCCATTTCAATAAAATAGAACTCAATAGCAAATTTAAGCTTATACGAATAAGAATGTTCTACGATCGAAATATCAACCGTTACGAAAATAATAAAATGACTAACCTTGACCTCTTTTTTTTTGCGATTAATCTACGCTTCACGTTTGGGCGCCATGTTATGAGATTTGCAAGAACTTAACCAGTTCTCCTTTCTCCTAAATATCTTAAAACAATTTATTTTATCAACCTTTCACCATGACTGACAGAAAAGAACTCTACAAAATTCCAAGTGATGCCACACCCGGAAAGCAAAACATGTATAGTTTAAAACACAAGATATTTAGCAAATAGTTCAGAGTTGATGTCGTCACATGCGTGTTCCTTGTTTCCTCCAGACCCTTACACGCTTATCATCGGGTTGTAGGGCAAATCTGGATTCATCTGCGAACATAACGTTGCCCCCAATCAGACACAGTACAATTCACATGCTGGCGGTACCACTTTAAACCTGCCAAAATTGGATTCAACGGATAAAGGAACACAAAATCGTGGTAATCCGGCGTACAGACCATTTATGCATAGCCTTTGACAAACAGTAGTGGCAGATATCGTCTTACCAATGGCCGCTGCAACCATAGATGTCGCACGTATGGAGGGCGATCTTCGATTCCGCTTAGCTACAACAGCAATGTATCGATCTTCCGCGGGGGTTAAAGCCCTTGGACGACTGGCTACAGGTTTTCGGACAACTATTTGGATGGTTTGGAATTGTTTCCATATCGTGAAAGGACGGAATGATGAACACCGAAGAAAAGGGCAACATCTGTGATACTGCCAGGCGTCAATGCGTCCAAATAACCCGCCAGAGCTCAGAATCTTCCATTCATCTTCAGGAAGCCATAGAGACACGTCTATTTTGGAAAAAAAAATCGTACGAATACTCTAAACACCTTTTATCAGCACTTACAGGCAACTCAAACCATTCACAATGCCGGCATCTTATACGACACTGCCTGTTTTACATATTTCTCCATGCGAAACCGTGATTGTATGTTATCTAACATATTTGCATATTTCCTTATACCTTTGCAGCAAATTGCAACTTCTTTAATTCAGGTTGGCTTACGGAAATTCACATTTTGCTCTCCGTGCTTAACTTTCGGAAGTGAGTGAATTTCGCATACTAGACGATGGGTCTTGGTATTAGATCCCTTTTATTGTTACCGAACTGCATAGACCTTACCATTTGAATTTAAAATTATGTAGGGTAAATCGCACTTATCTTCCCTTTTGTGTCCCCTTGGTGTTGAGGAAAACAGAGCATTACTGTCATTTTCCAAACAACAGACATTTCATTTGCTACAAAATGTATAGCATCTTTTCTCGACTAATTTACAAGCGCGTCTCTATTCCACAAAAGCAGGGGTTCTTGCTCACCACAAAGATACAGGAGGGAAAATATGGGGATTGCATTTAGTTATACCTATTATGCGGGGGGGGGGGAGGAAGTGCCAATGTGGTACTATATAACTATACTATATGGTACTATATTACAGTACTAACTATATTACGAAGTACTAATCCTAAAAAGCAATCGCCAGATACAACAAAATCTAAACTTGCAAAAAAAATTCTATGGACTCAATTTTAGTTCAAAATTAAATTTCTAATTGTAATATTTCTAAATCCCAATACATAGCATTAATTTCAATTGGATTAATAATGAATTTAACCAAAACACTGCTTCTATAGTACCTCAATTGATATAGTTCACACCTTTGCGCCTTATAAAGATACTTTCTAACTGTTAGAACTGTTACTTTTAAATATGGTTTAAATCGGCAAGGATTTTGTCATCATTTTTTTCAAAACTTAACAATAGAAGGTTCCAGTCAGAAAAAAAAAATATCGCCAAATAACGCAAGTTTTCCATCAGGACATGATATAACGAGTGCAGCCGTTTCCTGACTAAAAGTTGTTATAAAATAGTAACCTCCTTTCTGCGAGAATTTGTTTTGAACTCCTAATTTGTGCCTAAAATTCCGAACACAAATATAAACTCTTTATTACTTCCTTGTTTATGTTACTTAATCTTCCTGTGAGTGGAAGTTCTGTCAGGAAAAATTCGCTTCTTCAAAGTAATTACACTTAATTTTGTATTAAATTCTAAGACGGAACTTGCACCGAGAATTATTCTAACTCACTGGCAGATATTATGATATACAATCATTACAAATTACTCAGGAATTAAAATGTGGTAAACAGCATAAAAATGCTCCTAAAACCTCTCTCGTCAAGTTCTTATATCAGTTCTTAGGATTTCTCTGTCACTGGGTTTAGACATGATCTCCAGACATTATCTCGGTATAACTGACTATGTGGTCATAGCACTCTCGCTACTGATTTCTGCTGCTATTGGAGTATTCTTCCAATACAAAGATGGTAGGCGGATAAGCATTAATAAATACCTCATGGCTGGCAAGAACATGTCAAAATTTCCAATCATTTTGTCTATCACCGTGACGATGATATCTGCCAATTCAATTCTTGCCACTCCTGTTGAAATCTATAAATATGGTACTCAGTACATTATAAAGTATTTTGGAGTTGCCTTAGGAATGCTTTTTTCTTCTTATGTATTTCTACCTGTGTATTTTCAGTGCGGAGTATCAACTGTGTATGAGGTAATTTATGAGTTTTCTTTACATACACTGCAAAAAAACATGAACAATAACACTCTACAATATTTCACTCAAAATTTAAGAAAAAACTGAATGCAACACAATTTTTAAAACACAATTGCTTGTACATGTTGTATTCCTAAAATGTATTGCTTTCTTCTTATTCAGATATTGTTAATTTTTGTTAATTGACTAGCTTAAGTGTGCTGTGCTTCTTAAGGTATAAAGTCGTTTCTTCGTGGTCAGAAGAAAACATTTACATTTAAAAAGATTAAAAATATCCTACTTACAGTGCGCAGTCAGCGACTAATGGAAATAAAAATAAATTAACATAAATATTTTCAGCTTACATATAAATTTTTAACCCTGTAATAGTGAAGTTTTTTCATGTTGCTAATGCATACCATGCATATGTTTTGTAACTTTAGACCACCACATTGACTACAAATCCAAGCAACATCTTTTAAACATATTATTATTTTTTTTAATTTGTAAAAATCAATATTACTTATTAACATGACTTTAAACATTTCTTCCTTGGAATGTTGTTGTTTTTTTCGACATATATATAAGAAGCCATTTAAAACATTCACTGTGATTACCTAGTAAACTTAAACCACTGGTTGTCCATTAATCACTAAAAATATTGCCAATGTTGCGATTGTCATAAGTGAAATCATTAAAGTAATAAGTTATAACAAAATTTGTCTTTATGGACTTTAATTTGAAAAAGTGTGAATTATATTTCTCGTAAAGTGCAATCCTACTTTTGAAATAAGCCTTTTTGTCTCAAACTTACGTAAATAATTGTGATTGATAAGTGTAAAAATATTCTATTTTTTATATAAAAAAAGAATAAACTTTTTATAATTTCTTTTATTCACATACTCATAAAAAGGTAATAGTAAACTCAACTTGGAATTTGTAATATTAGTTTTTTTTCCTAATATTAAATCATTCCACACTTAATTTTGAATCTTGTTTTTACATCGTTATAAAGAAGGTAACACGTTTTCTACAAATGATATTTCGTCAAAAAGTTTAAGTGAAATTTCTTTTTTTACCAGTAAGAGTAAAGTTATAATCTTACAAAAAATGCGTTTGATTCAATAATCAATTTTTAATGTTATAGATTTAGTGTTAATTATAAGAAATCGTAATAATATTCAAAATCATAAATGTTCTGATAAACTGATGAAAGGTACCAATACAGTTAATACGAATTAGTTAAACTTTAAACTCAGTTGTATTTCTAAAACCTCGATGACAAAAAAAAAAAAAAAAAAAAAAAAAGATCTCTAATGAAACACAATTCTGTATTTTATTCTCAAAAGCAATCTCCATGATAATTATTTTTTCAGTATTTAGAAATGAGGTTCGGCAAATTTACGAGATACACAATATCTGCAGCTTTCGTCATTCAAATGGTAAGAATAAAGTTTTTGCTTTTTATAAATTTAACTTCCAGGTTTATTGTTCAAAAATTCGTAACAATATATTTAATAACATATATCTAGGAATTTTCTTTTTAGAGGAATGCTGACACTGAACTGCAAATTTTTTATTTTCTTTACAAAAATAAATATTTTTGATCTTCTCACTAAATTGTTCAACATCAGTAACAATTTATATTCAAGCCCAAGCCAGAGCTTCTAGTCGTCCCAAATCAACTGCAACGAAAATACAAGCTGCCTGCCGTTCGAAAAAAACTCAGAGCTGCATCCACAGCAGCTCAATCTCAAAACATCAACAGACGGAACTGAAGTCGCTGGAGAGGTTTCAGCACAAGGTTACAAAGATGATTCAGGGCTTTGCATTATTCGAATATAGTAATTGATTAATAAAATTGAATAAGTACACGTTTCAGGAGATAGATAGGGGAAAAAAAGATTTAAATTATATCTTCAAAATTAGAAAACAGAATGGAACTGAAAGTTTGGAATTTATTACAGATAATAGAACGAGGAGCCATTGTCTGAAATTGTTTAATCGCAATTTTAATACAGAAAGAAGGAAACACGATTTCAACAATAGGGTTATTGATGAATGGAATTGTTTGCCTGATAGTAAAATCAATTGGAATGGGTTGTTTTGAATGGAAGTTGGATATTCATTGGGCGATTGTTAAAGGTCATTGATTACTTTAAGCTAAACTAACCCTGTTGGGCATCGTGACTTTAGTTGGTAGACTTCTTCTGTGTTTGTATTAATTATCACCAAATACTTTTACAAATTGTCAAACATCCCCTAGCACAAATCCGCTGGTCAATATCGTCTCGACACTGGCCAATCCTAATGTGGACCGCTGTAGACTGGCCGTTGCTACGGATCTTGGCCAATTTCGCCCACTGAGGGTAAAATATGGTGGAGGTTTCGAAATGTTGATGCAGAGTTTTAAAGTTGAATTATTGTGATATAAGAAAGGGCGGAGGAATAAAAAAAAATGATTGTAATGGTTTCAACATGTTTATTTAAAAAAAAAATGCACTAGTACACCCAGAACCCTAGTTTTCAACATTTGCCAATACCGCTGTGCTGTCAGAGATTCTCCAAAATTCAAGAAATATTCAAATAAGCCAAACCATTGCTACTACTTTTAAGCTTGTATTTCCGATATCATTTACAATTTTTACATTAATAAAAATCTATATCGCAGAACTAAATTAGAATTAGAATTTACCAAGCATTTACATAATGTAGAATTATTTACAAATTATTGATCATAACAATATGATTTCAATAACCGAATTTTAACGTATAGGTACTCTACATGTCTGCTATTCTCTACGTTGCAGTTCTGTCTCTGAGCGCCGTCACCAATTTGTCATTTGAGATATCCGTTATTTTTGTTGGAATTTGCTGTACATTTTATTGTTCAATAGTAAGTATGGTTTTTTTATGTCTTACAAATACGACTTCATATTTAATTATTTACAAATATAACTTTATATTTAATCTTTTACAGATAAAATTTTATATTTAATTTTTTACGAATACAAATTTATATGTAATCTTTTACAAATCGAATTTTATATTTAATCATTTACAAATATTTATTTATATAACTTGAATACTTCAACAAAATAAATGTTTGTCGAGTAATATAATTTATCATTTTATATCATTACTATTTTCATTATTTGTTTTAATTTTATTTGCTTCAATAAGTTAATTTATCCCCAATGATCACTGACTGAGAACTGCAAATTTTATTTAAAAACTTTTTTTGTAGTGTACATTTTCTGCCATGGGAAAATTATCTTACGCCCTATGAAGATAACATTCTTAAGGCAATAAAACTCATTAAAATGTGTTCTTAGTGTGTCAGCATTTATTCTTTCTAAAATAGCTATGTTTAAGTATTTACAAAAGTCTATGCATGGTTAATTGACAGTAGAGCTTAGTGTGCCAGTATTCATTTCTTCTTAGGTAGTCAAGCAGAACTATTCACAATAATCCAAGCATGATTAGTTTATTACCGTGCTCAGTTTACAATGGCGTTATAACATCAGAATTCAATGTTTATTTTAGTAAATACTAAAAATATTTTCAATACGATACTTGTGTATTTTCTCTATATTTCAGGGAGGTTTGAAAGCTGTAATATGGACGGATGTGTTCCAAAGCTTCCTCATGCTCTCATGCGTCTTAACTGTGTGCGTTGCAGGCATCATTGATGTAGGAGGTATCTACAGCATAATCGACATTTCGAAAGCTGGAAAAAGGCTTGAATTATTTAAGTAAGATTTCCTAAACATTTGCAAGTATCTAAAAATGGTTTGCAAAATATCTTTATTTTTACTTTAAAATAATTACAACATATTGTTGCGCGGATGGGTTCGAAAGACTTGAAACCAAAGCAGATCAAAACTTGCAGAAATTTATTCCGATATCTCTTCGCATTTTCTCTTACAACTCCAGAATTTCTCGTTCTAGTAGACTCAATACAGCTCCTTACACAACAATAGAGCACAAAACAGCAGTTAGAAACTTGACAACACAGCTTCTAAGAATCGCCACAAAAGACAATGCAAATACAGTTCACTTCCGGAACTCTCTGAATGCTCTCTGAGAGACAGCTAACTCAGTGACTCCAATCAACTAACTGACTCAACTCACTAATTCCAGTCAACTAACTGACTCAACTAACTCACTCACTCTCTTGGCCGGCTTATATAGGAAAGTTAAACCTTCGTGAAACTTCCAGAGATAGAAATTTGGAGAACTTTCCAGATCGTAGTCGAAAAGTCCTATACATGTATATGGGGACCGAAAATGTCGCCAAATGGTCGCCAAGTTTGGCGACAAAAATTAGTCGCCGAAACCGTCGCCAACTTGGCTCTATTTCGCCAATTTGGCAAGATTGCCATTACCATAATGTTAAATGCTCTGCTTCTTGTAAAACTCGCTTCCTAGCGTTATCTCTGTAAAACTCGTTTTCAAGCATTAAGATACATATTGCAGGAAAGCCAAGTAAAGACGAACTATTGCACTGCCTTATGCGAAATGTACATACATTTTTCTTTTTGCATAATTCTACGAAATATTTACAAATATACAGAAATTCGTAACAATATTCTATTAGGACTGGCAAACTACAATTACAACATAATTTTGAATTTCAATTAACCGCTAGCACGCGTTGGTGTGTTGCTATGGGGAAATGTATTACGACAGGGGATGTAATATCCAGCGCACTTGTTCGAGAATTTAAATGTTAGAAAAAGTGGTGATATCAGATGAATATATTTTACTTATAAAAAATCAAAAGCTAGTAATAACACATGTGATATTTTTTTCACAAGACTATGAAAAATTTCCTTATTGGTTTAAAGATGTAGCCTGTATTTTTGAAGTCATTTGAATTAAGTTTAATTATTTTTTGTAGTCTCTCAATAGATTTGACTAAAAGATATACCTTCTGGAATTGTCTTTTTCGTGGGTGTTGGCTTGGAGTCGGATACTATGGTATTGGTCAGACAGAAGTTCAAAGGATGCTGTGTATGAGCAATATTGACAGAGCGAAATCGTAAGTTCAAAAAAATATAAAATTAATATCAAAACATATTATATTAGTTAAGTGACATAATTAATCTAATTAAATAATAGCTAAAATAATTAGTCGTTAGCATAGAACTATTATTAATAAGTAGGCATGAGAAAAAATAAGTTGTTTGGAGTTTAGGCTATTTCTTTCAATGTATTATAAAGAGTTTTTGCAGTGTTACAAGGTAACGCAATGACATAGTGATAATGTATCTTATATCACTGCGTCCTCTTTCACCAGAGTATTTAAAACAAAATACTGCGAAAACTTAAGATCTAATTCTATGATATAAATCGCCAGTAATCGCCTTGCATTTTGTTTAAAGTGTATAAGTTCATTCGATTTTGGAAATGGCGTATTATCTGTAACTGATGTTGGGGCCACATATTTTGTATTTGCCACATTGAAGTAGTATGCTTAGAAATTAAACCTATGTGTCCAGATCTATATATATTTAAAGATAAATAAAATATCGATATAAGTTTGATATCGTTTCTATGCACCATGAAATCTGTTGAGAAAAAGGGATCACTTTATTTTTGCCATAATTTAAGTTACTGTAAGATATTTTAAAAATTAGGGGTGTGGAACATCGTACAACTTTCAATTACACTATTATACTACCATGGATTGGTGTTATTTAATATTTTTAAATTTTCATCATTCATTTAGAAAAAAATGGCCAGTTTGGCTATATTTTTTTTTTGTGATAATTGTTATATGGGCTTAAAAGAAATGGGGATTTTTCGGATCGACTTTTTTGCAAATGGATGAGAAGAGAGGAGAGAGTGGATGAGTTTTTCTCAAGAGAAGAAAACTCTGTTAAAGACATACGTTTTCAACCTTTTACGTCATTATAGCATTTTTAAGGGAATTTCGGAGGTGGGAATGTTTAAAACACCTTTAGAAGCATTACCACAGCAATTTTTTTTATCAAAATCGTTAGAGCCGTTTTTTAGCAATTACTGAGAAGCATGTTTTTTTTTTTTTTTCAATGACAGCTACCTTATGCGCATGCGCAATTTTGACGAAAAATTTAATGGTATATCCTATGTCCCGTACACTACATTTGAACATCGCGGATCAATTCTTTCGAGAATTATACTAACCACGCACACACAGACAGATACTTTTTCTAGTCCATTTTTTTTTTTAAGTCAGGATGGTCCAAAACTTGGAGAAATGCAGGAAGAAAAAAGAAAAAAAAGACTGAAAATAATATTTTTATTATTCTATGTAAACATATGGGTAATTGAAAGTAACAAGTGCATGGTTTATTGTTACTTTATAATGGTAAAAATAATTAACAATTATATCGTATGTGCATGTTTCTTCATTTAAGAGTTCTTCGTCTGAGTATCGCACCAGTCCTGATTTTCCAGTTCCTCTGTGACTTCATGGGTTTGATTCTATACAGTCTATACCATTCATGTGATCCATTGTTGAATCGGAATCAAACTGGTTTAACAAAATATGAACAAGTAAGTTATTTTGCAATATTCATCCCTATCAAAACAACAACATATTATACTAGTGCATTTGGAATTTATATATATCACTTTTAAAATTTTCTCAAGTAATTTCATGTGGCTTTAGGATGTTTAAGTTGAAAATTCTTACCGTAATTCATGTATTTTGATACAATTTACCAATATATAATACTACAAATAAAATGAAAGAATTGAAAATTAAATTGTATTTTAGCGAGTATAGGGAAATTACTGTAAGTTTGAACTGCTTAAAGTAAGAACCCAAATTTTAACTACTTCGTTAACAAACGAGAATTTTCTTTAAGAGGAAGTTCTAGTTGGGATCATTATCTATGCTCGCTATGTTACAGTTTTCTAGCCCAGTTCATTTAGAAACAACATTGTATTAAACCTTGAAATTTGGAGAGTAAGTACGAAAAGGATCACTTATAGTCCGAGAGGCGACTGCAATTTTTGAACCCCATCGAACATCATTCTGAATTTTTTATAGAAATTAGTTCAAAGTGAGTAGATTAGGAATCCACTGGTCTGCCATGGCAAAAATGGCCGAAACTGATCAAAAAGTCGACTTGGAATGAGTTGAACTAAAATCCGATTGCCAAATATGTCATAATTTGCCAAAAATAGAACAAACTTATTCGTCTGGCAACCCACTTCATTTTGATTTTCAATGAGAAAAAGCGCAAACGATTTCTGATCTTTGGCTCGGAAAACTTATATCTTTTAAAAGTAAGCCAAATTGGCGACATCAGTTACGTCATAAGTAACGTAATATTTTTTGCCAACTTGGCTCCCTTTTAATAGATGCAAGTAGACCGTCGCCAGATATCTGAATCGTCTGCAACCTTCTTAATTGAAAATTAAAGAGTGAGGGTTACCAAATAAAAAAAAATGCTCATTATTTGGCAAATTATGGCGCATTTGGCAATTGGATTTAGTTAAACTTATTAAAAGTCGATTTTTGACCAGTTTCGGCCATTTTTGCCACGGCAGACCAGTGGATTCGTAATCTACTCACTTTTCTCTAATTTCTATGAAAAATTCAGAATGATGTTCGATGGGGTCCAAAAATTGAAGTCGCCTCTCAGTCTATTAATGAAATGACGCAAATTAAAAACTCAAAAAAAGAGTTTAATATATTTTATTTTATTTTTGAAATCCTTACTTCAATCCCTAAGCAGTGGTTCCACTTACAAAAGTCTTTGTCCTTTTTTTTAATTTTCATAAAATAAACATTTTAGACGCTATTTTCGAATTTTTAATTTGTGCTATTTTATTAAGTGATCACTTTCGTACTTATTCACCGAATTTCAAAGTTTTAGCAAAGATTCTAAATGAACTAGGCTAGAGGATTTATGCAATTTTGTTGTGATAGAAAATACTTACTGTCTCAAAATCTCCATTGTTTTTACTATTGCATTTTGACACTGAGTTATTAATATAATAGTGTTTGTAATAAAGGTTCTTAAATTATTAATGTTTATCATTGAATTTTATATCCATTTTATACAATAAGGGTAAAATAGGTTATAACGAAAAATTTTTAAATACTCAATAATTATTTTTACGCTCAAGTTAATTCAGAAAATTAATTAGAATTATGAAACAATTTTATAGTGTAAAAATATTTTTTGTGATTACCAAATCTGAATGTGAAAAGTGTGTTTTATGAGTTTCTTACCTCAAAGTAAACCTCTGCCAAAATTTTATACCGAGTTTTAATTCTAGAAAAACATTTTCTTTAACAAACTATCCATTTAAAATTAAAATATTACTTTTTCTGAAACTAAAGTTTTACTTTTATGAAATTTTAATTGAGTTTTGCAATGCACACACTTTTCAACATAATTTAAATAAAAAAAAAAGTACTCTAAAAACATAGCTGTTTTTCTTACACATTAATTTTATAAGAATGCATAAAAGTATTACGTGTAAACATATAAACATTTCAGAAATTTTTAAATCAGTGATTGATATACTTCTGAAAATATTCGTATATCTTATAAATCTGATAGAAAATCGATTAGAATAATGTCGAACTATCTTTAAACAATATAAAACTAACTCACTGTTATTTAAGGGTCGTAAAACATTAAAATACGATAATTGTCTGTCATTTTTGTTTGATTTACAATTCACCTCTCGATTGTAACATCCTGTAATGTAGTCAGTTGCAAAACAAACACATATTTTTCGAACCAGTTCCTAAGGAGTAAATATTTTATCTAGAACAAAAGTTCCATTTCCAAATTTAGGGGACTTGGTACCCCTTGTTTTCACAAAAAATAATAAAAATATAAATTTTCCATTTTTTTTTTTTGTGTTTTTATAATCTTTGAAACCTTCTCCTTATTCTGGAAAGTTTTTGAGCTGATACGATAACTTTTATTGCAGAAAAACTATACTTTTATGGAGAATTTAGCATTGCTGCAATGTTTCGAACGCATTTTTCTCAGTTCGTGATTTTTGAAATTTCCACCTTACTCAAAATACTAAAACTTCAGCAAATATGAATGAAATGACTTGAAATTTTTTTTTGTCATTCTTAATATTTATTTGACAATAATAGGTATAGATTTTTGAAATAAATAAAACCTTTTTTTTTTTGAAAATTTAAATGTTGAAAAATACCCGGTTTTTACCTTTTTTTTACATATAGGTACAGTAATTATCGTTTTACTCAAAAACTATTTTACTTCTTCTAAATGCGATGCCTAAAAAGTTAAAGTGACATTATAATGACATTGAATGTGTAATTTGTGCAGTTGATACCATACTACATTATCAACCGAGTGGGATCAATCCCAGGATTAACAGGACTGTGTGTAGCTGGAATTTTCAGTGGATCCCTCAGCACCATTTCATCAGCACTCAATTCATTAGCTACAGTCACGATCGTGGACTTTTTAAAACCTGTATTTCCAATGTACTTAAGTGACAAAAGAAGTTTATTGATTGCAAAATCCTTGAGTAAGTATTCAAATGTTGCTGCAACATATTATAAATTTTCATGTTTATATTTTAACTACAAAGTTATAAAGCGCCTAAGGTACTCGTTGAAAAATGAGGAATATAATATTACACGCGAAATATTTATTGAATATATATATATGTATGTGTGTGTGTGTGTGTGTGTGTGTGTGTGTGTGTGTGTGTGTGTGTGTGTGTGTGTGTGTGTGTGTGTGTGTGTGTGTGTGTGTGTGTGTGTGTGTGTGTGTGTGTGTGTGTGAACACACACATATATATATACACACACACAAGATAAATCAATAATAGTGAGTAGTGAGTAATTAAAAATAGTAAACTTAAACAGGAAAGAGCAAAGTCAAAAAAGTAAAAAACCATCACGAGAGAAAAAAAAAATTGTGACTCTCAAGAATACGGATTTCGTTAGAATAGTGCTGATAAAGAAAAAAAGTCAATGCCCCCAAAATTCCAAGAATATGTTGCGTTTCACTCCAATGTAGCTAGTGCCATCTTTTTTCTCATAAGAGCATCTACAAAATCTCTTGGATGTTTATTAAGATGGGCGTATTTTTTTAGATTGAGTAATAAAACTTCTTTGTTGTCCAATTTTCTGACCAGATAGTTAATTCGATTAATTTGATTTAAAATAATGTTTCGATGAACTTGTACATGAATGCAAGAATTAAAATTTGAAGTATGCAAATTTCAAATTCATAGTCGTTTCTTTCATGATAGATATTGTAATCAAGAATCTTGTTGATAATAGTGATTGAGAGATCTAAAAAATTAGTGTTGTGATGAAAAAAAATTATACTGTAATTGAAGCATTCTTCTGAGAAGAAAATTCTAACAAACTTATCTCCATACCAACTGAATAGAAATAAACGAAAATATGCACGTGCATCTAATTATTATCAATAATTACATGGCACCATCTTAAATGAGCAGTCAGTTATCGAAGGATGAAGGTCCTCCACTATGAAAGGAGTTAAGCCATAAATTATAGAAATCGTCATCAAACATGGAGTGGAATTTTAAAGAAATACAGTTAGGAATATACCTTTACATATGGTCCTAAAAAGGTAGCAATGGGGTTTCATTTGCTATCAAATAAAGGGTATTGGTGTAAATTTCAAAAATGTTTGGATATACGGATTACAAAAAGGCAAACTTAATTTATGTGGATAATTTATTTTAAAATTTGCAGGCTTTTATTTTTTATGTAATTTTTGTGAAGGAAAAAGAATAATTACAAAGGTTTTGATATGGTCAAATCACGTAAATTTAAAAATAATTTACACATAATTTAACTTACAAAAGTAATGAACCTTACTACCTTACAAAAGTAATGAAAATTTTGGCTTGAATGTGGAACAACTTTGAATAGTTACAGCATTGAAAATTACTAAGTAATGAAAATTTCGACATCACTTTAAAAAAAAAAAAATTACAATATACAAAACATTTTTGACATGAATTTTAGTAATAATTGAGGAAGCATTATTTTAAGAATATTATACTATTTAAAGAATCTTATGTAATTTTTAAGGTATGGTAGTAGAATATATTTTTTTTAGAACCAAATCTACAGTAGGATATATTGAATACCAAGTATAACAACAAATAAGCTATGTGCAAAAAAGCAATACTGATTCGAAACTAATTAATTCTAAAAATCAGTTTAATAGAAAAATTCACTTTAAGAAAATTTACCAACTTATAATGAATTTCAATTTGAAAGGGCCGTGTCTTTATTTAGAAATGTAAATTCACGAGCATTGATTCCAATGTTATCAAAACTGTTAAGATATAATCTGTTTTTAAATTTTAATTAAAATTGTGGATTGAATCAACGACTTTTCTCCCAAACTTATTAAACATATTATTTAATGCGAATTGTTCATAACCTTTAGAATAGATTGGATATGAAAATAAAAACCATCAATTTAGAAAGAGGCCATAATTTCTCTTACCATTTATTCTAAAGGGGTATAAGTCATATTTTAAAAGCATTGTGGCTCTAAAAAAAAATTTAAAAAATTAAATTAATTTAAAAAAAATAAAAATATTAAAATAAAAAAATTAAAATGTTAGAATTTTTTTAAACATGTAGTTTATTTAGTGAACTAGATTTGATTCCAGGAACACTTTGGTTATTGATTATCTTATCAAAACTAACATTCAGTAACTTAATGAAAAAATAACTAATCAATGTCACTCTTTATGTAATTTCCTTACTTATTTTTAACATTTTTGAAATTTATAGTGACGCCATGTTTCTAATGACCAACGAAATAAATGTCGTATCCACTTTTCTGCGATTATAATCGAAAAAATAACTCAAACACTCCTTTTCCAATCAAGAATTTTAAAAATAACAATAATTAAGTTTTTAATATTTGAACAATAATGGGAGTTTAATGAAAGATTATGAGAGTTTGTCAATTCAGTCCACGTTAACCTCTGGGGATTTTTAATTTCTTATGAAAACCTAATTTACTTGGTTGTTTTTCTTTAAATATCATGAGGTCACATATATTTTGAGGTAATTAACAACAAAACTTTTGAGTCATTCTTTCTTTCCAGTGCATCAAACTTATTTAAGTATTAAATTTTAACAAATTGACCTTAACTAAGGTTGAATATTATTACCAAAACGAAAATAAAGTGCACACATTTTTTAATTTGTTAAACCTCATTACCAGTCCTTAAAATTGTTCATTGACGTAAGTATTGTTATAGTATTTAATCACACCTTAGAAATTAACACCGAATATTTTTATAGATTTATTATTCTTCCACCCTTAGCTGCACTGTATGGAATACTATGTATTTCTTGTGCGTTGACTCTCAAAGGAGCAGAAAGTGTTAAACAATTGACAACTACTCTAGTTAGTTTGATGGAAGGACCTTTGATTGCTATTTTCACCATCGCTGTATTTACTAGAAAAGCTAGCGATAAGGTAAGACGCAAAACTCATTGCATATGATTGCAGTTTACCAGAATGTTTATTAATTTCTTATAACCTTTTGTCGCCAATCTGACTCGCCAAGTTTGGCAATGAACTGTAAGGATTGAGAAGGTCTCAAGAAAAGTAAGAGGCGCATAGAGTTACACATCGAGTCACAGAGTTCATATTCGCTTTCGGAGCTTAAATTCCGTGACTATCTTCTTGTTGTTCGGGAGTTTTGCATTGCAAGGAATTGCAATGCAAAACTCCTGCTGAAAATTATCGGGCGATAGCTAATAGTTAATGAGATACCCAGAATAAAAGCTGACGACACAATATGAGTCCATTTTGAAAAATAATTTAATTCACTGATAATTATCTTCGTTTGAAAGAATGTTAGAAAACGGGTTTGGACCTAATTTTAAAGAACCTGTCAGACGGAGTTTTCGAATATGGTTTATGATATTGTTCTGTTCGCTTGTTCAGCAGTTTATGTGTCTTTCTTGCGTAATCGGGACAATTTAAAAAGTGTTTTTCCGTGAATGTATGTTTTCCATACATTTGTATGTAACTTTTGCAGTTTTATCAGTGACAAGATAAATATGATTACTCATTAACGCTATTCTAAACTTTATCCCGCCAAGAAAATTGTACATATGTATGTTGTTTAAATGCATTGCATTCTTTAAAGTACTTCTATAAATTCTTTCTTTCTTAGTGCATCCTACTTGGATTTCTTGTTTCTTTGCCAATAGTTGGTTGGATTAGTTTTGGATCTTTGATTGGTGGATACAGAGAAACTCCTCTTCCAATCTCCACGATCAATTGCACTACAGATACTTTCAACATGACAGTTTCTCATTTTCAAGGAAACACTTCAATCTCAACCATAAACACATTTAAGTAAGTAAGCAGTCAAGATTTCACTAAATCCTCTTATTGTACAGGTACGGCAAGCAAACCACAAATTAAATACATCCCACATCTTAAGTTCACTTCTATGTTCCTCTTACTCATTGTTGAGAATATTCCCCTATCTCTGAATATCTGTTAATCATGCTTGAGTTCGAAATCTCCCCATACCTCAACATAGTTAACGTAATCTTTTTTGAAAAACTTTCAAACCAAATCCTTTCTACCACCAAAAATTGTCTTAACCTTCCAATCATATCCTTGATGCGTGCGAATGTAAATTGTTGTTACTCTTCCTACAATTATTATAATTATAATTGTTGTTGTTGTTGTTGTTGTTGTTATTATTATTATTATTATTATTATTATTATTATTATTATTATTATTATTATTATTATTATTATTATTATTATTATTATTATTATTATTATTATTATTATTATTATTATTATTATTATTATTATTATTATTATTATTATTATTATTATTATTATTATTATTATTATTATTATTATTATTATGGTTGTAGTAGTAATTGGCACGTGGAAATAATTATCATTGTAATTGCTTTTTGCAGCAATATGTTGATTCTCTATAAAATATCTTTCAATTGGTTGCCAGTACTAGGAACTCTTCTGACTTTATCGGCTATATTCCTAGCCGTCGCCATCACAGGTATAGTGTAATCTATTTCTTAAAACTTTTCAACATGATTAATAGTGTATTTCATAAGTTAATTAAAATATTTTAAAACCAAAACAATATATCAATCAAACCCCATTTACGAGAAATCGCTTAACATGAAATCCCGTTTAACGTAAAATAAAAGCAGTTCATCTTTACTTAAAACTTAGCATTACTTTATTCGTTTAGCCTGAAATTCGGTTAACGCGAACAATTTTGGCGGCTCCATCGACTTCGCGTTAACGGGGAGTGGCTGTATAAACTAGTGAACTCGTGCGCAGACTGCGGAATTAAAATTACTTTAAAGAATGATTTTTTTTGGAAGTTCATCAAAGTTATATATTGGATAATGTTGCAGATATATCTAATTAAATTAGATTTGAAAAGTAGAACTCAGCACGGCACGGCTCATGTAGGTGATCGGTTTGGTAATAAATCGTATCCCGTGCATTCATCGTAGAATATTCACTACAATTGTATTTAACGTTTAGTGTCAAATTAACGTTATTAACAACTAAAGCACTATCCTAAGAAAAATTGGAGGAAAAAAGTTAATAAAGTTAAAAATTAGTAAAATGTAACTTGGCAATCATGTTCCTTTTTAGTGTTCCATTTCCAAAGTAAAAAAAATGGTATAACTCTAATGTCTGTCTACACAAAACACTCGAGTTTGAATAAAGTTGGAACAGTTACACGATTTAAATGAAATTAAACACAGTCAAGCTGTACAAATACCTACAAAATAAAAAAAATAAAAAAAAGTTTTAAATTGAATTTCTTTCAATTTCAAGTTTCAAATATGAATAAGACTATTCTTCTGGAAAAAAAATTTGTACCAAATGAAAGTTACAGATGAGAGAAATTCAAATATATATATATAATGTGTGTTGCCTGTTATACTTTTTTTTTAAATTACTAAACATTTTATTAACAATCAGAAAATATGTTTTCCTCTCTGTTTATTCCAAACAGGTAGAAAAATTTGACAAAAGTAATCAGAAATGTAGATGACTTGGATAATTTTTATTAAATTTATTTTGGTGATACATATTAAGTTAAAAATATAAGTTTAATAATAGTATTTAATTATAAATATATTAAGTCAATATTTTTGACGGGTTTAATATGTGATCTAATATTTATAGCTACTAACTTAAACCTAAGTTATTCGTGGTTTTTCCTTGTGTGAACATACTAGCTTATGCAGTGTTTCTTCTGTATAAAATAAATGTTTTTACAACTTTGCTTTGCAATTTTTCATCAAATATTACATAGAGCAGGGCTGTGAAACATCGTACAACTTTCAATTATGCTATATTGCTGGTCACTATATTTAAATTTGACGTGGAATATTGTTATTATCATTTTCATATTTTTGTTCATTTTAAAAAATGACCAGTTTAGCGATATTTTCAGCGCTAACTCTAACATGGGGGAAAATCCGCCAAAACGGCGAATTTGACGATATACTTTTCGTTAATTCTTACGTTATCCTTTCTTGTAAGTGAAACTGAGGAGAGAAGAAAAATGGCAATTGATGCGCGATGCTCAAGGAAAGAGAACTCTGTGTTAAAGACATCCGTTTTTGAACTTTTTACATCTTTATAGAATTTTTACTGGAATATTTCAGATTGGGTTGTTTAGAACACTTTAAGAGGCACTATCATAGCAATTTTGATCAAAATCATATTTTACCAATCGCTAAATCAGTTGTTTTTTACCAATTACTGAAAACAGGATTTTTTATGTTTTTTTTTAATGTTTTCATGTTTTGCGCTTGGGTAATATTGACGAAAACCTTAATGACAGGTCCCATGGCCACCACTAACACGTGCAACAAATTTTAACATCGTAGGTCAACTCGTTTGGGAGTTATGCTGACCACGGACATACAGACAGACATTTTTTCTAAACCCCTTTTTTAAAGTCAGGATAAAAAATATGGTCTCAGAAAACTATAAAATAAATTTCTATTTTACAATTTTGTGTCATGTTTTGCTGAAGTTTCCACTTTACTACAAAAGGGTAAATAGTTTTGCAACTTTTTGAAAAGAAAAAAAACTTGCTGATACAACTGAATTTTGCAAAGTTTTAAATTAATTTCCGTTGCATTAAATCCGTTACAGACAAAATTTCCTATTGTCACCCTTATAAATTATGTTTTTAACCCAAACCTCGATTTAAATTTATTATTTACTTTTATTATGTTTCTGATTTATACTCTGGAATTTATTTCTGCGCTCAGAGATAGTGAACTAGTTTCTGAACATCATCATATACCTTCCGATTATTTTGAAAATTCATTGCCATCTGTTTACTTTAGGCTGGCGAATAAATGTCATCCCAGCTGATTCAAAATGTCTCAGTCCTATCTGGACAAAGAATTTTCGAGATAAAAAAGCAAATGTTGGCAAAGTTTCAAACAATGGAGATATTTCTACTCACCAGTTTCGATATAGAAAAGAGGAATGTAGTCAATTGTGAGACAGCCAAAACCGATAAGAAAAAAAGTGTAACATTTCAATGTTCGATTTTATAAATGTGTCATGATTTGTTAATATAACTAATAAAGGCATCTGAATGATATATATGGTGAAATTTTATTTTAATGGAAGAATATTTCCACATGTTTTAAAAAACACATTTGAAAAATCTATTCTCTTATATAAAAGCGACCATACTTATATTGAATATCCACGAGAAAATAATGAATTTTTATTGTTAAAAAAAGAAAAATAACTAGCATTTATCCGTACTTAAAAACTATCCGTTATTGTTTGCTTAGGTTATATTTCGACACAAGTTGTACACGTAATTAAATCTTGCGGGTGAGTAGGTGATTAAATCGCTGAATACATCACTCAATACGTTAAAATATAAGCTAGCAGCAGAATGAGGAAATAATCCTTAATTGGCAAAATATTATTTACGTGTACCCGTACCATCTTATCTGTTTTCCCATGGTTGGTTAGTTAGTTTTGTGCACTCAACGGCATAATACTTGCACACAATAACTGCTAATCATGCCAGGACCTCCAACTTAAAGTGGATTCAGAACCACAACGAACATCCATATCTAACACGGCATTCGATCTTGGCACCTTTGGCATGCAAATCCAGAGCGCTAACCATACAGCCATCAGGTGGGTTGTTTTCCCATAGAATGTAAAACACGTGTGATCTGTGTATAGTCTACACGTACGGAAAATTTTCTTTGCGAATAACAACATTTAAAGTGTTATTTTATGACTTCCTACAATACTCAGTTGGTTGAACTTCTGGCAAATAAGTGCATTCCTATAATAATCCTTTTTCTAAATATAAGATGTGAACTCCAATTAGCATTGATGCAAGAAACAACTTTTCTTCGTTAGAGTTCTTCACTGAGCTCAAAGGGTCCAATTAAGCTTTAAGTGGGCAAACCATTTTTTTCAATTATCGAAACAACAAGTGCCACTTCTTATGATCTATCAGGATCAGTGGAAAAGAGTAAACAAATGCACAACATCTCCAAACGTCAACTTAGTAGTTGTATTTCAACGTTTTCCAGTCACTGTATTAAGACATGAGTTCCAGATATTTCCTCGGTATAACCGACTACGTGGTTATTGCATTTGCATTATTGATTTCGGCGGTCATAGGAGTATTATTTCGATTCCATGGTGGAAGACAAAAGACCGTAGAAGAATACCTCATGGCTGGCAGGAACATGTTGAAATTTCCTGTTATCTTGTCCATCATCGTGATGATGACATCAGCCAGTTCAATGATTGCAACCCCTGCTGAAGTGTACAAATATGGTGTAAAATATGCCATCAAAGCGTTAGGAATGACTGTAGGAATGATTTTTTCTTCCTATGTGTTCCTTCCTGTGTATTTCCAGTGTAAAGTTTCAACAATATATGAGGTAATTTTTTTTTAAGTCATAATTCAGTACAGGACACACTAGACGGTCAAATATTTTAGTAAATAAAAAAACACATAAATTTGGCTTTCTCTTAACCAACTTATTAAATATTAAGTAAATACAAGATGCTTCAAAATCCAACACACTTGAAGATAAAAAAAAAAATTACTCGTTGAGTGATGTGATAGAAAATTAGTTATAATTAATTTGTTTATTGTCATTTGTGGAAGTTTTTTCAATAAATAAAATGTTAAATTCAAATAAACTAACATAAACTAGCCACTAACTTGTTACCGAACATTTTTGTTCCAATTCAATATATTGGTTTCAATCGGTTGGTTGTATTCAGATTATCTGGCGCCGTCAGCTACACGAGGGCTATAATGCGCCGAAACATTCGTCATTAGACAAGCCAACATACATTTACAAACACCCATGCCAACACGGGACTCGAACCCGCAACCTCGCGGTCTAGAAGCCAGCACGCTAACCACTATACCGTTTGGTCGGCTTTGTTTCAATAGGACATCCCTTGTTGGAAGGTTTCGATCATTAAATAACATCAAATTTTACATGCATGGTTCAGTACGCAAAAAAAAAAAAGAATCCGGATCCTGACTGTATCTTTGGTTCTAAAAGTCGCAATGAACTAAAGTAGTTTGTTAACGATTCTTTATTTGTGTAATATTTTTTCTTGGACCGTTGTTTACTAAGTAAATTGAGCTCTAACTTTGAAAATTTCATCTTCTCAATCGATATAGGCAACTTCGTTTACTCCAAATATAAAATTTCAGTTTATATGTTTAAAAGTACGTTACTTATGAGAAAAGCGAAAATCTAAATATTAAGAAGCGTAATTTTAAGATTCCGAGCTATAAGCGGGAGAAAGTGAACGGCAACGGTCTCATGTTTTAGGACGTAACAGGTATTAGTCTAAAATTATTCGGAAGCTTCTTAGATTTATTATGTCATGTTTAGAAAGACGCTAATACAAAACAAGTAAAGTAACGCAATCAACAAGTGAATTTCAATGTAATGTAACAAATTAAAATATAATTAATGAAACATAACATTATAAATTAACAAACGATTAATAAAACTTATTTTTTTGGAAATGTGTATATAATTTTTGACGTAATGGAAGATTACATGCAATGATTACAAACTTGTTGAATCACTGTATTTTCTGGGAATGATGGAATACTTCTTATGTTAAGTTAATCGTATAGTTACAGATAACTGGCAAGTTTTTTCACTTATGGTTGTAATCTATTAAATAATGGTATATTATTAATAAGTGTGATTTTGCGTGTTTTTGAAATGACCATAAAATTCCCCACAACCCATGAAGTTAATTATTTTTGTAATCTCATTATGGATTAGGATACAATTTGATTGCGTCGTTATTTTTTTCATAGTTCTGAAATATCTAAATAAAAGCTGTAATTGCTGTAATGACCATGGGCCTATTAGATAGTATAGTCGTACAATGGAAGTGCATTCAAATCACATAAAACCACAGAGATGTGCCAGATAGATAGCGCATTCATTTATTCATACAAAGAAATTCGTTAAGAAATAAGTAAGTAAATTAAGTGATATTTAAAATATCAATCTGACTCCTCAAAACCTAGCACAATGCCGGTTGACATCCTAATACAATAAATGAAAATCACAAATATATCTGACCGAGGGTAGGTAAGGAAAGTGTAAAGACTCACAGTTTGCTGTCGGGGCAAAGGTTACTTCTATCATGAGCGTAGGTCATCTGGCTAGGCAGTGGACCGCGTCACAGTCACCATCTCCGATTCTTTCTCAGATACCGTCAGCTCATCATCTCCGTCAGCCCACCTTAGCGTCCAGTCCCCGTTCAAGACCCTTTTTCTCTCCTATCTCTTTTAGCCCCATGACCAGAGCTTTGCATCCCCCCCCCCCCCTCTACATAGACCGTTTACCCCGATCAAAGCAATATCATTTGCTGTGAGTCTCACATTGGCGAATTTCCCTAGCAAAGCCACATTGTATAAAGTGAAGCGTGAGAAAAACCAGCATCCTTGGTTTAGGAAATTGTGTAAAAGACATAAATAATTCAAGAGGATGTGTAATAGTCCGAGACGCAACTGCAATTTTTTGACCCCATCGAACATCATTCTGAATTTTTTATAGAGATTGGAGAAAAGTGAGTAGATTAGGAATCCACTGGTCTGCCGTGGCAAAAATGGCCGAAACTGATCAAAAATCAACTTGGAATGATTTGAACTAAATTCCGATTGCCAAATATGTCATAATTTGCCAAAAAGAGAACAAACTTTTTCGTCTGGCAACCCTGCATTTTGATTTTCAACGAGAAAATGCACAAACGATTTTTGACTCTGGCTTGGAAAATGTGTATCTTTTAAAAGTAAGCCAAATTGGCGACATCAGTTACGTCATCCATGACGTAATGTTTATTGCCAACTTGGCTCCCTTTTAATAGATGCAAGTAGACCGTTGCCAGATATCCGAATCGTCTGCAACCTTCTTAATTGATAATTAAAGAGTGAGGGTTAACCAATAAAGAAAAATGCTCATTATTTGGCAAGTTATGGCTCATTTGGCAATTGGATTTAGTTCAACTTATTAAAAATCGATTTTTGACCAGTTTCGGCCATTTTTGCCACGGCCGACCAGTGGATTCGTAATCTACTAACTTTTCTCTAATTTCTATAAAAAAATCAGAATGATGTTCGATGGGGTCCAAAAATTGCAGTCGCCTCTCAGTCTATAAGTTTTGCCAAATGCAAAACCCTTTTGAACTTATAAAATAAATATGTCATAATACATTATGACAGTATTGCGACACATTTTTGAAACACCTCAATAATTATATTAATCACAATTTCAAGTATTGAATGGAAGATGCTATGAATCGTTCATTTTTACTTAGAACGCACAATGGAAATTAAGTATTTGATGGAACGAATTTGATGCACATATTGCACACATACAAAAACTTTCGGGTTTCAAAATGTGAGGCACATTTCAATCTGAATTCCCGTTTGAAAAATATAAAAAGTTTACCACATCTGTTTCCTACAGTTTGAAAATAAGTACTTAAAATATTTACAATAATTAAACTTTAATTAATTTCTACATTTTTACTAAAATATTGAAAACCAAGCGTTAAAATGTAAAAAAAAAAAAAAAAAAAAAAAAACCTTTGTAGACAAGGGGAGGGGTGAAAAGGAGAGTCCGATAATTTAATAAAAGCAAAAATTATGATTCTATTTAAAAAAAAAATTTAAATTTCTTTTATTAATTAATAGTTAATTATTAAGAATTTACAAACTATCATTTGAAATAAAAATTACTAAAATATATTAATTATTTAATGGTTTATGGCACACACACACAAAAATAAATCTTTTTAACATTAATTTGTCAATTCCTTGTCATCATTTAAATTACAAGCCAATCATTGGAAATTTTGAAATTTGACATTTTGAGGTTATATTAGATGCTTAAACTTAATATGGTATAATATTAAAGGGTTGCTATGGAACTTTTTAAAGTTGGTTTAGTTTTAATATGTAGATAGCCCCTTATAACAAAGAAGAAACTTCATACTATTATGAAAAACCTATCATGAATTACAATGATAGCTTCTTTTTTTCTTTTTTCTTTTTTTTTTTCATTTCGTTAATTTGAGTATAAAATATAGACAGCATTTTTTTTTTTTTTTTTTTTTTTTTTTTTTGCATTCTGTACTTCTACCGATATACAAAAGTACATGTATTTGGGCCTTTAACGACAAATACTTCCTCAACCTATTTTTTAGCGGCTAGTACTTTTCATGTAGCCATATTCAATATATTGACTTAAGGCTGTTATCGACACGCCACCTACATTTTGAATCTCAATGTTAAAGTATAGGAGATTTTCATATAAATAATCACAACACTGTGCTAAAGAATTTTAAAATATTCGAATTATTTTTTCACCATAAAAAAATTCGAAATGTTTTTTAAGATGATGGTTTAATGATGGCTTAGTATTTTATTGAGAAGTATTTTTTAAATATTTTCAAAAAATTCCATCTTTTCAAGTTTGAGTTCAAACGTTAATAAAAATTCTTTACAACAACAGAAAAAATAAATCTGTAGAGCAAATCTGTAGAGTTAATCATTTTCTTTCAAATGGTACAAAATTAATATTTTTAAGAGTTGTATTTAAAAAGCTACCACGTAATTACTGTAAAATTTGTATGGTAGTTCTGAAATTCGACCATTCGCGTAGGAATACATTCCCCGGTTAGGATTGACAGGGTGATTAATGACTGATTCTTGAGTAGTAGAAGATAAATAAATAAAAAAGAGTTATGTTTTTATTCATTCATGGTGAGGCTTTTTTGGGAGACATATTTACGAAATGAATGTGGTTTTGGCTTTTGTCGGAAGAAAATTCGGCAAACACGGTATGATGTAATAAATGAATCAGTTAAATATAATCCAGCCTTTTTTAATACATTTATATTTTGCGTAATCTATAATAATAAAACAAGCTGTGTGTCTGTAGCTATGTGGATCTAAAGAAACCTACTTAAAATTAGAGTAGAGCTCTGAAATTTTCAACTCAAGAAATTTTGGCCTTCTAATTGTACATATGTCAAACAGAATGTTAAAATTTTAATTACTCTTTTTTTAATTAATTTTTTTAATTATTATTTTTTTTTTTTTTTTCAAAGGGACTTCAAATAGAGACACTCCTGAAATTTTCAACATAAGTAGTTTTAGCCTTCTAATTGTAGTTTTAAAAACAGAATTTAAAAATATTGATGTTTTTTGCTTTTTTTAATTAAATAACAAATATTTAAAAAAATGATTTCTAAAAGGGCTAGAGCTCTGAAATTTTCAACATAAGTAGTTTTGGCACTCTAATTGGACTTTTGAAAAATAGAATTTTCAATTTTTATTTAGTTCATTTTTAATTAATTTTTTTAATTAATTAATAAATAATTTACAAAACGAATTCTAATAGAGCTACAGCTCTGAAATTTTCAACATAAGTAGTTTTGGTATCTAATTGGACATTTGAAAAACAGAATTTTAAATTTTCATTAAGTTCTTTTGTAATTAATTTTTTTAACTAATTAATAAATATTTTGCAAAACGATTTCTAATAGGGCAACAGCTAGCCAGTGGAAATTTTCAACAAAAGTAGTTTTTTTCTACTAATTGTACACATGTCAAACAGAATTTTAACACTTTAATTAGTTCTTTTTTAATTAATATTTTTAATTAATTTTTTTTTACAAAGTGACTTCAAATAGAGATACAGCTCTGAAATTTTCAACATAAGTAGATTTAGCCTTCTAATTGCAGTTTTGAAAAAGAGAATTTAAAAAATTTGATTAGTTTTATTTAATTAATTAACAAATATTTTACAAAACTATATTTCTGAAAGGGCAAGAGCTCTGAAATTTTCATAATAAGTAGCTTTGGCCTTCTAATTGGACTTTTGAAAAACAGAATTTTAAATTTTTATTTGGTTCTGTTTTATTAATTTTTTAATTATTTTTTTTAATAAATTAATAAATATTTTACTAAACGATTTCTAATTGGGCTACCGTTCTGAAATTTTCAACCTAAGTAGTTTTGGCCTTCTAATTGGACTTTTGAAAAACAGAATTTTATTTTTTTAGTTAGTTCCTTTTTAATTAATTATTTTTAATTAATAACAAATATTTTACTAAATGATTTCTAATTGGGCTACATTTTCAACGCAAGTAGTTTTGGCCTTCTAATTGAGAGCTTACGCAGCAATGAACCTTTCAGCGAGCAAAGTGAGCTCATGCTTGCATAGCAATGATCCTTTCAACGAGTGAAATAAGCCTGTGCTTATGTGTCAATAACTTTTAAAAATTTTCATCTAGCGACGCGATCTCGATTTTGCGTTGCAAAGAACCTTCCTGCGAGCAAAGCGTCAAAATTGGAACCTACATACCAATGACGGATTTCCGCAACGCGGGCCTCACAGCTAGCTAAAATAGTGCACATGATAAAATTTTCTATCAAAGCAGTGGTATTCAGCTAGTAATTAAAATAAAATTTTTGTAAATACAAAAACTAAGCCTTATTTCCAATATAAAAATTTAATTTCTCATAATTGATTTAGAAACCTGTTATTTTATTTTAAATTCTTTGCATTGACTTCGATGTAGTTTGTGTGTGGGTATGTAGCTTGTGAAACTACGAACGGCTAATTAACCCTCTTGCCGCCGTGCAATCGATCTGAAACCTAGCAGATAATTATATATTCTTTATCTAATAAAAAATACTAAATATTTATAATTTAATTTTATATTACACTTTCGGGGTAATTTGCTATATGGGACGCAAAAGAGGATGGTCAAACCCTCTAATTTTTATCTTTTATTGAACCCTGATAGTATCATACTAATTGATGATACCCCTCCCCCCAAGTTAACAAACTAACACCGCCACTGTAAACACTCGCGGTCGTAATTGCACCCTCCTTGATTGTCCGCTATATTCGCCCCTGTAAAAGTGACATCCCACCCACGTCGATGCTATCCCACCCTCTTACCAAGATATAGCTTCTTCCATTTCTATACCCCTCTAGCAACTCTGGTTCAAGGCCGTAGAACTGATATATTGCGCCCAAACCACAAACTAAACAAAATAACTGAATTGTAACTCGCCAACACTTTTTTACTAAGGCTTGGTTGAAATGGCAATCGGCTAGAATGTATAAGCTATTTCTTGTATGTGGAAAATCCAAATGCATTTTTTTTTCTGTAGTTTTAAATAATCCACAATTTATTAAATGTCATATTCATATCATTCAGTGAAAGTCTGTTTTTAAAACTGAAAATTTTGGCATCGCTTATATAGTATAATTCCGAGAGCTGTGCGAGTCTTCATAGTTGTGTTTTGTTCCCCTATGTACAAATGTTCAACACACACACACACAAGCAGGGACGACGCAAACGGGGGGGCGTAGAGGGCGTCTCGCCCCCCAAAGTTTTAGAAAAGTTGAACAGTCGGCAACTTTTCGAAATTTTATCGAGCCTTTTTCTTTAAGTTGATCCACAATAAAATCGAATTGAATGAATATATATATATATATGTCGAAAAAAAATATTAATAATATCGACCCGAGTTTCACGAATCGGCATTTTTACACAAGAAATCTATTATAAGAGAGTCGGTGTCATTTCCCCCGCCGTACACAAATATAATAAGTATCTTGCGAACACAAATCATAGATATCTTCATTATCTCACCCCGCCAAAGTTTTTAGAAAAGAAAGACGGCACTCGGCAAATTTCCAAAATTTCATCAATTCCTTTAAAAGTGCCAAGTGATGGATGTTTTAAAATATATTGCATAGAAAAAAATATAAATAATTAAAATCGTTGGATAGTATTAAAAAATACTGATCACAATTCAGCTCAAGTTGGTGGTCGGCAATTTTAAATTGGAGCAAGTATATCCTTTTTTTTTTTTGCAGGAACACTTAAACTGATATCGTCACTGACCGCTTCTAAATGAAATTAAATATGAACGTATCTCCCGTACCCCGTACTGTTGCACAAGTATCAATTTCCACAAATTCTCTACAGAATGAATAATTTTCTTTCAATTTCAAATCAGTACATGTAATTGTATAAATCGTCAAGTCGACTGTCGTAAGTTTTTAAATTCAGTCACTGATAAGTACACACTATATTCTCAGGAAGAAACTGACAGTAATTACTTATTCTTGCAATTGATAGATAACTCTGATGTGTTACGGTAGGTGACATATTTTTAGTACGTCAGGTAACTCCTCAAAAACAATAATATGCCCATTAACCATCATTTAAATAAAGTGTGTATTGTACAGTCTTATGAATTGAAAGTCTTACAGAAAATTTCAAAACATCTAAATTTTAACATCCGAAAAATGAGCCCTCTTTCATCAAATACATACCTTACGTACACCACTGGTCTGGGGAGAAGTTTCAATTTCGAATAAAACTTGCTTATTTTTTGGTAAAGATAAAAATAAAAAATGCATTTTATAAGGTTATTCAACGAGGTTTATTTTTACTTATTACGAACGCGAAGTTGAGTGAAATGGAAGTAGCGTACAATTCTGTTGAAAAATATTTCTATTACATTTTGCCAAATTATTGCAATTAGTGTCAAGTAAAACTATATAAATGATGTTATATAGTACTTCATTTATTAAAAATGCGTAACGGTGTGCGGTAATGGAGAGTAGAACACGGGACTATTAGATCAGAAGACAGGCGCGCTAACTAGTGCCGAGGTGTTGTATCTGTCATTTGTACACGAGACCACCACATAGCCACTTCCCAGTGAATTGTGAAGGGGTGAACGATTGAGTTTCTTGTGTGTGAGTTGGAGTGGCAGTGAGTCGCCAGAGATGCTGAGGTGGTAGTGTGGAGATCGTGCAATAGACGATGCCACTGATGTGTTCGAATATTCGGGTCACCAATGTAGTGGTGTGCGCTAAAGGGGAGTCGAACCCGGGACTCCTAGATCAGAAGACAGGGGCGTTAACCACTAAGCAAAAGTGACCACTAGTGCATAGGTGTTGTATCTGTCATTTGTAAACGAGACCATCATAAATGTATTACCGAAATAATGCATGTCATGTAAATTGGAAGGCAATGTCGTATTTATTGCAACAAAATAATCATTGGAAAAGTATTGAAAGGTTTGTTATAATACTATCTAAATTTCTTGACGTTTCCTGTAGTCAAATAACTGCGGCTTGACGTTGTTCGACGTACAACCGGGTTTCAGTCAATTAGAAGTACTGAGTACTCTTTCACGTCTACCCTTGATTTCACCACTTTATACACTAAACATCGGAAATACATCGTGTTTCAGATAAGTTAGATTATTCAAAATACCTTTAAAAACATTTCAAATTGGATCAGTAGATCTCACATTAGGATCATAACCTTTGAAGGTGAGAAAGGGAAATGGGGAAGGTTTTTTAGAAATCTCATGTTGACTGGGACGTTTCTCTTCTTTAGAAGATCATATGCGCAACTTCTCCTTCCTCAAGATAATAACATTGGTGATCTGGTCCCCCCCCCCCAAAAAAAAAAACTCTCCGCAGGTACTATTCCTTACTTAGTTTGGATTTTTATGCCGAAAATTATGGTTTGCTTTTTTACAGATCTGAATATTTTGTCGCTAAATTCGAAGTTCATAAGGGTAGTGAGTTAGTTGAGAATAATTTACTTTGTAAAGCTTGGATATTAGGATAGAGGTTCTTATATATCACTATTTTTACATATAAATAATATTATAGTTTGGTTTAATGCTAAAGTAATAGATTTCATTTTTAGTCCTGCTTAGAGAAAATTAGCATTATACTTTCCTTGTGGAACAAATTATTATTACTAATAAAACGAGTAATATTTACAGAAATTAATGCTAAAAAACCTAAAAAAAATCATTAAATTCAATCCAGCAGTTTTGGTAAAAACTATGTACACGAAGTTATTATTTTTAAGAAGTAAATTCTACTTTAAATTGTTCAAAAAAAAAAAGTTTTACTATTAATATACTTTTCAAGAGAAAGTAAAATCCTCTTTTCTTTTTTGATAAGGAAAATGTGTTAAAAAGTATTTAAAAATTAATTAACAAAACGCTTTTAATAATTATTGTATTTTGAAATGCAATTATAGCGCCGGTGATTATTTGCAGGGAGATGCAGATCGCTAGCAGGTAGGTATAAGGCGACAAAAGTCTTTGTTTAATCTTAGATTTTTCGAAAATGGGAATTGGACTTCCTAATTTGATGTTAGTTAATAGCTGTATATAATTTTTTGCTCGAAATGATAATTTACGACTTATATGTTTTGTTCTTGTGAACTACTTCTTCCACATTACTTTATTTATCGAAAGGCAGGAGGGTGTGTAAGTGCATGTTTCTTATTTATATGTCCCTGACATTGTCTCAATTATAAAAATCGCAGTGTTTCGCGTAGGTAATTTTGTGTGATAGCAATAATCTACCAGGATTTTACAAAGAAGAATTTTCCCAGAATTTGTTTGATTAACTTTTTTTACAATTCTAAATTAGAGTCACCTATTTGAACAATATTTTTAATTTTTTTTTTTATTCAGTGTTGTATTGCGATTTCTATCCACTTTTACACGTTTAATTAATTTCTTCAAAACTGCAATTTATAAATTAAAAAAAAATGTATTGAAATGGAGCCTAGTACTATTCATGTTTCTTAATTGGATTGAGATTGTGAGAATGCATTCTATCTGCAAGTGATAAGTGCCTCCCTTTCCCCCCAAAAAGCACTTCGAAAAATTATCCCCTTTGTTCGAGAAAGAGAGGGTTTATTTATTAAACAAAAATGAAAAGTTAAATGAATTTGATGAAACCTTACTAAAATGTGATGAGAATTTACTTAAAGTATGGCATTAATTACGTATTAATAAAATGCCATAAAATATTGAAAACACTAATTAAAATTAATTACACATTAAATAAAATAATTCGCAATTAAATAAAAAAAATTAACAATTAGTTACAAACTCTTTAGCAATTAGTTATTAACTCATTATCAATTAATTATGCATTAATTAACAATTAATTGTATATTAATTAAAAAAAATTATGCATTAATTTTGTGTAAATAAAATTTAATTAATAATAGATTAACACCTTCATGGATATTTTCTACATTTACACCGTACTTGTCTTGATATAAGTCGGCAAAAGTATGTCTAACGCCCCCCCCCCCCTCCCCCAATCGAACCCAACATTACAAGTGTGAGTTTTCCTGGTTTTCTCGCATTTAAGTCACAAATCAACAGCAGATTCCATGGAAAGGTCTCCCGGAACCTCCAGTCTTTGAATTTTTGTTATTTGTCTAGATGTTGTGTTGTTTGTTATAGTAAAGTTCTCGTAGGCACCACGTGTACTAGACACAAAAGTGCTATGATGTTAGCATATAGACTCTAGACTACTCTGACAATATGATGTATAATTAAGGCCACTTTGTATTTTCTTATGTATGTTATTTTTGTAAATCTTCATTACGAAACAAATAAAAATAAACTATTAAATGAACTTGTGAAATGATTAAATATAAACATTTTGATAATATATATTTTCAAGAATGATAAAAGATAGATATAAAAAAAGATAGAGATAATAGATATTATTAAAAAAAAACTTAAGATATTGAGAACAGGTATTTAAAAAAAAAAGGATTATGAAAAATATTTGGAAAATAGAAGTTTCAAAGATTTAATAACTATATTCCAAATTTCATTATGGCGCAGTTTGGCCGTAGTGTTGCCCTTGCGCCAAAAAATCAACCAATGAACCAAATTTCATTTAAATCGCTAGGTCAGTGTTCGCGTTTAAATTTCTAATTTTTTGCACTGACGAACAAACAGACAAACATCAAATTGATTCTATAAGTATCCCCTTTTTGACCTTTGGCTTACTGAACACTAAAAATATGCATACAACAGGGATGTGAGTGATCAGAGAGCAGAAAGGAGGAAATCCAAAAATTCGTTAAAAAAACTCGCGGAAGTAGTACACAAAAATTCAACAAAAAAGTATGCAGGAAGGATGATTCAATAATTTTGAAGATACAATGACATTTCTCACAGTATTTAATAATTACGTTTAAAATGTTAGGAGTCTGTGAAGTAATCTGTGAGGAAAGGGGAGCTTAAGAGAGAAAATATTTTGTTTAGACATGAGGAAAAGTATACTTTTTGCAGGAAAAACTTTTTTGGTTTAGAAATATGCAGATCCTTGAAACAGGGACAAAGAGAAGGAATATGTTACATAAAAAACAAAAAAGGAAGAAATCCTCCAAAAGGAAGAAAACTCTCATCCCTGATACAAAATACACTATGCATACACAAAAGGGTTTTACGAAGAAGAAAAAAAACGATCCTTTTCCAACCTTGTTTATATAAAACACTTATTTTTTGTTGGTATCCAACTACAACTTGCAACGCATTCATTCAATTCACTGAATAACTGCTTAGAATCATATCATTAGTCGTATAAAACGGTGCAATAATTTTTCCAAACACTACACTCAGCTAAAATAAAATAAGAGAAGAAAAAGTGTTGGTCTGTTGATGTTGCTGTCACAGCTGTTTGTTGAGTTATGAGGCCTTGAAGTGCTAGCCTGCTACTGAAGGATATTCTGTAAGGGTCTTCTTCGCTTCAAATTTTAATATGTATACTTTAAATTAAGAATATAACCATAATTATTTCATGTTAAAATGAAACTGAACGATTTTTCTGACTACTATTTGTGAAATTAGTACTTGATAGTAGATTAATCAAGAAACGACTACCGTTATAATGCGGAACTCTTTATTAATGCGGAGGTGGGTAAATCTAGCCTAAATTGAAGATGTGATTCGGTTATTTTGCACACGCCTACTAGTCCGCCCATTGTAGAGGCGCTGACATCGTTTTCGAGTTTCGGTTTCACTAGATAGCAGCCTTAATGTTTTAACTTCCTTTCTTAACAAAGTTGCCTTGAACTTGTGTCACAAGATGCGAACATAAAGATATACACTTTATTACTTCCTTGTGCATTTTACAAGTGTGGTTGTGCGGTTGAAGTACTACTGAAAGTTAATTTCTTTATTTAAAGTAATTATACCATAATTTGTTTCAAAATCTAATACGTAACTTCCATTCCTCGAGTGAAATACTAACACACTACTCGACGGCTATTATGATGTATAAGAATAATAAAGTACTCAAAAGTTAATGTGTGCAAAAGAAGAAAAAAAATGGCTCACAAAACTGTATTCGTGATATTCATATCTCTGTGGTTCCTACGAATTTCTCTGTCATTGGGTTAACACATGATCATCAGATATTATCTCAGTATAACTGACTATGTAGTCATTGCACTGTCACTGCTGATTTCTGCTGCTATTGGAATGCTTTTTCGATACAGATATGGGAAACAAATAAGCATGAAAGAATACTTTATGGCTGGTAAGAACATGTCTAAATTTCCAGTCATATGGTCGATCGTGGTGACGATGACATCAGCCAGTTCAATGATTGCAACCCCTGCTGAAGTCTACAAATATGGGGCACAAGACAGCATCAAGATCATTGGGACAACCATAGGAATGATTTTTTCTTCCTATGTTTTTCTTCCTGTGTATTTCCAGTGTGGAGTATGTACTGTGTATGAGGTAATTAAACTTGTTTATTACTTGAAGTTCAAATGCCATAGGTGGATGGGTAAATATTTTGATGAGTAAAATACAAATGTGTCACTGGATAGTTGTCACTGGACGTTTGGATGTTGGGCAATATGTATATGAAAAATTATAACTCTTTTTCGACATTTAATGAACCAAGGCATTATTATGTTAAGTCATTCGTGAATATTGTACAACATTGTAACAAAAAATTTAAAGTTTGAATTTCATAAAGTAGTTCAACAATCATCAAAATCCACTTGTCTTTGTAGCACATTAACAGTCAATGTGCTTTCAAACATTGTTGTAAAATGTTTTTTATGTTGAGAAGGAAAAGTTTCTCGATGCTTCAGAAGTGTTTTTATATTACTTTATAGTATAATACCCACCGCAGTTCTATATAATACATAAAAAATTGTTTTGAATTTTAGATTCATAGAGTTGAGTCTTACTTTTTAGGAAGAGTTATCATAATAATCAATATAATTTTCATTTTAGTACCAGCCTTATACAAGTTTTTATTATATAGAATTGTCCAAAATTTGCATATCTGCAATACGGAATATAAAATTGCTTCTCAAAGTAATTTATTATTTAAGATAATCATATATATTTCTAACAATTATCAATTTGTATTAAAATCAAAGCTACTTGTACTTTAAATGTAACTATTTTATTTTAAAACAATTTAGAAAAAAATGCTCTTCACCAACATAAAAAATGTTCTTTATATGCTTGAAATGCGAATTTTTTATTTTAAAATAATTTGGAGGAAATGCTTTCCTCCAACATAAGAATTTATAATAAATCAGCAATAGATATAAAATAATCAAAATGTGTTTGAAAATCCACCATATTTAAGGTAAGAACTTATTGGGTCACTTGACATTAAAACTTTATATCCTCACAAACTAACTCTTAATTTAGGAACATATGTAGATGTAATGTGTTATAATGCAAACTTTTTAATATAGTAACGTTAAACCTATTTTTAACTTACATGTAAACAATTATTTATTCCCCGTTATTATTCTTTTTTATGAATTAACTGATTTATAATTAACTGTTTTATAATATATAAAACGGTGCATAAGTATAGATGAAGTACACCGTCTTAAGGATCAAGTGGTGTCCGAGTAAAAAAGCAATCGGTTGTCACAGTAACTCAAGAATTTATTCTCAGAGACGAGGAGGGAGAAGAAACGTAGTGAATGATGGAAAGATGAAATAAAAGTGCCAAGCGGAACAGGAATCTCGGGGTTTTATATGTTGTCAGAGTGACATGGGTGCAAAGTGACATCAGAACTGGTTTGAGTCGGTTTAAACTGGCAAGGTTCAACCACATCTAAGACACATCTCACTAAAAGTCGGATAAAAGAAAAAGAAAAAAATATACGAAAAGAGATGGCCTATGGGAAATACATTACAACATATTACATACATTACATATATAATTTAATTGGTTTATTATATTCACTCAAACATTGTGTTTATTATTAAAGAGTTCATCTTCAGGAATTGAATCTCTTCGGTACAAAACGGGGAATTCTAATAGCTGTTCAGGGACCATCTCGAAGTTAGCTTTCACAAACAAGGAATAAATTGTAGTCATGTCAAAATATTTATTATCTGGTTTATGTATTCATCAAGCAATGCGTCAGTTAAAAATTGAGTAATAATGTAACTCTTACTGTGCTAAAAAAAACTTGATGTCTGATAATGTGGTTTTTAAAACAGGCAAATAGGAATATAAATACAAGATTAATTTAAATTTTTATAATTAGGATACAATAATTTAATAATACATGTTATCACATGGCTTATTTAAAATTAAAAAGCATTCAATGGCAGGCGTATTAACACAACATCCATATAATCCAAGAGTATAGAATAGCATCTTATCTATATTCTAAAAAGGTTAAGTATCTCAGTTTGTAAAAAGTCATGAACATTTTTATTTTAATCAGTACTTAGGTACTGGGTTATTTCATTTTTCAATTAAGCTTCAAATGCGGTCAGCTTCCTTTATAAAACTTTAATTCCCTAATTAAAATTCATATTCCTTGAAAAAAATATTAATAAAAAGAAAATTAACCTCCAAGATACTTATGGTTTATTAAACTGTCGATAAATGTACAGCTTAGAGAATCGATTCTACTATTTGTGTGTTTGTGTTGTGCAAAAAGTTGTTCAAACTTTATGGAAACGACTTTGATAGTTCAGTTTTATGTATAAGTGCTATATTTTTTACGTCAATTTTCTTCTATTTGAGAGCCAAGGTTCTTAACAACAGCTCTAGTAGGAATTTACCATGAAAGTAAACTTTTTCTTAGAAGTATCATCTTAATTTTACCCCACTACTCTTGGACCATTTTCCAAAGACTGTTCAGTGTTTTTGGATGCCATTTTCCTAAGACTCGTTTTAATAAACCGAAAGAGCAAAAGTCCATTGGAAAAGCATCAGGTGATTCTACAGGTATTTTAATATTAAATTTGATACACTTTATTCCTGTTTCTGATTCTTTCTTTACGAAATAAGCGGCCGTTGATTTAGACGTGTGACTAGAAGCTTTGAAGCTCTACATATGAAGCTCTATTTTATTAATGTTCTTTCCACATAAGACTGTAATTTCTTCTTCAAGAATTAGTTTTAAAATATTCATCTGATAGTAGAGTGAATTAATTTTGGTTTTACTTGAGACTTTTTGTTTTTAAATTTGCCGTTGTGACAAAATCCTGCAGCTATCATGAACCCATCTGGAAACTTTTCAGTACACTTACGAAACCATTTCGTACGGTCATTACCTTCAGTTGTGAAAAAACAACTTGATTTTTTTTTTTTTTTTTTTTTTTTTTTTAATTATACTCACTTAAATATACCCATGCCCCATCGAGTGTTACCACAAATTTCCAATTTTTATCAGCTATATGTTTTTCATATAATTTTCTACAATTTGTTTTTCTTTCAGTAATATTCTTCGGAAGAAGCTGATGAACTTAAGGTTTGAATATTTTTTTTAGCTTCAAATCTTTATGAATAATTTTAGTTACCGAGCCAGAAGACATTCCCAGTTTCAATGCAATGGATCTTTAAGTCGACGGGTCTTCTTTTAGGATCAGAGACTTCGCTTTCTTGATATTTGTCTGCATTCGAACAATTTTAGGATGAGGCTTCGCTGCCATGTTCTCATTTTTACTTTCAATTAGTCATTTTTTTTTTTTTTTTTTTTTTTTTTTAAATTTAGTTATTAGTTTAATAAGTTATAAATATTTTCTTTTTTTTTTAAATGCAATAACCACCATTTTTACACAGCTTTATAACTAGTTGATACGAATATTTCACCTGGGAAAAAATAGTTACGTATCCTTCAAGCCATTTATTAATTTTAGGAAGCATTTACAAAATAAATCTTTTATTTAACATTCCAATCAAAAGATAACAGTACCAGATGATTATTATTCTTAAGTAGCCAGATTATTATTTCAAATGCAAACGAGAAAAATATATTACAAAATTGTTTCCGCAAAATGCGAACTGCCTTGAGTACATATTAAAAGCAATGTGATTCAGTTGAATTATTTAAATGAATGGTTTATTAAAAGAACACTAAAAGAAGACATTCTTAAACATTTCTTTTTAAAACCATAATTCGCAGTATATCCATGATATCTTTTTCACTCACGTCTTTCTATCTTCTCTTCTTGAATTATTCTCCTTTTACGATAGAGGGCCTTTGTGGACAGCACCAACACAATAAGGTAATTCAATGAGCGACTTAGTTTTAAATAACAAAATTTTAAGCTTTTTCAAGAATAACTCAATGTTAAAACAAAACAAAACAAAAAAATTTAGAAATATTATTCAAAATATATTGATTTTTTTTTATCAATAAATTGTAGTTTGGTCAACATTTAGCAATAGTTTTGGAACATTATGGCATCTTTTAAATGTAACTTGAAAACTGTGCCAAAACATACATATATATATTCGTAAGAATGTCCCATAATTAATATTCAATTTTTCTCATTCTTGCATCGACTATTTATAACTTGACATACACGAAGTATTTTAATTTTTTGCTAAACTCAGCGATTCCCACAGGTTTAATACAATGATAGGCCACCTCTCTCTTGGATGACACTCCATTCATTCTTTTGATATCTCTCCTTCTGGTAAAACTTAACTATAATCTTCTTTCTCCGAAGTCTTATTCATAATTAAATATATATGTTCGACAGCTTAAAAATGACTGTTCCTTGACTCTGCCATACTGCATTAATTTAAGCCAATATGCGAAAACATTTTCAAACTTCACATACCTGGAACTTTTCTCGAGGAAAAAATCCCAAATTAAGAAAGACTGACTGGTACCCCCTTCCACCACTGGTATTCAGGTAACAAGCCAGGCCTGTCACTAACCATCACATGTGACAGAAAATCCAGCACCTGCCTTTCGCTACTTGCCAGTAGCCACCTGAAATGTCTAAGCTATTCAGAAGGCGTGAAAACCTTCCCTCCCTGCCCAAAATGCCTCCAACATCAGGCCTCACCTCAGCATATCCTGGACTGTTTGGGACTGGTTAGGGAAGACATCTATTCTACCCCTCTTCTGGTCATTGACTTCCTTCTTGTCAACGGATTCATGGACCTGGTCTGACTTCGTCAGACCAGGCGTGAGATAAGCAACAACAACAAAATTTAATCGATGCCTGTCAACAACAAACTATTTTAATTGTTTAGATTAGTGTTTCTCAACCTGTGATCTGCGTACCTCCAAGAATACGTGAAATGATCTCCAGAAGTACTCTAAAATAAGATGTAATGATGGTCATTGATAGATAGATTGAACATAAGAGAAATGATTAAAAGTTTTCGTAACAATTGGAATTTCCAATGTAAGTTATATTTAATTTGGAAAAATCAAAATAATACAATTGAATCCGAAATAATTTTAAATTAGGAAGAAATTAATCTTAAGAGAAATTAATCTTTTAGTAAGAAATTAATCTTTTAGTAAGAAATTAATCTTTTAGTAAGAAATTAATCTTTTAGTAAGAAATTAATCTTTTAGTAAGAAATTAATCTTTTAGGAAGAAATTAATTTTTTAAATAAAATTTAGGTATGAATTTTTTTCTGCAGCCTTTCTTCTAACTGTGTATGTAGAATGTAGATGTTTGTAACTACACATAACTAGAAAATTGTAATGCGCCCGTTAAAAAGACAGCTGTTGAAAAATGAAGAACATAACAAAACACTTTAGTTATAAACTAATTTCTTATACACGAATTCGTTTTTAAAAATTAAATTTTTCTTTTAATACTATGCGAATGAAAATTATTTCTGACTTATAAATGAAATGCTAAAGAAATATTTTCGATATTTCCAATTCCTTAGAATTTTACAAAAGACCAATTTTTTTTCTTCAAAACAATTCCATCTTCCATGATTGCCACTTTCATTATAACTGTGAAAAACAATTATGTTGAAATTGTAGTTTCCTTACTTAATTTTGTGTATGTGAGCGTAACTCTTAATAGTAATTCCTCAGAAGCTTACCAAAAAAAAAAAATCCTTAAGACAATTCCATCCAACATTGTTTCCACTTTGATTATATAAAAAAAATTTGTTGAAATTGAAACACTCCTCTGAGAAGAAAATTCGTAGCAATAATAATGTAATTTCCATCTCAAGTGAACAAAAATAAATTAAAAGATGCCCGCGCATTTAGTTAATCTCAATTATATAGCACCATCTTATTGCGTTACAGAATGAGACAGTGAATCAGTAATCAAGGTAACTCTTACAGTAAATGAGGGGAAGATTGAGGCATGTGGTTGTTGAGGTAGAGGTGATATGTTAAGAGGTACGCACGTATAAAAATGGTTGAGAAACGCTGTTCTACATGGTTATCAAGAAATTCTTTAATAATATTAATCTGACATTTTTCAGTACTTAGAAATGAGATTTGGAAAACTCACGAGGTACACAATTTCAGCAGCTTACATCATTCAAATGGTAACTGATTTTTATATACCTTAAATTAAATTGCCTAATGTTAAATAAATATACTGTATAATATATTAATTGTAACGTATAGGTGTTATACATGTCTGTTGTCCTATACGCGGCAGTTCTGGCTCTAAGTGCAGTTACAAACTTGTCCTTTGAGATGTCGGTCATTTCCCTCGGGGTTTGTTGTGCATTTTACTGTTCAATGGTAAGTACGTATTTCTTTAGAGGTGTTATTTGCTGTATTTTTTCATTTTTAATTACTTCTTTCCCCTTATAGACTAAAAGGCGATTGCATTATGAATGCACTGGTCTTCCGGGGCAAAAATGACCGAAACTGGACAAAAATTGACTTCGAATGAGTTGAACTAAATCCGTTTGCCAAATATATGTTTTAACTTGCCAAATAATGAGTATTCTTTTTTATTTGGTAACCCATCGCTCTTTAATGTTCAATGAGGAAGAGTGAAGACATCTTATCTTCCCTGGCAAAAAATATTTAAATCTTTTAAAAGTGAACCAAGTTTTTAATAAATATTTCTTAACTAATAACGTAATACTTAAAGCCAACTTGGCTCAATTTTTAAAGATACAAGTAAGGCATCGCTCACAAATCTAAATCGTTTGCAACCTTTTTCATTGAAAATTATAGAGTGATAGGTTACCACATATAAAAGAGTGTTCATTATTGTTTATGTTATGATATATTTGACAATTGGATTTAGTTCAATTCATTCAAAGTCAATTTTTGACCAATATCGGTCATTTTTGGCCTGGTAGGCCAGTACATTCATAATGCACTAACTTTTCATCACATCCTATAAAAAAAATTTAGAATGATGTTTGACCTTGTACCTAATTAAGTCAATGCCTATGCAGTGGTTTCACCTGCAATAGTATTTTGCTTTCTTTTAATTTTCATTTAAAAAATTAAACATAATAGACTCTTTTTTCGAGTTTTTAATTTATGTCATTTCATTAAGTGATCATTTTGATACCTACTCAAGGTTTTATACAAAGTAGTTTCTAAATGCACTGGGCAAGATGATTGTAGCAGAACGAGTATAGAGAATGATCCTTACTAGGAATTCCTCTTAAATGGACCAGATCTATTATTAACGCAAGATCCTAAATTAATCATCTGAAATACATCGCTTTATTGTCTTGCAACATTGTATTACTTAACATGTTCTATTATTTTAAAGGGTGGTTTGAAAGCAGTGTTGTGGACAGATGTTTTCCAAAGCTTCCTTATGGTCTCATGCGTAATAACTATTTGTACTGTAGGAATCATTGACATAGGATTCTCCAATATCTTCAGCCTTTCAAAATCTGGACAAAGACTTGAATTATTTAAGTATATTATTCTAATAAATATTTAAACCGATTTAAAACTTATATTTAAGTTCAAAACATGAATTGATAGGCCAAACACAAAAAGGAAGGTGTGCACATTAAGTAATTTTTATTTTCATATGCCGTCAAATACTGTGACTGTGTGACACTTTTTGAGGGTTATATGTAATATCAACTTTAACACCTGATTGGTTTGCGATGACTCATTCTCACACCATGTAGTGGGGATGACTTATTGCAACCCTGGTCACAAATGTAAATATGGCATATTTTTATTAATGATTTTATATTCTACACATTTTATTTGTTAAAAAACTGAGGGGAAAAGGCTATTTGGCCGAACTAAGCTCCATATATTCACTTAATGGGCTCTAATGGTTCGACAATTAAAGGCATCATACTTGCCTAAGATTTATACTAATATCCTTAAGAATTATACTGTTTGATGTTAAAAGGGTATTTTTACAAAATTTAAGTTTTATGACTTCCGTAAATAAATAAATTTAAAAAAATGTACGTTTATAGGTAATTTTTTTTTCTGTAAAATGCACTAGACGTACCTTGGATATTAATTTGGATGTTGTTTATATCCTCACAGTTTTATTTCATCGTGTAAAATTGGGAAAATGATAGATGTCCTTTTTCAAATCAGGCAATTCTGTTAAGATCTCCTGACTTTTCCAGAATGACTTTTATCAAAATCATTAGAGTCGTTTATGGGAACCTCTAAAAAACAAATATTTTTATAAGCAGGTACAAGGTAGTTAAATACCTTTCTGAATATTTCATGAGTACTATTGACCTGTTGACCAAATTTTAATATTGTAGCACAATGCATTCTTGTGTTATACTGTCCAAATATAATATATATATATATATATATATATATATATATATATATATATATATATATATATATATATATATATATATATATATATATATATATATATATATATATATATATATATATATATATATATATATATATATATATATATATATATATATATATATATATATATATATATTTTAATTGTTTAGATCACCAAAAAAATTAACATCGATATTTTTTGTTTAAATGTTCAATATTTTTATAATCCTATATTACATACTGATTAATTGACATGGTGACATCAAATAAATGAAAGATGAGAGTAATAAATGAACCCAACTTTCAAAAGTATACCTTATAATTAAATTTTCTATTAATTTATGCAATTCGGTATTTTATAAAAAAATTTCAGTAAAATTAAATTGAATGTAATATTTACTTTTTAAGCTTTTCTTTGGATCTAACAAAAAGATACACTTTCTGGAATTGTTTTTCTCGTGGGATATTGATAGGCATGGGATACTACGGTGTTGGCCAAACAGAAGTTCAAAGAATGCTGAGTATGAGTAATGTTGACAGAGCAAAGTCGTAAGTAAACAAATAAATTGATAGTTACTCATTGATGGAAAAATTACTTGGAAATTACTCGATAGCTTCTATCTCTATAAATATAACCAGTGTTTATTGCGGAGGAACAATTATTAATATGCATTACACGATTAGTATTTCATATTGCTTAAGATAACTCAAAATCGGAAATCTTGAAAAAATTTCGATTTTGAAATTTTAATTGTTTCACATTGAGAATTTCATGGCGTTTACAGTGATATATAACATTGCAAAACTTATATTGGAAATATCACCAGCAAACAGATATATGGTGCAGGTATACTAGAGATAAGGTAGGGTTGTTTATTTTAAACTTGATTTACTCATTGTTATGTTTTTGATATATGTGGGAGTAGACGCTCAGAGAAGGGACACTTGCTGAGTGTAGAATCCAGCTTTAATAACTCCTTATTGATCACACTTCATGCTACATTTGGCACAAGCGCCTTTCTTACGTATATTCACATCGAGAATGTTCAGTGATCTGTCTCTCTCATCAGAATGAGGAATACCTCCCTCTGCCGCTAGGACTCGCCACGAGGGGTTCTCTAGTGGTGCGCCCCTATCTCCACATACATGATGTACCTTTCCTCGGGAACTATTGCAGCTAGGAACAAGCTTGAAACACAGAAAAGTTCGTTGTTTATTGCTACTTACTTGAGATTGGGTTTTTTCAAAAATATTGTCTAGTTGCTTAAAAATATTTTTTACTGAAACTTTACAAAAAAAAAAAAAAAAAAAAAAAAAACTCAATGTTTATTGTTTAAAATTCAATAACTTTTTTAGTTAGTAAATATTTCTAAAAGCCCATGCTTAAGTATATAATAATGTTACGAATTTGTGTATATTTGTAAATATTTCGGAGTGCTAATTTTGTAAATAGATAAATTTCTGTACATTTCGCATAAGGCAATGCAATGGTTTGTTTCCCGGCAATAGGGGTGTAATCGCTTGATAACGGGTTTTACAGAGGTAACTCTGGGAAGCGAGTTTCAAGGGGCAGGGCATTTAACATTATGGTAATGGGAATCTCGCCAAATTGGCGAGATAGAGCCAAGTTGGCGATGGTTTTGGCGACTAATTTTTGTCGCCAAATTTGGCGAGAAATTTGGCGACATTTTCGGTACATGTATAGGTACATGTATATAGGACTTTTCGACTACATTCTGGAAAGTTCTCCAAATGTCTATTTCTGGAAGGTTCACGTATGTTCTCAGGTCACCCTATAAAAGCTCAGGGAGCGGGTGATGGAGTTAGTTGACTGATTTTGAGTCACGGAGCTAGTTGTTAGCTCAGTCCGATAGTTGATTTTGAATCACTGAGTGAGTTGTCTCTCAACGTTCATTGTGAGAGCTGTATTCCTGACTTGAGTTAGTTGATTTTGAATCACTGAGTGAGTTGTCTCTCAACGTTCATTGTGAGAGCTGTATTCCTGACTTGAGTTAGTTCTTGGATTTTGAGTCACTGAATTAGTTGACTGGATATACTGAGCGAACTGTATTGCATTGTCTTTTGCGGCGATTTAGCAGTTGTTGTCAAGTTTGTAACTGCTGTTTTGTGCTCTATTGAGGTGAAAAGAGCTGTATTGTGTCTACTAGAACGAGAAGTTCTGGAGCTGTAAGAGAACTGTGAAGAGTTATTTTGGAATAAATTTCTGCAAGTTTTGATCTGCTTTGGCGTCAAATCTTTCGAACCCGTACAACGCAACAATAATAATAATCAATGAATATTCAGTGTTTAAACTTAGATCTTAGCTGTAATAGTTCCCGAGAAAAGGTACATCAAGCATCAAAAACATAGTACTGAGTAAATCAAGTTTAAATTAAACAATATCCTTTAATTCACAGTACCTGCGTCTCGCACAATATGTCCGTTTATTGTTGATACTTTCAATGTAGTTATTGCAAAGTGTTATATAACACTGCAAATATCATGAAAGCTTCTGTTTGAAACAATAAAAATCTGAAAATAGACATTTTTCAAGATTTTTGATTCCGAGTTACCTTAAGTAAATTGACCAACTCAAGAGAAAAAAAATCCACCAGGATAATAAACCAGAATCCTCTACATGAAATGCTAAAAGTTTATTCACTACGCTGTTTCTGGCGAAACTTACAAACGCCATCCATTTTGAAGTTCTTCATATTATTTGTTATCCTATCGACCTAAAAATTAGTAGAGACTCGTCGATGGCAACGAGTAGTGTATAACATAAAGTGTATTCTATCAATATAAATTGTATTCTACCAAATTTTGGAATTATCACTAAACCGTCGCTTTTACTCCCTAGGCATTTACGTCCAATTATCTGTTATTTATTATTATTAAAATAATTTTGGCAACAGACATTAGTATTCCAAAACGATTCGATCGAAACAAGAGTAAAAAAAACCTTTTAGTGACAGTGACATATCCCAAAACTTGATAGAATACATTGCCCTCGACATCCAATCCATCTGTCAAGTTTCAGTGTGATTGGATGACGCAAGTAGGTTAATTATGCCTCGGTAGATTTCCTCGGCAGGAACAAACATACATCCACACAAAATCTAAGCTAATACAAAGGATTTAAAAATTTAAAGGATGCCAGTTACCTCGTATTAGCTTAAGTATCATAAAAATTATAAAGCATCATAAATGTAGATGCAAATAATAATAATCTATTGCTTTTTTCTTAAACAGTGTTTTTCACCTGAGTGTCTTACCAGCAATGTTTTTCCAACTTGCTTGTATCTTCATGGGAATGATACTGTATGGTCTGTACCACTCATGTGATCCATTGCTAAACAAAAACCAAACGGGCTTAACAAAATATGACCAGGCAAGTTTTTCATTCATTATAATTGCGTCACAAATTAATTCCCCACTATGAGCTTTTTTTTTTTTTTTTTTACATAATTTTAATTTGTCCAAAATTATATGCGTTTATTATGTAGAATAGAGTTCTCCACTACGTGGCCCGAAGAAGGCATGAAGAAATTTTGATCAAGAATAAATATAGAAATAACTGTATCTGATTTGGACGATTTATCAGAATTGGCTGCAACAAATACTGCAACACACATTGACTCAATCATAAAAGAAATTTAACGATTTCGACCATCATCGTCTTCCAATTGATACCGACTAAAACGGAGAATTCTGGAGATCTGTATTAAAAAAATAGGTCAATGTATTTTTATTGAAAGATAGATCAAGTCACACACACGTTGCAACAAAATGTTAACTGTTCTTTTAGATTTTGATTTACATAATAATGAATTTTTTGTAACTGTATGAAAAAATTTAATGTTATTTTCCAGTTTTGTAAAATGTTTAATATTGTTAAATCGATAAAAAATAACGATACAAATATTGGAGGATACCATATAAATCTGCGGTCCACGAAAGACTCCAAAATAAGTCATATATCACGGTTAAAGTTAGTGGCAAATGCTGCTCTAGTACGTAGTATAGCATATACTCTAAACAATTTGGGAGTAAAATTTAATCAAAAACTAAAATATTTTATTGCGATTTGAAATGCCTAAAAATTGCATCTTCATACTAATATTGTTTATACCTAAAAATGTATTTTTATTACTACACTTTTTGTAATTAACACAGTTATATGATTGCTAGTTGTTAAAAAATTAATCAGCTTTTCAATGTGTTCAAACAATTTTAGCAGCAAATTTATAATTTTTTGCAGCTGGTCCCTTACTACGTCGTCAACAGAATAGGATCAATTCCAGGATTAACAGGTCTGTGTGTGGCCGGAATTTTCAGTGGATCCCTTAGCACCATTTCTTCAGCACTTAATTCATTGGCTACAGTCACAGTCATAGATTTCTTGAAACCCGTCTTTCCATTATATTTCAGTGAGAAGAGAATTCTAGTGATGGCCAAAGGCTTAAGTAAGTAATCATAATTCATAGTCCGAGAACCTATCACAATTTTAGTGCGTATTTCAGGAACATTAAAATGTGCTATGCTCGTACCCCAGTAGTATACATTCGCTAGTCAATATCGGCTTGATACTGGCCGTTGACTGTCCGTTGTTAAGGACCTTGGCAAATCTCACCCAGCGCCGAGGAAAATTTCGTGCAAAAAATATATTTTGTGATGTTTTTGACATGTTTATTTTTTAAAAAATCGTATATTTTGGAAAAATGCTCAAGATTCAGCATGGGTTGGCCAATCTTCCCAGAACCCCTGTTTCCGACATTGTCAAATACTACTGTGCTACCTGGGTACTTCAACATCAACAGTGGCGGCTAGTGGAGTACAGCCAGTTTAGCCCGGCTGCATCTAAATTTATTAGTTTGAAAGTAAAATTATATATTATACCAATTTTTTAAATAAAGATTAGGAAAAAAAAAAGGGGTAACTTTCTAGGGGTAACTTTTTAAGCTGATTTCAAAAAGGTAATCAAAAATTGTGTATCTTCTGTAGTTTTTGCATTAAACATTTTTATGCAAAAAATTCAAGAATTTTTTTTCATATGTTTGATCAGGAGCACATATTTTAAATTTATATATGTTGTAAAGATGGTATACCACTACTTCCAGAAAAAAATTCATCTTAGATTTCTGTCTCAGAGCTGAGAAAAAAATTATTGAACTTTCACAATGAACGACTATAAACTGAATATTTTTCTTTTCACACACACACAAAATGTATGCAATACAGGGCCATAAAATATTTTTTAGGAAGATATACTTTTATTTCTGGCAATCAGCCAAAAAAATCTTTGGTGACCTTGACAGTCTAGATAAAGGATTATAAAGATTTGGAGTCTTGCCAGTTAGAATATCTATTTATCATTAAAGAGAGTTAAAAAATTATGTTCTGGTTAGTTTTATGAATGGTTTTAAGCATAAGAATTTAAAATTGGTGTTACTGTATATTATTATATATATTGTTAAAGAAGTATTCGTAACAATGTCGAATACATTGTCAAAGTGCACAGTTGGCGATAGATTGCAGACTGAGTGTCATGTAGCTAATTATTCAAGACTAACAGAATTTTTTTAATGGAATAGCTTTACAGAGGAGCAAAAAGAACTTATTGCACTTTCTTAGGTCTGAAATTCCAAGTGAGCAATTTAATAATAATTCACCATGAAAAAATTTTGCTTTCTGCATATGAGCTACTTCAGAGATACTGTTGTGATCCATTTCATTTACATATAGTAGAGGTATCAAGAAGAGTTTGAGATTTGTATCTTTGGAATTTTCAAAAAAACACTGCTACCAGGGCAAAAATTATGTCCCCAGTGTCGAACTCGAATAACAGGTACTGAAGAATCATTCAATAATGAGGCTATTTTAAAGAGGCAACCTCAAACTGAAAGTGCACCTTGGGAACTTATTGCTTCAGAAGCTGCTGAAGCTTTTAATCAAAGTATTACAAATCTTGGATGCACACCTGTCAAATTGCATGGGGTTAATAAAAAACAACGACAAAGCTACACGAAAAGAAAATCAGCAGAAGCTAGTTCTATTTTGCAGAAGAAATTTGCTACAGTGTATTTTTTATACCTTGAATGTGCTGCTAGAAAAATTAAACTGTATGCATAATAAAGCTTTTGTGGATGTATGGAGAAAAACACCTAGTTTATAGTCGTTCCTTGTGAAAGTTCAATAATTTTTTTCTCAGCTCTGAGACAAAAATCCAAGATGAATTTTTTTCTGGAAGTAGTGGTATACCATCTTTACAACATATAAAAATTTAAAACATGTGCTGCTGATCAAATATGTCGAAAAAAATTCTTGAATTTTTTTTGCAAAAAAATATTTAATGCAAAAACTACAGAAGATACACAACTTCTGATGTCATTTTTTAAATCAGCTTAAAAAGTTACCCCTAGAAACAAACTTTCACTTCAGAAACTTGTACAGGTAAGAAGTTATTTAAGAAATTAAGGAAGAAAAAAAATGGCGCATCTCGCGGAAAATTCAAACGTTACAATAATTAATTTCTCAGTAATTAAAAATAATGGAGCCTTCAAAATTGAGATTTGGGGCCATCCTAGCCCATAATTCCATTATACAAAATTTGGGGAAAATCTGAGACGGTGGGTAAACTTTTTCCATTATTTTGTTTGATCTGACGTGGTTTGACTCTACAGCCAGTTCCTGAAATTACGATCCGGCTGAGTCGTTGTTATGGCAACCGTTGCTACTATAAGCTTTTTCCTTCACGTTTTGAATACGGCGTTATCGCACAGTTCAGCTAGAATGAATTTTCACAATTTGTACTTTGAAATTCTAGGAACTGATTGACTGCGTGAATTGGTGAGGGCGGACGACAGGGACACTTTTAAGAATATCTCTAAATGGAAATAATTTATGTGATGTTCACACACACATGCTGTCTTGAAATTTCTTACGTTAACTATTTTGAAACATGGAGTTCATTACGATAAAGTGGGAGTCCTGCTTGAAACACTTTTTAGATGATAGAAAGGAGATGGTTAAAGCCAACTACTTAAGAAGATAGACCGACATCAAAACAGTCCATTGTTATGTGTTTTTCTCGTGGTTATGTTATGTGTCAAAAAAAATGGTAGACTTTACTCTACAGCCAGTTCCTGAAATTACGATCCGGCTGAGTCGTTGTTATGGCAACCGTTGCGTTTACTTTAACCCATAGAGCGGCTGTTCTGGATTATCTCATCCTTTTATCCCCAGTTTTTCCAGCAATACGCAACATTTTTAAATTTATAAATAAAATTTAGACTAAAATATTTTTTAAATATTTTTATTAGGATGATAGTTTAAAACCCATTTAAAACAAATTGAATAAAAAAAAATTAAATTAATTATATATTAGAATCAGAAATATAATTTAAAAATAATTGCAGGAAAACAACTGTACAATTTTGCCCATTCCCTGGACAGTCAATGGGTTAAAAAAAAATTTGGAATAATGCTGGATATGGTGGATTAACGAACATCACACGAGCATTTAAAGCACATGAGAGCTCAATCGTATTTTTAAAAAGCTCTTTAAACTTTGAATTGATAAGAAGTGAAACTCAAATAGCTGACGCATTAAGGAAAACTTACAACTGTATACTGTTGAGTATAACTAAAAGGTAGTTCTCTGAATAGACTCTTCATGGAATTACTCATCAAAGCAGCATTATTTTTATGTAAACAAGAAGTTACATTAAGAGGCTATGACGAGTTAGAATGTTGTTTTTTAAACTAAACTAAACAAAATTATTTGATTAATCGTTCTTATTTTATAATGTTATTTTATAAATGTTATTATTTTATACAAGTTGAAAAGAAACTTTGATTTTATTATTAAAAATTGAAGAATGTTTGATTATTAATGATTGTGGAAAGTGTGTGTGCGGTTGGGAGGGGGAGGGGGGGTATGTTCCCGGCTGAACTAACGTTTTCAACCACGTGCTGCCACTGCTGGTAGTCCGAGAGACGACTGCAATTTTTGGACCCCATCGAACATCATTCTGAATTTTTTATAGAGATTGGAGAAAAGTGAGTTGATTAGGAATCCACTGGTCTGCTGTGGCAAAAATGGCCGAAACAGATTAAAAATCGACTTGGAATGAGTTGAACTAAAATCCGATTGCCAAATAGAGAACAAACTTTTTCGTCTTGCAACCCTGCATTTTGATTTTCAATGAGAAAAAGCGCAAACGATTTCTGATCTCTGGATTGGAAAATTTATATCTTTTAAAAGTAAACCACATTGGCGACATCAGTTACTTCATCCGTGACGTAATGTTTATTGCCAACTTGGCTCCCTTTTAGTAGATTCAAGTAGACCGTCGCCAGATATCTGAATCGTCTGCAACCTTCTTAATTGATAATTAAAGAGTGAGGGTTAACAAATGAAAAAAAAAAAATTCTCATTATTTGGCAAGTTATGGCTCATTTGGCAATTGGATTTAGTTCAACTTATTAAAAGTCGATTTTTGACCAGTTTCGGCCATTTTTGTCACGGCAGACCAGTGGATTCGTAATCTACTCACTTTTCTCTAATTTCTATAAAAAAATCAGAATGATGTTCGATGGGGTCCAAAAATTGCAGTCGCCTCTCAGTATATGGACAACATCAACAATAGACCTGGTGAATAGCGCTTATTTAAAGAGAGATGTCCCGAACGCTGGATTGAAAGAGTGTAGTGAAATGAAAAGTCATATTGGTACTCACTCACTATATCTAGTAAAAGTCAATAAACGTTTGCGTTGAATTGACATGGATTTAAGTTAAATTCCGCAAAAATTACATTCCTTTGCAATCGTCCCACTTTGAATTATAAATTATCAATTACTTATAGCTATAATGTACTTTTGTTCCAAATTTCTCACCTGGGTGATGGAATAACCTTATTTTAAAATTTAACTTTATGACTAGCTGTTGAAACTCAAAGCTACGGGTTACTGAATTTCCTAGATTTAGCAAGTTATGACAGATTTAGCTTATGGTTGGCATTTCAATCTTTTCGTTCCAGTTATTATGACCCATTCATTTAAATAATTGCTACCCAGAAGCCAGTTCCTTGATTTGTTTTTCAGTTGCGATTGTAATGTCTACCAACCTTAGACCGTTTCTCAAGTATTAACGCTAAGTTGGTCATGAGCCCCGGATAATCAGTTGGATTCAAACAAAGGTAAACTGTATATTGTAAAATTGATGAGTTATGCAGGGTGTTCACCAAATAGTTGGTCAATGGAATTCAGACAGACCTGAATAACTCTTAATAAATAGGCATAATAAACATTTTTTTTTCTTTGCAAATACAGACAAACCTCATGAACGCGAAATCGCTTACCGCGCTAATCGTGGCAAAAGTAACACTTTATTGTGAGGCATTCAGAGAAAAATCTTATCGCACTAGTGCACTGATTTTTAACTACAACTTCTAGGTAACTTCTAGCAATTTTTGCATTTGCAAGCAGACGAGGCCAATTAAATCCTCATCCTCATGGCCTCATCCTCATCCTCATGGCTCGTTAAGAGGTTGCTCATGGTTACCAAACATTCTAAATACTTTGAAGAGAAGTTTCTATTATAGATCTCTGTGGTGAATGCTAAGCCTTTTTCGACTTCAAGCCAATGGCCAAGCCTGCACTATTCAACAAAAGTTGTAGTTAGAGATCAGTGTACTAGTGCAATAAAGTACATTAGCGCACTCCTCATGCTCAAAGTTTATAGTCTTGGTAAAGAAATTACATATTTTCAGAAGATACTCATAGACTGGTTGCCAACGTTAAAATATTTTTCATGCGTGATTATACAAAATACTGTATGCAGCATGTGCGAAATTACCTGTCCAAACATTTTAAATTATTTGACCCCTGTTAACGCACCCGGTAAATAAGTATGTTGTCTCGTTTGAAAAAACAACTATAGTTTCATAAATAACTATTTTATTAATATAGCTGTACTGTATGGAATCATCTGTGTCAGCTGTGCATTGACTCTCAAGAGTGTTGAAAGTGTGAAACAAGCAATGACTATTCTTCTCAGCCTGGTGGAAGGACCCATTGTTGCTATTTTCATCATTGCTGTATTTACAAGGAAAGCTAGTGATAGGGTAACGTAATTTCATACCAAAAATAATGTTAAACAGATTCAACCAAAAAACATTTTTAGAACTGTTATTTAAGAATCCCCTTCAGCCAGAAAAAAATGACACTTATACTTCCATTTTTCTTGTTCTACAAATTCCTACTCGTAATGTTTTGAACTCATCATTAAAAAGAAGCGTAAGTTGTTGTTTTTTTGCTACGTGTATGAAACTTTTTTAGTAAATATAACCACCATAATGTACAGTAAAATACCCAACAACTTAATCTAAAACAATATGTAAACATTCATATGGCCTTCCTGAGTTAAACTGTGACTTCACTTAGTCATCGTTTCTAGATGACAAACACATTTTCGTTTTGAACTATTTGACAAATAAAACATCAGATTAGAACTTATATACTCAGTGACAAATTTTCTCTTTTTAACACAAAACCAAACAGTCATTAAGTTTTGTCAAATTGGACTTGCTTGATATCTGGATCTGATGTACTGAAATAAAAACATATGCAGAAACGAACTCTTTTATTGACAGTTACTGTCTTAGTTTCTGTCGCCTAACAATATCAAAATAATATATTTTACATTGCCAAAAAATGAAGTTTTATATATTTTGATGTATATTACAAAGTTTTCAATCATTTTTTTTTTTCCTAGTGCTCTGCATTTGGATTTCTTGTAACTTTACCTATTATGAGTTGGATTAGCTTTGGATCTCTGATTGGAAGATACAGCGAGCCTACTCTTCCGCTCAGCACCAAAAACTGCTCCACTGATACTTTGAACGAAACAGTTTCTTTCTTCCAAGGAAACAGTTCAATTGCAACCGGAAATAATCCAACTGATTTTAGGCAATTTGGGTTTTGATTTCATATTTGTACCATAGTCTGTATTTATAAGTGTAGTCCGAAAGATAAGACTGCAATATTTTTTTTAGTATTGTTTGAGTAAAGTTATGTAAATTTAGAAGTTATATTTCTGTGGGTATTGATAGAAAGAAAAGTTTGAATTGGGTCATTGGTGCATCAAATGTTAATCAAGAAACACTAGCGGTCAGTTTAATTAGGTTATAAAACATCAGGAAGCATTTTTTGTTAGTTTATAACCACAAATTATCAGTAATAGTACCGCAAATTCTCAATAATGGAACGAAAAATTCTTAATAATAGTACTACATATTCTCATTAATAGTACTACAAATTCTCAATAATAGAACTACAAATTCTCAATAATAGTATTAATATATGCATACAATTGTAAGTTTGAATTTTCCTTTTAGCTATTAATGGTTATAACTTTTAAAAAAAAATTGCTTGGAGTACTTTAAATTATATAGGACCTATAAATAATATAGGATAATCATATAGGACCAAAGTATATTGTACAAGAAGTTCCTCTACATCTAATTTTTTGGTAATTAATTAAATTTATTTTCACAGTTAATATTTTATTTCCTCAAAATAATGTGAGGTACCGCAATTTATCATACGATTCTAACTAAACTTTATAATGTTCCTCTAATCACCTAACAAAGATGAATCGCTACTTCACACAATTAGCTACTGCAGACACCCCATATATTTTATTTAATTCATCTTCTCAATAGCTTGATTACGTACAAATAAATCATATGAATATTATTTTCAGGGATCTACTCATTATTTATAAAATTTCCTTCAATTGGTTGCCGTTACTGGGAACACTGCTGACTTTATCTGCTACATTCCTAGCAGTTATTCTAACAGGTAACTGTCCATAATTCGTACTGAAGTTATTCAATACTTTATTCGTCAGGTCGGGTAAAATATACTTGTTTGTTACATTTATTTACTTCTTACTTTCATTTATGACATATTGTTTAAGAAGTAAACGCTAGATGGCACCACCACAAATATACTCGATTTTCTAATTGGTGCTTCCTTGGACGTAGATATACGTCCTTTAATAACTTTTAATAGTTTTTCCAGCAATACAAAACATTTTTTAATTCATAAATAAAATTTAAAATAAAATATTTTTTTAATATTTTTATTAGGATCATAGTTTAAAACCCATTTAAAACAAAATCAAAAATTTAATTGAAAAGGAAAACAACTGTACAATTTCTCCCATTTCGGATCATAAATAAAATTTAAAATAAAATATTTTTTTAATATTTTTATTAGGATCATAGTTTAAAACCCATTTAAAACAAAATCAAAATTTTAATTGAAAAGGAAAACAACTGTACAATTTCTCCCATTTCGGAGGGTTAAGAATCAGTAAATTCGTAAAGCAATTATTGCTTTGTTATTCAAGTAATCACTAAAATGTACATTCACTAATGTTTTTTTCTCAATTTCATAAACAAATATGTTAATTTATTAATTGAGTTAAATTGTACAACTTTTATTCTCGAACTAATCATAATGAATCACAGGTTCCTTGAAGTTTGAAAAATGTAAGTATAAAACAGAAAAGCAGTAACATTTGCATGGTAAAAAATGCTATAAGAGTTAAATTATTAATTTGAATTGAAAATTGATGCATAACTGTTAATTAATATTTCAGTAAGAAACCCAATTATTAATTTTAAAAACTCAAGATGAGAACAAAAAAAAAAAAAACTCTGAATGTCTTTTATTTTCTTGTATGTAATAATCCTGCAGGCTTCTATGTAATGAATGTAAAATATGTATGTGAATTTAGTGTGACCCACTTTTAATAAATCAGAATTTTCACGGGCTCAGCTGATTAGACCAAATGTGAGGCTTATGACCATAGTTGTATAAAATTTCTCTTCAAAATACGCATAAAAGTATTGAAGTAATATGTAAAGTCTAGTTTAATTTAATATATATTAAAAATGTTGTAAAGTTTTAAAATACATCACAACACACTGCCAGAAACGTTGTGGGTCCCCCCCCCCCCACTAAATAATTATACTTCATTCATTCTATTGGTACAAGGAATCTTTCCCAACATTGTTCCATACAAATTCAACTTTCAAAATAAACACTGAGAATAACTTGAAAAGGACCTAAATATATGCGAAGAAGTTGCTTGGTTGTATTCAGATTATCTGGCGCCGTCAGCAACACGAGGGCTATAATGCGCCGAAACATTCGTCATTAGACAAGCCAACATACATTTACAAACACCCATGCCTAACACGGGACTCGAACCCGCAACCTCGCGGTCTAGAAGCTAGCACGCTAACCACTATATCGTTTGGTCGGCTATATGCGAAGAAGAGGGAAATGGAATGGCATAAGAAAAAGAAAATATTTATTTATTTATTTATTTATTTATTTATTTATTTATTTATTTATTTATTTATTTATTTATTTATTTATTTATTTATTTATTTATTTATTTATTTATTTATTTATTTATTTATTTATTTATTTATTTATTTATTTATTTATTTATTTATTTATTTATTTTTTATTTATTTATTTATTTATTTATTTATTTATTTATTGTTATATATCATTCCCCCTTCGCGTATATTCAGATCAAGTTTCAGGTCACTCTGATCAGAGATTATTTTTTTATACATTTCTGATGATTGAAGTTAAATTATAGTTATTCCGGGGTAATTATTCTATACCATTCTTATGTCATAGCATTCCTCTCTTCTCTTCTATTCAGCTCAAATCGCAGGTCACTCTAATCAGTATTTCTTTATTATAGCGTTTTGAAAGTTAAATGCAAATTAAAAAAAAACCGGGTATATTATTCCAATCCAATCTTATGTCCTGTCATTTCCTCCTTTTTCTCGTACATTTAGGTCAAATTTCAGGCCATTCTTAATAGGGGATCGTTTCTTTTTACCTTCGGATTTTTGAAAGTTGAAATTTATTTGTAATAGTCGTGCATACTTCGTGGGATATCGAAATATTGCATTGTATAAATCTATACAGAAGAGGTAAAAGGAACACTATTTCCATTTTTATTTTATATTTTGAGGTAATTTTTGTTATGTTATGCCTGTTTATCTTCTCTCATGCAACACCATATCATGCGAAACTTTATAATGCAGATAACCATTTTAAATTAATAGAAATAGAAGCAATAGAATTAGCAGTTCATTATCTTAAGTCAAATCTCTCGCAAAAGTAGAAAAAAAATTAGATAGTATTGTTCACCCCTGGGAAGTGGCGTCCCGATGATCAAAAATGTTAGTGCAGTGACTCTCCCCTCCCCTCCGACTCCCTCCTACAATCTTCCCACAATCATTCATGGATGAAAATTCTTTAATCATAATTAGTGGAGATTTGTGTACCTAGGGCCACTCCACTTTTATTGAATAATGTTTCGTTCAAAGTTTTTTTTACTCACTTGGGAAAGTGGCAACACCCAATTTCTCTTTTGGCAGCCATTTTGAAATCTTAGAGGAGAAAGCTGTGGCAAGTTATAAGTGGAAAACGTTTTTATATGGTCTGCAGTAACATTTTGCAGCTCATTTCTTTTATTGTTTTGCAAAGTTAAGTCATTTTTTATTTTTATTTTTTTTATTTTATTTTTTTTTATTCTAGTAAATAATTTTGTTTGTAACATTAAGTACTAAATTATATGTTTAAATAAGTCCTTTCTCCATGTGCATTTTTAGTAGAAGACATTTTATATGAAATTACCAAGTCGTGTACCTACGGCCACATAGTTGCTTATTGTGTTCAAATTGCCAAAACCAAGATCTGTTGGTGCTTCAAAGCGATAACGCATGCAGCTAATTTTTTGGAATCAGTTTTTTAAGTTATGAAAATACTTGTAATTCATTAATAATTTTACACACTGCAATTTATTATAGTTATTGTATGATAAACCAATGACTGATAATTACTTGATATTGTTTCTTTTTTTAAATTCATCTGTGTATGTTTGTTTTCTATTCATTATGGACTGAAACCTCACTTAAAGATAATATCCTTAGGTACATCAGCTACTGGCCCTAGGTACAACGAGGTCTTGTACCTAGGGCCATTTGGGAAATTTCTTTGCATACCTTCTATTTGACAGAATCTATTATTTTAAGTATTTATTTTAATCCCAATGGGAAGTAATTACTACAACGATGTATGTATATCAGTTTCACATTTATAAACAGCTCAGTGGCTCATTTTTTGTGCATCGAAAAAAGGCGACCCTAGGTACACAGGTTTTCCCTACTCAAACTCAAGGCTTCCTTTCAATATTTTCAAAATGATATGAGAAACAAAATAGAAGAATATAACAAATTTTAAATTACTGACATTGGAGCTCCATGTTTCAGAATGGTTCAATTAGTATTTTAGTAATAACTTAAGAAGGTTACAAGATAACTCATGTGTAACATAATCGTGAAACTATTTCCATTTGGTAAAGAAAACCATGAGAAATGCTCGCTTATCCCCCACTCACACATCCTGATTTACTCACTCACGAGCCAATCAGTACATCAAATTTACAAGTACTGCCGAATTTTCAAATTTCGTAAAGAGCTGCTTGTTGCCGCTATGCCATATACATTTTAGCTTAAAGGGATATTCCATACTAGCAGTTGCTACTATAGCAATGCTGCAGCTTATTTGGAACTTCATTCTGAGGCTGTACCTCGCTCGATGATCGTCAGATGTAGTTGATTTATTTGGGTTTTTTTCTCCCTTAATAGTGCATTGCCCAATTGGTTTGATAGGTTTTTTTTTTGGTTTTTTTTTTACCGCAGAAATTCCACCTTCATTCGTGATTCCAATCTACATTAAAGAAAATTAGTCAAATAAGTAATCAAAGTTGACTGGCAAATAGTAAACTTTAATTTTAAACTAATAATTTAGACGGAGCAAGGTGTATTTGCTGCACCCCACGAGCCGAGCCGCCTTTGACTCTGGGCTACAACAATGTGAGGATTAATGTAGTATGCGATCTATTACGTTAGTTAGTTAGTTAGTTAGTTAGTTAGTTAGTTAGTTAGTTAGTTAGTTAGTTAGTTAGTTAGTTAGTTAGTTAGTTAGTTAGTTAGTTAGTTAGTTAGTTAGTTAGTTAGTTAGTTAGTTAGTTAGTTCTTAGATGGCGCCACTGAAATCAATTGTACTTGCGATTATATTTTACACATCAGTTGTTCCACAACATATACTATTATAGGATATACTATTATTATTATTATTTAAATTATTATTATAATTATTATTATTATAATTATTATTATTATAATTATTATTATTATAATTATTATTATTATAATTATTATTATTATAATTATTATTATTATAATTATTATTATTATTATTATAATTATTATTATTATAATTATTATTATTATAATTATTATTATTATAATTATTATTATTATAATTATTATTATTATTATAATTATTATTATTACAATTATTATTATAATTATTATTGTTATTATTGATATTTTTAATAATTATTCTATTATTAATATCATTATTAATAGTAGTTGTACTATTAACATTCTTCTTCTCATTATTATTATTACTTTTAAAATTAATGTTAATACAATTAATGTTATTGTTAATATTATTATTACCGCTATTATTATTAATATTATTGTTAATAAGTTTATTACAATTATTATTATTAATAATAATATTAGCTAGTTTCATAGGCACAACGTGATTAAAAATGAATATAAATAAATATAAAAACATATGTTGGGATATTATTATTAATCTCCATTTTAAAAAATTTGAGCCAGGTTAAACTAACTATTTCTGAATATAGTTCCCAAATCATTTGTAACTTTAATGACTTTATGTTTCCTTTAGGTTGGAAAAAGAATGTTATTCCAGCTGATTCAAAATGCCTGAGTCCAGTCACACATTTGTGGATGCAGAAACCTGAGCGTTTACGTACAAATAATTAATAGGAGAACACTGGAGAGCTCCAAAATATTTCAGGAACTGAAATTCCCATTGTTGCATTACGTGCGAATTAATTTTGAAGGTTTTAATAACATCAGAAATAGCTCTAAATATACACAATAGATGTCGCTACAAAACTTAGGCTACCTAACATCGTGTTTTATGTTATTTCTGAATGTATTGCAATATTTAGACGAATGAGAAACTCTGATCATGAATACGTTGTTACGTTCTGATCAATGTATTTTTAAAACTTCTGCAGCAGATTTAAAATTACAATGAAAACTTTTCCAAAAGTAATTTCTCGGTAAAATAAGGCTCTTTTCTTAATAGACATTGTATTCGAGCCGTGGAAAACTCTAGATTTTACACTCACTATTTTAAAATGTGACTAAATATTTGAATTAGAATAATCTTGATTCGTTCAGAGCTTTATTTGTATTTTTAATGTTGGGTAAATGCTGTGTTGGGCTTAAGAAACTATTTTAAATATCATTTAATAAATACAAGAGATATAAAACTTTAAATTTGAATAAAATATGCTCTTTTTGATGTAGAGATATTTATCGGAAGTTTCTATTTATAAAAATAAATAACATTATGATAAAGCATTTTACATGTTTCCCAATTTACTCTACAATACATAATTATTTATTCCAAGTAATTATTATTTTTTCCGCATCCAAAACAACAAAACTGATTTTAAAAGGTATGTACTTCTAGAAATGAATATAAAAACCTAGTGATTTCAAATATGTGTCTTAGTTTCTCCCATGATACTTCTTTTCTTTTCTTAAACTTAGTATCTTAAGATTAGTAATTATATAGTAAATTCTAACCTTAAAATTAATATAGCTAATAAAAATTCAAATTTGGAAAGAAATCCATTTGAATATACAAGTAAAGTCATTCTGAGACTTTTTAGCAAAAAAAAAAAAAAATAGTCTTACAATAGTGATTCAAAATTTAAGAAAAAGTTACTAAAGCTTTGACAATAATACTTATAACCACAGGAAAAAATAAATTTTCAAATGATGGTTCAAGGTCAGGTGACCAGATGCGATATATCTCAGTTAAACAAGCATTTTTTAACACTATTTTTACTAAGCAATGGAACGTTACCAATACGAAAATTCAGAGGAGGAAGGTGACAAGGTAGAAAGTAGTTGTTTGTCATATAGCAATAGCAACAGCGTATATAGCAACAACGAGCAGTCAATTTTGATGCTCATGATGCTCATGATAATTTAAAGTTTGGAATTTGAATGAATGGATAGAAATGCAAGAAAGATTTAAAAGAACCAATTTTATGACAATGTAAAGTTTTAGATTTGAAAGAAAAGATAACAATAACATGTTTTTCAGTTTCCTTAAACAAGCAGTCAAAACGCTTTGATCTAAGAAATTAATTTTTTAAATGATAATAATTTTAAGCAGTCTTATTTAATTTTCCTTTTAAATTTTCTTGATTATTGTTGTAAAATTTTTTTACAAAAGTGTTGATCACAAAATATCTGATACAGTATTTGGCTGGAAAATATTGTGCGAGTGCTTATGAATCGATAAAAAACAAATGATTACGTATCCATAACCTAATCTAGTGTTTTCGTGTATAACATGAACATAGATGAGCACTTCATTTTCTTTTAGGTTAGAAAATCTATATACTTTCCTAAACATTTAAACATCCGTTAACAAAGTTCAAATAACCGGACCTCACTTCCACCTATAAAAAAGAAATAGAATCACATCTTTAACTAAATTAATCCTTAAGGAAATTACTCCTCATACACAAAGAACTCTATTCAACATTAACCCAACCCATCTTCAGGAAGTTAGAAACACAGACAAGACACAGCTACTGGCGCAGATGTAGGACTAAACAAGATGAAAAAGGGACCAAAGGTTACACCACGAGAAGGATTGTATTAATTCAATGGATCCTTGCTGCGATGGAACATGGTGATAATTCAGTCTGGATGGTGGACCAGAAGTGATTGTGTCCATGGGTAGTAAATAAGGAGCTACACTTCTACCTGGGGAGCAGTTAACATCGAGATTCAGGTGTAATCTTTGAGGATGCAAGCTTACTGTCACTAAAGCGGAATCTGTTCCTCCTGTTTCATAAAGGGGGCGTCATGTTGATATGTTCGGTAAAAGTCAGGGTTCATTCCAATAGCACATGCACATTATCTGGCACGTACTGAGTAAGCCATTGTAGTTTTGATGTTTCACCAAAGGGTGAACATAACCTTTAAGGATTTTTCGGAAATGCCATATTCTCTTGACCGATATGTATTTGAAGCTAACCACTGTTTCAATTGGAATAATTGTTTCCAAATTTTGAATAAACTAAATATTTTACTCTAACAAAAAGCGAAATGTTCCATTGAAGCCCATGCTAAACAATGTTTCTCTCATAATCTACTTAGATTATACTACACAGATTATAAATTTTACAAAAAAAAAACTCACAAAATTTTTTTCATGGACTACAACGCTCTTTAAACCTAAAATAATGAATGTTAATATTTTGTTAAATTATAAATATTCACTCAGTTTGAAAAAATTAGGTGAATACTTTAATCACCAATTTAAGTGTATATTTAGGTATTTATTAACTACAGTTCACATACACTGCTGGCATATATTTGCCCAAATGAAGTCAAACATGAGCATGATTTGAAATGCAAAAGTAAGGTTTGATTCTAGCCATTGTATAAATGTATTCTGTTTTTCTTGGTAATAAATCGATATTGATTGATAACTGGACACAGCATATGCTCGTACTTATTCTAGAGCATTTACAATAATACTTTTGAATTTAATGACGCACACTGAATATATAATATTTTTGCCCAGCACTTTTCGTAGAATCTTACTTTTAATCGATGAAACCTTTTAAAATCTTGATAATAATTCTGTACGAACGCCAAGTTCTTAAAATGCTACTTGCTACAGCATACATAAATACATGCTATTATGAAAGAATGACGATACCCATACCTACATACGAAATATATACACAGAATGTTTTAAAAGTAATTGGAAACTCACAGGATGTCTAAAAAATTATACTCATTTTTAATTATTCCTGATAATTAAAAATGAACATTTCGCAAAATGTTGCTTGCAGGAAATTGAAACTACTAGTATACTTATTTGATAATCAATAAAACTTAGAAAACCAATCTGAACGGTTGACTATCCAATGAACTTACTAATAGTTCCGATCCTCTGTCAATAATAACGAATTTCAAGATGCTAATTTTTAAGGATCAGTAGTCACTTTTGAGATACCCTGTAGATGCTGTTTCAGAAAGTACTGCATTGCGACTGAAATAATACAAAATGGCGTTTTCTTCAACAAAGTATACAAATACCCAGTTATTGTTAGTACACATATTCACAGTGCAAGTGCAATTTGTCACAACCCCTCTTATCCAAAGAAATGTTAAGGGACCACACAGAAGCGCATAGTGTCCCACACAGCAAGTGGCTCCATAGGTGGTGAGGCACTCTCAATTATGCGGCAACATGGTTGCATCAGGTGAGTTCTGTACTGATCTTCGATGCCCTCTGCTGCGAATCTATTACGATAGGTGATCTTTCGGAAAACGGGTGGACATCTGAATAATTAAAATCTCAATTGAATTAATTCCTCTTCTTGTAGAGATACTGGAATTTTGTAGGGAAGATAAAATTCGTATTTTTTTTTTACCTTGAAAGTTAAATCCAAGGGTATTATTTTCAATTGGTCAAAAATGTGCTGCTGTGTGAGATCCCACTTAATTTTTGGGAATGCACCTGCTCGGCCTGCTTATAAAAAGTGATGTACGCTGGTGTTGTTCAGTTGTATGGATGTATCGATGTTTTGTAAAATTTAGAAATTTATTCCGATGTAACTCTTCGCAGATTCCTTTACAACTTCAGAACTTCCCATTCTAATAGATTCAATACAGCTCTTTACACAACAATGGAGCTCAAACAGCAGTTAAAAACTAGATACATAACTGCTAAGATCGACGCAAAAGATAATGCAATACAGTTCACTTTTACAAAACAGCGCTCTGAATGCTCGTTGAGAGACAACTAACTCAGTAACTCAACTCAACTAACTCCATCACCCTCTCTCTTGGTCTTAATATAGGAAAGCTAAACTTTTCGTGAATCTTCTAGAGATAGACATTTGGAAAAATTTCCAGATCGCAGTCGAAAAGCCCTATACAGGTACATGGGGACCGAAAAAGTCGCCAAGTTTGGCGACCGAAATAAGTCGCCAACTTGGAGAGTTTGCCATTAACCATAATGTTAAATAGCATGCCCCTTGTAAAACTCGTTTTCCAGCATGATCCCTGTAGAACTCGTTTACAAGCATTAAGAGATGCATTGCAGGGAAGCGAAGTAAAGTCAACTCTTCCACTGCCTTATGCGAAATGTACATAAATTTCCCTTTTTACATAATTAATACTACGAAATATTTACAAATATACAGAAATTCGTAACATTATACATACATCGGCCCTAAGCCTTATTATATTGCTCGAAAAACGGGTGAATACCTAAATAATTAAACTCTCAATTAAATTAGTTCCTCTTCTTCTAAAGATACTGGAATTTTGTAGGGAAAATAAAATTCGTATTTTTTTACCTTGGACCTTAAGTCCAAAGGTATAATTTTCAATTGGTCAAAAATGTGTTGTGGTGTTCAATCCACTTAATTTTTGGGCATGCACCTGCTCTACCTGCTTATAAAAAGTGATGTACGCTGATGTTGTTCAGTTGTATGGATGTATCGATGTTTAGTAAAACTCAGATTAAATAATATATATATATATATTATAATTCACATTTCATCAAGTTAAAAATATGTTTATTCTTAAAATAAGTGGTTGAATTCACCATATGACTTATTATGATAACTAAGTTTAACAGAGAATTTAATACTCGTGGTTGTTTTATAATTATTTTAGAAATGCTTTAAGGTTTTATAAGGGTGAGCTTGCATTGAATCTAAAAAGGGTAAAAGTAATAAAGTTTTACTAGATTCAATTTTTTTGAAACTTTTTTTAAAGTGTTCTGTACTCTATGTTTCTATAATGTTGAAAGGGTACTAAGGTGTACATACACACTAGAAAATGTGAACATTGGCCAAAAATAGCAAATTAACATTTTTTCCTTTATAATATTGCCCAAATTCTAATACTTCAAGTAATACCAAGATTGTGCAAATAATCTAACATTTTTACTAGTTACAAAGTACTTTACTAGTTAAGGGGGAGGGGAGGGAATTACAATGAAATACAATTTTCAAAATATTTCTGGTTCTATTGCCTGAAATGTAGCCAAATTTTTTGTGAACATAAATAATGGGCTTGTAAACATAGTTAAAATTTTGAAAGCAAAATATTTAATTGGTAAATTTTTATGACTTTAAAAATGTAAATATTAAAAACTTTTAACTTCTTTTTTTTTTAAGAAACTACTGTAAATGAAAACTTTCGAATTTCAGAACTATAATTTAGGACACATATTATAATTGTGGAATCTCAAAAATTGTCAATTCAATTAACACATATTATTGTAAATTTAAAATTGGTCACATGAGTATCACTTTGTTTAGAAGGAAATTTTAAATTTTATTTTAAAAAATATATCTAATATAAAATTAAAATATATTTTTGGCTAGGAAAAAAGGTACTTAAAGTTTTAAAAACTTTATTTTTTAAAATTTCATAAAAATTTACCGATTAAATAGTTTTGCTCTCAAAATTTCAAACTATATATAAAACCTATTATTCACGTTCACAAAAAAATTGGGTAAATTTCAAGCAATAGAAACAGAAATATTTTGAAAATTGTATTTCATTGTAACACCCTACCATCCTCCTTAAATTTCATTATGAAAAATGTGCTTTGTAAACTTTTAAATCGATTTCTGAAGAATATTGCTTTATTCCAATGGTGCTAACTCAAGTTTATTTACAATTTTTAGAACAAAAAATTTAATACTTCAACTTTGCATAAGTTGTGGGATGGGACGGAACTCACTCAAAGAGATTGGTGAAATATTTAATTTTTGTTAGAATTTCACAGTTTGAAAAAAAAAAATTTTTTTTTAGACTTTCGAGGTTAATTAAAAAAAGTTGTTTAACATTTGACTTTTTTTTATGACTTTGTATATATCATCATAAAATTTAAAGTTATTTCCTCCATGATAAAAAAAAAAAAAATCCAGTGTGTACGTTTACCTTAAAGTTTTCTATATTTGTAACTCAGTTGTAAACTTGGCTTACATTTCTTGAAAAGTCCTAAACCTGAGTTATTCAAAATGTTTTTTAACTAACTTAGTAGTCAGAAAAAAAACAGCTTGTAGTACCACAAAATGTCCAAGGCGACATTTGTGGAAATTTTGCAAAAAAGAATAATTATTTTTTAACAGGTAACTTTTCAGTAATTCTATGTAGATTACTTTATTGACTTAGTTCCTACTCTCAGCACAATAAAATCTTTAGTTTTCACACATCATACATATACATTCATACTGTAAAAACCTCTACATAAATTAAACAGGCAAATACCTCAGTTTGGTTCAGAGACTCTTACAAATTTCTAATATTCAGTATTAAAACGAAAAATGCTGTCCAATAAAAAAAAAAAAAAAACTAAATTTTTCATTGAATTGTGAATAGATTTTTTCAGATTTGGTCTATAATTAGATAAGTCTATAACTTCTCAGTTAATTCCATAAAACAACCCCAGGTAATCACGGCAGATGCAACAAATACTTAAAAACGGCACACTTTCATACCATCTGCTCTTCCCCGGAACAGTTATCACCGTTTAACCAACAACAAAAACAACACTGTTTAGAAACAAAAAAAACAGCTCAAACACAACCCTTTTCTCCCTCGGGGGAAAAAAAACTACATTACAACACGATATCCTTAGTCCCATCCAGTGGCTATCAAAGAAAAACTAGATAGTAAGAAAGTCCGCTGCAGCAGACAATACGTCACTTCCGCTACAGGTGCATGGCTATGGGTTGCTTAAGATGGGGACATGTCTGAAGCAGTTTGTTTTTATTTTTAGAACGGATAATTTATCCTTGAAAAACGGGACTGCATCTGCAGATGCACAGGTGGGGAAAACTTGGCAAGAGTTAATTTCAATGAGTTTGGTGATGACACCATTTAAACAATGGGTTGATGACAATAGGTTGATCATTAGTTGAGATGTGCACGGAAATTTAGGAAAATTGTTTTGTTGAGTGCGGGATTAGTAAGACGGAAATACTATGATGCAGATTCAATAAGTCTATCGTATTATTTCTTTCGTCAATATTAAGTTTTAAATTGATGTAAAATAACTTCTGTGGTTATTTCGAAAACTTTAATGACTAATATATCAGTGGTTATTAATTAGTTATTTTATGTTAGCTTGAATTAATAGTAATGTCTTTTGTGTTTTGTGAAATAATAGTTATTTTCTCAAACGTTTTTTGTATTCATGGATATAGATTTTAAGTTCATAATCGCACGTTTCAGTTAATTTTAAATAAATCATTTGAGAAACTTTCAGCGATACTTCATAAACATTTTTTTAATGTGCTCCTAAATTTTTTTCTTCTGATAAATTACGTTTATTGTCTCTAATAAGAATATACTACAATAAAATTTAACGTGAAATTCTTAATAGCTAAATCATGTTGATTTTAAAATCATTATTATTTCTATGACTCTCAATTTTTATTATTATTGCTATTATTATTATTTTTTATTTTTTTTATTAAACAATATACACATGTGCATATCTAGCATATCTGGTTGTTACTGAAGACGTTAATGTATGTATTGAAATTATCAATTGTTTTCAAGAACGAGAAGTTTTTCAGTAAAGCCGAATTTTTTTTAGTATTTTAAATAACATGTAGATTTCCCAACAATAGTATTTCAATAAATTATATAAAGAACCTTATTTGAATATTGTGTGGGTGACCAATAAAAAGAAAAATAATTTTTACTATCATTTATACTTTTGAAAGTGAGCAACAGATAGCAGCACAAGCTAATTTTACTAAATACCTGGTCAACGCAATCATTGTGCTCCTCCCTGCATTGAGATACTCTGAACTTCATTACCAAAGGAGTTATGGTCTATTCCTAGTTGACGTTAAAATATCGCCAAGCCGATTTAGCGCGGTTTTATAGGCGATACAGTTCTAAATTTGGCAACCCCTTTTTTTTGTTGAAGCACTTTGGCTTCAACCTTCCTATACCACAAATCATGGAGCTGGTTCGTTTCTCAATTTTTCATATTGGAATTCCGAATTGGCGACATTCTGGCTTTGTCGCCAACTTTTCAAAAGTGCGCCAACCCATAAACGTGAACTAGGAATTTACCGGAGTTATAAATTGTAAATTGATATACATCGTCACAAATTTGATACAAAAAAACTTTCCAATTTATCGAATGTATCAATATTTTCGTAATTTATTACAAAATAGATCGCCAAATTAGAGAGTTTACAAAATTATCTTTTTCGTGACATAGATATTTGCCAATTTCTAATTTTGACTAAAAATGTTGACTTCCAAAAGACAGATAGGCGATATCCTTTGATTAAGCTTATCGCTATATTAGAGCAGAAACTAAAACCTAAACAAATTAAGGTACACTGTTAAAAAAAATTGTCCACCATGCACCAAAATTTGGTTCCCATTTAGCTGCCACCAACATTTGGTGCTTAGTTTCGCGATTTAATGGTGCTTACGGTCCGAGGTTGCACCATTAAATCGTGAAACTAAGCACCAAATGTTGGTGGCAGCTAAATGGGAACCAATTTTTGGTGCAAGGTGGAACAAAATTTTTAACAGTGTACTCTTCTGTTAGAAGGTTATCAGCAGTGCTAGATGTGTGGGTAGACGCGGGGTGACGCGTCCCCCCTCTTGTCCAGAAAATACCCATGCGTCTCCCCACTTCTAAAACCACTGAAATCCATCCCCCCACTTCTAAAACTACCGAAATCTGTCCCCCCAATTTTAAAAAACATGCAATCCTTCTAAAAACTAAAAGGAGAGGGGGAAAAAATAGAATTAACAATTTTCATTACATCTGCTCTCTGCTTTTTCTGGCTGTTTGTTATTTTTTATACTTTCATTTTTGTTTTGTTTAAAGCAGATTCAGTCAATTTTTCTTGGAAATGCGCGGCGAGTTTCAGCGCCCGTTGTCTGGGATTATTGAGGAGTGAAAAAGACATATTTATTGCACTATCATTTCCTGTTTTGTCCTCGACCATTTACTTTAAAATGTTTTGCGTTTTGTTGATTATTAGTAGAAAACCGTGTATTCCTCCAACTTGACCATTAATTCTTACTTCTGATTCTAAACGGCATTTGTATTCGTTATCCATCTAGTACAAAACAAGATGAGATTGATATTTGGCTTCAAAACTATAAGAAAAATGACTCCAATACACTACAGAACGTTGAGGAAGGAGCAGTGGAAAATGTGCAAGTGCATTAAGTTGAAGAGACCACGTGGAGAATCTAGCACGTGGCAGCAACAGTAAGCAAAAACGCACTGCAGTAATGATTATCCAAAGTATTGGACACAAAATGATACGCACCTTCAGAAATACAACGAGTATCCATGGCTTACTTGTGAAGAACAAAAACTTGGATGCAACACATACAAAAGGCTGCTAAAAAGCTTAGAACCAGAAAAAACAAGGTTTGAAACTTTCTAACGAATGGGTAGGGTGTAACATTTTGCCACATGGAGACAAGGAATTTGACTAACGAGAATCCTTAAGAAAGCAGATTTTTAAACACAAAACCAATAAAACTCATAAATGTGCAGGAAAAATTATCCATGACGCCAAACGAGAAAGCTGAAAAATGCAAACATTTCCATTGAGAAGGTAAAATATCATTTTGCGATTTTTTTACTTTTAATTTTTGAATGCACGATACAATACTTGTATATACTATCAATACCAAAATTGTTGAAACAAATTCATCTTATCACTGTCTTCCGAATCATGTAATTCAAAATTGTATAATTTTTTTTATTTATTCCCGACTATATTTTTCAGTTTTTATCACTAATTTTGTTTATAAATTTCTTTAAACAATAAACAATACTTGGCATGGGATATTCGATAGTACTAAAATTAATTATGCATAAATCTTCTTCTTAAAAAATATACCAAGCATGTAGGGAAATGCAAAATGTAATGACACTGAGAAAAAGTTTTAAGTCACTGAAAAAAAAAACTATTTATGTCATAATGTTATAAAAATGTGTTATACTATACTTTGTATAAAGATATAGGTATTTTCACTTGCTCAAATTTTAACTTTGGAGGAACTAGAAAAAAATATAAAGACAAAGTATTTTAATTTTATGAAAGTATGCTTATTTAGAGGCAATATTTAAATCTAAATAAACAGTTATGTATATAATATTGAATTATTACTTCACTTTATCTCTTACTTCCTAGTAAAAAAACTAAGTCGCAGAATATTCATTAAAATAACAATAGATTTTGGACCCTTGTTCGTGTTGAAAATTGTTTCCTTTCTACTAGTTAATTGTTATTTATTTAATTGTTATAAATTTATTGTTATTAGAAACGAAATTATAAAATTTATCGTTAAGGGAGTGCACTTGTCATCAACTTTTGGTCGTCCCCCCACCTTTTTTTTTCCCACTTCTACCACTGGTTATCAGATAAAAATCACCAAATTGCAGAGATACCTTATTAAAACTAATAACCATCAAATCCTTTATAATTCCTACAGAAGACTGCTATAGGGTTGCAATGTAGCATCCCTATAACAAACAGTAATTGTTTAGGCTTGAAAATATATTTACGCATCCTAAACATGTAAATATTTTATTTTGGCGACAGCTGCGCCAACTGGTACTCGTCTAATAGAAGAGTACCAAATTAATTTTAAATGTGTGTTTCGTGACGTTACAAGAATTTGTCTAAAAGTACTCGGAAACTACTTTCATTTACTCTGAACCTATTAATGAACGACCTATTAATCAGAAATGAATAAAAATTACAAAAGTTTAATGTTTTGATAGCAAAATTAACAAGTATAAAATTTTAAAGGTGTTTTTTTTTTTTTTTTTTTTTTTTTTTTTTTGTGACATTGAGATGATATATTTGATGTTGTTTGGGTAACATTTATTTCTTATGAATTTCCCTCACATAACTGAATAAATTATTTATTTAATTAATGAAACTTTTTTGAAACTTTATGTAAATTTTTCGCGTAATGCATATGAATACAAACTTGTTAATCATTATATTTCCCGACATTCATGAAACGTTTTATGAAAATATATAATCCAATCGTCAAGGACTTTCGTTATATACTTTTTTGTTGTCTAACATGTGTCTTTTTGTATCTTCCTAAAATATCCTTAAATTTCTCGGCGACCCATGGCAGTATTTTTTTTTTTTTTTTTGTAATTTTATTATGGCTCCGAACACAATTTGGTTGAAACACTATCTTTTTCTCATAGCTAATCTAAATAATCTCATCTAAATAAAAACTATTTTGCGGCAAAATTTCTTAACACCTAAACTATTTTACTAGTCCCAATTTCAAAATTGAATGCATCAGAGGATGGTCTTTTAGAGCAAGCTTTGTTGCATTTCAAGTATCGAACAGGAGAAGCAACAAAAATTGAAAACTCCTACTTTGAACGCACAATTACGGTTACGTCGATTTATTACTGAAAGCAGAAATTATGTAAGACCAATGCTGGGAATGGAACTGGAGTCGTCTCACATACTAGACATTTGTGCTGTCACTGATCCACTAGTTTGGCTCATCACTGGATGTAACTTACTAAGTAACAAATTTGGCGAACATCCTCCAAAACTTTCGGGGGCAAATGTACAATACATTTTAATATTCGTTTGTAATACTCTGACTCTACTATTGAAGAATATAAAATGTTAACTATGTTTCCAACTTTTTGAAAAAATAAAACAATAAATTTGTAAACATTTTTACATTGAAACCTTTGTTTTTTCACATCAATTAAACTTTAATTAATTTATTAATTTCAAATGTATTCTAGTATACGGTTCCTATTTTTTTTTTTTTTTTTTAACTTTCTTTTTAAAATGTTTAACCTTTCTTTTTTAAATGTTTAACCTTTCTTTTTTAAATGTTTAGCATTCTTTTTTAAATGTCGACATTCAAATGACAAAATAGATAGCAAAAAAAAAATCTGTTTAAAAAAAATTACAAAATTGTTTTGTTAATTATGAATCAATTTTTTTAATTAATTTAAAAGATTCATGCTAATTATATTTGGTATTTAATATACTATCATCTGAAATAAAAGTTACTTAATTATATTAAATATTTGAAAATTTATGAATAGAAAGACGATTTTTCTTTTTAACATTACTTTGTATTTCCATGTAGTCAGAAAAGTTACTTATTATTCATTGGAAAGTTACGAAATTTGGTATTTTGACGATTTTTGGTTGCTTAAGCTAAAGATAAAATTATGGGGTTGCCATTAAACTTTTTGAAGTTGATAACTAAACCATTGGGTTTAGTTTGTATCTGTATATGACCCCTTATGACAATAAATGTATACAATTATTAAATACTTTCACAGAATTATAGAGGAATTCTTTTTTATTTCAACAAATAACATACAAGATATAGTCAGTGTGCGGATTTGTTTTCTACGTACTGTACATTCCTGAATTTTTATTAGGATGAATAAGTCTTTCTAGTTTCATGGATGTACAGACACCATCAAGTATTTTACATTTTTAGAATCAGCGTACCATATTAGGCCGCTGAACGTACAAAAATCGAAGTTCCTTTTTGGATGATTGTCATACTTCCTCCATCTGATGGATAAAAATGTTCAACAAATTTTGACGGAATTTTTTTTTTTAATTAATAAATGATTAAACGATATATAAGATCACATGTTTTCATTGTTGTGTACAAACTTTGAAAACACTGCATGATTTTAAATTGCTTGAAGCTGCCCATGATATAGTCTATCTGTCACAATCATGGCTCCCATCAGATTGTCTAATGTTGTCTGTTATCGTGGAAACAAGACAAACCTCATTTTCCACGCAGGATACCTGGATAAAACATCAACTTTATAGGCTTTGGACACCAGTTATATGCATGCATCACTCCATTTCAAAATCTTGTTTCTACAACGACCACCATCAACTAAACTATCTAGGGAGAGCTATTCTTCTGATAGACAGACAGTACTTACTGGCCCATCTAAATATGACGTTTCATTGTTTAATTGTGTTTTTCCTCTTTCTTTGTACATGCCATCCCCAGTAGCAAAAATACACTCCAATATAGTTCAACACTGGCCAATCTCAAAGTAGACTGTTGTAGATTGGCCGTTGCTACGGTTGCTAGCCAATCTCGTCCAGTGATGGGTAAAATACACCGAAAGTTTGGAAAAGTTTGTGCAGAGATTATAAAATTGAAATATAGACAATGGTAGAAGTGAGGGGGATGCCTAAAAGTGGCTGACAAGTGTAACTCCCCTACGATAAATTTTATAATTTCGTAACTTATAATTAAAAAATATAACTAGTTAGAAAATAATGCATACTTTCTAATGCAATTATTGAACAAGGGTCCAAAATGTATTGTTATTTTAATAAATATACTACGACTTAGTTGGTTTTTATTTGCTTGGAAGTAAGAGATAAAGTAAAGTAATAATTCAACATTATAAACATAACTGATTATATTCACGAAATTAAATTATTAGAAAATTTAAAAAAAAAAAAAAATTAGCTTTTCTTTATGTGAAACAAGAATAGAAATTTAACTTAAAAGAAAGTTCTTAGTTCCTTCAAAGTTATAAGTTGGCCAAGTATACAGTATTTGTAGATAAAAATATTTATTACTTTAGACAAAGAAGTAAAGTACATATTTTAATTATTATGATATAATAAAGCATCAATTTTTTTTTTTTTTTTTTTTTTTTTACACGTTTGAAAACATTAAATCACATTTTCTGAGTGTCACTAAATTTAATTAATGTTATTTTTCTTTAGTAGCTTTTAGACGGATTGACTGTTATCAAAAGTGGGAGGGGCGTGGATTTAGAAGTGGGGGGGGGGGTGACGCATGGATATTTTCCTGAAAAGTGGGTGGGCGCGTCTACCCACACTTTTAGAATTGAATATAGCGTTATAAAAAAGGACGGTTCTGATTTTGTGACTGTGATGGTTTTGACATGTTTATTCTTTTAAAAAATCGTGCACTTTGGAGCCATACTCAAGTTTTGGGATGGATTGACTGCAATTTCCAGAACCCCTGTTTCATACAGGGTTTCTGCTAAAATAAAAAGTTGCGAATCCATGTCTTTTCATTACATTCCAAGACCAACGCAAATAATTTTTCATGACTCAAGAAATCACATCACAAAAAAAAAAAAAAAAAAAAAAAAAAAAAAAAATTAACCTACATGATTTTTACTAAGACGAATCAGACCATAAAATGATTTCTATAAAGTTTTTTTTATAAATACAATAAGTAAAAAAATCCTTGTTTCAGTAGCAAAGATCTTCAGAAATCAGAAAAGAAAGGGAGAAACAATATCCCATTATTTGAATAGCTAATCAATCTTTACTAATAAGGATATATTTGAAGAAGGAATAAGCTAATAATGAAATATTAAATTCTATAATCAAAAATAAAATGTTTTGCTACCAACAATGCGAAACCGTAGTGCAATGTGTTAAGAAAGAAGACAAAAGAGAAAACAAAATCAAATTGTAAACGCAAGACTGTCAAATCAGTTCAATTTAGTTCCTAATGTTATGAAATTTTTTTCACCTATGAGACCTTACTCGCGTGATGTCACAGGTTTGGAGTTCAGAAATGTTTGCATTGGACGAGGTTTTTAATTGTGACCGCTGTTCTTTCAAAAAGGTAAATAAAAAAGTAGATGGATCATCGAAGAGACGAATAAAGCCTGATTTACACGCTACCAGTCGGGCCTCCAGTTTAGATCGCCAGTTCTGTGACGTCAGCTAAGCGACCGTTGCGCCGTCTATCGGTGATCACGGGAGAGCCCACGTGATTGGTTAATCGGAGTCGCCGGCGCCAGTAAATAGAAAATGTTTGGTTTACTGGAACCAGTAGCCTGGTGACGTCACATGACGTCGCTGAGTGGGGATCTAAACTGGAACCTCGACTGGTAACGTATAAATCCGGCTTAACGATCTTGCCGTTTACGACGTCATAGTCACGTGATTTTAATGTAAATGTTTAGCAATCCATGATATTCACTGTCTTTAAATGATTAATGTTTATTTTTTTATTTATTTTTATTTTTTAAATCATGACTTTCTATAACAAAATTTACCCAATGTCCAAATTCATGACTTTCCAAGACATTTCCTGACTTTCCATGTGCGCGGAAACCCTGTTCATACATTGTCAATGCCGCTGTGCTACCTCGGAAATTAGCATCCTGTTTTTTTGTTATTTGAATCCTTCCAAAGTAGTAATACCTTTGTAATCCTCTTACGCTCCTTCCAATTGATCCATAAAAAATGTATCCTTAACGATCTGATTTTACCTTTTCCCGCGTTTCGTGGCAAAAATTGGAGACAATGGAAGCCCCGGAAATGACAAGTCCGTCCACGGGAGTCCAACTTGTACGACACCCACCCACTCCTGTTGCTTTATGTCGTGTCGCTCTTTAGGAAGAACAAAAAGATTTCTCACAGTTGCACATGTCGGGGAAAAGATGGGAGAAGACAATAGACGGATATGTCTGTAAATTAATTTCCAGGGAAAGGGATACATCCTCAAATGAGCCACATGTCGCGGAAAATATCTTGCAATAGTTTTGCTCGTGTCTGGTTTTCTTCTTTGGAGGCTTCCATTCAGTATTGAATTGTATGATGAATAGCCAAAGCAAGCAGAAGCTGTAAGATCAATGAAACTCAGTATCTTTAAGACAAAAAAAAATTCGATTGTAGGATTTTTATTTAATATCCCCCCCCCCCCTTTTTTCTTTTCTTTTTTTCTTTTGATATTTCACCTTAGTTTCTACTTAAATTAGGAATATGTTACAATTCGTTTTAAAAAAGCAATCTATTAATTAAACTTTTACCTTTAACTTTGATTTTCTCTAAACTTAATACTTCAAACTTCAGAGTACTTTCTTTTAACAATGAGAGATATACTATTAACTATTTTTTTTTTTTTTTATGAAATTGTAGCATATAACAAATAGATTAAATTGAGAATAAAAAAATAAGTACAACGAAGTTAATACAATAAAAATAAGTACAACGAAGTTAAGTACAGTTAAGTTAAACGAATTTGATTTTTATCTAGGTTAAGTAGGTGTCAAAAAATATACTGAAATTAAAGTTCGGTAAAAAAAAATATCATCAATTTTTTTTTCTTTAATTTTAATCTATGTTATAAATTTTTTTGAGAAAACCTTTTTCTTATTTACAAGGATTTAGTATTTTAAAAAACAACTGTTAAAATATAACCTAGATAAAAATCAAATTCGTTTGATTAGAACTAAACAAGGAAAAGTATATAAAATAAAGAATTTTAACATTGTGGGTATACGGGGTACTGAGTCCCTTTAACCCCTTACCATACTTTGACGAGTCTAACTCGCGATAACAATTTTGGCCCAAACACGGATGTCACGAGTAAGACTCACGAAAAGAAATGCGGGCCAAACGTAAACATCACAAGTGAGACTCGTGGAACCAAGTTATTCATTTAATAAATTAGTTTTTGACTGTTATTTCTTGTCTATTATGCAGGATTTATAGTACTAATGTTTATATTGTGAAGTATTAACTGATGTATTCTATTAAAAATATGTATGTAATAAAGGATCAAGGATTAAATTAGTGTTGACTCTCACAAGAACGGTATCGCGTGGAACAAGTAGGCGTATAGCTAGCTACTGCACGTCGACTTCTATTGAGATTGTCTCGCGTATCACCCTGCCCGTTTTGTCAAGTGCTCGTCGTCCCCAACCGCTTGGGCACGGATTTCGTCTAGCTAAATGATACGGCAAGGGGTTAAATATGAATAAACTATTGATTGAAAATTAATATCTATTTAAACGTGAATGCATAAATACCTCATATTCTGTGTGCTGGTCAATTGAATTTTAAACATTTTGGAAGAAAGACATAAAAATTTTTATGAAAATCACTCATTCCCACAGTATTGTTAAGAATTTAGTAAAATCCGTCTTGAATTTAATGAATACTTTAAATGAATGTTAACATAAGCTAATTGCTTGGTTTTGATGTTAAAGAGCTTTTCAATATTTACAATTAGCTGTAAAAAAAGGGCTAATTTGTCTGAATATTCAATTCGGCAGGGTTCTAAAAATCACTATGATAAATAAATAAACCTGTATATAAACACACCAAGTGATGCAGATTTACAAAACAGGCAATGTCTAGAACTTTGGACGACTCACAAAAAAAATCCCTGCTTACTTGAGGAAAACTGTCCAGTATTGCAATATGAAAAGTAAAGAGTAGTAGCTTTTTTGCTATAGCTGGGGATTGATCGTGAGATATTTGGTTTCTCAGCCAGATACTCTATCCACTAGACAAAAGAGATCTCTGACGTCTAGGAGTTGTATCTGTTATTTGTACACGAGACCACCACAAAGCCCCTTTTAAGTGAGTCGCGAAAGAGTGAACGATTAAGTTGCTTGCCCGTGCCGTCAGTGAGTCGTCGGAAGTTGTTTGCTGTTTGGCAGTGAGTCGCCAAAGATGCCAGGATGTTTGTGTGGAAGTCGTGCAGCATTTTCACAAGGGGCCGATAGATGGCAGGATGATTCGATAGTCACCAATAAAGCGTATGAGCTTTTTTTTGGTGATCTCTGGGGATCGATCGTGAAACCTTTGGTTTCCCAGCCAGATACTCTATCCACTAGACAAAGGAGATATCTGGAGATATCTTGTCTCTGTACACGAGACCACCACAAAAAACTACCAACATTCAAATGACATTTTTAAAAATAAAAAGGCATTCAAGTATAATATTATTTAGTAATAACCAGTGAAATATTCTAAATCCTGTAGAAAGCTAAATATTAACTTTACTAAGTTTATTGCAGAAAATAGTTATTTATGCAACTAGTTGAGAAAGTGCTAGTCTTTCAAAAGAGGTAAAATGCTGATTTGACAAGTGCGTTATCATGAGTTTGTTACCCAGTTTGAAGAAGCATTTTCCCACAAGTTGCATACAATATTTTTTATAATCACGCGCAAAAAATATTTTTAATGCATATATTTATTAATGTTGTCAACTCCAGTCAATTTCTTCTAAAAATGTGTCACTTCAATACCAAGACTATACATAGTCTTGGTAGAAAACGAGAGAACGAAGTGTGCGATAAAGTATTTTTCTACTCTAGCGTGAAAAAGTTACTTTCCAGCACTTCTCGCGGTAAAGTTCTACATTCGCCACGATTTCTGATTAAAAAAGATGAAATAAAGTTTAATTTTTTGTATGTTGTTATAAAAAGTTAGTTTTTTAGTCTTCTCTTCATTCCAGAATCCTTTCAGATATTCACTAGAACAAAGAAATTGTATTGGTACCCTAAAATAAGTTTGAATTTTTAAAATTGATTAAAATAAATTAATAAAGATTACAAGCCATATGGCAACAGAATGATTAAAAAAGTGAGCTGAGATATTTCAATTCACAAGGAAAATTATTCTCATGATCTCAATCCTGTAAATCTTACAATGTTGTTTTTTTTCTTTAGCTTTTTTTAATTTTAATTACCCATATGTATAATGTATGAATACATAGAGTAATGAAAGTATAGCATTCGATCAACAACAACAAAAAATTCTATTTTTCCTTCCTTTTTTTTTTTCATTTCTCCACTTTTTGAAACATCCTGATTTCAAAAAAGTGATCTAGAAAAAATGTCTGTCTATGTGTGTGTATCTGGGGTCACCATAACTCCCGAACAAATTGTCCTACGATGTTCAAATTTGGCATGAGGGTTAGTGACGGCCATGGGACTTACCATTAAGGTTTTCGTCAAAATCGCGCTTGCGCATAAGGTAGCTGCCATTGAAAAAATCATGTTTTTCAATGATTGCTAAAAAACGACTCAAACGATTTTGATAAAAATCGCTGTAGTAATGCCTCTTAAGGTGTTCTAAACATCCCCACCTCTGAAATTCCCGTAAAAATGTTTTAATGGCGTAAAAAGTCGAAAAATGAATGGCTTCAACACAGAGTTCTCTTTCCTTGAGCATACCTCATTAACGATCATTTTTTATTCTACCCTCAGTATGGCTTATAATAAAGGATAATATAGGGATTATCGAAAATTATATCGCTAAAATCACCATTTTGGCGGAGTTTTTTTTTTTTTTTTTTTTTTTTTTTTAAAGACCCATACAAGAATTATCGCAAAAAATAGACCGGCCATTTATTCAAAATGAAGGATGAAAATATACAAACGACACAAATCCACGTCAGTATTATAGTGAAATTGAAAGTTGTGCGATGTTTCCCAACCCTAGTTCAGCTTGTTTTGATTACTTTTTCATTGAATAAACCAGAATTGAAGGAAACATTGAATATCATAGATTATAATTGATTAATAATTGGATCTCTATTCTATTCTATTTCTATGTACAGGGGGATATGGCTCCTGATCGTTGGGACTCGGCTATCTCCCGGAATGAAAACTTCCCGCATTTCTTAAAAACAAGTGAAATTAGTTTATATTTGTGAAGAATTTCTTTCTGATTCCCAATATTCAAACAAAAGTTCTTTAAAAAACAAAACTTAGTTATTGAAATATCAATAAATGAAAAAGTCCGAAAACCTCGTCCGATCGTAGTCCGATCAAACGCTAGTTATAGCTGTGACATCACGACATCCTTCCGTTCTTTATGGTTATCGCGAGTTTTATACCAAATAGTTTGTGTGTGTTTTGTAGAGAATTGCCAAATTCTGTATCGGTTGACGCGATTTGCGAGAAACTAGTAAAACTAGTTTCCGCTGCTGCATTTCAAGCCAAGTTGTTAGACGAAGTGACGTCACATTCAATTCGAACCGAATGTGTCGTTTTGTCACCAAAATCTAACAAGCAAACTTAGGTTACAAATTTATTTAAAAAAAAAAAAAAAAAAAAAAACACGCAATGATGTGCAGAAATGTTTGTGTTTATGGCCTTTTCGAAACATTTAGAATTGAATAAAATAATAATAATTATAAATGCGGGAATTGTTTCTAATTTTCTATTTCATTTTATTAAGTTTTAAAATGATTCATTACACCATTACACTTGGAAAAATCATTTTACAGTAATTCTCTACAAGAAATGAATTATTCCACCTTAAAAACAAAACACTTCCGGAAAGACATAAAAAAAGAAAAGAAAAAAAAAAGAGGAGCTGACTAAATGTTTAATGTTTTTAAGGCTTACATATTTGTAAGCAATAATAATTTGGTTTAAGTTACTGATTAAAAATACGTAAAACTAAAATTAAAAACTTTATGATTATTAAATAGATGCTGGCTGCGTCAATATAAAATTTTGTATTTCCTTAACAAATGATTTCGTATAACATTCCGAAAAAAAAAAAGGATACCATTAGATATCAGCATACACAACAAATACCAATGTAAAATGTTTCTACATTTTGAATAAGGGGGACCTCATTCACACAGCTAGTTGCAATATAAACTTCAACATTTGTCACTCGTTATGATTGAATTCATTCGTTGAAATCTTTTATGTCCACGTTAACCTACTTCTTGAATGTCAAATCAACCTAAAACACAGCATAATTAAGTAACACCTCTCTAGAAATATATTTAATTACTGAATACACGTAGTTGTTGATTTGCATAATAATTGCTGTTGAAATTTGTTCATTTTGTTACATAATGAAAAAGCAGCATTAGTGTTCCATCATTACTATATAAAAACCAGTGTGTGTATGTATCTGATTTTTTTTTTTTTTTTTTTTTTTTTTGAATTTCTTTAATTTACCTACTAATGCTCGTGGAATGAAAATAGCGAAACAGGTCCCAAAGCAAGTTATATTTTTACAATAATCTGTATTATTCAATTGTTGCAATTAATAATTTGCTTACCAATAACTTTAATTTGAAGACCAATAGAATCCCAACAAAAACATATCAGTAAAAAAGTGTGCTAATGCAATAGCTATGAAGAGAAAAGTATTGAAATCTAAAGTAGAGAAAAGTTTAATGTTGTTGTAAATTAAGGAGCAAAGAAATTAGTAAGAATTTATTCTCAAAGTCGAAATTCCACTTCATAGGTCTAATTATACTGTTACAAAAATGTTTGTGACACTTAGAAATTACGTATTCTGATTTACTTGTTTGTTGTGTTAATGCTGTGACGCGTAATGGCGTATTCAGAAATGCAAAAGATTCATATTTTTCAAACATTACTCCTTTCAGGAGAATCGGAGGGGGAAATCTCGATTTTTGGGAATTTTTTATTTGTTTGTAAGTTAAAACCTTACAAGAATAACAAATTTCATAGTTCTAGCTCTACTAGAAGTACCTTAATATATTGATTATTAGTGAATGGATCTCAAAGTATGACGCTTTCTACCGTTTTTTAATTTGATTATCTTGATAACCAATATAATTGGAGACTTGAAACTAAGGGGTCTAACTAAAGTGGATAACAACTACAGGGTGGGGCATAAAGATCTCCCTAATTTGCCGCTGTCGCTGCGGTGGCGCTAGTGTAGAGGGCATGTTCGAAGTAGCGCTGTTATATTTCCCTAATTACGCTATTTCAACTGACAGTATGTCTTGGACTAGTGAGCATCGTGCGTTCGTTGTCGAAACTTATTTTAAAAATGCGGATTCCATCATTGAAACGCAACGATTATTTCGTAGGCACTTTGGAGTAAGCAGGCATGGAAGAATACCCGACAGAAAGACAATATCCTTATGGGTTGCTAATTTTAGAGAAACAGGTTCGATTCGAAATTGCAGCAATTCCTCCAGCAATGGTGGAAAAGGTTATGCTGAATTTCCGGGAGAGACTTCACAAGTGTATAGAGAACGAAGGAAAACATTTAGACGATATCCTTTTTCGTACAACAAAATCTCGAAATTAATTAATAGTAAAAATTGTTGCAGATTATAAAAATTAATTAATGGCAAACATTATTCTATCCGAATGTAAAATAAAATATTTGTTTTCAATGTCCTATATATTTTTATTGACCTCTTAAAATGGGGAGATCTTTATGCTCCACCCTGTACATGTTAAACAAAATTCAGCTCTCAGGTATTCTGTAATGTGCAGATACGAGAGGTCAAAATTCTGCTCAGTTGCTTCCAGTAAAAGTCACCTGGCAGTGAACTCGACGGGTACACTGCCATGCACCTACATATTATCAGAGCAGAAAACAATTATCAAATTAAAAAAAAAGTTTTTGCTTTATTTTTTGTGTAGCATACCAGTTTACCAAATTATACTATACATGTCAACTGATTCTCTATTATTTAACATTCAATGTTTCAGGTGGATTGACAAACAAGGAAGTTAGTTAAAAGTTTCCCTTGAAAATTTCGAGGCACTAAAAATGCAACTAAGACTTACTTTAAATAGAAAAAATAGCTCTTTGGTTTTCGGTCTCACTAACCCCTCACCATGAGTCTTCACCGGCTATTTGAGAGGCGGTTTTGGTCATCAGCAGGTGTTAGCGACCTACATATCCAACAACTCCCAATCCTTTCACCATCAGAAGGAAGAAGAAGAAAACCAGAACTCGAAAAGCTACAACTGAGTAATCTTTCGAGGTCATAGACGCACAATCCTTTCCTGGCAGGACATGACTCGAATTTATAATCTGGTCAACTTTTCTCATTGTCCCTTCAATCCCATGGGCCCTCCAGGGGGCAGCAGTATCATGGGCCCCCTCCCTGGACGAGAAAATAATCGCTGAAGATTTAAAAGACTTCAATAAACGCCGTTTTGTTTTGGATTGCCAGAGGACACAGAGAGGGTAGAATTTTGTTGTGAATTCACAAAAGTGACAGATTGTTTGGAGATAGAATAACATGTATGACACTCAAAAGTTAAACCGTTATTAAGTGCAAAGAGATAAGTATGGATTAAGAAGGTTCTTCTGGATCATTATGGAACCGCTTTCTGTTTGCGGGCGTGTAAACTCTGCGGGTGACTTTTATTCCATTTTCAGGAGAGAAATTCAACATAAATATTGAAATGTTTAGTGTTTTATTTTTCTGGGGTTTGGGAAAAGAGTCAGAATAACCTTATGGTTAATGTGTTCTAAGGTCTTAGGTGTCAGTCATTCACTTGATGGGATTATATCATACTTTTTGTGAACACACTCTTGCAGCTTTTAAGAGTGTAATGTTAATAGATCTGCACCTTAGAAGTAAAGGTCTCTATTTAAATTTTTCATTATTTTACAGTCAAGATGATCAAAGTTGAAAAATAATTATTTCTCTTCCTGCTATTGTTACTATCTTAAAATGAATCCATCCCTTATAAAGCTTTGAAATTGATCTATCTGAAAGATCGAAAAAAAATGATGATACTGTCTTTTGCATTCGGGGTACATAGTTTCAGAATAAAAACCTTCTGTATAAAAAAAAATTCTTGTACATTATTTTCCATGTCCATCCTAACTTATAATTAGAAGCACTTAGCTGGTGTATTTGTACTTTTCAAACATAACCAGTTTTAATATATCCAGTTTTTAAAAAGCATTAATTATACAATTATAAATTAAAACTATAATTCTCAGAAAAAATGAATCTGTGACATTGTGTTTGTTTGCATTAAAATCTTTATGATTGAAACTTCCCTCCCTTGTACATAATCGATAAAAAAAAAAAAATTTCATGAGAATGTTATATGACATGATTACAAGAAACCTGTCATTTGGTATGATCGCTATTAGCATACAATTTTTATTGCTTGCAATAAGCATATCATTAAGTTGATTCAATCAAACTATATAAGATTCATTTCATAAAAAACCATTAATCAGATGAACAGTATCCTAATAGACAACTAAATATATGAAAATTGACAAGTAAAGCTACAAAAAGCTGCTTGTGTTTAATTTAGGACTTGTGAATAATATAACGAAATTATGATATAACGAATAGTTGCGCAGCGAAATGTTTTATTTTTCACAAATGCAACAGGAAGGCAGCTAACATATGACAAACATTTAAATATATGTCATAAAGTAAATAAATATTTGTTTAAAAAATCTGAAAATCAAACCAAGCTCTTTATTCAATTTCAAGATGCCAGCATTAGAGCAAAAATTCAACAAATATCCAGTCACATCATTTAAATCCGGTTTCTATGTTATTTGACTGTTACCAAAAGACAAAGACTTCTTTTTTACGAATACTCCTTTATCACATATCACTTAATCCACTGTGAGATTGATTCACCCCTTCGAGGGCCTCGACTTTACCTCTTTTAAAAATGTGTCCGGAAAACACAGCACCTGGTGAATAAAGTCCTAAATCAGTCCAAATTAGATTTACCCCAGCTGGACACTCATGTCCTTCGTCGGTCAGACTTGCTGCAGGTGAACAAGGATTTGATGGACACCTGTCCATAGGGGGAAATCGAAACTGTTCTTGCCTTCCCCCATTTTGTGTCCGCGTATTTTTTTTATATGTTGGATTGAGGATGATTCGTTTTGTAGTTATCGCAGTAGGAGGAACCTATGGATGTGTGCCTTGAATTCGAGAGAATCAGTTGATGAGATAGTGCACCTTTTGTTTTTTGACGTCTTTTGTGGTTTGGATTCGGGCGGTTTTTTTTACTGAGACATGTGGTGGAAAAAATGTGTCGTTGGGGTGAAGAGTAAAACGTGTAAGCAATGCAATTTTTTTTAGGTGTTAAACTCTTCCGGTGTAAAGTTCTCTATTTTAGTTTATTTTAGATTACAGCTGTATATTTTATAAAAAAAGAATAGGAGATACAAAAAAAAAAAAAATCAAGGTTCTAAAAAGAAGAATTACTTTGCCACAAATGGCTACTGTGTAAAATGACAATTTTATGAATTTTCCCATAGTTAATATACAAATGCTAATTATACTAATATGAACATCTAATAATTTTCCTCCATCTAGAAATTTATACATTAGAGTTCGAAGTCTGCAGCAAATTGATATTGGTCGCTATTATATCGTTATTAACTTTGAAATAAAAAATAAAAGCATACTTGACAAAATGAGTTCAAGTGCCAATATAAATTATAAAATGTTTTTTTTTCTTTAACTTTAGAGCTAGACTCACAATTTTTTTTCCCCCCACATTTAACGGGTAATAGAAAACTAATATATCAGCATAAAAATTTCTTTATTTGATGATATTGAATTTTTTCATTCAAATACTTAAAGAGGGTCGAATTGCATCAGTTATAACTCAATATGCAATTTATTTAGAATTTAAATTTAATTTGAAAAATATACACAATTATTTTCTGCAGAATACCTACAATAATTAAATATATAACTTAAATCACTGTCTTTCATTGGATATTTTTTTTTTGTGAAAGTATTTAAAATTACCCAGTTTTGATTTAAAACATCATAATTCAAAATTAAGTTAATAATTAATTATTGCATGGATGTATTACATCCTATTAGGTTCAGAGTATTATACACATTAAATTATATTTATCTCTTTTACTTTTTAATTGGTTGATTCAAACTGAAGTTATCTATGGTGAAAAAAAAGTAATTTAAGAATGACAAAACTAGTTTCTCACAAATTAAGTTCAAAGTTTGTGGTAGTATCTTTTAGCACTATTTTATAGAAGTCATTCTTTAGTAATTCTGTAGGGTTGATGTATTCAGTATAATCATAAGAAATTCCACTTGAATATCATTGTTTTTCTGACTTTTATATTGTAGAAACTTTCAACCACCTTTGACTCTTAATACTTCTGGATTTTTTTTTCTTCACATAAAAAGAATGACACTTGAACAACTTGAAGATTAAATGTAGGTCTTGGTTTTTTTTAATGTAGACAAATTTCTCTACTACATTGTAATTGTTTTGCTTAACACCCCTTTCAATTGCTAACGTATCAGGTGAAAAGTGTTAATGTCATTAAATACAGTACCAATATTCCTTGAAATTTTTATTTTGATATTTGCTGGATTATTGTTGTTAGTTTATTGCTGATATTAAACTTTTATCAGATAGCTCTTTGTGTGTGTTTTGACAGTTTACATACGATGCTTGAAAAATCCTCTAAAGACTGATTTACTGTTTGGCATTGTTCAACCATCTTATAGGTTCAAAACGTTTGATATACCCGCCCACTCGTCAACGACAGACCCATATTATTGTGTTAAGTGCATCGATACAAATGTACGAGAGTAAATTTATTTTTTAAATTCAGAACTCTTTCCTTGCGATTTTTTCATGAAAGTGCGTGTCTCCTAAGTACATTCTAATCTGCTAAATATGAACTTGATGAATTCGGTTATCTTCCTTTATCTTCTTTTTCTAAAGCATCGTTTATTTTGTCACGAGGAGTTCGGTGGACAAATTAGTTTTAAATATACATGTTTAGTTATTAAACACATCTTGAATAATTATTTCTTTCATACGTTTGTTTGTATTTTGTTTGTTTATAAGAATTTTTTTAATTATATTTAAAATATTACAACTTCAACAGATTTTTTTTTCCAAACAAAACTACACATTATATCTATGAAGCAGAAACCAGCTTTGGAAATGCCCATCTGATGGCTGTGGGGTTAGCGCTCTGGCCTCGCATGCTCAAGGTTCCGTATTCGAATCCCGGGTTAGGCATGGATGTTCGTTGTGGTTCAGAATCCACGTTAAGCTGTATGTCCCGGCCAGATTATCCGTCATTATGCATAAAAATAGGTCGTTGAGCGTATAAAACAACCAATCAGCTTTAGCAATCCCTCTTAAAAGAAACAATCCTACGTATAAAGTTTCCCAGAGTGGGGTTCGTTTGGAAACATTTGTGATCAATCACAATATAGCTTTATTTTAAACATTTGATTTATCACAAACTTGTATTTAATGCTTCTCTCCAGAAGTCACAAAGAGCAGTTGCCAATAACATCGCCATGCAAAAAATTGAAAGTATATAGCTAAAATTCTCTAATAAAATCAATTATGGTCTTAAGAAATTTATGCAAATTGATAAGTGATTTCAAATACTGTATTTTCTGACTGATAAGACACACATTGATTCAAAAATAAGCCTGGAAACTCAGCTATACCTGAATCTGTCGACAAGTGTCATCAGCCCTAAATGATGTTGTGATTCGACCCCACACTGTAAAAACAACTACGCAAGACTGTAAATATTCCACTCTGTATCAAGCTTGTCAGATTGCCTCCACCTTCGGTTTACGATTTGATGAAGTGCGTGGACTTGTGAAATAGTAACGACTCGAAAGCGATAAATCACGAGTTTGCCTCACGATGAATCAGACTGGTGATAGCTGCTTTTGATTTGGTTGGCCCTAGATGGAGATTTTATATTCGAAAATGAAAACCTTTCTTGATTTGGACGGTGATAGTGTTCCAGTTCTAGGGTATTATAAATTTTAAAAGAATCTTTTTATGATTCGCGCGTTTTAATTTATTAAAACCTGATATTTTATCCCACTGAGTAGCTTGCTGTATTTCGGTAAATATATATCAGGACTGTGTTTTTAGCTCCCCTAAATAAACAGAACACTCTGTACGTACATATTGAATATGTTTCAATCTTAATAATATAATTTTCTATACTAAAAAAGTATTTTTCAACTTCCCTTTTACAGTTTCAAACTTTTATATTTTACTAATAAAATTAACATTTATCAACGGCGTTTAAGTGCTATGACAAAAAAATAGGAATGTAAGTAAAATACAAGTAAATTACAAATGAATGGTGTGATAATAATTTCTTACAGTTGCTGAGATATTTTTATAAAAAAGAAAATAGTCAGTTATAATTATGAACGGAGAAATAAGTATGAAAACATTTTTACTACACAAGATATAGAAACTACACAATTTTTGAGATTTTTTTCTACAAATAATCTAGTTATAAATTTTTAACTCCTAATTAAATAAAAAAAAAATTTAAAAAAAAAATAAAACTATTAATGCTCAAAGTATACAAAATTAAAAAATTTTAGTGGATTTAGTGAAATAATCCAAGTTAAAATTATGCATCAACAAATAAATTTAGCTGTATTTATTGCCCAACGAGGGCAAAGTTGCACAATTGTTGATATATTTTTTTACAAAAAAATTAGGAACATACATATCAATAAAAACATGTTTACCACCCAAAATGTAAAAAGTTACAAAGGCATAAAATCAACATAACTTACAATATAAAAACATATGTTGCAACAATTTTATCTCCAAGTTAAGAAACATGAAAAACATTACTAATAATATGGGCAATGGAGGACCTAAGATCTGCTATAACAGCATCTGTGACAGTTCTGGTCAAGCAATGACATTTGTAAGTAGTAAATCCTTAAAGATTTAGTAAATGAGTAATGTCGAGTAATTGACCAAATTGATTGATGTCTTGAAAGTTATTATTGAAAAAAAGAAGACTTAATAGTCGCTATGTGCAAGAAAGTTTGCTGTCAACATAACTTTTTATTATATGAAGAAATATGATTAAAATGTTTTCATGGGCTTAAATAAGCTTCATGAGATGTTATTTAACTTTACGCAACATTATTAAGAAATATTAGTAAACTCTATACTTAACAAATAAATTGCAAAATGACAACGATGATGTATAAATGAAATGTTTGTGCATCGCATACTAACCAATACCTCCCAAATACTTTGTTTTATATCACAATTTTTATTTAAGATATTCACTTACAATAAAAATCAATTTTCAATGGCATTTAAATTTAAAATTATTACAATAAATGTAATTGGAAAACAATTATTATTCGTAGAAGTTTAGTCATATATCTACAATCATATATTGGCAGAATTCAATTGAAAGATAATTTGTTTCTCACAAGGGAAAAGCTTTCCAACTAAAAAAGGTTTTTCTGGCGTAAGAGCTACAATTGGGTTTTATTAATTGAAATATCTTTAGTGTAGGAGAGAAAGGTATGCTTTCTTGTTGGTCTTTTAAGGGTAAATTGTGTAATATTCTGAACTGCGTATGAAAATATTTCTACAGAATGAAATCAATGTCTTTGAAAAGTTGTATAACCCTCAATCTAAAATAATGTAATTACTTTGAAATAAAAAAAATAAAAATTACGTGTAAGAATTACTACCAGTCCATAAAGAAAATATAATAATAATATAAAAGGTCCCCTACCACTTCTCGATAACTCATACCAAACCACAGGTGCAAAAACCACAAAAATAGCCTATGTTATTTACCTCCCTGTTTCTGCAAACGGGACATGAAATCGAATCAGTTTCTTACCACATTTATACCACCATCAAAGCTTGTAAACCATCGTCAACAGGTGAAGCTGGCTTCGATTACGATTCCTTGTCCATGTGTGCCTGACCTTCAGTACGTGACTAGAGCTTCTAATGAGTAAGACTGCGTCTTCAGGTGTGCAAAACAGCTTTTGACGTTTCACTTGCAGTTTCCTTTCAGTTTGGCCTTCGATGGCTGATTCTATGGGAAAGAATTTCGCGCCATCGATGTACGTTTAAGCAATTTGGATTTTGTTGGGTAATTTCCGAGATATGTAATTTAAGGTTAATGTGTGTTTTTAAAGATTATTTAATGGGGGGAGAAAAATTGGCCTTCTGTTCTTTGTTGGAATGTCTAAGAGAACTGATTTGGTATCTTAGATTTTTTTCCCCTCCATTAATAGTGGAAAGTAATACTTGTTTCGTATCATTATAATTAGTTCGGGTTTAAACCATAGGGAGGATCCAAGACAGTTGCAGTTTCAATTGTTTTTTCCTACTTTCAGTAATTACCTATATTAGTTATATTATAGCAACCACTTTTTCATTAATATTCTTCCATAAAACAAATAGGTAATTCTTTTGTTATTTTTAAACCGATTACCACATCATGTAATAAACTTTTATTTTATATATCTTGCAATAAAGAAGCTCTTTATCTTACATTTTTGATGAATTCGGATCCTGTTAATTAATTAAGATTATAGAAACAAAGATATTCCATATTCGTATGGTTTTTTTTTGTTTTTTGTTTTTTCCAGTTTGAATTCTCTTCTTCTCCCCCAAATATAATGCATAACAGAGGTAATTCGATCATTTTGCAAATGGCTTTCGAAGAAACGATATTATTTCAATCTCAAACTAAATCAAATAATTATGTTGTGCTAACAATATTACCACATAGTATTTAAGACTCATATGGTATGCATTACTTAAAAAATATATCATTTACAAGAATTCAAACGATTGGCAATTCAAGTCATGCTAGAGAAGTGAAAGAGGTTTTTTGTTTTTCATATTTTGCCTTATCTTTAAATCTAGCGTAACAGTGAAAAAAGTTCTTAAAAATACAACGAACATGGTATTAGAACTTGATTTAATGTAGTTAAAAGTATTAAAATTGGATATGAATTCAATTATGGATAATAGAAGTAATACAAGATAAAAAAATACTTTGTTTAATACTCAGAAACCATCAGAAATTTTTTTTGTAAGTATATTACAAATATCCATTCTTACATTTTTTCTCCCGGCAAATTTTGTGGGATGAAGAATTGAGGACTGAAAATGGAAAACGACCTAGGTACCAAAAAAATCGAAAATCTTTTTTTGTACGGAAAAATGTTCTAAAGATATAGCTAAACACAGTGGCGAACGCCCTAAGTGAGAACTCCAGTAACAATAGTTCAAATAAAATCTGAAGTATGTACCTAACCATTGCTTTAAGTACCAGATGCGATCATTTTTAGGCTCTCCTGAAAATTTTTCTTTTTTGGACTTAGGTCGTTTACCATTTCTAGTTTTCAATTTTTGAGATATTTTAGGGCTTTAAAAAACGCATAAAATGCTTGTATATTTTTAGATTCCCAGTCCAAAATTAAAATTATTTCAATAGGAATCGGGCTTTGCAAATTAACACAGATACTCAGGATTGAAGTTCACGATGTTTCGGCGCAGTATGGCCTTACTGAACTCTTGCACCAACCAACCATGATTGAAGTTGGTTTTAAGGTCATTGGGCTTATTTTGGAAAATCACTTTGCCTTTTTCATTATTATAAGTCACTATTTCGTAAGTGCTTTTTTTATTCGAAATTTTTGAAAGGCGTCTTTTCTAAGCAACCAATATCAACTTCTACCTTCGCTAAGTGAGTGCTGGTTTTTGAAAGAGTAACTGTCAAAAATACTAATATAATCATTACTATAAGTCAGCTATTTAAATAGTTTTTTTTTTTTTTTTTTTTTTTTTTTTTAAGCTGTTCAAAATAATTATATATTTTACTTTCAGAAACATACTAAGCCAGCATACAGGATATTTTGTAAATACTTATTATTGTAGTTTCAAAAGAGAAAGATTTAAAATGAAAATAGATAGCATGAATGGTATAAATAGAGATGCTTAAATATTTTATGTATCAATGAAATGTTTCAATTCTATCAAAATTCTTTGTCTTAATTACTTATATTGTTAGCTTTCAACCAACTAATCATTATAAATTAATTTCCATCCACACTTTTAACGTAATTAGTCAAGACAATGAGGTTCATTGTCTTGTAACTACCAATCAAAAATGTGGTACTAATGAGAAAATAAAATCTATTTACTGTAAGGCAACTTCACACAATACCCAGCAAACACTATAAAACGTGCGCAACAAATTACGGTGGGAAGACAGCTTTTTTATTGCATTCAATTTATGGGTAACACTATAGCCCTTATTACGGTGACACCAAAATCCCGCCCTGCATATCAATGAGCACTCTGTACTTAATTAAATACGACACAGAACTGAAACAGTCCTTAAGGTTCGATGAGAACCCACACTTTGAGCTGAAGAAACCCCGTGCAATATTCGACAATTAAACGCAGACGATGCCTTGGTGGTGGGAACTTCAATTGTCTCGACACTCCTACCCTTTCGAAGGAGGGTGCTTCCCAAGAGAAGGTTCGAACAGGAAGGAACCGTTGAGAAAAAAGAACAGGACCATCTTAACGGGACTTGAATTATATAGCCTGGAGGCATGACACAAACTCAGACCTGTCTTTGAGAAAGGAGCTACTATTGCAAAGTGGAGAAGATTTGTTTTGTTTAGTGGCTCGTGGGTGAAAGTTGCATGGGATGGAATATGATGATAATGGTTTCACATGCTTTTACGTGTTGGGAGGTTTTGGGATAGGAGATGGCGTAATAATTCGTGTCCGGTTTGACCGACTGATTGATTAAGAAGGAGAACTGTTTTGGTGGAGGTCAAGGCTGTTTGGTCATTTGAATACTCTCCGAAGGAGCTTTTGCTTTCTCATGGTTTTATATCAATCAGTCCGGATGTTGTTCGAGTGCTGTGTATTGTAAATTACGGAACTGAAGGGAGTAGAAGTGTTTTATTGTTTAAAATGTAGAAGGTGTACTAATAATGTTGTTGTAAGAAAAATTGAGAAAACTTTTTCTTAAAAAATTCCCGCATTTCAAGATTACAAAACTTTTATTTGAAACAGTTTCATTGCATTAGCACTTTTCTGATCGATGTTCAAAACAAAAAACAAACAAAAATAGTACATGTATTCCTTGTTACGAATGTAAAATAAAATAAACACAGTATCAAAAATGTATTGTTATAATTTTCCTATTTATGATAATTATAATTTCAAGATGCAATATTTACCGTATTAAAAATAACTTCTATTCAGATTTGTGATATATTAAGACAAAATATATTCGTTTCAAGAAAGGAAATACGACAATTAGGTAGTGATTTCAGTCCGGTGACAGTGACAGCGTCCAAAATTTGATAAATTGCAGCTTTAGCAACAGCAAATCCATCTGTTACATTTCAGAGTGATTGGATGACGGTAAGTTGGTCTATTAGTATTCCGAAGAAAAAAGCGTAACTAAAAGCGAAGAAATTTTTAATGACAGTAATAGTTGTCTGTTACATAAACTGTCCTGGCTTGAATGATTTTGAAAAAACGAGATAGAAACAGCAAAAATCCGCTTGATCCGCTTTGGAACTCAATTGAACTGATAACCACCGATGACTTGACCGCTCTTTTTCCAAAAGAGATAACAAAAACGTTCAAATCAAATCCTCCAAATCTCCCTTAACCAAAAACATCACCCTATGTCTCGGAATATCTCAATCCATCCGTTGCTGCATCACCCTGATTGATTATGCCGATTGATGAATGAAAAAAAATAAAAAATCATAGATGAAAAGATGAGTGTCTTCAACTTGAGACAATAGTTTATTATGGATGACTTTTCAGCAAACGCCGCTTCACCTTTCGGTTCGGCCTCCCAATTACTCGAATTTCCAAGAGAATCCTTCGATTAGTGATGAGTTCCTATCACTGGGTTCGATTCTGGTTGTTAGACGTTTTGTCTTTTTTTTTTAGAGGTCACTACTGCGAAGAACATCTGGGGATGACACAATGTGCATTTCGAAAGAGCGTGACTCGGGGGAAATGTCTTGAGCTTGATGCAGTTTGACATTGCGCTTGTGCAATTCATGGAAGTGAACATAAATCGATGAGTTTTTGTCTTTGTGTCTGCTTGTGCGTCGTTTTTGTAGATGACAAGTGGGTTCTGAAAGGGGAGGCAAAAGACAAGACGTAATGAATTGTGTTATTTTTAATTGCTTTTCCTGGGATGTAAGGTTTTTGAGTGTCTGCTTGTAGTTGTGGCTTTCTTTGGTGCTATGTCGTAGGCCGTCGAACTTTGGAAAGGCGTTCGATCGGTTATTTCATTAAAAATGTTTGGTAGCAGAAAACAAAACAACATGGCGAAATTTTATGAAATACCATAATTTGTTTAAGGATTCATTACATTTTAATGACGGAGCATAGATCTGCACTATTTTTATTTATTTTTTTGTTAATAATAAAGGGCGAACATATGTATGAACCATTTGATCAATACAATTTATTTTGGTTATATAGTTTTTGCATTTTAATAGTATTCTGTTAAAAAGTGTCGTCCAACTGCTTATTATGTTTTATGTAGTAATAATTTATTCAGAGTTATAAAATATTCAAATTTAATTTGCTCCTCTTTCAGCAAAACATCACAACTTAAAAGTTTCCCAAATCACTTTATGTCGACAATAAGGAACACCATTGTATAGAGATACAGAACATATCTCTAAATATTTAAATTGATACATTTTAGTATTACTATTCAAATCAAATGGAAAAATTAATAGATTTTGAGACGGTAGCCTAACACCACAAATCGCTGTTTTCCATTAGAGCAAGTATACTGCAAATCGAAATGTCTTAAAATAAGACACAAAAGTGGCACTGGATTCAGATGACAAATGGAGTCTTAATTTTTAAGCCTTTTGTGATGTTTGATGGTGAATAATTTTTAAACAGTTGAAATGTTTCAATGAGTCGGGTATCCTCTATTCACACTGGTAAACATTTAAAAGTTTGGTTTGAAATTTTTACCAGTATATATGATATGCACTACGACGATAATACTCTTTTTTAACCAAATTTCACCAACTTCGAGAATTTAAACATAAAATTCTCCTGTTATAAATTAAAACCCCATTTGAAATCTAAATCCAATGCTACTTTTGTGCCTTACTTTAAGACCTTTTGATTTACAGAGTAGAACGCCACAATGGAAACCTTATCCAACAACACCATATAATAAATATTCTCCCGTCAAATCCGAATGAGTAAAATCAAATCAAAAGGAGTTTACATGTTTGCTATCGGCATCTATTATAATTATGTTTCTTTTTATAATTATTCTACGTTCTGACGCTTTTCTAAAAACTAAATTTTTAGTACAAAATGCGCGTTTATGTTCTACCAATGACAAAAGTATGTTCTTTACTGGTCAAAGTGTTTGACACTGTCTGAAATTCGATATAAATGCAAGCATCTCGGGAACGTTTTCAAAGTCGTTTTCTTTTTTCACCGGACACGCTCGCTGCCTATCATGAACCAGCGCGTGGAATGATGTCTTTATGAAAAATCTATAATAATGCGTCATAGTGATAAGATGAGACCTACCAGAAACCAATCCTGATCAGCCGGCTTCTATCGTATGTGCCACTTATGCTAAAAATATCTGAATTGACAAAAAAAAAAAAAAATACTACTATCATTTTAATACTTTAAAAGTTTTGGAATCTCCTGTATTAAGATACATATCTCCCTTTATAAGGTTAGTTAGAAGCTTGTGGTCTTATAACCATTAAAGGTTTTTTTTCTGAGATAGTAAGAGCAAGAGGAATAGTAAAGTTATACATATGTCACACATACATACTAGTTCTGAATGTAGACAGTGTACTTGTTTATTACACTTCCTCATATCCATAACTAAAAACATTCTTGGATATTCCATAGCTTTGACCATTCTATTTCTTGGACCAAATTATATATTATTATCATTGTCAAGATGATGTCTTGCTCTTTTGTTCGTTGAATATCCTTTTTAATAATAACTTTGTGGTGTAAGCTTAAAAAAAGCATGTGGGTATGCTTTATTTCGCCAGGTTCGAAATCTTTTAGCGTTTTCTTAAAGTTTTCAAAAATAAACTCACAATGATTATATTTTTAGCTTTCTATATGCAGTGTTAAATTTTTAGGGCATAATATGATATACTTCAGTTATATTAATTTATGACATGCACTGATAAAAAAAATGAGTTCACTTCATGAATCAGTGAGCCGTAAAAGAACCTCTGCAAAAAAAGTACCTCGGTGACTTTCTCCTACCACGAAATGCAATTCCTCGTTTGAATATTAAAGAATATGTTTTCCTTGAATAATATCATTATTCTAACTACATTACACTTCTTCGAACACTTCTTAATTATTCATCAATCATCTCGAACTAATCGAACAATTACCAATTGGGGGGGGGGGGGATTTGACGACTGATGAGCTACTTGACAACGATTGAAGTTTTCTCAACGAACGGATCTCGAATAATCATTTCTGTTGTTCGACTGTCAATTCCAACATCAAAAAGAGAGATCCCACATTATAACAAATGATTGTAGAATACTACTGTGAAGGAGGGGTGGCAGTTCTCGGACATGCAGACGTTTTTTAACTTCCGGTAGTAAATTCGGATGTTCTACCACCTGTGTGGAAGTTTTAGGATGGGTGGGGGCGTGGAATACATCTGACCTTGCATTTTTTTTTGTTTTCTTTTTATTTCAAAACTTTTGCATCATGTTAAAGAAGATTGCAATATCGGTTGGAAAATATTATGTTCTTTATAAGTAGTGCAATTTTTAAAAGAGATCTTTCATGGCCGAAAACTGAGGGTGAGTGAATTTTTATTTTTTGACGTTTGAATTGATTTTCTGGAAAACTAATTTCAGCGATTTAACCATAGGATAAAATGCTGTGTTAGGAAGCCATGTTGTATAACAATGAAAGGAAAATAGTCAATTTTAACATAACTTGAAATAAAAAATTGTATTTTGGGTATTTGAGAGTTTAAAGTAGCGCTTTTAATTTGGCGAATAACATCAATTAAGAGACTTTTCCTCCTATTTTCCTGGAAATCAAACTACAGGATTGTTAAATGATCCTAAATACGGTTCTGGCATTGGTTTCCCATTATATTAAGTGGATAATCTCTAAATGCTGTGTGATTGACTGAAATTAGGCTGCCATATGTTGGGTTTTTTATACTATGGTAGGCATTTATTTTATGAAATTTTAGCCCCTTGAATGGATTCTAAAAAGCAACATCTTTATTTCCATATCTAAAATAATATTTCTCTTTTCATTTTTCCTTACATTTTTCTCTACACTGTTTTGAAAATTAAAACATATCATTACGTATCGGTAACGTCTTTTGTTGAACTCCTTGTAAAATATGTGTAGAACAGCAAACATGTGTATATGCAGCCTTTGTCCTTAAAGGGTTAGAAAGCACCAAAAAAACTTACTCTTTCCCAAACGTTACATATAAATATAAATATACAGTATAAGAAAAATACTACAAATGTGTAAGTCTGTATCAGATCACTCCAGCTCCAAACCTGAATTAAAAGGAGTTTTTTAAAGCCCCCCCCCCCTCACCATAAAAAATGAAATATTAGATTGGGATCTCGACTGACTTCCAAAATGTGCGACAGCAAAAATTGGTACAAAAATGTAGTACGTATAAGCATTTTCATGTTTATTGCACTACAAATTGAATCACAGTATTCTTCTTAATTATTGTAGATAATTTGATTTTATATAACATCAAAATTGTTTAATTTGGGATCATGCATCTAATGTACCACAAACGTGTCTATCTTGATTTTTCAGTAAAAGATTTTTTATTGATTTTTAATATTTCGAAAAAATATACATTTTTAGACATTGAAGTTGTTAGACATAAAGATTCCAACATTTGCAAACGTCAGTTTGGAATCTTTATGGAAGAATTGCACATACAACTTTTGGCAAAATGTTTCTAAGGCACAAGAGAAGCAAATTTTTCTCACTACTTGATGTGAAATACCACTCCAATAAAAAAAATGTTTAAAATATCTTTTAGTTTTCCATTACTCTTTCAATGTTTCATGAGCTCCCCTCCTCACTATGATTCCAATATCATGCACTGTTCCAAAACAAATTCGTGTATCATCACTAATTGTAACCCTTTTTTAACCACCAAAAACCCATTTGTCATACTTTTTACAGCATTGAATGTGATTTCTTTTCAATGTTTCTTGATCACATAGTTTCGTTTTTGGATTTTCAGAGGTGATATTTTTTGTCATTTAAATGATTTGGCCATTTATATTCATTACTTTGTTATCTCGGCATGGAATTGTTTGAGTGTACAACGCCGAATAGATTGTTCATGGCATGGCATATCATGAAAGTGCAAATGTCTTTTAACCAATTAGTGAATGTATTCAGAGCAGGTGAGGGTGTGCATTTTTTTTTTATATATATATAAACCGGGAGTCCATTTTAAAAAGTATCCTCCCCCTCTCTCTCTCTTATTCCTTCTTCTAAATTACTACACTTTAATACGTGTGGTATATACTAAAATAAAAAGTGTACATGAATCATATCCATCGCCGAAATTTAATTCCATCAGGAAGCAAAAAAGCTTTTCAACACGTTTAGCTATGCACTAATTTTCAGACAGATAAAGAAAAAAAAATCAGTTTGAATAAAAAACTTTTAAATTTAGTTCTATTTTGTTTGAAATTAAGACGGAAATACATTCTCCTGTCAACAAAAGGCAAGAAACATGTCATATTTTTCGAGATATTGGATAAAAATTTAAATAATTCAGGAATATTCAACTTCTTGAATCAGCACTTTTTGTCATAGCTTCATAATATAAAAAACACACATCAAAAAGTATTATAACACGAAATTAGTGTTAATGTGAGTAAAATTTTAGCTTTAAGGAAGACAAATGTTGACATTAGGATGAATAAACACACTTAAAGATCTATCCAAAGAGATCTATCGAAGAATTCAAATCTCTCTGAAATATAGAATAGTGTGGAAAAATTATTTCTAAAAATAATACAAAGAGAAATTTTTTGAAATCAGTAAATTTTTAAATTACTCTTAAATCAGTCAAAAGATGGAAAAACTTAGGAAATGTATGGTCAATTTCGTTTCTTCTCGCTAGCAACAAAAATTTCCAAAGTAGTACTTTGAATTGTTAAGTTGATATTAAAAAAAAAATAATAATAATAATAATAATCGAGGTTTTAATCCTCTCTTTGAAAGAAGTAGAAGCTCTTTTATCATCAAAAGCATAATACTTACCCCCACTTTTTTTTTTTTACACATCATTATTTATAAAATGACTTTTAAGAACTTAGTGTCAAACTTAGCAACTAGCTTTAAGCTTTCTAAAGTTTTATTTATATTACAAGTACATTAAATAGTTACAGAACTACTGCGAACTAAGTAAAATTCTTACATCGTGATTTTCCATGACCAATTTTATACAATCCCTTTAAAGTTTTTTTTTTTTTTTTATCTATACATATATATTATTATATAAAGCGTATAATCAATGGTTATTTCTAAAAGGCTTTCTTAAAGTCTGACTAATTTACCCTTATAATTTTTAATTTTCAAAGTATATTTCAAATATAACCATAAAAATTTACATTATGGTTATGGTTTAATTAATAACCATAATAAAATTCTTACATCGTGATTTTCCATGACCAATTTTATACAATCCCTTTAAAGTTTTTTTTTTTTTTTTTTTTTAATCTATATATGTATTTTATTATATAAAGCGTATAATCAATGGTTATTTCTAAAAGGCTTTCTTAAAGTCTGACTAATTTACCCTTATAATTTTTAATTTTCAAAGTATATTTCAAATATAACCATAAA